>CM055071.1:12294761-12511841 GCA_029204045.2 Tillandsia leiboldiana | reverse complement strand
ATGGCGGCAGTAGTGGGCGCAGGTTTCACGTACCCTTTGAGGCAGGGTCAGTTTTAGATTTTGGTTGAGTTTACTTGTGGCTTAGTAGAGTTCATCATGTCATCCTGTGCCTTTTCTTGATCATCTATAGAGGCATAGTAGCTGTTGAGTTACTTTTCCAGCCCTTCATTTCAGTTTATATTGTTACTTTATGCCTCTAGGAGACTTAGTGGGCAGTCCGTCGGGCTTGTTGGCGGCACCCACTGAGAACTACTTGGGACGTAGTTCTCACACACCCTCGTGGTGTATTTTCCCACAGGGACTTCTACTCCGGTTCCTGCTGCTCCTGTTGCTGCTTCTTCTGATCGAGGTAAGGAGTCGCGAGATAGTTCCCCACCAGTCGTAGCCAGAGAGTAGATGTACCCTTATTACTTTAGAGTTCCTGTTGAGAGAACTTTGTAGTGAGGTATAGAGTTTGTATTTATTTCTCAATGCTCGAGAGACTTTTGTACTTTTGGTGAGGACTTGTGTTGTATATAGTTTTTTATTTCTAGCAGTTTTACTTTCAGCTCTGATATCTGCATAGTATAAGATGCTCTTTTGCAGGTTAGGGCTCTTCGTCTATACGGGCTTCCCGTATGGGCGGCGGATCTGTTGGCGAGCCCGGTCGCAGTTTCGACGCCGGGGCGTGACAGTCAGATTGGTGGTATCAGAGGCCTAGGTTGTAGGTCATTGTGGACTTAGAAACCTAGGCTTGTGGGTTGGACATTAGGATGACTACGTGAGAGTCGTGACTGTTAGCGAGAGTCCTGATTGAGTTGATACCTCTCCCAAGGGGTGGGATGAGTGACTGGCATGTTATTCTCCTAAGCGATTATGTTGGCTGCAGACAACATAATGCTAGGGAATGGATGACATGTCCTAGACTTTCGCTGGATTGGGGTCGTGCATTGTTTGGTACGGTCCTGATGTTTCCATGTGTTTTGTAGGTGGGCGCGATGCCTCCCCGACGCAGGGTACGACGCGTTCTCAGCCTTTTCCCTCCGATGAGTCTGGGCAGGGAGGGCCAGCACAGGGTCAGCAGAGTGAGGTGCAGGAGCTTCGGGCTCAGTTGGCCCAGTTTGTCTGAGGCGGTGCAGCGCCAGGAGGAGGCTTCTCAGCGCCAGGAGGAGGCTTCTCGGCGCCAGGAGGAGGCCTTTTGGTCGGATGACGCTTCTTTTTGAGCAAGAGGACGCAGCCTGTGGTAGCACCCCCTGTGTGTTCGCCTATGCCTTCTTCGCCCAGCTGGTGGCGCCCCCTGTGGTCCCGTCATCGCGCCGGCTATTCCTGTCGAGCCGGTTTCTAGCATACCACCGCCTGGATCGATGGGACCTTTGACTTTGGCTGAGCAGAGTGCGGTGGTGGATCTGTTGATGAGGTTCCGCCGGTTTGATCCACCCCGTTTTTCTGGTATGAGTGCTGAGCCGTGGGAGGCAGAGTCTTGGATCACGGCCATGGAGCGTCATTTTGAGAGTTGTTCGTTGAGGATCGATTTCGAGTCTTTTTGGCTACACACTACTTGGAGGGCAACGCCGAGGCTTGGTGGCGGCGTGTGCGGCCTGCTGGTCCGCCTGGGACGCGGATTCTTCCCTGGGCGGAGTTCCGCAGACTTCTGTTAGGGGCCTTCTTTCCTGAGAGTGTTCGTCAGAGATTGGAGGAGCAGCTGAGAAATCTCCGCCAGGGAGATCGGCCCGTGAAATGCATACATAGCCGAATTCAATCAGCTGTTGGCTAGTATGCCTCACGTGGCCAGGGACGAGTCTCACCGGATCTACATGTTCGAGCGGGGGGTTGCGCCGGGATATTTATCAGCTTGTTCGCTCCTGCAGATTATAGACTTTGGAGGCATCGATGGAGCAGGCGTTATATGTTGAGTCTGGAGAGGCAGTGATGTCAGAGGTGGCTCTAGCCCCCGTAGTGGTTCCTGGGGCGAAGCGCCCAGCACCGGGTGATGAGGGTCAGACGAGCGGGCAGGGACCTCCGAGACCTCCACGATCTCATCCTGAGGGTCGTGGGTTTCGTAGGCGCCGGAGATCTGGTGAGCCCCAGCCAGCAGCAGCATCAGTGGTATCGGCAGCAGCGGCAGGAGCGGTGTGTCATCTGTGGCGGGCCTCATCCACCGTCGCAGTGTGATCAGAGACAGGGGCGGTGTTTCCTCTTGGAGAGTTGGGACATTTCCGCGCAGCTTGCCCCCAGGCCATTTTGTCAGTGCGGCCGATTGCGACAGCACCCCCCTTGCCCATCCATGCAGCGGGAACCCCTCCGGCACACCAGCGGACAGAGTGGGCCACGACGTCGGGACAGACGGGACGACGACCTGCAGCACCCAGCGGACGGGTTTATGCAGCCCTGTTGGAGGACACCCCGGCAGCGGATCTTGCCGTGGCAGGTATGATTTTATTTCAAGTTAGCCGAGTTGAGCATTTTGTTACCGCTGCATTCTTCTGCTTTATTAGTTGAGTATCTGCATCGGCGTCCTTGCATGGGTTTGGGTTAGGAATTTCTGCTACATGTTTTAGCGATTGGATTCTTCCCTGTACCCTACGAGTAGAGGAGGGTCGCAGTGTGTGATCAGTGCCGTTAAGACTTGGGACTTCGCCTGCCGATGTGGCGATTCTATGACAGCTCCAGGACTTGGATTGAGCACACGAGTTGGACTGGAGGAGGTCATTTTTTTTCTCGGGATGCTGGCATATCCTTCCAACAGCATGGGCTTCAGCGACTGTGGACAGACGCCACCTCGGGAGCAGACGTGATGTTAGGACTAGTGGTTATGTCCTTAGGAGTCTCGGTTAGTGATAGCTTTCTTTTGTGGCCACAGTAGGAACGACACCAACACTTCTCCCCCTTTTCTCACCTTGTACTGAAATTTACGAGCAGGACGAAAACTTCGAAAGATTGCTCCAGAAATGAGACAGTGCCCGAACCTGTTCTTGTTTGATTGGGGCGAAGGCACTGATTTTTCGAAATTTTCGGACTTTTCGCTAATTTCAGCTGTTTTCTAAATCGAGGGTTGGAGTTGATGACTTTCCTGCTGGTGGAGCCGTATCTTTCTTGTTAGTTAGTGTTGCGTTCTTGGTTGTTTTGATTGTTTTGGTTTTATTGCTGTGGCGTGTTTTTGTTTCGGGGACGAAACTTCCTTTTAGTGGGGGAGGATGTAGGACCCCCGAACCCCATGCAGCATTTTTCCGATGGATCCACTGTTAGAACACCTGTTGTTGGTGTATCTGGCCCATGGTGCATCAATGGGATGCCACAGATGGACCCTGTAAGGTTTTATTAGCTGTGTTGGCTTTCGGCTGGGTTGCCGAAATTTTGAAAAAGAATTAGGCCAAACAGACGGCGGAAATCGATTCAGCACGGAAAAATGCTTGAAAATGGCTTTTTGTTTGCCAAATTCTGAGTCCGGATGCCCAAAAACGGACTCCCGGAAAATTTACTGGATTTCTGGTGCATGGGGGAGCCGTGGACCGGCGGGGGTGCCACGTGGCAGGCCCGGATTGGCCGGCGCACGCGGCCGGGTCCAGGGAGCGCAAGGGTTAGGACCGGGGTGCACCGCGGGGCGCGTGGACCGGGGGCGTGCCACGTGGCAGCGCCTGATTGGGCGGCTCAGGTGCGCTCGGTCCGCGGGTGCGTGCGGGGAGGCGTGGACCGGGGCGCGCCACGTGGCGGAACCCGGTTGGCGGGCGCATGCGCGCGCGGTCCACGCAGCGCGCGGGGCAGGTGCCGCGGGCAGGTGGCCGTACGCGGGGCAGGCACGGGCGACGTGGGCGTGCCACGTGGCGCCCGCTGATTCGCGGGCGCCACCTACCGCGTTGACGCGGGCAGGGGACACGTGGCGCTCCCCGTGGCGGCTTGCACGGCTGCGGCGTGTTCGGTGGACACGTGGCGGGCGCCGGTGCGGGTCGGACCAAGCAGGCGTCCGGCTGGATCCCGTGTGCGGGCTGGGCCGGGCTGGGCCGCACTGTGCGCGCCCGAAACCGGCCGGGCCGGGCCGCACTGTGCGCGCCCGAATCCGGGCTGGGCCGCACTGTAGCCGCCCGAATCCGGGCTGGGCTGCACTGTAGCCGCCCGAATCTTGGGACAATTTCGGTATTATCCGAATTGTTCCTTTGGGCCTATAAATAGGCAGCCCGAGCCCTCTTTGCAGCCCTTTTCTCCCTGTCTGTGCAAGATCTCCCCGAGCTTCCTCTTGATGAATTTTTCCTCTCTTAATCCTTGATCTTCCTGCGGAGTTTAAGAATTTTTGGAGGCTCGAATCCCGAGGTTTCAGATTTTTCTTGGCGCGGCGCGACACTCTTTCTTCGGTGTTTCTTTCGTCGCTCTTCGGTGTACGAGCTCCCCCGACCTACTCCGACCATCGTTTCGAGTGATTTCTTCGCTGCTGGATTCGTAACAGGTGAGGCTACGATTTTGGGTTTCTCGGACATTTTCAGATTTCACGTTTTTCGAGGTGTTTTCTCGTGCTCATTGGGACCCTTTTTGCTGTGAGATTTTGGTAAGGGCAGCACCTTCTTTTGAGGAGATCTTCGCGCACGAGTCTCGGATCAAGACGTACTTATAGACTTTTTTCATCTACTCGACGCGAGGATCATCGTGGATTTTTCTTAGAATTTTTGGAGACCTTCCCGAAGGTATACACTGTTCCTTTTATCTGTACAAGAGTTTACAGTTGAATGGTTTTGGGATTGTGCGCACCGATACTGTGGAATTTGTAACTTGGCCTACGGTGCTCGGAATTGGATGTGCAGGTACCCGTTTCGAAGCTATCGACGCGAGGATCGCTGTGGTATTTTTATCAGAATTTTTGGAGTTCGTTTTACAGGTGAAAATTTCGCAGTAAGTGGACTGTTCCCAGCAGATTTGTAAAACCTGGATTTTAATGGATTTAAAGTGTAACTGTAGCCTTATGTTGTACCCAGGAGGGATTGTGGACTGTGCTGGACCTGTTGGACCTAGAGTGGTTATTTTCCTGGTTTTATCAGCTGTACGACTCCGGACAGTTAGCGTCTTCAGGTGGGTGGCTTGCTTTCAAGATCTATGGACTGTACTCTAATTCTATTGATATAGAATCATGCATGATAGTGATTGGACTTGGGTAGCATGCTAGAGTGTAGGAATTATTGATCCTTGTTTTATCTGTCGATCTTGTGATCTCTTGCTTCCTACTATCATGTTAAATATTTGTTATATTGGAACCTGACCTAGCACCCCCGTCATATGTTGCATGTGTAACCAGACCAGTAGAAAACCCTCACTTGGGCTAGGGTTATTTATGTTTAGACATCCACACTTTATGTCGCATTCCTGGACTTAGTGTTATCCTCGCCCGGGTAGTGGGCCGAGCGGTCGGGACTTCTCTATAGTGTGGGATGCATTGCACTCGTGCTTGGGAGCAGAGTGGAGTCTGGTAGATGTAGTGGTTCGCTTGTCTGTATCGGGAACCGTTTGGGGTAAACGGTGGACCCGAGAGATCTTGTTTTCCCCTGTTTGGGTCGTCGCCACTGTGTTAGTGGCAGTAGTTTACTAGTGTTAGCCGGACCTAGAACCCAGAACCCTTTTCGACATATACATGATTTTAGTCTACCAATGTTTTCTTCCAAACATCGAAGGGCCGCTGGAGTCTGTTCTTGTTTGATTGGACAAAGGCATCAGCCCTTCGGGGTTTGGGTAAAACACTTATTTTCTAACTATTTTTCTAAAAAGAACTAAAATCATTAAATATGGATTTCTTCCAGATCAAATTAGTTTTCAATAACAAATGTCACCTTTTTCCGTAAATCTCCCCACTCGAAAGGATTCGAGTGGTCTGGGTTCTAGGGGTCGTTCCTCTGTCGGGACGAAAGCCACGGGGGCCGAGCCTGGAACCTGTTCTTGTTTGATAGGGTTGTAGGGGTAGGTCTCCCGGGACTTTCGGGCCCTGTTGGTGTCTTCTGCGAGTTGTACTGTGATTATTGCTTTCCCGAACTATAAGGGATCGGGAACTTCGATAGTCGGAGCCTAGAGTATGTTCTTGTTTGATAGGGTTCTTAGCGCCGGTCTATCGGGTTTCCGAACCCTTATGGTGTCGGTCTTTCTGGAGTGTTAGTGTTCTGTTGTGGGAGCCGTCTGGTGGACGGTGGCCCCAGCTGTGTGACTTCCAGCTTGTGGTTGAGAGTTGGTGTTGTTGGTCGATCTTGTTGATCGTGGTTTGGACTATAGCCTGCATGAGCCATATTTGAGCTCGACAGAGTTACGCGGATACTTTCCTCGGTGGGGTCGCTCCCCTCGAGAGCCACTCCGGAGTTGGGCCTGTTACTTGCTATCGCGACTTGTCGACGCCGTCCCTCTGACTGGCCCGGTTGGCGGCAGTCACGGACACCCTACGGTAGACCCGTCCTGTTGAGGATATGCGGCAGTAGGTGGGCGCAGGTTTGACTGGACCCTTTGAGGCAGTCAGTTTAGATTTGGTGAGTTTACTGTGTGTGTTAGTAGATGCATCATGTTTCATCTGTTCCTTTTCTTGAGCATCTAGATAGAGGCATAGTAGCTGTTGAGTTACTTTTCCAGCCCTTTCATTTCAGTTTTATATTGTTACTTTATGCCTCTAGTAGACTTAGTGGGCAGTCCGTCGGGCTTGTTGGCGGCACCCACTGAGAACTACTTGGGACGTAGTTCTCACACCCGTCGTGGTGTATTTTCCCACAGGGACTTCTACTCCGGTTCCTGCTGCTCCTGTTGCTACTTCTTCTGATCGAGGTAAGGGAGTCGCGAGATAGTTCCCCACCAGTCGTCGTCCAGAGAGTAGATGTACCCTTATTACTTTTGAGAGTTCCTGTTGAGAGAACTTTGTAGTGAGGTATAGAGTTGTATTTATTTTCTACTGCTCAAGTGACTTTTGTACTTTTGGTGAGGACTTGTGTTGTATATAGTTTTTATTTCTAGCAGTTTTACTTTCAGCTCTGATATCTGCATAGTATAGATGCTCTTTTGCAGGTTAGTCGCTTCGTCTATACGGGCTTCCCGTATGGGCGGCGGATCTGTTGGCGAGCCCGGGTCGCAGTTTCGACGCCGGGGCGTGACATCTCCTGCTCTATGTTTGATGACGACTGTATGGTTGATGGTTGGTATTGTAAATGGGACGCCGTGCATATACAAAGGAGACTCTGTCCGATTGCAGAGTGAATTTGTATATGTGGCGGTCTGTCGCGCACCGGGGGCGAGGTTGTTCTTCACGTGTGAAGAAAAAAAAAATATAATACACGTTTTTCCGCTTATACTAAGACCTCCCGGGGCGTGACAGATTATATGGTATCAGAGAAAAACAACCATAACCACAGTAGTCGGAGATCCACATCCACAATGTATGATGCCACAAGCAAATTGGGACACGAGATAACCAAGGAATAGGTGCGGCAGTACGTGAGAGTACGGGGAAACGGGGTTTAATATAAGTGCGTTGTAAGTCAAGGTGCTAGGGAGATAATGTTAGGGTTAACGCGGTTTCTTTGATTTCAGCAGACGATGGCTCGGACTAGGTCATCTACCGAGAACGCAGGTGCAGACGATGCGGCCCCGGCCGCCGCTGAGAATCAGCTTCTCCGACGGCAGTTGCGAGAATTGGCCGGACAATTAGCGACGTTGGCAGAGCAGGTTCGTCAACTGACGCAGCAACAGGCGTCAGCGTCAGTGGAGCATGCCCCGACCCCTCCGCCCGACACGGTCGCCCCCACTACGGGACCGCCGGGAGTGGGTGGCATGACTGCGACCGCACCCCATCAGACTTCGGTGACGGGCGTGTCGGCGGAACAGGCCGCAGCCCCGGGGGATATGCCCACCCCAACGGCTTCAGGGCCCGTGCCGGGTGCGACAGTGGGCGACTCAGTAAGGGAATAAGGGACGACCCCTGTTCTCGGGGGGTCCGCCGCGGTAGGGGGGGTTACGGATCAGCGAACTGAACGGGAGAGGGTCAGGACAAATTTGACGGAGTTTAAGAAGCATGATCCGCCCACCTTCGAGGGGGAAACGACCGACCCTTGGGTCGTCGAGAAATGGGTGGATACTATGGAAAAACTCTTCGAAGATCTACTGATGGAGGAGCATGAGCGGGTTCCCCTAGCTGTTCACTTCCTTGAAGGGAATGCACGCATCTGGTGGAAGACCGTACGCCCGGACCCGTCCACCGATGCCCCACTACTGTCGTGGTCGGCCTTTAGAGAGGAATTGTTTGGCGCCTTCTTTTCCAATAGCGTCGAGCGGCAACTGGAGGACGACCTTAGGAACATTAGGCAAGGAAATCGTTCGGTCGTGGAATACCAAAGGGAGTTCGCGAGACTAGTTAACTGCCTTCCATTTGTCATACGGGACGAACCCCACAAGGCTCGCCTCTTCGTGGACGGGCTACGGAGCGACGTTTTTGAAATAGTCCAGGCGGCAGACTTGCGCACGTTTCGAGAAGTGGTGGATAGGGCCACTATTGTGGAGCGGGGTTTCTCCATTACCCGAGCTCGCCGTGAGGGATCAGAGTATAACCGGGAAAAGAAGCGGACACAGGCCTACCCGGGAGGGGGCTCTTCCGGTGGGAGCCGGCCCCCAAAATATCCCAAAGTGCAACAAGGGAGCAAGAGTGCGCCTACCGGGAGGCAGCGGCCAGCGGACAAGCCATGCGTTATTTGCGGAGGAACGCACCAAGTTACGGATTGCCCTAAGAGACTGTTACCGCTGCGGTAAATCAGGGCATTTTCGATATAACTGCCCCATGAACGCGGGAGCGGCATCTTCTGCGGCTTCCGCCTCGACGGCGCAACCACAGGGACGGGGTAAAGCGCCGACGGGAGTACCCCCACGCCCCTCGATGTCGAGAGCAGAAGGGGAACAATGACCACAACCAGGAGGAAGACTCTACTCCATGGGCCAGCATGGAGCGGCACTGCAAGAGGAGGTGGTCGCAGGTATTACTTCCGTCTCTGATTTTCGAGCTCGAACTCTTTTTGATACCGGGGCGTCTCGCTCTTTCATCTCCCGTACTTTTGCACGAACACATCAGCTAGAAAGTAGTCCCCTGGATGTTTTGATGACCGTCCAGACCCCTGGGGGGTCAATCGTGGCAACTGGGCTGGTACCTTCATGCTCAATAAAGCTAGGAAGGTGGTCGTGCCCCTGGGATCTGGTGGTCATTCCGTTAAAGGAATACGACGTGGTGCTGGGCATGGACTGGCTTACCGAGTATCAGGTGGTGATTGACTGCGAGAAGCGTCAGGTGCAACTGCAGAAGCCGGGTTTTCCGGAACACGTATACTTGGCGTGTAAAAGCACCTCCTTTTTAGCTATCATCTCCGCGTCACGAGCCAGGAAACTAATAGAGGCTGGGTGTGTGGCCTACCTAGCCTCGGTAGATTTAGCCACCCGACCCGTCCCCTCGCTTCACGACATCCCAGTCGTAAGGGATTTTCCGGAGGTATTTCCGGCGGAACTCCCTGGGATGCCGCCCGAACGAGAAGTTGACTTCCCTATTGAACTACTCCCGGGCACCAAGCCCATCACCAAGGCACCGTACAGGATGGCCTTCGCTGAGTTGAAAGAACTCAAGGCACAGCTGGAGGACCTTTTGGATAAAGGTTTTATCAGACCAAGCGCGTCACCATGGGGCGCGCCCGTCCTGTTCGTGAGGAAGAAGGACGGAAGCCTCCGATTGTGCATAGATTACCGGGAAATAAACAAGGCCACCATTAAGAATAAGTACCCCCTGCCAAGGATCGACGACCTATTCGACCAACTGCAAGGGGCAACGGTGTTTTCAAAGATTGATCTGCAGTCAGGCTATCATCAGCTCAGGGTTAAAGGGGAGGACGTCCCCAAGACGGCCTTCCGGACTCGCTATGGCCACTACGAATTTACAGTGATGCCTTTCGGGCTCATTAACGTCCCGGCAGTATTCATGGACATGATGAATAGGGTGTTCAAACCCTTCCTGGATTTATTCGTGGTGGTCTTCATCGACGATATCCTCATCTATTCCCGTACAGATGAGGAACATGAAGAACATCTGCGCACAGTCCTCCAGACCTTACGGGAACAGAAACTCTACGCCAAACTCAAAAAGTGTGAGTTTTGGCTCCGTAAGGTGGATTTCTTGGGGCACGTAGTCTCGGCGTCCGGAGTCGCGGTGGACCCAAGGAAGATAGACTCGGTGACGGATTGGCCCCGACCGACAACGGTGACGGAGGTTCGAAGCTTCCTGGGATTAGCCGGGTATTACCGGCGCTTCGTGGAGGGCTTCTCTAAGATAGCCACCCCCTTGAATCGTTTAACTCGAAAGGGGGAGAAGTTTATCTGGACGGATCAGTGCCAGAAGAGTTTCGAGGAGCTCAAGGATAGATTGACGCGGGCCCCGATTCTCGCCTTACCAGAACCGGGGGAGGGTTATGAAGTATTCTGCGATGCGTCGCGGAACGGACTGGGAGGAGTTCTTATGCAACGGGGAAGGGTTATAGCTTATGCGTCAAGGCAACTCAAGGATTATGAGCGGAATTACCCCGTGCATGATTTGGAGCTCGCAGCGGTTGTGTTCGTCCTCAAGCTATGGAGACATTACTTGTATGGAGCACACTACAACGTGTACTCTGATCATAAGAGTCTCAAGTACCTCTTCACCCAAAAGGAGCTAAACTTGCGACAAAGGCGGTGGCTCGAGCTACTGAAAGACTACGACATGACGATCCACTATCATCCGGGAGAAGCGAATGTGGTAGCCGACGCCTTGAGTCGCAAGGGGCAGGCCGAGGAAGCAGGTGTAGATGCTATCACTCAGCAGGAACGTCTGATTGCGGAATTTTCACGGTTAAGACTGGAAGTGGTACCGGCGGGCACGGTCGCACAACTTCTGACTCTAGTGGTCAGGCCCACCCTGTTGGACAGGATTCTTGAAGGGCAATCGACCGATGACCAACTCCAGCTGGTGCGAGGCAGGATAACCGCCGACTAGGAGGGCGATTTCGCAGTAAGCTCCGATGGCACGATACGGTTTCGAGGACGAACCTGTGTGCCGGATCTACCGGAGCTCAAAGAGGAAATTCTGAGGGAGGCGTATACCGCTCCTTATGTGGCGCACCCCGGGGGAACGAAGATGTACAAGGATGTTAAACAGACCTTCTGGTGGCCCAAGATGAAGGAAGATGTGACTCATTTGTGGCACACTGCCTGGTATGCCAACGAGTGAAGGCTGAGCATCAACGACCGGCGGGAAAGTTGCAACCACTACCGGTGCCCGAATGGAAGTGTGAAAGGATTACCATGGATTTTGTGACCGGTTTCCCGAGATCGCCACAAGGACACGATGCGATATGGGTTATTGTGGACCGCTTGACGAAATCGGCCCACTTTCTGGCCATACACACAACGTGGACTCGGGAACGACTAGCACAAACGTACATCAATGAGATAGTAAGGTTGCATGGGGTACCGACATCTATTACGTCGGACAGAGACACGCGATTCGTGTCAAATTTTTGGCGGAGCCTGCAACAAGCGATGGGAACCAAGTTGCATTTTAGTACGGCGTTTCACCCGCAGACCGACGGGCAATCAGAGCGGGTGATTCAGATTGTGGAAGACATGCTTCGAGCGTGCGTTTTGGACTTGGGCGAAGGGTGGTCGCGATACCTACCCCTCGTGGAGTTCGCCTACAACAACAGCTATCAAGCAAGTATCCAGATGGCACCA
Source organism: Tillandsia leiboldiana (assembly GCA_029204045.2). Taxonomy (NCBI): domain Eukaryota; kingdom Viridiplantae; phylum Streptophyta; class Magnoliopsida; order Poales; family Bromeliaceae; genus Tillandsia; species Tillandsia leiboldiana. The sequence continues at coordinate 12,500,123 of CM055071.1, read as the reverse complement.
TACGAGGCTCTGTATGGGCGCCCCTGTCGGTCTCCAATATGCTGGGATGACTTGGGTGAGTGTAGTGATTCGGCCCTTGGGGGTATTTTTGACTCTCATCTAAACTATTTAAGCCCTTAAGTGGAATAAAATTATTTAATTGTTAAAAGTTGGCCGGTGTGTGGTGCTGGTATTTTTCTGCGATAGAGCGCGGAAAATGATGACCGACGGTGCGATCGGATCAGAAATCCGATATCGGGATCTCCCGGAACGGAATTCTTAGTGATGCGGTGATTAGTCATGCATCGGAATCCGTGCAAAATATCTTGCACCCGTTGGAGATAAGGCGGGTTTGTAGTAGTCCAGGATTTCGTACAGTTTTTCCCGTGAATTCTTGGTGTGAAACACCTATCATTGGTGTATTAGGCCCACAGAGCATCAAAGGGATGCTACGGATGGACACAGTGTGGTAATTACTGTTGGTTTGGCCTTCGGCTGTAATTGCCAAATTTTAGAGAAGGCTTTGGGCCACACGGAGGCCGTATTTGGATTCAGCACGGAAAAACGCTTGAAAACGGCTGTTTATTTATATTTTTCGGAGTCCGGATGCCCAAAAACGAACCCCCGGAAGTTTTCTGCGCAAAATGGTGCACGGGGGAGCTGTGGACCGGCCGGGGACACGTGGCGGCCTCTGATTGGGCCGACGCACGCCTCCCGGTCCACGGAAACGGCCGCCGATGCACGGTGGACCGGCGGGCCACGTGGCGGCACGCGGTTGGCCCGGTGCAGTGCGCGCGGCGCGCGGGGGTAGGCGCGGGCAGCTCGGGCAGGCCGGGCAGGTGCGGAGCGTGCGCGGTGCACGGTGGACCGGGGCGCGCCACGTGGCGGCCCCGGATTGGTCGGCCCATGTGCGCGTGGCGCACGCAGTGCCGCGCGGTTGCGGCCGTACGCACATGGGCGCGCGTGGGCGGCGGCGGCCGCCCGACAGCCGTGTCGGGCGCGGGCCACTTGTCGCCGCACCATAGGCGGGCCCCGCCCACCGCGCCGCTGATTGCGGGGGACGCGTGGCTCTTCCCTGCTGGGCCCGCACGGCTGCCGCCTGTTCGGCGGACACGTGTCGGGCCCTGGGGCGGGTCGGACGGCGTGTGGCGTGCGGCGGGATCCAGTGCGCGAGCTGGGCTGGGCTGGCCCGCACTGTGCGCGCCCGGAAAAATGGCGGGCCGGGCCGCACTGTGCGCGCCCGATTTGTGCCGGGCCGCACTGTTTGCGCCCAGAACCGGGGACATATTGGGAATTATCCCAATTGTTCTAATGGGCCTATAAATAGGCCTCCCCTCCCTTCTTTTGTTCTATTTTTCCGAGAGATAGAGAGAGAACCAGTGGGAGGGACCTTAAGAGAAGTTTTTCATCTCCTTATTTTCTACCTCGTGGTGCATTCCCAGATTTTTCAGAAGCTCGACAACGACGATCCGGATTTTACAGCGCGCCTCGTTTTTCCCCCAATCTTGGCCCGTTATCGTCGCATTTCAGTCCGAGGAGTCCCCTGCGCAGTACAGGAGTCCTTTTTCGACGATTTCTTCACCAGTGTGTTCCTGAGAGGTAGGGCTTCGTTTTCTGTGTTGGTGGTTTCTCTGGATTCCGATTCCTTGGCACGATTCCCGAGGTGTTTTGACCCCTCTTTTGCTGTTTGGATGTTTGGACAGCGGCAACTTCGACGAATTGTTTCTCGGCGTAGGAATATCAGATCGAGGCGATTCAAGAGTCGATTTTGGGCTACTTTTCGCGAGGAACGCAACCGTGATTTTTCTAGGATTTTTGGAGCTCGGGAAAGAGGTGAAATTCCTCGTTTTGCGTGGTGATTATAAAAACAGCAAAATCTGTTTTGAGACTGGTAGTTTTTACACCGTGTACACTTGTGTGATGTTGTAGGATACTGTTTCGGCTGACGGGGTGCTTAGAGGACAGCGGGTTATTTCTTGGGTGTTGTGCATGCTTTTTGAGGTGGGTGGTTGTGTTTCCCTCTTTGTTGACTTGCTCACTAGGAGTATTAGAGTTTCCCAATTATATTTGTGACAACTAGATGTTAGCATGTGAACCTGGTGCAATGCCCCCTAATTTGATTAATAACCTCTATGCGATAAATTTGGGACAATAATGTTGGACAATTGCTATATCCTGAACCGCATGCAAATAAGGAATACATAAATGTTTTCAAACAATTCTTTGCAAAAACCCTCGATCATTCTTCTAATACTTTTTAAGATGGACAATTGCATGCTTATTTGGACAACTAGTTAAGCCACCATTTTACTGCAGCACTATATTATGGGATTTGACTTAGGAGAAAACATGTTTTATTGTTGTTCTTCTCTATCGCTGCATGATGCTCGAGTCTGATCGGGATTTTGAGATAGTATTGTCTGGGACAGTTTAGACTAGTTTTGGGGATTATGGGGCATAGTGGCAACCGCAGATGTTAGGCGGTTGACCAGATGTTTTTACCTTATCAGATTGGGGTTTATGGTTCAGCGGTGACCGCGGATTTTGGGCGGTTAACCGGATGTTTACTATTGCATCAGACTGGGGATCGGGATTGCATTAGTGGATGGAGTTTTTCCCACTTTGATCATAGTCATGATCCAGTCCTGCTATTGTGCGATATTGGTTACAGAGATACTTGATACAGAGACACTTTACTCGTGTGGGTCGCTCCCCTCGAGTGCCACTCCGGAGTAGGCTTTACACCGTGCCGAGCGCCGGGCACAGACTTTACACCGTGCCGAGTGCCGGGCACAGACTTTACACCGTGCCGAGCGCCGGGCACAGACTTTACACCGTGCCGAGCGCCGGGCACAGATAGAGCAGGCAGTGCCAGTATCCCCTGGCCTTTGATTGAGTCTCCTTGGGCAGTTGGGTTATAGTTGCATATATACAGTCATCTTCTTGGCACTGCATTTTGAGGCATAGTAGTGGTAGCTTCCTTTTTCAGCAGTCTTTATTGCATACCACTGTTCCTTTCTTTTGCCTCTTATAGTCCTAGTGGGTGCGTCAGCATTTGAGGTTTTTACCCACTAGGGGAGGCTACTGGTTTATCTAGTAGTTCTCACCCCCATGGTTGTTCTCTGTCTTCTCCCCCTTTGTTTTGCAGAGTCGTCTGTGGGAGCTGCTGGGCCTTCAGCGGCAGAACGAGGTAAGAGGATCGCCGACTAGCTAGATCATCTACCCCGAGCGAGAGATTAGCGAGGTTTTTATTGTACTCCTTTTGTATCTCAGACTTCAGTAGTTTACTTTTGGGTCTGGCTTTGACTAGCTGGTTGTATATTTATGGTGAGCTGGGAGTTTATTGTACTTTTATTTCAGCTTGTAGTTTATTTCAGTCTGAGATTACTTTTAGTTCCATTAGTTCAGCTCTGTTTATGCTCTTTTATTGTATATTATCTATCTGAGCAAGTTACCAGCGCTTCGTGTACATGGAAAATTCTGTGTGCACGGCGGATCTGTTGGCGGGCCCGGGTTCTGGTTTACACCCGGGGCGTGACAGGGTTACCTCGTAGGGGATAATTAATTAATTAATTAATTATCCGGTGACGGAAAATAAAATTTTCTTACGTACGAATTAAAGAGGAAATTAATTAAATATATATAATTAAATAATAGGGATTATATAAGTGATCTCAATTATCGGAGGAAAAGAAAGGAAAAAGACGGAACCCTAGCCGGAAGGAAGGAAAAGGAAAAAGAGAAAGAGCCCGATCCTCCCGAACACCGAACCGAAGGCAAGAACGCGACCGGGCGACCTTTCCGTCGATCTTCGGTGAGTAAAATAATTTTTGGAATTTTTCGGGATTATTCCGTCGTCCTTTTTGTTGAGTTTCGGGCTTCTCTGTTGTCTCTGTTACCGTCGCCGTCACCGCCGTCGTGCTAGGGCGCAGAACGGGCGACGGAGACGCGCGATGCCGCTAGGGCATCACGCGGAAGATTACGTGGATGGCCGGTCACCACCGCGAGCGGCGATGGAGAAGACCGCGCGGGCACCCAACCGCGCGGGCACCGCGCGGGGCGCCGCGCGGACGCCGCGCGGATGCCGCGCGGGCGGCACCCGCGCGGGGCACCCGCACGGGCGCCCCGCGGGCGCCGCGCGGGCCCGCACCCGCGCGGGGCGCCGCGCGGGCGCCGCGCGGGCGCCGCGCGGGCGCCGCGCGGTCGCCGCGCGGGGCTGCACCCGCGCGGGCGCAGCGCGGGGCTGCACCCGCGCGGGCGCTGTGCGGCCGCCGCGCGGGCAGTACCCGCGCGGGCGCCGCGCGAGGCGCCGCGCCGCGCCGCGTGGGCCGAAACCCACGCGGGCGCCGCCGCGCCGCGCGGTTCCGAGCCGCGCGGGGCTCCGGCGGGCGGCGACGGCGGCGCGGGGTTCCGGTTTCCGGCGAATCGGACGGTGTTGGACTTTTCTATCAAAATAAGTAATTTGGGGTTTTCCGTTTTGAGATGTTAATATGTGTTTTTGACCATAGTTTATCCTTGCGGACTTTTCTTAGGTCCAGGTGCGCAGCGGGAGTGTGTGAAAGATCCGAGTGCTCCGATCTTCCCACAACAAGGTGGGTACTGTTGCTATAAGTGCAACAAGTGCAGTAAGTGCATCTATCATCGTAAAAGTGTTCTTAATATGCCTAACAAAGTAGATGGACTATCTAACCTTTCGCTTGATCGTATTTTATCTTATGTAATAATTGTTGCGGCTACGATCGCGGTGCTAAATACACGCCAATCTCGGCAAATCTGGTTTCGGATGCTGCACGTACACTGGCGGCTTGGCCCCCGCTGTGACGCCCCACTTCCCAGGGGGTCGCCCATCCTAGAACTACTCTAGCTCTAGCACGCTTAACTCTCATGTTCCTCTTGAATCTTGCTACCATCCAAAATGCTATAGCCGGGTTAGAGATTTAGTCCTATTATATCATTTATACAGAGGACTAATCAAAATTCCGGGGGTGTCACATTCTTTCCCCCTTTACGCCCTGACGTCCACGTCAGGCTCAAGCTCACTCACAAGCACCAGGCGATGTGAGACTCGTCTCGCTAGCCTTAGCCGACCTTGTGAGGAGCTGCACTCCATTCACAACGGTTAGTAGCCGGGGAGCCTCGCTCTACCCGCTATATAACCCTGGCTCAGCCGAGACTCATCTCACATTTTAGGCTGGTGAATGGCTCTGATACCAACTGTGACGCCCCACTTCCCAGGGGGTCACCCATCCTAGAACTACTCTAGCTCTAGCACGCTTAACTCTCATGTTCCTCTTGGATCTTGCTACCATCCAAAATGCTATAGCCGGGTTAGAGATTTAGTCCTATTATATCATTTATACAGAGGACTAATCAAAATTCCGGGGGTGTCACACCCGCATATGTGTACTTTTCCGGAGAAGTGGTCTATACGACCCGTGTGCCCCACGAAGTGTGGGGACCTCCTCACGGCTGCTACAGGTATCGCACTAGCCCCGTGAAGAGGTTAAAAGCATCAAAAGTCCCGCGGGAGAGATCGTTGACTACCTTGTCGGGACGGTGTCACTAAAGTAAATAAAGTGAGTAAAGTAAGTTGCAGGGTTTTAGCGAAAGGTCCCGGTGTAATCGGTTTGCTCTTCTTTCCTTGTTGTTATTTAAACATCTACTTTGTTTGTCACTGACTTTACCCACTCCGTGACAGGTGATACTAGGTGCGTTAGCCGGGATGGCGGTGAGACTGCGTCGCGAGGACTGTAGTCAGAACTCTTGGATATATCTCATTTTCCTTTATGCTTTTATTAGTTAATTTGCTTGTGGTTTATATTAGTTGTGGACATGTATTAGTTAGCGCCGTGGATGAGATGTACTTTTACGTTTAGATACTTTTAGTGATGTTTCATATGCGGCACGTTTTCATGAAAAGCCAAATGATTTCGAAAATGCTTTCTCGAAACGAAGTGCCATGTGGGCACGGGTTTCGCAACCGCTGGTTTTATCCTTCCCAAACGGTGACGCCACTTTAATAGCTTGCTTGGAAAAAAAAATAAGGTATCGAGTGGACACCGGTCTTTTAAAACAGTAGTTAAATCAATGTACTCTGATTGGTGATGTATGTCTACTGCATGGTTGATGGATGATGGATGATGTTGTAAATGAGACGCCGCGCATATACAAAGTAGACTCTGTCCGTGGACAGAGAGAATTTGTGTATGTGGCGGTCTGGCATGCACCGGGGATGAGGTTTATGTTATTATATTAAGAAAAAAAAATATACACGCAATTTTTCGCTTTGCTTGACTCAAAAACCCCCGGGGGCGTGACAGTGAGCGTAAGTTTTTGGGCCCAGATTTGGTGGAGGAGACCGAGGCGAAGGTGCGATTGATCAGACAAAGACTACTGACCGCCCAGAGCAGACAGAAAAGTTATGCGGACAAGAGACGACGAGACTTAGAGTTCATGGTAGGTGAGCATGTATTGCTCCGAGTTTCACCATCCAAAGGAAACTGATGTTTCGGCCTAAAAGAAAAGTTAAGTCCGAGGTACGTGGGACCATTCGAGATCCTAGAACGCGTGGGTCCAGTGGTGTACCGGTTAGCCTTGCCACCGAACCTCGAACGAGTCTACAACGTGTTCCACGTCTCGATGCTCCGGAAGTACCTCGCTGACCCCTCTCATGCCTTGGATGCCTCCACCATCGAGTTGCGTGAGGATTTGAGCATCGAGGAGACGCCGGTGCGGATTTTGGCAAGAGAGGACAAGAGGTTGCGTAATCGAACTATTCCCTACGTAAAGGTCCAGTGGAGCAACTACGAAGAACGCGAAGCGACATGGGAACTTGAATCGAGAATGAGGGAATGCTTCCCGGGTTGTTTGGTGAGGTTTGTACTTAAGTTTCGGGGATGAAACTTTTAATAAAGTTTGAGTGGTGTAGTGTTTCAGCTTTTACGGCTAATTGTGACTCACATGTTAATTATTTATGCCCATAAGTGAATAAAATTATTTAATGTTTGAAACTCGGTCAGTGTGCGGTGCGGGTATTTTTCCGTTGAAGGGCTCGGAAAATGAAGACCGATGATGCGATCGGATCGGGAATCCGATGTACGGATCTCTCGGAATGGGGTTTCTAAGATCGCGATGACTTAAGGCATGCATCGAAATCCGCGTAAAATATCCGACATGCTTTTTAGGGGAATTTGGATATTCCGTGTGATTAATTAATTAAGGGATTAATTAATCAGTTACGTGCAATTAAATTTGGGGTTGTTATTTCCTATGATTAATTAATTCGGGAAATTAATTAATCGGTGACTAGGATTTAAAAAGGGGTTGAATTAATACGTACGAGAGAAACCCTAGCCGAAAAGAAAGAACGCGAAAGAGAAAGAAAAGAAAAGACGGAACCCTAGCCGAAGGAAAGAAAGGAGAAAAGGAAGGAAACGAAGGAGTCCGATCACCCCGAACAACGAGCCGGAGACAAGAGCGCGATCGGACGACTTCCCCGTGGATTAATCCGGTGAGTGAATCCTCGTTGTAGTTTTTCGGGATCTTCTTTTACGTTTTTGTTTAGGGTTTCGGTCGTCTTCGTCATCTCCGCCACCGCCGCCATCGTTGCGCAAGTTAGGGCACGACACGGGCGGCGGAGACGCGCGAGGCCGCTAGGGCATCGCGCGGGCGGCAACCGAGGGAGCCGCGCGGACACCGCGCGGATCGTACCCGCGCGGGCACCGCGCGGCCGCCGCGCGGGTCGCACCCGCGCGGCCGCCGCGCGGCCGCCGCACGGCCGCCGCGCGGCCGCCGCGCGGGATTGCACCCGCGCGGGGCACCGAGCGGGCGCCGCGCGGGCCCGCACCCGCGCGGGCGCCGCACGGGCGCCGCGCGGGCCGCACCCGAGCGGGCGTCGCGCGGGCCCGCACCCGCGCGGGCGCCGCACGGGCGCCGCGCGGGCCGCACCCGTGTGGGCGCCGCGCGGGCGCCGCGCGGACCACACGCGCGCGGGCGCTGCCCGCGGAGGGCCGCCGCATGGGTTCGTGCGGCGCGGGGCTCCGGCAGGCGGCGACGGCTGCGCGGGGGAAATCCGTTGATCGACGGGTTTGACGATTTCCTTGGGTGTCCGTTGGATGGGTAATGTCGGGCTTTCGTTTTGTAGAGTTAGTGCGTGGTTCTAACTTTGGTTACCCTTATGGACTCTTCTTAGGTCCAGATACGCAACGGGAGTGTGCGAAAGATCCGGGTGCTCCGATTCCCTCGCAACCAGGTGGGTACCCTTGCTATAAGTGCAACGAGTGCAGTGAGTGCACCATATCTTCGTAAAAGGCTCGTTAACTTGTCTAATAAAGTAGATGGACTATTATACCTTCGCATTAATACTTTTATTTAATAATTGTGGCGGCTGCGGTCGCGGGGCTTATCACACGCCGACACCGGCAATTTCGGTTTGGATGCTGCACGTACACAGGCGGATTGGCCTCCGCATGGGTGTACTTTTTCGGAGAAGTGGTCCGAGTGACCCGTGTGCCCTACGTGTATGGGGTAGGGACCTCTTCACGACAGCTAAGGAGCCGCACTAGCTCCGTGAAGGGGTTAAAAGCATCATGGGGGTAATGTGACTGTGCACGAGGGGAGACTTCTGTCTCTCCGACAGGTACTCTGGGGATAGAGCCCAGCTTATTTTGTAACAGGGTTTTAGCGAAAGGTTCCGGTATAATCGGTTTGTTTTTGATTCAACGTTAATTGTTAAGACATCTACTTTATTTGTCACTGACTTTACCCACTCCGTGACAGGTTTGACTAGGGATATTAGTCGGGATGGTGGTGAGACTGCGTCGAGAGGACCGTAGTCGTAGGAGGCTTTCTACTCGTTGCTCCTTGGTTTTATCTCAGTTCTTTCTTAAATACTGTTACTTTAATTTGCATCTGTGGATCATATTAGTTATAGTAAGCACTGTGGATTGGATGTACTATTACGGTTTAGACATACTTTCGTGATTTCGGGCGCGGCATGTTTTTATCATCATAAAAATGGTTGCGAAAACGTTTTCAAAAGCAGAGTGCCGTGTGGGCACAGATTTGTAAACCTCTGGATTTATCCTTTCCAAACGATGTCACCGCACTCTTGTTGGATGTGTAATTGTTTTAAAAATTGGGTGTCGGGTGGACACCGTTTGCAAAACCGTAGGTAATTACTTCTCCTGCTCTATGTTTGATGACGATTGTATGGTTGATGGTTGGTATTGTAAATGGGACGCCGTGCATATACAAAGGAGACTCTGTCCGATTGCAGAGTGAATTTGTATATGTGGCGGTCTGTCGCGCACCGGGGGCAAGGTTGTTCTTCACGTGTGAAAAAAAAATATATATAATACACGTTTTTTCGATTATACTAAGACCTCCCGGGGCGTGACATTCTCTCTCCTCGACCCGCCGCTGTACGTCCAGCAGCATCCGCAGAAGGCTCTGCAAAACAAAGGAGAAGAAAAGAAAAAGAAGAATGGGGGTGAGAACTACTAGTGAACCAGTAGCCTCCCCTAGTGGGTAAAGCCTCACGCCCTGACGCACCCACTAGGTCTACCAGAGGCAAAAAGGGGAAGAAGAGTGGTAAGTAATAAAACTACTATACAGGAAAAACTACCACTACTATGCCTCTAAAATGCAGTCCTAGACTGGAATAACCGTATGCAACAGTAACCAACCGTCCCAGATGAACCCAATCTGTACCGCCCTCATCATCGGGCAAGTAGGCCGTGCCGATGTGATAGCAAAACTCCTGCTGCCGCCCTCATCATCTGGCTAATAAGCCGCGCCGATGTGATAGCAAAACTGTCTATAACTGTCTGACCCCGGCCTCCGGAGGGGAACTCGAGGGGAGCGACCCACACGAGGAAAGCATCACCGGGCAATAACCGCGCCGGTGTGATAAGTATCAAAAGCAGGACTGGATCACAACTATAGAGCCCCAGTGGAACATACCCCTCCACTAAGAATACTGATCCCCAATCTGATGCACAAATGAACATCCGGTCAATCGCCCAAAATCCGCGATCGCCGCAATACCACACAATACACAATCGGGTCTCACAACCGACCTCCGGCCAACCGCCCAATATACGCGGTCGCCGGAATAACCTACAATCACAATCATGTCCCACATCCGATATCCGGTCAACCGCCTACTGTCTGCGGTAGCCGCTATAATCCCCCAATCCAAAATCGGGTAAAATAATATGTATCCGGTCAACTGCCTACTATCCGCGGTAGCCGCAACTCTACCGACCACATGAAGTCCAACACCTGACCTCCGGTCAACCGCCCAAAATCCGCGGTTGCCACAAAGCCCTCTAGTCCATAATCATGCCCTATTACCGATGTCCTATAACCGACATCCGGTCAACCGACCAATATCCGCGGTCGCTGCCAAAACCCATGATCCACAATCCAGGCCCCGGCTACACTAACCCGTACCCCTGCTCAAACCCGAGCAACAAGAACCACCTGACTAAAGAATAAGGAGAAAGAAGCAAGCATGGTTTCTCCTAAGTCAAGTTCCAACATGATAGTGTAGCGATAAAAAAATGGCCTATCTAAATATCAATACAAGCATGTAATAGTCCTCATGCAAAATAGAAAGAAGTGTAACAACTAATAGTCCCACATGTGTATTAGGTAATAGTTCTGCATAGATATAACCATCATGCTAAAGTCATTAAGCATTTACACATGTCTAAAATCCACTGACTATCCTCACATAAACCATCCGCCTATACATGTCCAAAAGAGCCCCAAGTTGTACCTACCAACAAGATATTCCACATTGTTCAAACATGCCACTAGCTACCACATGCAAGATTATGTACTACTATTAGATCCATGCCAGCATGTTTAAGTTCCAAATACAATCATAATTCCAACTTAGCAGTTTCCTAAAAACATTCCCGACATGATATGTCTCACCTGATAGGCTCATAAGAATAACAACTAACGATCAATAATGTTCCGAAAGATCTCTGTAATATTCCTAGTGGGTATGTCAGAAAAATGAGGGATATAGCAACCACCCACCTCGATCGATAATTCCAAGTCCAAATAGTGCTCTCGCCCAAACAGCTAAACCGCCGCGATCACTGTACAAGAATTACCCCAAAACATACAATTAAACTCAAAAATATGCTGTCCCAATGCTAACAGTCCAAATATGCCCTGTTTTTACCTACGAGATGGAGACCAAAAATTCCCAAAAAATTACCGCTGCGATCCTCACGTCGAGACGATCGAAATGAGTACTCGCACGCCAAAATCCGATACCTGTAGGCCGAGTTACGAAATCAACAAGATAACCATCCCGAAATTCCCAAGAACAAAATGTGTACAACTCCTCCCAGAAAATGTGGGATTTTTACCTTCGAGCCTACCTCCAAAAATTCCAGAAAACTTCGAGGACGTTCCTTGCGATGTGTAGATCCAAAACGATTATTGGTACGCCTCAATCCGACGCCTGTGCGCAAAGATATCGCCGAAATACCACAGTGTTGTCCAAAACTCCGCCCTAGAAAAAGGGTCAAATGAAAGCTCAAAAAACTCCAAGATAAACTCGAAACGAGGGGAAACTCAAATCACGAAGATTGTAGCCCTACCTGTCGAGAAGCCAACGACGCAAGAATCGACGAAAACGGTGGTGGGAGTAAACCGGGGGAGTCCTCGCACAAAAATACGACGAAGAAGATCACTACCGAACGAGCGTCGCGCCGCGCCATAAAAATGAAAACCTCAGGATGCGTGCCGCGGAAAAATTCGGGAATCTGCTGATAGAACCAGCACTGGGAGAGGTGGAATTCTTTTGAAGGCTGCACTATGAGAAGAGGTGCAGGAAAAGTGTTCTCTGGTGTTGTTCTCGGCCTATATATAGGCTCGAAGAAACAAATCAGAAAATGACGCTTAAGTCCCCACTTCCGGGCGCCCGGACTTTTCGGGCCGCTACAGTGTTGGGCCTGGCCCAACATTGTGCGGGCCCGAATCCCTCCTGGGCCTCCACGTTGCCCCGCGAACAGCCAACAGCCGCGCCGACCTCCCACCGCACGACGCGTGGCCCAATGCGGAGCCGACGCGTGGCGCGCCCGATGGCGGGAAAACGCGTCAACGTGGCCCACGTGCGCGCCTGCGCCTGCGCCCTCTACACGCACGCGCCCCGAGGCCACCAGTTCCTGCTCCGTGGACCCGGTCCACTGCACCAGCCTACCGCCAGCTGCCACGTGTCCAGCCCTCTGGTGCACACCGGTCCGTGGACCGCGCACCTGCCCGCCTGCCCGCGCGCCTGCCCGCGCGCCTGCCCGCGCGCCTGCCCGCGCACTGCGCGCTACCCGCCGCCGCGCCTACGCCTGCCCGAGCCCGCGCCGCCGCCCTCCGCCGCCGCCGGCGCTGCCCCAGCCGTCGGAACAGTGCCCCTCCTTGCCTCGAAATCCATGCGCGGCATCCGGGCTCCGAAAAATACCAATAAATAGTCCATTTTCATCGTTTTCGCGCGCTGAATCCAAATCCGCTTTCCGATTTGCCAAATTCTAATTCCAAAAATTGCCGAAGGCATCCGAAAAGGTGTTCTTTTGTCCAAACTTCGCGCTGAGCCCAATTTTAATATCCGTTTCGCGTGAAACCACTTCTACACATCCGACGGGGTCCTCCGATCACTCACGTGATCATTTTAATCCCCGAGTCCAACACATGTGTCCCATTTGTGCACAAACACCTCCAATACACAGTAAAGGCCTCCAAAAGCTGCCAAACGCACTGCAGAAGCTCCGTTGATCCATCAATAATCCTCTTGCGGAAATTCAGGTCCTCACATCCCCCCCCACTAAAAGAAAGTTTCGTCCTCGAAACTAAAGTTATTCCTCAACCAAGTAGAGGGGGTAAATATCCAATCATCTCCACTCAAGCTCCCAAGGCTGTCTAATACCTCCTCCAGAGACGCGATGCAATCCTCGGGTCTCTAACTAGAACAAAATGGAGGCGGGCACTCCAGAAAACCGCACCACCTCTCCCAAGTACAGCTGGGCTAACCGCTCGTGTGACCAAGTAGCCTGCATCGGCAAAAGCATCCGCTCCTCCCAGGGCCCCGACAATCCAGCCACCAAGTCCAAAGGCATAAAAGCTCAACCCGAGTACCACCACACTCCTGGGGTATCCCACAACCACGCTAGCCAAAAAGGCTGCGCACCCACGGCGGAACACCCGTCCCGCACGCAAAGTCGAAACAAAAGAGGCAAAGATAGCCCCCCCCAAGTAACCTCGGCACACCATCTACTCCTGGCCTAGCCTCTCCCAAGAGGACTGTCCTTGCGGCACAATCAACTGCCGTGAAAAGAAGATAACCGAGCCAGCCAAACCGTCCTAAGTACCAACCAAGTCCCGTACTAGGTTAAGACTATTGGGTCTACCGGTACTATCAAGGACTCAACTGCACTGGGCAGGACCAATGACACTCCCCTACGTGCCGAGGATCGGGAATATGAACCTCCCGAACACCAGGTAACCGTCCTACCCCTAACCCATGCAAAGAAGTACATGCACTCCTAACAAATGACTAGGATGCTCAAGTGCAATACAATGCAAAACCAATGCCGGTAAATAAAATAAAATAAAATAAAATAATACCTGTCACCACAAGGTTGGCTGCTGTAAAATCCTCCACCTGAGCGGCGTAGACCCGACCGCTCTGAGCCGGCGGCCGATGATCCGCAGGGTAAAAAGAAGGTGATCTGCTCGCTGGAGCATAAAGCCGCTGAGCTGACAATTGCTGCTGAGGCAGAAAAGGAGCCGATGCTGATGAAGGTGCCGCTGAAGTCGAAAAGGGGCACGAAGCTCGAATGTGGCCTGGCTGTCCACACTTGTAACAACGACCCCACCTCGGATCACAGGTGTGAGACAAATGAGGTCCCCCGCAGAATATACATCTGTCTCTGTCGCGAAGTCGTGGCTGTCCCGGCTGCTGCTGTCTCTGTGTCTGATGCTGAGACTCCGGCTGCTGCTGCGATGGCCTCTGGGATCCACTAGGCTCTCGCTGCTCCGCACGCCCACGGCTAGATAACTGGGGCCGCGGCGGTCTCCACGAACTAGCCTGTCCCTCGTCCTCGGGTACTGGTCGTTTCCTAATGGAACTCTGTGCGACCATCCCTCCTCGCCTCGCCACCACTGTGTCGCCTCTCTCCACCCATTAGGCATGCTCGACGGCCTCCTTAAGGGTCTGGAGTCACTGTGCATGCACTAGGGTATAAATCTCGCTGCGGAGGCCTGCCTCGAATAACTCGACCTGATGTGGCCCATCACGGGCGACATAGGGCACGCAGTTAAGCAATTGCATGAACTCCTGATGGTAAGCCTGAACCGGCCGATCGCCCTACTGAAGGTTCTTCAAATCATCCTCTAGTTTCCTCTTCACGCAGGTCGAAAAATAGGTATCCAATATCATACGCCGAAACTCAGACCAGGGTAACTGTCGAGAAATCTGAAACTCCCGTGGCTCCACCCGATGCCACCAAATATCTGCATCTCCATCTAGGCAATGTACCGCCATATGAACTCTATACCACAGGTCGACGAAGAAATCCCTGAAAATCTTCTCCATCGCTGATAACCATGTCCCAACCTCCCACGACTGCATATCCCGCCCCGAGAATCTAGGCGGTCCGTGCTGACAAAACTTGACAAGTTTGTCAGCGATATCCTGCTCCTCGGCCAGGGTCAAAGGCTGGGCCACTCCCTGAGCCCTGCTGCTCGATGATGGCACCGTCGGCACAAGTGGTACCACAGGTGGTGCCGGGGCCTCCAAAACTGTCGGAGGCGGCGCCTCTCTCTGCGCCAGTAGCTGCTCAATCCGCTGCTCCTGCCGACGGTTGCTCTCAACCAATTGGGCCACCAAGGCCCTCAACTCAGTAATCTCAGAAGGTCCAGCCTGTCCTGGCTCAACAGGGGGTGTAGGGGCACCCTAGGTAGGAATCCGACGTCGGGGAGGCATCTGTCACAAGAAACCACAAGTCAGCCACACAACCACACACGACCCAATCTAGCGAAAGTCAAGGACATCCCCCTATTTCTGTAACTTTATGTTGTCTGCAGCGAGCATAACTGTCCTACAGAAATAGGATATGTCGATCCCTCTTCACTCACTAGAAGAGTCAAAAACTAAATCACCGACTTTCGCAAAATGTCGTGTCCCTCACGCGCTATCATCCTAGGGCTAACCAAAAGCCTAGGGTTTCCTAAGTCTCAACTGACTTATCCCTAAGCTCTGACACCAACGAATCTGTCACGCACCGAGTGTAAACCAGAACTCGGGCTCGTCTACAGATCCGCCGTGCACACGGAATTTTCCGTATACACGAAGCGCCGGTAACCTGCTCAAATAAATCAGATACAATAATAGAGTAATAAAACAGAGCTGAACTGAACATACTACATCTCAGACTGAATTGGAAGTAAAATACAAAACGACTGTAATATAAAAGTACAAGTCTCTCTCCCAGCTCACCACAAATATACAACCAGCTGGCTAAAGCTAGACCCCAAAAAGTAAAAGTACAACAGTCTGAGATAGGATACATAAGAGGTACAAGTCTAGCTAACTCACTGTCAGGCCCACTGTCTAGCTACTCAGCCGTCCTCTCTCCTCGACCCGCCGCTGTACGTCCAGCAGCACCCGAAGAAGGCTCTGCAAAACAAAGGAAAAGAAAAGAAAAAGAAGAATAGGGGTGAGAACTACTAGTGAACCAGTAGCCTCCCCTAGTGGGTAAAGCCTCACGCCCTGACGCACCCACTAGGTCTACCAGAGGCAAAAAGGGGAAGAAGAGTGGTAAGTAATAATACTAGTATAAAGGAAAAACTACCACTACTATGCCTCTAAAATGGAGTCCTAGACTGGAATAACCGTATGCAACAGTAACCAACCGTCCCAGATGAACCCAATCTGTACCGCCCTCATCATCGGGCAAGTAGGCCGCGCCGATGTGATAGCAAAACTCCTGCTGCCGCCCTCATCATCTGGCTAATAAGCCGTGCCGATGTGATAGCAAAACTGTCAATAACTGTCTCACCCCGGCCTCCGGAGGGGAACTCGAGGGGAGCGACCCATACGAGGAAAGCATCACCGGGCAATAACCGCGCCGGTGTGATAAGTATCAAAAGCAGGACTGGATCACAACTATAGAGCGCCAGTGGAACACACCCCTCTACTAAGAATACTGATCCCCAATCTGATGCACAAATGAACATCCGGTCAATCGCCCAAAATCTGCGATCGCCGCAATACCTCACAATCCACAACCAGGTCTCACAACTGACCTTCGGCCAACTTCCCAATATCCGCGGTCATCGGAATAACCTTGTAATAGCCGCTTGTTTAAAATATTTTAAGGGTCTACTTTTGGTTCGTTATTTCCGCTTTTCGTTTCAGGGGGATTAGGGGATGATCGAATAATTCCTTGTTTCCGGACAGACCGTCGGGGCCCGCGGGTATTTTTAGTTAATAGGGCTCGCGAAACGGAGAGTGACGGCGAGAACGGTTTTGAATTCCGACGCCGGAATCTCCCGGAATAAATTCCGGAAGATAACTAACGGTTCAGGTGGATAACGCGGTTTTTCAGACAGACCGGACTCTAGTTCGCACCTGATTTGGACCCGTTTTAACTTGAACTGGGTTGATTTCCCATTCCCTAATTTAACCGCTCCCGCCACCTTAAATTACTCCCGTTATTTTTCCCCGTCGTACAACTTCCCATAACTACCCACAACTCCCCTAACTACCCGCAACTTCCCGTAACTACCCACAACTCCCCTAACTACCCGCAACTTCCCGTAACTACCCACAACTCCCCTAACTACCCGCAACTTCCCATAACTACCCACTCCCCATAACTACCTACTCCCCATAACTAACCACTTCCCTTAACTACCCACAACTCCCCTAACCACCCGTAACTCCCTTTAACTACCCACTCCCCTTAAACCACCACACTCCCCTTAACTACCCGTATCTTTCCACTTTTCCCCACAAGTCACCTACGTACGAGACCCCATTTCCCCAACCCTTCAGTTTCCCAAACCAAACCCTTCTGCTTCCTCACTGACTGCGCGGAGGACCCAAGAGGCGAGACCAAGGAAGGAGAAGGAAGCGTCCTCACATTCCTTGTAGCCGAACGCGCAGGATCGGATCGCCTCTCCCTCCGACAACCGAGGTGAGCACGCTAGGGTTTTGCCTTCTCGCCCCGTTCTTGGTTGGAGCGGACGAGAGGGGGGGGGGGGGAAGAAAAAGAAGGGGCGTGGGCACCGCCGGAATCCGGCGCGCACGGCGGCACCGCATGCGGGCTGCCGCATGCGGGCGCCGCCACAGGCGGGCGGCACCGCATGCGGACTGCCGCATGCGGGCGCCGCCGCTTGCGGGCTGCCGCATGCGGGCGCCTCCGCATGCGGGCGCCGCCGCTTGCGGGCTGCCGCATGCGGGCGCCTCCGCATGCGGGCGACGCCGCTTGCGGGCTGCCGCGTGCGGGCGCCTCCGCATGCGGGCGCCGCCGCTTGTGCGCCGCCGCATGCGGGCGCCGCCGCATGCGGACGGCCGCACGCGGTTAGTACACCGCCCAGCCATGCGGGGCCAGGCGCATACATGTGTGAATTGTACGCAAGGTGAGAGGGCGCCGGGCGCTCTAATCATTAGTCTGACAAAGCCTTAAGTTGCTGACTCCTATATGACAGATTCGTGTAGGTCCGGGCGGACACCCGAGACGCGAGAGAACCTTTCATCAGTCAGGAGCGCGACAACAAGGTGGGTTTACGGTCGAGGCTGAGTATTGTGTTGGTAATCCGAAAGGGACTTTTATTATTAATCGGTACTAACACTGATGGTTTCTATGATGTACTACCTTACCCCGTGACATAGTGACATGGTTACTTGGTTACTTGGTTACTTGGTTACTTGGTTACTTGGTTACTTGGTTACTTATGCTCGAGCTGCGACACGCGCACCCGCGGTTTGGCCACCGCAAAGGGTGCTCTTTTCCGGAAAGGCGGTCTTTGACCCGTGTTACCCCACGAGGTGACGTAGTGGGGGGCCCCTGACCGCTGGGGGGTCTGAGGCAGCGAGGTGCGAGTGGTGGGACCACCGTGGGATTGGATCCCGATGTGGTCAGGTGTGAGACTACCGTGGGATTGGATCCCGATGTAGTCAGGTGTGAGACCGCCGGGTCCGGTGCCCGACGCGGTCAGGTGTTACAGGTGTGAGACTACCGTGGGATTGGATCCCGATGTAGTCAGGTGTGAGACCGCCGGGTCCGGTGCCCGACGCGGTCAGGTGTTACAGGTGTTACCGGGGTTACAGGTGTTACAGGTGGTACAGGTGGTTGCGAGTTACCGTTACGAGTAGAGCGGTTGTTCCGGCTAGTCTTGCTTTGGTGACTTGGTATTACTTTACTGTTTTAGTACTACTCTTATGATAGTGTCGCTGACTACCCACTCTGTGACAGGTACCTCCAGGGGGTAGAGGTAGGCGACGGTGAGGCCGAGGTGGTAGCAGACGGGCTGAGGGAGCCCTAGTATGCTGTATCATTTACTTTCTCTGCATATCATTCAGAACAGTAGGTTATTGTGTGGTTCTCGATACCCTTGTGGGGTCGTGTGGATGTTGAGTACTTTCTTGCTGGTTATGCACTACTAATTCCTTTATTGTTCCCGTTGGGCCGTTTTCTAAACCTTGTGGATTTATGCCGTTTTCCAATCTGTTTTCAAAACCTAAGGCTGTGTGGGCCTGTTTTCAAGCGGTGAGTTTTTACTTTCAACTAGACTGGCCACGGGTATTGTTTAGTCTTCATGCACCGTACTACTTCGAACTGTTGTGATTAAAAAGGGAAAATGGTTGCTTATGCTCGACTATTGTAACAGCCGCGACGCCGTGCATATACAGAGGAGACTCTGCCCGATTTTCGAGTGAATCTGTATATGTGGCGGGTCTGGGCACGCGCCGGGGAAGGAGGTTTTTAAACAATCAAAAAAAAAAAAAAAACAAAAAAGATGTACGCACTTTACGCGTACTTTGAGGTATCGTTTCCGCTAAAATAAAACCCCCGGGGCGTGACAGATTAAGATGGTATCAGAGCCTTTGCTTTAATCACAACAGTGACGGCCCAACATCCACCGAGATATCACACTTAACTACGAATAAATGAAATGTGCAGGGTTTAAGGTTTAAGACGTGAGAGACCGGGGAGGGGATTTGTAGATAATGTTTCTTTTCTCTCTCGATTTTACGATGTTTTGTAGATAATGTTCATTTCTCGCGAGTACGTGTTTTCGCATGACCTCGAGGAAACACCTCTCCAAAGTCGGTTGACGGTCCAGACCGCGGGTGGGACGCTAGAGGCGACTAGTTTGGTAACCACTTGCCCGATTAAGCTAGGGCGGCTATTCTGCCCTTGGGATTTAATAGTAATTCCCTTGAAGGAGTACGACGTTGTTTTGGGCATGGACTGGCTCTCAAG
This sequence comes from Tillandsia leiboldiana, assembly GCA_029204045.2. NCBI lineage: Eukaryota > Viridiplantae > Streptophyta > Magnoliopsida > Poales > Bromeliaceae > Tillandsia > Tillandsia leiboldiana. The sequence goes on along the minus strand of CM055071.1, from coordinate 12,480,639 downwards.
GTACCAAGTGCTTATCGACTGCGATAAGCGGATGGTACAACTACAAGAACCTAGTTTCCCTAAGAATGCATACCTAGCGTGCAAGAGCATCTCCTACCCGGCAGTCATCTCCGCGACTCGAGCCAGGAGTCTGATAGAGGGTGGGTGTGTAGCCTATTTGGCATCGGTAGATCTGGTTACCCGACCCTCGACGACACCTTCAGACATCCCGGTGGTGAAGGACTTTCCCGATGTCTTTCCGACGGAGCTGCCTGGGATACTCCCTGAAAGGGAGGTGGTGTTCCCTATTGAACTCTTGCCAGGTACGCAACCTATAACAAAGGCACCCTACCGAATGGCCTTCGCGGAGTTGAAAGAGTTAAAGGCGCAACTGGAAGACCTCTTGGAGAAAGGGTTTGTCAGGCCGAGTGTGTCACCCTGGGGCGCACCAGTGCTTTTCGTACGGAAGAAGGATGGGAGCCTGCGACTCTGTATCGACTACAGAGGAATAAACAAGGTCACGGTGAAAAATAAGTACCCCCTGCCCAGAATCGACGACCTCTTCGACCAACTACGAGGAGCGACGGTCTTTTCAAAAATTGATCTACAGTCTGGCTACCACCAGCTTCGGGTTCGGAATGAGGACATTCCGAAGACCGCTTTTCGGACCCGGTATGGCCATTACGAGTTTACGGTCATGCCGTTCGGACTTACGAACGCCCCCGCAGTCTTTATGGACATGATGAACCGGGTCTTCAGACCATTCTTAGATCGGTTCGTGGTGGTCTTCATCGATGATATACTAATCTACTCATCCACCGACGAGGAGCACGAGGATCACTTACGAACGATTCTTCAAACCCTCAGGGAGCAGAAGCTGTACGCTAAACTCAAAAAGTGTGAGTTCTGGCTACGCGAAGTAGGATTCCTGGGGCATGTGATCTCGGCAAAGGGAATCGCCGTAGACCCCAAGAAGGTGGAATCGATGATAGACTGGCAGCCGCCCACAACGGTGACGGAGATCCGCAGTTTCTTGGGGCTGGCGGGGTATTATAGACGCTTTGTCGAGGGTTTCTCGAAGATTGCGACCCCTCTAAACCGGTTTGTATGGACGGCCAAATGCCAGGAAAGTTTTGAAGAACTCAAAAGAAGGCTAACCGAGGCACCGATTCTTGTACTACCAACACCCGGTGAGGACTATGAGGTGTACTGCGACGCTTCAAGAATCGGCCTTGGGGGTGTGTTAATGCAGCAGGGGAAGGAAATAGCCTATGCATCTAGGCAACTAAAGGACTACGAAAGAAACTACCCAACACACGACTTAGAGCTGGCTGCGGTGGTCTTCGTCCTGAAGTTATGGAGACACTATCTCTTTGGTGTCCATTGTAACATCTTCTCAGATCACCAGAGTCTTAAATACCTGTTCACACAAAAGGAACTAAACCTGCGGCAGAGACGGTGGCTTGAATTACTGAAGGATTACGACCTAACGATCCAATACCACCCCGGAAAAGCAAACGTGGTAGCGGACGCTCTGAGCAGGAAGGGGCGACGGAAGGGAGGATCGGTAGGTGCGATAACTGAGCAGAGCAGCTTGATCGCAGAATTTTCTCGACTAGGGTTGGAAGTAGTGCCAGCGGGCACGGTTGCGCAACTTCTAACTTTGGTGGTCAAGCCAACCCTACTAGAAAAGATTCGAGAGGGGCAGCAGGCGGACTCGCACTTACAGCTCGTAAGAGACAAGATCTCACCGGATCAGGAGGGGGACTTTTCGTTGGAAGGCGATGACACCCTACGGTTCCGCGGGCGAATTTGTGTGCCAGATACCCCGGAATTGAAGAAGGAAATACTGTCCGAGGCACACAGCGCCCCTTATGCAGCACATCCAGGAGGCACAAAGATGTACAGGGACCTCAAGCAGACCTTCTGGTGGCCCAAGATGAAGAGGGATGTAACCCAATTTGTAGCTCATTGCCTGGTGTGTCAACAAATAAAGGCGGAACACCAACGACCGGCGGGAAAATTACAACCCTTACCGGTACCGGAGTGGAAGTGGGATCATATCACCATGGACTTTGTCACCGGGTTCCCACGTTCACCACAAGGACACGACACAATATGGGTTGTGGTAGACCGGCTAACTAAGTCAGCACACTTCCTGCCGATTCACACAACCTGGACCAGAGAGCGGTTGGCTCAAGTCTACCTCAGCGAGATTGTGAGACTGCATGGGGTACCGGCGTCGATCACATCAGACAGAGACACGCGTTTTGTCTCAAAGTTTTGGCAGAGTCTGCAACAAGCCCTGGGGACTAAATTGCACTTCAGCACAGCCTTCCACCCTCAGACAGACGGGCAGTCGGAGCGAGTGATACAAACGCTAGAGGACCTGCTTCGGGCCTGTGTACTCGATTGGGGAGTCGGTTGGGAGCGTTACCTACCACTTGTAGAATTCGCTTACAACAATAGCCACCAGGCCAGCATACTGATGGCACCCTACGAAGCTTTATACGGGAGACGCTGCCGATCCCCGATCTGTTGGGACGACTTGGGAGAACGAAAGCTCTTGGGGACCCGACTTGGTGGTAGAAACAGAAGGGAAAGTGCGCCTCATCAGACAGCGCTTACTAACCGCCCAGAGTCGACAAAAGAGCTACGCGGATCGAAGACGCCGCGATTTAGAGTTCCAGGTGGGAGAACACGTGTTTTTGCGGGTCTCGCCGTCCAGGGGAATCAAGCGATTCGGGATAAAAGGCAAGCTAAGCCCGCGGTACGTGGGACCATTCGAGATCCTGGAACGGATCGGCCCAGTGGCTTACCGCCTTGCCCTACCACCAAACCTCAACCAGATTCATGACGTGTTTCACGTGTCGATGCTCAAGAAATACCTCCCCGACCCGTCGCATGTGCTGGACGTCTCGACACTCGAACTAAAGGAGGACCTAAGTTTCGAGGAAACCCCTGTGCGAATACTAGCAAGAGAAAGTAAGACGCTCCGAAACCGAGACATCCCCTATGTGAAGGTGCACTGGAACAACCACGAGGAGCGGGAAGCGAAGTGGGAACTAGAATCAAAGATGAGAGAGGGCTATCCTTATCTCTTTACCGCAAATCAGGATTGAGTTTCGAGGACGAAACTCGTTTTAAGAGGTGAGTGGTGTAATAGCCGCTTGTTTAAAATATTTTAAGGGTCTACTTTTGGTTCGTTATTTCCGCTTTTCGTTTCAGGGGGATTAGGGGATGATCGAATAATTCCTTGTTTCCGGACAGACCGTCGGGGCCCGCGGGTATTTTTAGTTAATAGGGCTCGCGAAACGGAGAGTGGCGGCGAGAACGGTTTTGAATTCCGACGCCGGAATCTCCCGGAATAAATTCCGGAAGATAACTAACGGTTCAGGTGGATAACGCAGTTTTTCAGACAGACCGGACTCTAGTTCGCACCTGATTTGGACCCGTTTTAACTTGAACTGGGTTGATTTCCCATTCCCTAATTTAACCGCTCCCGCCACCTTAAATTACTCCCGTTATTTTTTCCCGTCGTACAACTTCCCATAACTACCCACAACTCCCCTAACTACCCGCAACTTCCCGTAACTACCCACAACTCCCCTAACTACCCGCAACTTTCCGTAACTACCCACAACTCCCCTAACTACCCGCAACTTCCCATAACTACCCACTCCCCATAACTACCCACTCCCCATAACTAACCACTTCCCTTAACTACCCACAACTCCCCTAACCACCCGTAACTCCCTTTAACTACCCACTCCCCTTAAACCACCACACTCCCCTTAACTACCCGTATCTTTCCACTTTTCCCCACAAGTCACCTACGTACGAGACCCCATTTCCCCAACCCTTCAGTTTCCCAAACCAAACCCTTCTGCTTCCTCACCGACTGCGCGGAGGACCCAAGAGGCGAGACCAAGGAAGGAGAAGGAAGCGTCCTCACATTCCTTGTAGCCGAACGCGCAGGATCGGATCGCCTCTCCCTCCGACAACCGAGGTGAGCACGCTAGGGTTTTGCCTTCTCGCCCCGTTCTTGGTTGGAGCGGACGAGAGGGGGGGGGGGGAAGAAAAAGAAGGGGCGTGGGCACCGCCGGAATCCGGCGCGCACGGCGGCACCGCATGCGGGCTGCCGCATGCGGACGCCGCCACAGGCGGGCGGCACCGCATGCGGACTGCCGCATGCGGGCGCCGCCGCTTGCGGGCTGCCGCATGCGGGCGCCTCCGCATGCGGGCGACGCCGCTTGCGGGCTGCCGCATGCGGGCGCCTCCGCATGCGGGCGACGCCGCTTGCGGGCTGCCGCATGCGGGCGCCTCCGCATGCGGGCGCCGCCGCTTGCGGGCGCCTCCGCATGCGGGCACGGCCGCTTGTGCGCCGCCGCATGCGGGCGCCGCCGCATGCGGACGGCCGCACGCGGTTAGTACACCGCCCAGCCATGCGGGGCCAGGTGCATACATGTGTGAATTGTACGCAAGGTGAGAGGGCGCCGGGCGCTCTAATCATTAGTCTGACAAAGCCTTAAGTTGCTGACTCCTATATGACAGATTCGTGTAGGTCCGGGCGGACACCCGAGATGCGAGAGAACCTTACATCAGTCAGGAGCGCGACAACAAGGTGGGTTTACGGTCGAGGCTGAGTATTGTGTTGGTAATCCGAAAGGGACTTTTATTATTAATCGGTACTAACACTGATGGTTTCTATGATGTACTACCTTACCCCGTGACATAGTGACATGGTTACTTGGTTACTTGGTTACTTGGTTACTTGGTTACTTGGTTACTTATGCTCGAGCTGCGACACGCACACCCGCGGTTTGGCCACCGCAAAGGGTGCTCTTTTCCGGAAAGGCGGTCTTTGACCCGTGTTACCCCACGAGGTGATGTAGTGGGGGGCCCCTGACCGCTGGGGGGTCTGAGGCAGCGAGGTGCGAGCGGTGGGACCACCGTGGGATTGGATCCCGATGTGGTCAGGTGTGAGACTACCGTGGGATTGGATCCCGATGTAGTCAGGTGTGAGACCGCCGGGTCCGGTGCCCGACGCGGTCAGGTGTTACAGGTGTGAGACTACCGTGGGATTGGATCCCGATGTAGTCAGGTGTGAGACCGCCGGGTCCGGTGCCCGACGCGGTCAGGTGTTACAGGTGTTACCGGGGTTACAGGTGTTACAGGTGGTACAGGTGGTTGCGAGTTACCGTTACGAGTAGAGCGGTTGTTCCGGCTAGTCTTGCTTTGGTGACTTGGTATTACTTTACTGTTTTAGTACTACTCTTATGATAGTGTCGCTGACTACCCACTCTGTGACAGGTACCTCCAGGGGGTAGAGGTAGGCGACGGTGAGGCCGAGGTGGTAGCAGACGGGCTGAGGGAGCCCTAGTATGCTGTATCATTTACTTTCTCTGCATATCATTCAGAACAGTAGGTTATTGTGTGGTTCTCGATACCCTTGTGGGGTCGTGTGGATGTTGAGTACTTTCTTGCTGGTTATGCACTACTAATTCCTTTATTGTTCCCGTTGGGCCGTTTTCTAAACCTTGTGGATTTATGCCGTTTTCCAATCTGTTTTCAAAACCTAAGGCTGTGTGGGCCTGTTTTCAAGCGGTGAGTTTTTACTTTCAACTAGACTGGCCACGGGTATTGTTTAGTCTTCATGCACCGTACTACTTCGAACTGTTGTGATTAAAAAGGGAAAATGGTTGCTTATGCTCGACTATTGTAACAGCCGCGACGCCGTGCATATACAGAGGAGACTCTGCCCGATTTTCGAGTGAATCTGTATATGTGGCGGGTCTGGGCACGCGCCGGGGAAGGAGGTTTTTAAACAATCAAAAAAAAAAAAAAAAACAAAAAAGATGTACGCACTTTACGCGTACTTTGAGGTATCGTTTCCGCTAAAATAAAACCCCCGGGGCGTGACAAACCTACAATCACAATCATGTCCCACATCCGATATCCGGTCAACCGCCTTCTGTTCGCGGTAGCCGCTCTAATCCCCCAATCCAAAATCGGGTAAAATAATAAGTATCCGGTCAACCGCCTACTATCCGCGGTAGCCGCAACTCTACCGACCACATCAAGTCCAACCCCTGACCTCTGGTCAATCGCCCAAAATCTGCGGTTGCTACAAAGCCCTCTAGTCCATAATCATGCCCTATTACCGATGTCCAATAACCGACATCCGGTCAACTGCCTAATTTCCGCGGTCGCTGCCAAAACCCATGATCCACAATCCAGGCCCCGGCTACACTAACCCGTACCCCTGCTCAAACCCGAGCAACAAGAACCACCTGACTAAAGAATAAGGAGAAAGAAGCAAGCATGGTTTCTCCTAAGTCAAGTTCCAACATGGTAGTGTAGCGATAAAAAGATGGCCTATCTAAATGTCCGTACAAGCATGTAATAGTCCTCATGCAAAATAGAAAGAAATGTAACAACTAATAGTCCCACATGTGTATTAGGTAATAGTTCTGCATAGATATAACCATCATGCTAAAGTCATTAAGCATTTACACATGTCTAAAATCCACTGACTACCCTCACATAAACCATCCGCCTATACATGTCCAAAGAGCCCCAAGTAGTACCTACCAACAAGATATTCCACATTGTTCAAACATGCCATTTGCTACCATATGCAAGATTATGTACTACTATTAGATCCATGCCAGCATGTTTAAGTTCCAAATACAATCATAATTCCAACTTAGCAGTTTCCTAAAAACATTTCCGACATGATATGTCTCACCTGATAGGCTCATAAGAATAACAACTAACGATCAATAATGCTCCAAAAGATCTCTGTAATATTCCTAGTGGGTATGTCAGAAAAATGAGGGATATAGCAACCACCCACCTCGATCGCTAATTCCAAGTCCAAATAGTGCTCTCGCCCAAACAGCTAAACCGCCGCGATCACTATACAAGAATTACCCCAAAACATACAATTAAACTCAAAAACATGCTATCCCAATGCTAATAGTCCAAATATGCCCTATTTTTACCTGCGAGCTGGAGACAAAAATTCCCGAAAAATTGCTGCTGCGATCCTCGCGTCGAGACGATCGAAATTAGTACTCGCACGCCCAAATCCGATACCTGTAGGCCGAGTTACAAAATCAACAAGATAACCATCCCGAAATTCCCAAGAACAAAATCTGTACCACTCCTCCCAGAAAACATGGGATTTTCACCTTCGGGCATACCGCCAAAAATTCCAGAAAAATTTGAGGACGTTCCTTGCGATGTGTAGATCCAAAACGACTACTGGCACGCCTCAATATGACGCATGTGCGCAAAGATAGCGCCAAAATACTATAGTGCTATCCAAAACTCCGCCCAAGAAAAAGGGTCAAATGAAAGATCCAGAAAGTCCAAGATAAACTCGAAACGAGGGGAAACTTAAATCACGAAGATCGTAGCCCTACCTGTCGAGAAGCCAACGGCGCAAGAATCGACGAAAACAATGGTCGGAGTAAGCCGGGGGAGTCCTCACACCAAAACGCGACGAAGAAGATCACAACTGAACGAGCGTCGCGCCGCGCCGTAAAAATGAAAACCTTGGGATGCGTGCCGTAGAAAAATCCGGGAATCTGCATATGGAACCAGCTCTGGGAGAGGAGGAATTCTTGTGAAGGCCGCAATGTGAGAAGAGGAGTAGGAAAAGAGATCTCTGGTGTTGTTCTCGGCCTATATAAAGGCTGGAAGAAACAAATCAGAAAAAGACGCTTAAGTCCCCACTTCCGGGCACCCGGACATTTCGGGCCGCTACGGTGTTGGGCCCGGCCCAACACTGTGTGGGCCCGAATCCCTCCTGGGCCTCCACATTGCCTCGCGAACAGCCAACAGCCGCGCCGACCTCCCACCGCACGACACGTGGCCTAATGCGGAGCCGACGCGTGGCGCGTCCGATGGCGGGAAAACGCGTCAACGCGGCCCACGTGCGCGCCTGCGCCCTCTGCACGCACGCGCCCCGAGGCCACCAGTTCCTGCTCCGTGGACCCGGTCCACTGCACCAGCCTACCGCCAGCTGCCACGTGTCCAACCCTCTGGTGCACACCGGCCCGTGGACCGCGCACCTGCCCGCGCGCCTGCCCGCGCGCCTGCCCGCAGCACTGCACGCTGCCCGCGCCTGCCCACCGCCACGCCTGCGCCTGCCCGAGCCCGCGCCGCCGCCCTCCGCCGCCGCCGGCGCTGCCCCAGCCGCCGGAAGAGTGCCCCTCCTTGCCTCGAAATCCGTGCGTGGCATCCGGGCTCAGAAAAATACCAATAAATAGTCCATTTTCATCGTTTTCGCGCGCTGAATCCAAATCCGCTATCCGATTTGCCAAATTCTAATTCCAAAAATTGCCGAAGGCATCCGGAAAGGTGTTCTTTTATCTAAACTTCGCGCTGAGCCCAGTTTTAATATCCGTTTCGCGCGAAACCACTTCTACACATCCGACGGGGTCCTCCGATTACTCACGTGATCATTTTAATCCCTAAGTCCAATGCTTGTGTCCCATTTGTGCACAAACACCTCCAATACACAGTAAAGGCCTCCAAAAGCTGCCAAACGCACTGTAGAAGCTCCGTTGATCCATCAGTAATCCTCTTGCGGAAATTCAGGTCCTCACAGTATTAGTAGCTCGTGCACGAGCAGGGGGTTTTGGGATAGTGTAGTCAGATTCTTGGGTTCTGGGACAGGCTGGCTTGAGGGCAGGGTATTACGGCGACCGTGGACATTGGGCGGTCGACCGGGTAGTTTCGGTTGCATCAGATCAGGGGGGATCGGGCTTTCTTTAGTTGATGGGTTTTTTCCACTTTGATCAGAGTCGTGATCCAGTCCTGCTAGTTATGATACTTATGTTACTAGTTACTTGTTACTTTACTTGTGTGGGTCGCTCCCCTCGAGTGCCACTCCGGAGTGTGCGACAGGCAAGCTTTGAGTCCTCGGGACTCCTTCTTTGCATCGGTGTTATGCGTGGGCTGGCATACCCGATGCGGAAGGCAGAGCAGGCAGTACCAGTGTTGACTAGTGGTCGGATTGGGTTTTCAGGCAGACATTTAGATACTGATGCATACTTTTAGCTATTCTTATTAGCATGGCATTTAGAGGCATATTAGTGGTAGCTTTCTTCAGCATTTATATTCTTAGCATACCACCTCTCTTTCCTTTTTGCCTCTGGTTGTCCTAGTGGGCTTGTTAAAGTTTGAGGCTTAACCCACTAGGGGAGGCTACTATTTTTATAGTAGTTCTCACCCCAATTGTCTTTCTTCTTTTTGTTCCCCCCTGTTTTGCAGAGTCTTCTGCGGGAGTGGTTGGACCATCTTCGGCAGATCGAGGTGAGAGGATAGCGGACTAGATAGTCGTCTACCTGTTTGTGAGCATATTAGTATTTTGGTTGTATCCCCTATACACTCAGACATATGTATTTTCTTTTATTTTGGGCCTGGCTTCGACAAGCTGGTTGTATTTTATCTGGTGAGCTGGGAGAGACTATCACGCCCCGAGTTTTAAAAATCCGGTAAATTTTTTTTTTTTGAAATCAGAGTTTGCAAACTGGGCGCAACAGACCGCCACACGTATAGAAGACTCTATCCCAAGGACAAAGACTCCCCTATACATGCACGGCTAAAAATCATCATCAGAGATCAACAGATATATCAGTAACTAATCTAATCTACTCAGCAGGAATAATCAAAATTAAGTTATTACATCATCAGTTTTAAATGTCTAAATCAAGATAAACTGGAATGAAATGCGGAAAGTAAATGTCTGCAGAAGTCATCGATATATAATGCTCATGGGGACAGCTCTATCGTAATCGGCTCACTGGATCGTCCCGACATCTCACCACCCGACGGACCTACAACAGTCACCCGAGGGTGTGAGATACACCGGAGTGTATCCCAGTGGGCACGACGAGCCGAGGATCAGCTAATCGTACCTACTGGGTACGAAAATCTGCGGATAGTAAAGATCGATAGGAAAGCTGAAAGAAATTATCTACTAATAATCAAAAGTAAGAACTGCAGATGGTGTACTGAAAGTCAGGGTAAACTAGAGATAAACAATCATGAAAGCTGTAGATCATGCATACTGGAATCAAAAGATAACTACGAAAATCAGGTATAAAGAACTACAAGTAATCCAAGCATGTCTACAAATAATAGTGCTGGAAACGACTGAGCAACAGTACGAGTAACAGTAATGCGTCAAAGGTAGAAAACCAAATATCCGATCATGCGCCACTATTGGTCCCGGAGGACCTCAGGCAAAAGCCACCGATCCGCACCCGATCCGCTGACATACCCCTGTCGAGGGCTCACGGGTCTATCACCAGACCACTCTACCGGTAAAGAACCAGCTCCACGGGGAGCGACCCCGGCCAGGTTCGTGAAGTACAGCAGTGCATGGCAAGTCATAATGATCAATCTCACGGTCTAGTGACCGAGTAGTCGGCACACTCCGAAATCCCAACAGGGAATCATCTGTCTATATCTATCCATCGGAATCAATCAATCATGCATATCGAGTAGTATCTATCAATCAGGATCAATCAATCATGCATATCGACGTATATCAAGAAATATCTCAATGACAGTAATCAACAGGTGTCATCTAATCATGCAAATCTATATATCAATCAATCAGGATCAGTCAGGAATAATCAGGGATCATGTAGACAATAATCGGCTGATCGTGAACAAACAATCATATGTATAAGTCTAATCGAGTCGATGTCAAACAAGGAAATCATGATATGTCAAGATAGGTCGTATAATCAGTATAACAATCGACAGGAATCAATACGCATACTCAGATCATGCAAGTCTATGTATCAAAATATAAAAGCTGATGAGCAGGTATACGTGATATGTCTAAGGGGATCAAAGTCTATCAGGAAGATCATATGGCATATAGATCAAATCATCAGGACTAAACAAACACAGGTGTCTGACTGGACTAAAGCGACCAGAGGGCCGAAAAGATAAAGCCCGGACCGAAGATAACCCACCTGGATGTAGGCAAATCCTCGAACTCCCGCTCGGCTACTGGGAGGCTGGTGCTGAACAACTGGGCCCTGAATAAGAAGCTATAGTCAGTCATCGACTCACACAACCCATCCCGACGACACTACGGTAACGCGTCGCTAATACGGAACAATATAGCTAGTTTGCGGGATAAAATCCGTTTTCCGATCAACAAGAGTCCACGGGATTCTAACAACATGTCCAGTAAGTGTAAAAACACTGTCTAAAGGTCATTATCGTGTCCAAATCTCATTTTGATCCATAACATTTTCTAAATTGCATAATTATCTTATTTTATTATCCGTTTCGACTCGTTCTTGCAATCCGGGGGTCCAAAATCGACGCCGAAAGTTTCAGCGCGTTTGTTTCGTCGAGACGGAGCCCGTGCTCACAGTTTTGGGCTGGCACGACTCCCGAGATCAAGATTGGCCCATAACACATTAGGGTTCAATTACAACTATGCAATATCTCAATCTATACTTGCTCAAATTGAACAATAACTGAAGCATCATGTTCAGGGAACATAGTAGGGTTGAGGGCTCACCTGAGGGGTTGCCGGAGGTCGGCCGGAGCAGTGGCCGGAGCAAGGTGGTGCACCAACTCTAACAAGCCAAGGCTCGGGTTGGATGTTTTTGGAGCAATTCAGGCTCAGACCTGTTTCAAGGGTGAGCAGCACTTAGAGGAAGGTCTCAGATGTTGTCTGGTTCAGGTTGGGTCGACCGCCGGCGGCCGGAGGCGGCGGCCGGAGGCAAAGCCCGAATTGGTGGCTCGGGTGCAAGTTTGGAAACCCAACTTCCGAAGTGCCCTGGCCCAAAACAAAATGATGGAGGACATTATTAGGGCATTTGGGTCATACCTGGGTGGTTGTCGGAGCCCCGGAGCGACGGGGATCGCCGGAGACCGAAGCTAGGTGCTGCTCGGGTGCATCGCTGGAGATAAGAACCCTGACGTTAGGGACGCCATACAAGGCTACGATCAGTCTTAAAACGAGGTGCTGGAGTCACCTGGTCGGTTTCCCGGTGTCCGGAGGCGACGGCGAGGGATCGGCTGCGGAGCTCGGTGAAGCTCCAATGGCCGTCAATGGCGGTTTCCGGCGCGGTGGCTCCGGGCCGGTGGGAATTGAACCAGAAGGTCTGTCCCGATGCCACGAAGCTCGGTGCAGAGGTGGCCGACGTCGGGAAGCCGCGACGGCGCCGGACGGCGACGATCGGCCCAAGTGAAGAAAGGCCGGTTTCTAGGGCTGGCTCGCACGATCCCGATCTTGCGCCGATCCCGACCAAACCTTGGAGATAGGTTACAGTCGACGAGGGGAACCGATTCAACGGTCCCGATCGTGCGTTTGACGGTCGGATTGCAGTGTCGCTGGAGATCGGCCGAGAAGACGATAATCCGGCGGGGTTGGCTCCCGCCGGCGATCGGGACGACGGCGCCGGCTGGGCCTGCACCCGGAGGATCTCCTTCATGTCAGAGACACTTTGGTAAAGTCCAGGTGCCAATATAAAGAGAAAAGTTCCAAGCTTACCTTCGCCGGAATTTCGAGAAGGAAGATGGACGTCTCCCGCGGCGGCGCACGGCGACGGCTGGCACCGGGGTCGGCTCAGCTTGGTTGCGGCTCCACAGGGTAACTCCACCAGAGAGGCTTGATCAACCAAGGCTTTCCCGAGCACCCTTCACTCCAAGTCACCCGAGATCAAGGTGTTTCTTGATCTTCTTCTCCGGCGACGTGGTGGCGGCGGCTGGTGCGGAGCCCCAGTTGCGTGGAGTGCGCAGAGAGGAGTGGAAGGTTTGTTGGGGTTTGCGGCTGAGGAAACAATAGGTGTAGGGTTTTGTATAACCCTAGCTCGGGGGACACCTATATGCATACATATATGTATAATTGCATTTTAGCCCTTAATCTCTCAACGTTTACAGTTAAGTCCTTCACAGCATTTTAGTTTCACACATAAGTCCCTCTCCAAGCTATAGCACGCAAATCAATGCATGAAATGTTAGGGTTTCTTGTGCAAAAGCCGCCTTTACACCGTATTTCACGCATTTCGAGGCGATCCGGTTGTCGAAACGGAAAATGGACTGCGCCACGACGTCCGGCTCGACGAGACCTATCAGGTAGCGATCTCTAATTTTTGCGAAACTGCCCGGATAAAATCTCGGTCCATAAAATACTGTTCCGAATTACAATTATCGCGCTTTTCGAGACCTTAGGGTCGTCAAACGGAAATTCCGTCAGCGCCATTGCGTCCAAAACGACGGAGCCGTTCAAATCGACTACCTGAAGTGCTATTACTGGTTTCCGGATGGCGAATTGGCCAAAGTTCGCACTTAGGGCATTTGAAATCTAGGGCTACTGTTCACTCGTACTTGCGACTTAAGTCGCGGGGTCCCGCTCGCTTCTTCATCGATTTCTGGGAGATCCGACCGTCGGATCTAAACATGCTAATATGGTTTTCACTCGGTTCGACGAGACGGTCGTACTGGTGATCTCGGATTTTCGAGATTAGGCTCGGATTGAAAAGCGATATTTCTGCCCTACCAACTGTGCAACTTACACTGCAGAAAAGGGGCACTTAGGCTATTCGTGCTATTTATGATCCAAAATTTGACTTGGCTTTTATTATTTATTTACAAAAATTCAAATTCTTACAGAGACATGTATTTATTTGAGAGTTTTATTGTACTTTTCTTTTCCAGCTATGGTCTGAGATGTATTAGTTTTAGTTTAGCTCTGTTGTATGCTCCTTTATTATATCTTTTATATCTGAGCAGGTTACCAGCGCTTCGTGTACACGGAAAATTTTGTGTGCACGGCGGATCTGTGGACGGGCCCGGGTTCTGGTTTACACCCGGGGCGTGACACCAGTTAACCAGATGTAGGTGTTGGGGCTGAAAATATTGCGCTGACCCTTGACCGGGCTCGGTCGTCGATCGACCCCTGGGGGTGACCCTCTGATTTGATGCGCCGTGTGCCAATGGATCAAGCGATCGGGCCGATGAGGGATCCGCTCGGCCGGGTTCTTCTCAATAAAACTCTCGCGGCCGTCCGGCTTAGATTAGCCTAATCAGGATATGGAGGTAGAGAGAGCTCGACCTAGAATAGCTGAACTGGGATGTTGAGACAAAGATTTTACACAGCTAAGAGCCGATTAAGATTTTGTATTGATTGAAGTGGGGGTTACAAGAGTAACTGGTAGCCAATTTTAAGTAAATCTACTCCTAGGAAATGCGGTAATGCAAATATGAAAGATATGAAAAAGCAGGGGGTGTTTCTGGCTTACGAGGTTGTAGAACCCCTTTTCCTTCGATGGTTCGCTTATTTATATATTTACGAACCATGTGTATAATCGCCGATTTTAGAAATCGGTGTGATCTATGGGGAAATTATCATAAATTCCTCAACTATTTCTTTTTGAGTTGAATCTCCTCAGCAGGATAGTAGCCATGTTTTCGTCTAGATTCATCCCCTAATCGATGCGTCGAAGCGTGATTTTCGGCACTTTCCAATATTGGGCGCCGCTTGCCGTTCCGAAAGCTATTACGAGATTCGTGCCCAAATCTCGCACTCCTTCCGTTCAGAGTCCTTCCTTTTTCGGCTTGAGAAACTGAAGGTTGACTCTGACCTTGTCTCATTCGTCGCTCGACTGAGGTGGTCTGATGTTCGTCTTTAGTCGGAGTCGATCCTGGGTGAGGCGATGACCTTCTGCTTTCGACCGCTTTTCCTGTCGGCTGATGGCATGCGCCATGTGCCATACTTTCACGTGACTGAGGCCGCCCTTGTTTAAGACGTGGGCCTCTCTCTTTCGACTCACTCTCCTATCGGCTGATGCCTTTAGCCGATGGTAGGTGGCACGTGTCACCTCCTCAGGTGGCAAAATTTTTGGTCTCAACATTAGGTTTTCGGACACAGAACGAACCTTGGACAGCGGCACGACGTTCGAGACATCACGTACTGACCGAAATAAGTGTTGGATTGATTCCAAGCCCTGGGGTCATAGATATGAACCGTTTTTCGCATAGAACCTTAATAAATGTATCTAATTACATCGGTGGGACTTTGTGGTGCAAACTGCACATGTTGACATCCCTGGACAGAGCGAACGTGGCGGGTAGGACCCTTGGACTGATTGTCCTTATTCGAATGACGGTGAGGTGGTTCGAGTCTCTTTTTTGATCAAGAGATCATTCAAGTCATGTTTTTCGATTGGGAAACCGATCGGTGTGATAGTTCGGGAATCGGGGAAACATTTCGGTTAATTGAAACAACGAGAATTTTGGCGAAGTGGTTGGAACCACTCATTCGCCGGTTATTATTATCTGACCTTAGTGATCAATAGTGGTCAATCGGTGGATTACTGAAAACTCCGGCGGATCCTCGGATTTCAGTGAAGTCCACTGTTTAGTCTTTCTATACACTTTGAGTGGAATGGGTATGAGTGAGTCAGTCACTAATATGTGTTTCTGATTCAGGCCCAAGCAGTTAGGAGCCTGTATGTGAGCCTAGCAGCGGATTCCAGGACCGCCTACACTGAGGTGGGAATTTCGATCCAGGCATTGGTATAGTGTAACCTGATTGGGTACCGTAGTCGATCGGACCCTTTGATTATCTTGCTAGCCCTTCTTTAGTTGTTACTTCCTGCTCTGTGACTACCTCTGCTTTACATATATGTTCCATGATATTATCAGTGTGTTGAGACCAGAATTTTTACCACTTAAGGGAACGACACGTGGCGTATACCATCGGCTAAAGAGATCAGCCGACGGAAGAATGAGTCAACCAAAGAAGGATCTGCGTCCCTATCCGAACCAATCTCGCGTAAGAGTGCGACACGCGATGGATGCCACCGGTTGAAGACGCCAGCCGATAGGAGAAGCAGTCGACAAGAGGAGTATTACCTCATCCAGGATCGACTTCGGATAAAGAAGGACATAGAACCGCCGATTAATCGATAGAGAAGGCGGAGTCGAAGTAAGCCTTCGCCTGACCAAGACGAAGAATGAAGGCCAATGGAAGGAAAGAGTGCGAGATCCGAGGTGCCAATCTCGCAACGAACTCCGAAACGGCAAGCAGCGTCCATTATTGCAAAGCGCCGAAGATCACGTTTTGGCACGATAATAAGGGGATGAACCTGGATGGAAGAGCGACTATTATCCTATTCGAGGAAGTTTCGACTCGAAAGGAAGTAGTCGAGGATTTCACGGTGACTTTCCCCAAATCTCGTTGATATTTCAAATTGGCGCCTGTAAGTATGGTTCGGGGAGTGTATTAATACCCAAACCATCGAAGAGAAAGGGGTCCCGTAACCTCGTAAGGCAAGACCGCCCCCTGTTATTTTTATATCTTTCTTACCTTTCCTAGGAGTAGATTAAGTGTAATATTTATTGTTTTTCTTAGGAGTAGATTAATTGTAATTGGCTGCCAGTTCCTTTTGTAACCCCTTTCCACTCAATACAAATCATACAATCGGCTCCTTAGCCGTTTATTTTTCCACATCTGTGCCTCTACATTCCAGTTCGGCCATTCTAGGCTGAGCCTTTGTACTTCGTCACCTCGATTCGGCCAATCTAAGCTGAACGACTGCAAGAGTTGACTGAGAAGAATTCGGCCGAGCAAATTCCTCCTCGGCCCGATCGCTTGATCCATTGACAAGCGGCGCATCACATCTCAAAGGGTCAAACGAACATCCGGGGTCGATCAACCACCGACATTTTCGGCCCCAACACAGTGTTAGTAGACACTTCCAATTATTGCTTGATTTATATCACTTACTGCTATTGTTATACTTGTCACTATCTCTATATTATCTTGCATGATAGAGTAGGAGGATATTATTGTACTTATGGCATTATGGTACTATGATTGACTCTGGATCCCTTTTGGAAGTTCTCGGTTATTCGCCGTATTTCGACTTCTGACTGCGAGCATTGAGCATCCGCATTGTGATCGCCATGCGCCCGCTGTACACCTCGCGTACACCGACAGTTTGGCCACCGTTGTGATATTCTTTACCGGTGGAGTGGTCTGATTGACTCGTGAGCCCTTTTTGTTGTACCATTGGGTACGGGGGTTGTTGTCAGCTTAGCTAGTTATTCTGTTATGGCATCAGCGTGAGGTCCTAGTGACCATTAGTGGCACTTGATTGAGTTGTTTGTTATTGCTACAGTTGACACATTCTTGCTTATGATTACGTCATGCATGTACCTATTTACTGTCTTCAGTATTGCTTTCATATATGCTCTTATAGTCATTGCTTTCATATCCGCTTTTACAGTTATTGTTCCATACTTGTTTCATAGTTATTGCTTCCGTACTAGCATTTCTTACTGATTATTATTTGCTTTACCGCTTTTTGATTATTGTATACCAGTGTTGTCACGCCCCGAGTCCGCCAATTTGTACGGTTCGGGCACGCCAACAGACCCGCCAATCGAGTAAGACCTGTTTCTACCCGAAAGGAACGGTAACATCCATAATAACACAACCAGTGTATGCGGAAGCTGTATATCAGAGCACTAAAAAGCACTATAAATTTAAAACTTTCTTTCAATAACGAATAGTTAATGCGGAAATGAAAGCATACAGGAGTGAACCATAAATTAAACTTACTACACTTTACATTTCTGAACTTGCAAATAAAATTATTACATTTCCTTTACATAAATTCCTCACTATACAAGGTTCACTCAAGAAATACATGAATGGGATACCTCTGCTAGACCCTCTAGGTCTCTATGCTGCTGGGCCCTTGCCCCTGTCGCATACCTCGCCGTCTGCCTCTGAGCCGTCTCGTCCGCTGCATCCATACCCGCACCTGTGGGGGGGGTCACCCAAGGGGTGTGAGAACTCCTGACAGAGTTCCCAGTGGGTTCAACCACCGAGAAAAAGTGTCCTACACCACTTGGTCCAATGGAAGCAATAATAATAGTGCTACGAAACTAAATCCTCAATATCAAAATGCAGCTATGCAATATAACATATCACTACACTATCTGTGTATAACCATCTACCCAGCACTACTCTGTCTAGCCACACTAGGCTGCTAAGCACCAACTCGGCCACTGTGCCGCTGAATACAGGGTCCAACTAACACGGCCACCTTGGCCACTCTATTTTTCTTTATTCTTTAGATTCTGGTGCTTTAGTTCAAGTTAACCCTCGGAAATTCTTATCCAACGGGCCCGAGCCCGGTAGTCTTGCTACCATAAGATAAGATTTCTAAGGTTGCCGATAACACCCGCAAGTGTTACCCCGCCCAACGGGGAACTTGTCATACGGGTCACTGCCCGGGAGAGGGACACTGCCCATGGCTCCGACAAGATCTACGTTTCACCCCCGAAGGTACGGCCATTTTATCTTTTTATATTTTCTTTCTTTTCTTTCTACTTTAGTTCTTAGCCTCTTTGCCTTTGAACACTTGCTTTCCTTTCTTATTCAGGCTTATAGCTCCCTTTTTGCCACTGGCAAATCACTTTCTCTTTTCTTTGAGCATTTAGCTCCTTGCTTTCACTTTTAGCCATTCGAAAGTACCTCGTCCGACGGGTCACTGCCCAGGGAGTCCTGCTCCACTTGACGAGTCTCAAATTCGAAGGCGCCAATTACATTTTCTTTATGCTTTTAGCCACTTTTAGCTTGCTTTTAATCTTTGCCTTTTAGCAACAATTTTTTCCTCTTATCCTAGATCTTGCCATAAGGATAACTAGAGAGTCTCCTGGACTCTTAAACATTTCTCTTTTATTTCTTTAACTCAAATTAAAGTTAAAGTTATTATCCATTTGCCCAGACACCCTATGACCTTCTAGGGTTATATTTGATCAACTCTTTAAACTGGGGATCTCATCCCACATTTCTGATTCCTCACTGAATCCTAGAGTTAACTAAACTCTGTTTTCCTACTTTACCATTAACTTAGAGTTACACTGACTCTAATTCCATGTTCCACTGTTATCTTAGAATTACATTGACTCTACTTTTCTGTTTTCCCTTTCATATCTCCACACTTGATGCACCTTTTCCATCCTCCTGATTCCTTACTGAATCCTAGAGTCAACTTGACTCTATTTTTCTGTTTGTGAGTTTAAACTCTTCTAGCTCAACTTAGGTTCCCTTTACCTAAGTCCCATGTCATACTTGTCCTAGAGTTCCATGACTCTATGCTGACCTCTAGTTCACCTTAGGTTTCCTTACCTAAGTTCCATGTCATACTCATCCTAGAGTTCCTTGACTCTATGTTGAACACTAGTTCTCCTTAGGTTCTCTTTACCTAAGTTCCATGTCATATACACCCTAGAGTTTTCTGACTCTATGTTGATCACTCTATCCAGTGTCCTTAGGTTATCACCAAAGACCATGCCACTCATCCTTCCTAGGATAACTCCTAAGTTGATGTCACTCTTCAAACCCCTAAACTAGGTTTTCTCCTAGTCTTACTACCAACAAGTTCTGTTCCCTTATATCACATGATTCCAAGGGTTGTACCCTAACATGATCACAGTCATCAAGTAATTACTCATTTCTACGCATGCAATTATTTTCATATCCATCATAAAAATAATATTTATCCTCTAAGTCCTTTTTGCACATGAAAATGAATTATCTCCTTTTGGCAACCGACAGTTGCATTTATCATCTGTGTCCATCTATACATACAAATTTATCCCCTATTGTGGATAAATCATAAATATCACTTTTCCTCTAAATTTCTCTACACATGCACATATATCATATGTTATTGGCAACCAACAGTTGCTCTTTTCATCTGTGTTCCTCTAAACATGCAATCTTATTCATAATTACCTAACGCCTCTAACAGGCTACTATCATGCTTCGAAATCGAAAAGCAAAGGAGCAAGGGGAGAGGTCACCCAATTTCGGCAGAATTCCCCACCTTGTGGTGTACCCAATTGCTTGTTGACACTTACAATTGGTCTCCGCGCGATTCCACTTGTCCCCTCGAGCTTGCACGCAAAACGGTGTGCATCCCTCGAGTCCGCACGCAAAACGGTGCACGGCCACCAAAACTGCACGCAAAACGGTGCACATCACTAAAAACACACACGCAAAACGGTGCATGTCATTTCAGTCTGCACGCAAAACGGTGCGCGTTAAATCAACCTGCACGCGAAACGGTGCACGTACCTCGAATCTGCACGCAAAATGGTGCACGTCTGACTTTAGGGTTGCACGCACAACGATGCATATTTTTCCTAGCCCTACACGAAAAATAATGCAAAATATTAGCATCTGCACGTAAAACGGTGCGTATTGGTCCAACCTTCACGCAAAACGGAGCACGTACCTCGTATTTGCACGCAAAATGGTGCACTTTCCTCTAGTCCTGCACGCAAAATGATTCGTCATATTAGAGACTGCACACCAAAACGGTGCGCGCTAATTCGATCGGCACGCAAAACGGAGCACGTACCTTAAATCTGCACGAAAAACGGTGCACGCTTAACCATAGGGTTGCACGTAAAATGGTGCACGTTTTTCTAGCCCTGCACGAAAAATGATGTATATTATTAGAGACTGCACGCAAAACGACGCGTGACAGCACAAATTGCGCGCAAAACAGAACACGTACCTCGGGTTGGCACGCAAAATGGTGCACTTTCCTTTTTCAACGTTGCACGCAAATCGGTGTATGTTTTTCGGGCTTGCGTCCAAAACTACGCATATTCCCGAATTCGCACGCAAAACGGTGCATTTCATCCACAACTGGCACGCAAAATGAGACGCGCCAAAACTGTCCGCGACAGTCCGTGCAGCAACGGTACAGTAGAACTCAGTCCCTAACATGCAAAACGGCACGGGGTTAAATCTATTGTCCAAAATAACGTATCAAAACTGTGCCAAAAATACCGTAAAAATGACGAACGGAGCCTACCTTGACAACGTCGCGCCGCCCCACGCGAATACACGCGATCTCCAGACTGCTTGGAGCATCTTGTGCGCTCCACAAAATCCCCCACCTTCCCCTCTCTCTCTCTCTCTCTCTCTCTCTCTCTCTCTCTCTCGTGCTCGGGTGGAGAAGAAAAGGAAGAAGGAGAGGAAGAATGGCGGTGCGGGGGAGGAAGGAAGAAGAAGGAGAGAAGAAGGAGAAAAGAAAGGAGAGGGGTGGACCGTGGACCGGGTTCACGGTCCCCCCCAATGGGGAATCTTGGGTGGCGGTCCACAAGGCAAGGGGGCGCGCACCGGGTCCAGGCAGCGCCCCCTGCGCCACATGGCGCGCGTCCTGCGCGCCACGCGGGCGCGCACCCGCGCCTTGTGCAGCACGCCTCTACAGCCTCGGAATTCACGCCCGTCATTCCGAAAATTCGTTTTTGTCCTGTTTTCTGTCCATTTTTCGTCCGTTTCCGTATAAATTTGACAGGTGGTTTCGTTTCAGCTTAATTTATCACAGAAAATTTTAAATTTTCAGTTTGGGCCATTTCTTGACCACCAAAAGCCTCGCTGTATCCAGAATCACTGGCGGACCCCGTTCTCGCAATCCGGGTATCCGATCAAAGCGAAATTTTTACTGTAACCTTAAAACATAATTACATAGCTCCCGTAATTTTCTCAGAATTTTTCGACACTGTTGGCGGAGCCCGTTCCCACTATCCGGCCTCCGATCAACGCGAAACTTTTTATGTGGCCTTAAAACATATTTACGGGGCTCCCGTAATTTTTTCGGAATTTTCCGACACTGTGAATTTTCCACTAAAAAATCTGGGCCCCCTTTCTCAAAAAAATTTTTAGATCTCTCCATTTTAACCCGATTTGGGCCCAACTCGCGTCCACATATTCTTTACTTCCCTAACTTTCATAACACTAGTATTTCATACCACCTTTATTTACATTTATTTATGTGCCGAAAATCCGGTACTTTACATTCTACCCCCCTTAAAATAAGTTTCGTCCTCGAAACTTGAATCACATCTCGACTCCTACTTGATCGAGAGGGAGGAAATCTTGCCCTCACTACTGGGCTCACTGTATATCGTGACCGTCATCACATTGTCTGCTCGCCGAGACTACACGAGCAACTCATTCATGAATCCCTATCTCAACCCAGGAACAAATTCAGATCCGTTGTCTGGCCACTTTCACCAGGTAGGTGAAAGACCCAGTTGAGCACTTGTTCTCCCAATTGCCACGAATGACCCAGTTTTTACTTGCGAAATTTTCACTTTAATTCCGCCATCATTCTTTTCACAACGAGGTTGCATCTGCAACTAATTACATTTACCGCATTTCCTTTTCGATCGCTCAGCTGCCTAATGTGGAGGGCAAAGGCCAATCCACGAGTTCTCAACTATCACACATGCTGCTAGTGCTCTAAGTCCACGGGTTATCAGCTAACCCGACACCTCGGAATACTAATAGGTTCACAGACCACGGTCAAATAGGGGCTTATAGCCCAAAACTAGTCCAACACTGTACAATGGCTCTCACTAGCCCACAGACCCAATCGTCGTACGGGTAGATCCCCAATCAGGATTACTATCCCAACACTCCAACTAGGAGCTACAATACCTCAATCACCACTAGCACTACGGCCTGATCATATCACACTCTCAGTGTACTAACAGCCTCAAGGCTCATACGTGGCATTCCACGTCCCCGGGTCATCGCTCGGACTACCGTCCCGACCAAATCTCTATCATGCCCCGCCATCAGGTCTCGGGCCGCTGTCTCACACAGCCGACTGCGCCTGCCCACTGGGCTACAGGCCCGCAGTCCACAAACATGGTCCAGGCACGGGTCGTCCCAAGCGAACCCGGTAATCGTCGCCACGCGACCACTATGCTCACTGAGCAAAACCAACTAATAAGTCGTCAACCCACGACCCAAACTCTCTATCAACTCTGGCCACACTGGGCAAAGGCTAATGTGCCACCTAATCAGCTCTCTCTGGCTAAATGGTACCTGTGCTCCATGAGCACCCAAACAGTTGGCCGTCCTACGCCCCCATGCTAACTCGCAAGAATCCAGTGTTAAGCGATTTGCTTAAGCACCCCAACGGCTCTTGCGCAGCTCTCCCAACTGCGTCGAGGCACCACAATAACTTTTCACCAACTCTGGTGATTAACACGCAAACCCTATGGTGGCAATCCTTGCCATTATGCTGATCCATTAGAACGGCGCTTCAAAACTCTCGCTCTTTCGAGAGGTTCCCGCACCTTGAAGCCT
This sequence comes from Tillandsia leiboldiana, assembly GCA_029204045.2. Lineage (NCBI taxonomy): Eukaryota > Viridiplantae > Streptophyta > Magnoliopsida > Poales > Bromeliaceae > Tillandsia > Tillandsia leiboldiana. The sequence continues at coordinate 12,457,478 of CM055071.1, read as the reverse complement.
ACTCTGAGCCTCACTAACTCCACTATGCGGCAACTCAGCCACACTCAACACGCTACACGGTCACTACCGTCATCAGGGGCGAACTCACGCCGCCTGGCCCGTAAATCTTTCTTGCCCTAACCCTTAGGGCACAGCAACTTGGCCCTCGTGACATAGCGATCACCAGCGTTCTATGAGTCGGTCTCTCACTAGACCTTACTAACCATACTTTGCCAGCAACCTAGCTGACACAAGCGTAAAACACCCTATGCTGAAGGTGTTGGTTGTGCCGACGAAAGTTTGGCGGCCACTGCCATTCTCTTTACTGTCGCCCCCTACAGGCGGCGACGCCGTACTCTCATGCGTCATCTACGCAGCCTCAGCTTGCTACGCTATCAGCCACTGGAGTCTATCTATCTGCTCCGACTGTCACATCGACGCCACACTTAGGCGTTGGAATCAGCTTTCCTGTCGGCGGAAAGTTTCCACTTGACGGCAAGAAGCTTAATCTGCTGCTGGACCACACCAACAAGTGCGGCCACCTGCTATCGCAGCTCGTGTACCTTGTTCTACCCAGAGCCCTCTCGTGGCTCGAGTCGAGACAAGCGCGTCTCCCTATGTGGTGTCATCGCCAATATGCACACCACAACGAAACGATTAGCCCAAATTCAGCCATTTGAGCAATGCGCAATCTATACACCGACAAAAAGGCTCGTCGACCCAATCATGCGAAAGTATAAGAGGGTACTCATTTTCATCTCCAACCTTACGTTGTCGGCCGCCAACGTAATATCCGAAAAATGAAAGCTCGTTGCCCTCGATCAGTCCCAACATCCTTTTTGGGAACAACAACAACCAATCAAATACTTTCGCCTAATAATCCACACACTCTCTCGTGCTAACCCCTAGGGTCTCCCTAAGGTTGCTAACCACCTAGGACTGTTCCTAGGCTCTGATACCACTCTAATCTGTCACGCCCCGAGTCCGCCAATTTGTACGGTTCGGGCACGCCAACAGACCCGCCAATCGAGTAAGACCTGTTTCTACCCGAAAGGAACGGTAACATCCATAATAACACAACCAGTGTATGCGGAAGCTGTATATCAGAGCACTAAAAAGCACTATAAATTTAAAACTTTCATTCAATAACGAATAGTTAATGCGGAAATGAAAGCATACAGGAGTGAACCATAAATTAAACTTACTACACTTTACATTTCTGAACTTGCAAATAAAATTATTACATTTCCTTTACATAAATTCCTCACTATACAAGGTTCACTCAAGAAATACATAAATGGGATACCTCTGCTAGACCCTTTAGGTCTCTATGCTGCTGGGCCCTTGCCCCTGTCGCATACCTCGCCGTCTGGCTCTGAACCGTCTCGTCCGCTGCATCCATACCCGCACCTGTGGGGGGGGTCACCTAAGGGGTGTGAGAACTCCTGACAGAGTTCCCAGTGGGTTCAACCACCGAGAAAAAGTGTCCTACACCACTTGGTCCAATGGAAGCAATAATAATAGTGCTAGGAAACTAAATCCTCAATATCAAAATGCAGCTATGCAATATAACATATCACTACACTATCTGTGTATAACCATCTACCCAGCACTACTCTGTCTAGCCACACTAGGCTGCTAAGCACCAACTCGGCCACTGTGCCGCTGAATACAGGGTCCAACTAACCCGGCCACCTTGGCCACTCTATTTTTCTTTATTCTTTAGATTCTGGTGCTTTAGTTCAAGTTAACCCTCGGAAATTCTTATCCAACGGGCCCGAGCCCGGTAGTCTTGCTACCATAAGATAAGATTTCTAAGGTTGCCGATAACACCCGCAAGTGTTACCCCGCCCAACGGGGAACTTGTCATACGGGTCACTGCCCGGGAGAGGGACACTGCCCATGGCTCCGACAAGATCTGCGTTTCACCCCCGAAGGTACGGCCATTTTATCTTTTTATATTTTCTTTCTTTTCTTTCTACTTTAGTTCTTAGCCTCTTTGCCTTTGAACACTTGCTTTCCTTTCTTATTCAGGCTTATAGCTCCCTTTTTGCCACTGGCAAATCACTTTCTCTTTTCTTTGAGCATTTAGCTCCTTGCTTTCACTTTTAGCCATTCGAAAGTACCTCGTCCGACGGGTCACTGCCCAGGGAGTCCTGCTCCACTTGACGAGTCTCAAATTCGAAGGCGCCAATTACATTTTCTTTATGCTTTTAGCCACTTTTAGCTTGCTTTTAATCTTTGCCTTTTAGCAACAATTTTTTCCTCTTATCCTAGATCTTGCCATAAGGATAACTAGAGAGTCTCCTGGACTCTTAAACATTTCTCTTTTATTTCTTTAACTCAAATTAAAGTTAAAGTTATTATCCATTTGCCCAGACACCCTATGACCTTCTAGGGTTATATTTGATCAACTCTTTAAACTGGGGATCTCATCCCACATTTCTGATTCCTCACTGAATCCTAGAGTTAACTAAACTCTGTTTTCCTGCTTCACCATTAACTTAGAGTTACACTGACTCTAATTCCATGTTCCACTGTTATCCTAGAATTACATTGACTCTACTTTTCTGTTTTCCCTTTCATATCTCCACACTTGATCCACCTTTTCCATCCTCCTGATTCCTTACTGAATCCTAGAGTCAACTTGACTCTATTTTTCTGTTTGTGAGTTTAAACTCTTCTAGCTCAACTTAGGTTCCCTTTACCTAAGTCCCATGTCATACTTGTCCTAGAGTTCCATGACTCTATGCTGACCTCTAGTTCACCTTAGGTTTCCTTACCTAAGTTCCATGTCATACTCATCCTAGAGTTCCTTGACTCTATGTTGAACACTAGTTCTCCTTAGGTTCTCTTTACCTAAGTTCCATGTCATATACACCCTAGAGTTTTCTGACTCTATGTTGATCACTCTATCCAGTGTCCTTAGGTTATCACCTAAGACTATGCCACTCATCCTTCCTAGGATAACTCCTAAGTTGATGTCACTCGTCAAACCCCTAAACTAGGTTTTCTCCTAGTCTTACTACCAACAAGTTCTGTTCCCTTATATCACATGATTCCTAGGGTTGTACCCTAACATGATCACAGTCATCAAGTAATTACTCATTTCTACGCATGCAATTATTTTCATATCCATCATAAAAATAATATTTATCCTCTAGGTCCTTTTTGCACATGAAAATGAATTATCTCCTTTTGGCAACCGACAGTTGCATTTATCATCTGTGTCCATCTACACATACAAATTTATCCCCTATTATGGATAAATCATAAATATCACTTTTCCTCTAAATTTCTCTACACATGCACATATATCATCTCTTATTGGCAACCAACAGTTGCTCTTTTCATCTGTGTTCCTCTAAACATGCAATCTTATTCATAATTACCTAACGCCTCTAACAGGCTACTATCATACTTCGAAATCGAAAAGCAAAGGAGCAAGGAGAGAGGTCACCCAATTTCGGCAGAATTCCCCACCTTGTGGTGTACCCAATTGCTTGTAAACACTTGCAATTGGTCTCCGCGCGATTCCACTTGTCCCCTCGAGCTTGCGCGCAAAACAGTGCGCATCCCTCGAGTTCGCACGCAAAACGGTGCACGGCCACCAAACCTGCACGCAAAACGGTGCACATCTCTAAAAACCCGCACGCAAAACGGTGCACGTCATTTCAGTCTGCACGCAAAACAGTGCGCGTTAAATCAACCTGCACGCGAAACGGTGCACGTACCTCGAATCTGTACGCAAAACGGTGCACGTCTGACTTTAGGATTGCACGCACAACGATGCATATTTTTCCTAGCCCTACACGAAAAATAATACAAAATATTAGCATCTGCACGTAAAACGGTGCGTATTGGTCCAACCTTCACGCAAAATGGAGCGCGTACCTCGTATTTGCACGCAAAATGGTGCACTTTCCTCTAGTCCTATACGCAAAATGATGCGTCATATTAGAGACTGCACACCAAAACGGTGCGCGCTAATTTGATCGGCACGCAAAACGGAGCACGTACCTCAAATCTGCACGCAAAACGGTGCACGCTTAACCGTAGGGTTGCACGTAAAATGGTGCACGTTTTTCTAGCCCTGCACGAAAAATAATGTATATTATTAGAGACTGCACGCAAAACGATGCGAGACAGAAAAAATTGCGCGCAAAACAGAACACGTACCTCGGGTTGGCACGCAAAACGGTGCACTTTCCTTTTTCAACGTTGCACGCAAATAGGTGTATGTTTTTCGGGTTTGCGTCCAAAACTACGCATATTCCCGAATTCGCACGCAAAACGGTGCATTTCTTCCACAACTGGCACGCAAAACGAGACGCGCCAAAACTGTCCGCGACAGTCCGTGCAGCAACGGTACAGTAGAACTCAGTCCCTAACACGCAAAACGGCACGGGGTTAAATCTAATGTCCAAAATAACGTCTCAAAACTGTGCCAAAAATACCGTAAAAATGACGAACGGAGCCTACCTTGACAACGTCGCGCCGCCCCACGCGAATACACGCGATGCCCAGACTGCTTGGAGCATCTTGCGCGCTCCACGAAATCCCCCACCTTCCCCTCTCTCTCTCTCTCTCTCTCTCTCTCGTGCTCGGGTGGAGAAGAAAAGGAAGAAGGAGAGGAAGAATGGCGGTGCGGGGGAGGAAGGAAGAAGAAGAAGAGAAGAAGGAGAAAAGAAAGGAGATGGGTGGACCGTGGACCGGGTTCACGGTCCCCCCCAATGGGGAATCTTGGGTGGCGGTCCACAAGGCAAGGGGGCGCGCACCGGGTCCAGGCAGCGCCCCCTGCGCCACATGGTGCGCGTCCTGCGGGCCACGCGGGCGCGCACCCGCGCCTTGTGCAGCACGCCTCTGCCGCCTCGGAATTCGCGCCCGTCATTCCGAAAATTTGTTTTTGTCCTGTTTTCTGTCAATTTTTCGTCCGTTTCCGTCTAAATTTGACAGGTGGTTTCGTTTCAGCTTAATTTATCACAGAAAATTTTAAATTTTCAGTTTGGGTCATTTCTTGACCACCAAAAGCCTCGCTGTATCCAGAATCGCTGGCGGACCCCGTTCTCGCAATCCGGGTATCCGATCAAAGCGAAATTTTTACTGTAACCTTAAAACATAATTACATAGCTCCCGTAATTTTCTCAGAATTTTTCGACACTGTTGGCGGAGCCCGTTCCCACTATCCGGCCTCCGATCAACGCGAAACTTTTTCTGTGGCCTTAAAACATATTTACGGGGCTTCCGTAATTTTTTCGGAATTTTCCGACACTGTGAATTTTCCACTAAAAAATCTGGGCCCCCTTTCTCAAATAAATTTTTAGATCTCTCCATTTTAACCCGATTTGGGCCCAACTCGCGTCCACATATTCTTTACTTCCCTAACTTTCATAACACAAGTATTTCATACCACCTTTATTTACATTTATTTATGTGCCGAAAATCCGGTACTTTACATTCTACCCCCCTTAAAATAAGTTTCGTCCTCGAAACTTGAATCACATCTCGACTCCTACTTGATCGAGAGGGAGGAAATCTTGCCCTCACTACTGGGCTCACTGTATATCGTGACCGTCATCACATTGTCTGCTCGCCGAGACTACACGAGCAACTCATTCATGAATCCCTATCTCAACCCAGGGACAAATTCAGACCCGTTGTCTGGCCACTTTCACCAGGTAGGTGAAAGACCCAGTTGAGCACTTGTTCTCCCAATTGCCACGAATGACCCAGTTTTTACTTGCGAAATTTTCACTTTAATTCCGCCATCATTCTTTTCACAATGTGGTTGCATCTGCAACTAATTACATTTACCGCATTTCCTTTTCGATCGCTCAGCTGCCTAATGTGGAGGGCAAAGGCCAATCCACGAGTTCTCAACTATCACACATGCTGCTAGTGCTCTAAGTCCACGGGGTATCAGCTAACCCGACACCTCGGACTACTAATAGGTTCACAGACCACGGTCAAATAGGGGCCTATAGCCCAAAACTAGTCCAACACTGTACAATGGCTCTCACTAGCCCACAAACCCAATCGTCGTACGGGTAGATCCCCAATCAGGATTACTATCCCAACACTCCAACTAGGAGCTACAATACCTCAATCACCACTAGCACTACGGCCTGATCATATCACACTCTCAGTGTACTAATAGCCTCAAGGCTCATACATGGCATTCCACGTCCCCGGGTCATCGCTCGGACTACCGTCCCGACCAAATCTCTATCATGCCCCGCCATCAGGTCTCGGGCCGCTGTCTCACACAGCCGACTGCGCCTGCCCACTGGGCTACAGGCCCGCAGTCCAGAAACATGGTCCAGGCACGGGTCGTCCCAAGCGAACCCGATAATCGTCGCCACGCGACCACTATGCTCACTGAGCAAAACCAACTAATAAGTCGTCAACCCACGACCCAAACTCTCTATCAACTCTGGCCACACTGGGCAAAGGCTAATGTGCAACCTAATCAGCTCTCTCTGGCTAAATGGTACCTGTGCTCCATGAGCACCCAAACAGTTGGGCGTCCTACGCCTCCATGCTAACTCGCAAGAATCCAGTGTTAAGCGATTTGCTTAAGCACCCCAACGGCTCTTGTGCACCTCTCCCAACTGGGTCGAGGCACCACAATAACTTTTCACAAACTCTGGTGATTAACACGCAAACCCTATGGTGGCAATCCTTGCCATTATGCTGATCCATTAGAACGGCGCTTCAAAACTCTCGCTCTTTCGAGAGGTTCCCGCACCTTGAAGCCTACTCTGAGCCTCACTAACTCCACTATGCGGCAACTCAGCCACACTCAACACGCTACACGGTCACTACCGTCATCAGGGGCGAACTCACGCCGCCTGGCCCGTAAATCTTTCTTGCCCTAACCCTTAGGGCACAGCAACTTGGCTCTCGCGACATAGCGATCACCAGCGTTCTATGAGTCGGTCTCTCACTGGACCTTACTAACCATACTTTGCCAGCAACCTAGCTGACACAAGCGTAAAACACCCTATGCTGAAGGTGTTGGCTGTGCCGACGAAAGTTTGGCGGCCACTGCCATTCTCTTTACTGTCGCCCCCTACAGGCGGCGACGCCGTACGCTCATGCGTCATCTACTCTGTCTAGCCACACTAGGCTGCTAAGCACCAACTCGGCCACTGTGCCGCTGAATACAGGGTCCAACTAACCCGGCCACCTTGGCCACTCTATTTTTCTTTATTCTTTAGATTCTGGTGCTTTAGTTCAAGTTAACCCTCGGAAATTCTTATCCAACGGGCCCGAGCCCGGTAGTCTTGCTACCATAAGATAAGATTTCTAAGGTTGCCGATGACACCCGCAAGTGTTACCCCGCCCAACGGGGAACTTGTCATACGGGTCACTGCCCGGGAGAGGGACACTGCCCATGGCTCCGACAAGATCTACGTTTCACCCCCGAAGGTACGCCCATTTTATCTTTTTATATTTTCTTTCTTTTCTTTCTACTTTAGTTCTTAGCCTCTTTGCCTTTGAACACTTGCTTTCCTTTCTTATTCAGGCTTATAGCTCCCTTTTTGCCACTGGCAAATCACTTTCTCTTTTCTTTGAGCATTTAGCTCCTTGCTTTCACTTTTAGCCATTCGAAAGTACCTCGTCCGACGGGTCACTGCCCAGGGAGTCCTGCTCCACTTGACGAGTCTCAAATTCGAAGGCGCCAATTACATTTTCTTTATGCTTTTAGCCACTTTTAGCTTGCTTTTAATTTTTGCCTTTTAGCAACAATTTTTTCCTCTTATCCTAGATCTTGCCATAAGGATAACTAGAGAGTCTCCTGGACTCTTAAACATTTCTCTTTTATTTCTTTAACTCAAATTAAAGTTAAAGTTATTATCCATTTGCCCAGACATCCTATGACCTTCTAGGGTTATATTTGATCAACTCTTTAAACTGGGGATCTCATCCCACATTTCTGATTCCTCACTGAATCCTAGAGTTAACTAAACTCTGTTTTCCTGCTTCACCATTAACTTAGAGTTACACTGACTCTAATTCCATGTTCCACTGTTATCTTAGAATTACATTGACTCTACTTTTCTGTTTTCCCTTTCATATCTCCACACTTGATCCACCTTTTCCATCCTCCTGATTCCTTACTGAATCCTAGAGTCAACTTGACTCTATTTTTTTGTTTGTGAATTTAAACTCTTCTAGCTCAACTTAGGTTCCCTTTACCTAAGTCCCATGTCATACTTGTCCTAGAGTTCCATGACTCTATGCTGACCTCTAGTTCACCTTAGGTTTCCTTACCTAAGTTCCATGTCATACTCATCCTAGAGTTCCTTGACTCTATGTTGAACACTAGTTCTCCTTAGGTTCTCTTTACCTAAGTTCCATGTCATATACACCCTAGAGTTTTCTGACTCTATGTTGATCACTCTATCCAGTGTCCTTAGGTTATCACCTAAGACCATGCCACTCATCCTTCCTAGGATAACTCCTAAGTTGATGTCACTCGTCAAACCCCTAAACTAGGTTTTCTCCTAGTCTTACTACCAACAAGTTCTGTTCCCTTATATCACATGATTCCTAGGGTTGTACCCTAACATGATCACAGTCATCAAGTAATTACTCATTTCTACGCATGCAATTATTTTCATATCCATCATAAAAATAATATTTATCCTCTAAGTCCTTTTTGCACATGAAAATGAATTATCTCCTTTTGGCAACCGACAGTTGCATTTATCATCTGTGTCCATCTACACATACAAATTTATCCCCTATTGTGGATAAATCATAAATATCACTTTTTCTCTAAATTTCTCTACACATGCACATATATCATCTGTTATTGGCAACCAACAGTTGCTCTTTTCATCTGTGTTCCTCTAAACATGCAATCTTATTCATAATTACCTAACGCCTCTAACAGGCTAATATCATGCTTCGAAATCGAAAAGCAAAGGAGCAAGGGGAGAGGTCACCCAATTTCGGCAGAATTTCCCACCTTGTGGTGTACCCAATTGCTTGTAGACACTTGCAATTGGTCTCCGCGCGATTCCACTTGTCCCCTCGAGCTTGCACGCAAAACGGTGCGCATCCCTCGAGTCCGCACGCAAAACGGTGCACGGCCACCAAACCTGCACGCAAAACGGTGCACATCACTAAAAACCCGCACGCAAAATGGTGCGCGTCATTTCAGTCTGCACGCAAAACGGTGCGCGTTAAATCAACCTACACGCGAAACGGTGCACGTACCTCGAATCTGCACGCAAAACGGTGCACGTCTGACTTTAGGGTTGCACGCACAACGATGCATATTTTTCCTAGCCCTACACGAAAAATAATGCAAAATATTAGCATCTGCACGTAAAACGGTGCGTATTGGTCCAACCTTCACGCAAAACGGAGCGCGTACCTCGTATTTGCATGCAAAATGGTGCACTTTCCTCTAGTCCTGCACGCAAAACGATGCGTCATATTAGAGACTGCACACCAAAACGGTACGCGCTAATTCGATCGGCACGCAAAACGGAGCACGTACCTCAAATCTGCACGTAAAACGGTGCGCGCTTAACCGTAGGGTTGCACGTAAAATGGTGCACGTTTTTCTAGCCCTGCACGAAAAATGATGTATATTATTTGAGACTGCACGCAAAACGATGCGAGACAGAAAAAATTGCGCGCAAAACAGAACACGTACCTCGGGTTGGCACGCAAAATGGTGCACTTTCTTTTTTCAACGTTGCACGCAAATAGGTGTATGTTTTTCGGGTTTGCGTCCAAAACTACGCATATTCCCGAATTCGCACGCAAAACGGTGCATTTCTTCCACAACTGGCACGCAAAACGAGACGCGCCAAAACTGTCCGCGACAGTCCGTGCAGCAACGGTACAGTAGAACTCAGTCCCTAACACGCAAAACGGCACGGGGTTAAATCTAATGTCCAAAATAACGTCTCAAAACTGTGCCAAAAATACCGTAAAAATGACGAATGGAGCCTACCTTGACAACGTCGCGCCGTCCCACGCGAATACACGCGATCCCCAGACTCCTTGGAGCATCTTGCGCGCTCCACGAAATCCCCCACCTTCCTCTCTCTCTCTCTCTCTCTTTCTCTTTCTCTCTCTCGTGCTCGGGTGGAGAAGAAAAGGAAGAAGGAGAGGAAGAATGGCGGTGCGGGGGAGGAAGGAAGAAGAAGAAGAGAAGAAGGAGAAAAGAAAGGAGAGGGGTGGACCGTGGACCGGGTTCACCGTCCCCCCCAATGGGGAATCTTGGGTGGCGGTCCACAAGGCAAGGGGGCGCGCACCGGGTCCAGGCAGCGCCCCCTGCGCCACATGGCGCGCGTCCTGCGCGCCACGCGGGCGCGCACCCGCGCCTTGTGCAGCACGCCTCTGCAGCCTCGGAATTCACGCCCGTGATTCTGAAAATTTGTTTTTGTCCTGTTTTCTGTCCATTTTTCGTCCGTTTCCGTCTAAATTTGACAGGTGGTTTCGTTTCAGCTTAATTTATCACAGAAAATTTTAAATTTTCAGTTTGGGCCATTTCTTGACCACCAAAATCCTCGCTGTATCCAGAATCGCTGGCGGACCCAGTTCTCGCAATCCGGGTATCCGATCAAAGCGAAATTTTTACTGTAACCTTAAAACATAATTACACAGCTCCCGTAATTTTCTCAGAATTTTTTGACACTGTTGGCGGAGCCCGTTCCCACTATCCGGCCTCCGATCAACGCGAAACTTTTTCTGTGGCCTTAAAACATATTTACGGGGCTCCCGTAATTTTTTCGGAATTTTCCGACACTGTGAATTTTCCACTAAAAAATCTGGGCCCCCTTGCTCAAAAAAATTTTTAGATCTCTCCATTTTAACCCGATTTGGGCCCAACTCGCGTCTACATATTCTTTACTTCCCTAACTTTCATAACACTAGTATTTCATACCACCTTTATTTACATTTATTTATGTGTCGAAAATCCCGTACTTTACAAGTGTCACGCCCCGGGGTCCGATTTGTAAAGCCATTTTCAGAAATAGGGCTAGTTGGGAAAATAAAGTTAGCAAAAATTGCCCTATTTTTTTTTAAAAAAAAAAATATTTCCCACGGGACGAATAGACCCGCCGCCACAAATACAGGTAACCCTCTGTTCATACGGATAGAATCTCCCATATATTTGCATGGCGTCATACACAATACAATCATCACAACCACCGATTCTAAACTCACACACAATAACATATACGATGGGATGCACAATCCGCAAAATGATTCTTATAACATGATGCTTGATATGCTGCAGATGATACAAATGCACAGTTCACCCAACAATCCTATACCTTTGAAAGTGTTTCCCTTCTAGAAACCATATTTGAAGTCTAATAATACCATGAAAACTAAAATCATTATGAAAACCGTTTCCCACATGGAAACATAGGTTTTTTAAAATCGGCTACCACGAGGAATATGTGGGTTATGAATAATATGGATCTGAATAGAAAAAAAACCACCTAGAGGGGGGGGGTGAATAGGTGAAAACAATAAACACACCAAATCATTGCGTAAAAAATAACCCAATGCGGAAAATAAATAAAGTACGCAAGATTTAGGTGGAAAACTCCGTCACAGGAGTAAAAAAACCACGGGACCGATAATACGGCGAAATCCACTAAGATTAAACACGTACAAGGTGATTTACCGTAACCCTACGACTCAACCTTTTTCATACGCTCCTAGTTGATCTTCTCCGCTCGCTCCGAACACTCCTCGAATCCACGATTTGCGTCCCAACGCCAAATCCACGACGTTCAACGTTGAATCCACGACGTCCAACCGAATCCACGGTCTTCACCAATGCGGCACGTATCGATCACACGAACGCGCCTCGCCCTGAATCTATGAGAGTGGTAGCACCTTGAATCCACAAGGCCACGCGAATCCTCGCGCCGATTTTTGGTAAAATCGTTGTTTTGATTATTGGTGGTGATTTTTCGAATACTTAGATCAATGATAGACAAGAAATACCATCTAAGTATTTTTCAATTTGATTCTTCAAGAAATAGGAGTTTTGAAACCCTAGAATCAAATTGAACAATATAGATGAAGAAACATGAATTTAATCGTGTTTTCCTTTCTTCTCTATATTTGTGGATTTTTCTATTATTTTTTAGTTATCTCCCTTTGATCCTTTTTCGGATACCATAAAAGATGAAATTAGAGTTTATTTATAGGTTAGAAACCTTTGGAAAGAGATAAGCATCAAAAACTGACTTAACAGAATTTTTCCCGCACGGCGGTCCGGACTAGATCTGGCTGATCCGGACTGTCGTCTTTTTTCAGCAATTTTTCTGAAAAAATAGTTCGGGGTTCGGACTGGAATTTTCTGATCCGGACTGTTCATGCGATTTCAGTAAACACATAGTTCGTGGTCCGGACTGAACAGGGGATGGTCCGGATTGGAATTCCGCATGAACTAAACTATGTTCGGGGTCCCGACTGGAATGGTCTGTTCCGGATCCTGAACATCCAACTTGTCCAGTTTTTTATTTTTATGCATTGAAAACTTATTCAAGTGTTTCTAAACTACACAAATGTATTCGGATCACCAAAATTATTTAGTTAAACGTACCTGATCATTCCGAATCCATTTTTCTTGAGATTGATATAATTGATCCACAATTCTTCATCTTCAATCTTCAAGACTTATACCACTTCACGAAATACGCCAAAACAAAATCCTTAACAATCTCCCCCTTTGGCGGTTTCGTGACAAAACAAAAATCCACTTAAAAAATTCAAAAAGATATTTTTGTTGCTATCACCATACAACAAAAATTTACAAGTATGATCCAAATAAAAATGAATACAAGCGATAAACTCCTAAAACAGACTCTAGACTTAGACGTTTGTATTCTCTGCAAAAAAAATAATTCTTGACAAAAGAAATCGTTAGATACCTCAAAAATTTAAACAGTCAATAATCAGTCAGAGAGATAGAGTTTATACTCACCATGATATTAATTATCGGATATGTATGAAAATTTAGCAAACAAAGATTCACATATCCCTAACCATTAAGATCAAAATGTCATGTCAAAATAATTAACAAGTTAAAAAATATGTCAGTTATCAAGCAACTTGTTAGTAATATTACATGCAAAAAAAATTAGTCAAATAGTTAGTCGGGGCATGATCAAGTTCAACTTAGAACTTACTTACCTTACTTACCTCAAGGTTTAAAGTTTTCAGAACTTACTTACCTTACTTACCTTGTAGTGTCCCAGGTTCCCCAGTGTTTTTCCCCCTATTTCGGGGTGTGGAACACCTATTGTTGGTGTGTTGGGACCCAACATGTCAAAGGGATGTGTTGATTTGGACTCAGTGAGGAATTGGGATCAAGCCTGACCTTCGGCTACTTTTGTCGAATTTTAGGAGTGGATTCAGGCTGAACGGAGGCCGTATTTGGATTCAGCGCGGAAAAATGCTTGAAAACGGCTATTTATTTATATTTTTCTGTGTCCGGATGCCAAAAAACGGACACCCGGAAGTTTTCTGTGCAAAATGGTGCACGGGGGGAGCCGTGAACCAGCCTGGACACGTGGCGGCCTGTCATTGGGCCGGCGCACGCCTCCCGGTCCACGGAGTGGGCCGCCGGTGCACCGTGGACCGGCGGGCCACATGGCAGCCCACGGTTGGGCCGGTGCAGTGCACGCGGCGCGCAGGGGAAGGCGCGGGCAGCTCTGGCAGGCCGGGAAGGCGCGGGATGGGCTCGGTGCATGGTGGACCGGGTCGCGCCACGTGGCGGCCCCGGGTTGGTGGGCGCAGGAGCGCGCGGTGCACCCGCGGGCGCGCGCCTGCGGCCGTACGCCCACGCGGGCGCAGGCGCGCAGGCTGCGCGTCGGCGGGCGTGTCGGGCGGGAAAGTGCTAGCCACGTGGCACCGCGCCAGTGGCTGGCGCCACCCACCCCAACCGCCCCGCTGGGGGACGCGTGGGCGCGCCTGATTGGCCGGGCGCGCTGTCCGCTGTGCGGGGGACACGCGTCGTGAACCGAGGCGGGTTGGACGGCCGCGCGGTCCGGCCGGATCCGCTGTGCGCGGGTGGGCCGGGCCACTGTTTGGGCACGGTTTCGGGGCCCGAAACTTTCGGGCGGCCGAAACCGGGGACACAATTGGTATTTTCCAATTGTTTTTAGTGGGCCTATATAAAGGCCTCCCTCTCTCCTTTCTTCTGGTTTTTCGAGAAATAGAGAGAGAACCAGAGGGAGAGGCCTTTAGAGAAATTGTTCATCTCTTGATTTTACATCTCGTGGTGGATTTCCAAATTTTTCGGAAGCTCGACATCGGCGATCCGGATTTTGCAGTGTGCCTCGGTTTTCCCCCATCTTGGCCCGTTTTCGTCACCTTTCAGTCCGAGGAGTCCTCTGCGCAGTACAGGAGTCCTTCTTCGACGATTTCTTCGCCGGTGTGTTCCTGAGAGGTAGGACTTATTTTTCCGTGTTAGTGATTTCTCTGGATTCCGACTCCTTGGCATGGTTCTCGAGGTGTTTTTGACCCCTCTTTTGCTGTTTGGAACTTTGGACAGCGGCTACTTCTCCTATTTATATCTTGGTGTAGGAGTATCAGATCGAGGCGTTTAAATAGTCGATTTGGGGATACTTTTCGCGAGGAACGCAACCGTGAATTTTCTGCGATTTTTGGAGCTCGGGACAGAGGTGAAATGCCTCGTTTTGCGTGTTGGTTGTAAAAACAGCAAAATGGTGTTTTGGGATTTGTATTTCTTGCACCGTGTGCGATGTGTGTTGTTGTTGGACACTGTTTTCGGCAGACTGCGTTCTTAGAGGATAGCGGACAGCGGGGTATTTCTTCGGGTGTTGTGCACGCTTTTCGAGGTGGGTGGTTGTGTTTCCCTCTTTGTTGACATGCTCACTAGGAGTATTAGAGTTCCCCAATTATAACTGTGACAGCTAGCTTTTAGTATGTGAACCTGATGCAATGCCCCCTAATTTAATTGATAGCCTTTATGTGATAAATTTGGGACAATAGTGTTGGACATTTGCTATATTTTAACCCCGCACGCAAATAAGTATCATATTAATGTTTTTAAAATAATTCTTTGCAATAAACATTAGTCACTTCTCTAATGCTTTTTAAAATGACAATTGCATGCTTATTTGGACACCTAGTTAGGCCACTATTTACTGCTGCACTATATTATTGGATTTGACTTAGGAGAAAATATGTTTTATCGTTCTTCTTCTCTATCGATGCATGATGCTCGAGTCTGATCGGGATTTTGGAATAGTGCAGTCTGGACCTTGAGTCTGGGACAGTTTAGACTTGTCTTGTGGATTGTGGGGCATAGTGGCAACCGCGGATGTTAGGCGGTCGGCCAGATATGTTTACCTTATCAGATTGGGACTATGGGTTCAACGGCGACCGCGGATTTTGGGCGGTTGACCGGATGTTATTATCACATCAGATTGGGGATCGGGATTGCATTAGTGGATGGAGTTTTTCCCACTTTGATCATAGTCATGATCCAGTCCTGCTATTGTGAGACATTGGTTACAGAGATACTTTACTCGTGTGGGTCGCTCCCCTCGAGTGCCACTCCGGAGTAGGCTTTTTGACCGTGACGGGTGCCGGTCAGTTGGTGAGTTGCGAGTGATGACAGAGCAGGCAGTGCCTGTGCATCCTGGCCCTTTGATTGGGTTTCTTTGGGTGGATAGCCTTATAGTTGCATGCATACAGTTATCTTTTTTGGCACTGCTTTTAGAGGCATTGTAGTAGCAGTTTCTTTTTCAGTAGCCTTTATAGCTTACTACTGTTCCCTCCTTTTTGCCTCTTTATTCCTAGTGGGTGCGTCAGCATTTGAGGTTTTTACCCACTAGGGGAGGCTACTGGTTTATCTAGTAGTTCTCACCCCCATTGTTGTTTTCTGTTCTTTTCCCCTTTGTTTTGCAGAGTCGTCTGTGGGAGCTAATGGGCCTTCAGCGGCAGATCGAGGTAAGAGGATCGCCGACTAGCTAGATCATCTACTCCGAGCGAGAGATTAGCTAGGCTTTTATTGTACCCCCTTTTGTATCTCAGACTACAGTAGTTTACTTTTCGGTCTGGCTTTGGCCAGCTAGTTGTATACTTGTGGTGAGCTGGGAGTTTATTGTACTTTTATTTCAGCTTGTAGTTTATTTCAGTCTGAGATTACTTTTAGTTCTGTTGGTTCAGCTCTGTTTATGCTCTTTTATTGTATATTATATATCTGAGCAGGTTACCATCGCTTCGTGTACATGGAAAATTCTGTGTGCACGGCGGATCTGTTGGCGAGCCTGGGTTCTGGTTTACACCCGGGGCATGACAGATTAAGTTGGTATCAGAGCTTAGGGATAGGTCAGTTGGGACTTAGGAAACCCTAGGCTTTTGACAGACCCTAGGATGATAGGGCGCGAGAGACGTGACATTTTCGAAAGTCGTTGATTATTTATTTGACTCTTCCAGTGAGTGAGGAGGGATCGGCATACCCAATTTCTGGTGGACAGTTATGTTGGCTGCAGACAACATAAAGTCTCAGAAATAGGGGGTTGTTTTTTACTTTCGCTAGATTGGGTCGTGTGGGGGTTATGATACTGATTGTGGTTTCTTGTGGCAGGATGCCTCCGCGACGCAGGATGTTGACACGTTCTCAGCCTTCTTCCTCTGTGCCCGAGCAGGAGGAGTCCGGGCAGGGCCAGCAGAGTGAGGTGCAGGAGCTACAGGCACAGATGGCTCAGATGGCAGAGATTGTTAGGCGTCAGGAGGAGGCCATGGGTCGGCTGACGCAGATGTTAGAGCAGAGGGTGCAGCCAGGTGTAGCACCCCCGGAGAGTTCTCCCGTACCATCTTCCCCTGTTGTGGCTCCCCCAGCTGTACCAGTGACCCCGGCATCCCCTATTGCTCGGGGCACTGGTGGACAGCCGTCTGGATTGACGGGACCCCTGACCCCGGCTGAGTAGCGGGAGGTGGTTGACTTGCTGATGAGGTTCCGCCAGTTTGACCCGCCCTGTTTCTCGGGGCAGAGCGCCGAGCCGTGGGAGGCAGAGTCGTGGATCACGGCGATGGAGCGACGCTTTGAGACACTGTTCATCGAGGAGCGGTACCAGGTGTTATTGGCGACGAACTTTTTGGAGCGCAACGCCGAGGCTTGGTGGCGGCGTGTGCGACCGGCTGGTCCGCTTGGGGCTCAGCTCTTGACCTGGGCGGAGTTCCGCAATCTTCTTCTTGGGGCCTTCTTTCCGGAGAGCGTCCGGCAGAGATTGGAGGAGCAGTTGAGGAACCTTCAACAGGGGGATCGACCAGTGCACGAGTATATTGTGGATTTCAATCAGTTGCTGGCATGTGTACCACACGTAGCTAGAGATAAGGCGCACCGGATTTACATGTTCGAACGAGGGTTGCGCCAGGACATTTTTCAGCTGGTTCGCTCACGCAGGTTGCAGACCTTGGAGGCCTCGATGGAGCAGGCGCTCTATGTGGAGTGCGGGGAGGCAGTGATGGAAGAGGTAGCTCCAACTCCCGTAGTGATCCCGGGGGCGAAGTGACCAGCACCGGAGGTTGGGGGACAGGCTAGTTTGTGGAGGCCGCCACGACCGTCTCAGCCACAGTTTCCCGGCCGAGGACGGTCTGAGCGGCGAGGGACTGGTGGATCCCAGAGGCCCCGGCAGCAGCATCAGCAGCAACAGCAGTCACGACAGCCACGGGCCCCCGGCAGTTGTATTTTCTGTGGAGGTCAGCATCTTCCGGGCACCTGCGACCAGCGGTGGGGTCGTTGCTACGGATGTGGACAGCCGGGGCACATTCGAGCTTCGTGCCCCTTTTCGACCCCCGCCGCCCCTTCTTCAGCATCTGCCCCATTATCATCGCAGCAGCGGTCGACGGCTCAGCGGCCTTATGCTCCAGCGAGCAGGCCCTCTTCTTCCCATCCCACAGATTATCGCCCTTCAGCTCAGAGTGGGCGAGTGTATGCTGCACAGGTAGAGGATTCTTCAGCAGCAGACCATGTGGTGGCAGGTATCACCTTACTCTCTGGCATTAGGACTCGTACTTTATTTGATAATGGAGCATCGCATTCTTTCATTAGTAGATCTTTTGCATCATTACATGGGTTAGAGGTAGGACTTTTGCCACGTGCACGAGAGGTTCAGATTCCCGATCACACTTTGCACGTGGAGGAGTGCTGTTGGTCCTGCCCGATGCAGATCGAGTCCTGGATTATGCCAGCAGACCTGTTGGTCTTGAGACAGCTGAGGGACTTTGATGTGGTTCTCGGGATGGACTGGCTGGCTCGGTATTTCGCGACTATTGATTGTGCCGAGAGGACTGTCACTTTTAGAGAGCCAGGCCAGGAGGTGTTGGTATACCGGGGATGTTAGAGCGCTTTCTTTGCCTCTATGGTTTCGGCTTCCCGTGCGAGGCGGATGATTCATCGAGGATGTGTAGCCTTTTTGGCTAGTGTTGTTGAGGGGCCTACGGCGGCACCGGGACTCGGGGATATTCCTATTGTTCGCGAGTTTCCGGATGTGTTTCCACCTGAGCTGACTTGTATGCCGCCCGACAGGGAGATCGAGTTTGTGATTGACGTAGTTCCAGGAACTGCGCCAATCTCTAAGGCTCCTTATCAGATGGCACCGGCTGAGCTACGAGAGCTTAAGGCACAGCTACAAGATTTGATGGATAAGGGTTTTATTAGACCAAGTGTGTCGCCCTGGGGAGCGCCGGTGCTATTCGTGAAGAAGAAGGATGGGTCACTTAGACTGTGTGTGGACTATAGGGAACTGAATAAAGTGACCATCAAGAACAAGTACCCTTTGCCTGCGCATCGACGATCTCTTTAATCAGCTGCAAGGGTCTTGTGTCTTCTCCAAGATCGATCTACAGTCTGGTTACCACCAACTGAAGGTGAAGGCCGAGGATATTCCTAAGACTGCTTTCAGATCTCGGTACGGGCATTATGAGTTTACAGTTATGCCGTTTGGATTGACTAATGCCCCTGCCGCTTTTATGGACTTAATGAACAGGATATTTCGGCCATTTCTGGATCGTTTTGTGGTGGTGTTCATTGATGATATCCTTGTTTACTCCCGGAGTGAGGCCGAGCATGAGGAGCACTTAAGGACTGTGCTACAACTTCTACGAGAGAAGAAGTTGTATGCCAAGCTGGCAAAGTGCGAGTTTTGGCTTCGGGAGGTAGCTTTCTTGGGCCATGTGATTTTCGCCGCCGGTGTGGCTGTAGACCCGGCGAAGATTGAGGCAGTTCGTGTTTGGCCCCGACCGACGACTGTATCAGAGGTGCGCAGCTTCATGGGTTTAGCTGGTTATCATCGTCGGTTTGTGGAAGGCTTTGCGAAGCTTTCCACGCCACTCGCACGGTTGACGCGTAAAGGAGTTAAGTTTATCTGGAGTGAGGACTGCTAGAGGAGCTTTGAGGAGCTGAAGATTAGACTGATGACCGCTCCTATCCTTTCCCTCCCTGTTATGGGGAAAGGATATGTGATCTACAGTGACGCATCGCACAGTGGACTCGGTTGCGTATTGATGCAGGAAGGAAGGGTAATTGCTTATGCATCGAGACAGCTCAAGGATTACGAGAAGAATTACCCTACCCACGACTTGGAGCTCGCTGCCGTGGTGTTCGCACTGAAGCTTTGGCGCCATTACCTGTATGGAGAGCATTGTGAAGATCCTTTGGAGCAATCATGATGAGCGCGAGGCGACGTGGGAGCTCGAGTCAGAGATGATGGATGCCTACCCCTACCTGTTCGAGGCTCAGGATTGAGGTATGATTTTCGTTTCGAGGACGAAACTTTTGTTAGTGGGGGAGGATGTAGTTCGAGGACGAATTGGGATCAAGCCTGACCTTCGGCTGCTTTTGTCGAATTTTAAGAGTGGATTCAGGCTGAACGGAGGCCGTATTTGGATTCAGCGCGGAAAAACGCTTGAAAACGACTATTTATTTATATTTTTATGTGTCTGGATGCCCAAAAACGGACACCCGGAAGTTTTTTGTGCAAAATGGTGCACGGGGGGAGCCGTGGACCGGCCAGGACACGTGGCGGCCTGTCATTGGGCCGGCGCATGCCTCCCGGTCCACGGAGTGGGCCGCCGGTGCACCGTGGACCGGCGGGCCACGAGGCAGCCCACGGTTGGGCCGGTGCAGTGCACGCGGCGCGCGGGGGAAGGCGCGGGCAGCTCGGGCAGGCTGGGCAGGCGCGGGCTGGGCTCGGTGCACGGTGGGCCGGGTCGCGCCACGTGGCGGCCCCGGGTTGGTGGGCGCAGGTGCGCGCGGTGCACCCGTGAGCGCGCGCCCGCGGCCGTACGCGCATGCGGGCGCAGGCGCGCAGGCTGCGCGTCGGCGGGCGTGTCGGGCGGGAAAGTGCCAGCCACGTGGCACCGCGCCAGTGGCTGGCGCCACCCACCCCAACTGTCACGCCCCGGAACCCGGGCTCGCCAACAGATCCGCCGTGCACACGGAATTTCCCGCGTACACGAAGCGCTGGTAACCTGCTTAGATATAAGATATACAATAAAAGAGCATAATACAGAGCTGAACTAAAAGAACTACATAGTAATCTCAGACTGGAAATAAGATACAAGCTGAAAATATACAATGATCTCCCAGCTCACTAAAATAATACAACCAGCTGGCTCAAGCCAGACCCAAAATAAGAGAAAAATACCACAGTCTGAGTGAAGGGTACAATATCTTGTCTAGCAGCAACTCTCAGTCTCACAGGAGATCTATCTACTCAGCGATCCCCTTACCTCGATCAGCTGCCGATGGCCTAGCAGCTCCCGCAGACGACTCTGCAAAAATAAAGGAGAAGGAAGAGAGGAACAACAATGGGGGTGAGAACTACCAGATAAACCAGTAGCCTCCTCTAGTGGGTAAAACCTCAACTCTGACGCACCCACTAGGACTACTAGAGGCAAGAAAGGAATAAGTGGTAAAGCTGTAAACAGAACTGCTGAATAAAGGGGAAACCACCACTAGCATGCCTCTAAATGCAGTGCCAAAAGGAAGGTCTGTATGTATGCATCAGTATCTAACATGCCTGCCTGAATAAACCCAATCTAGTGCCACCAGTAAAACTGGTACTGCCTGTAGTGCCTTGCCGTATCGGGTATGCTGGCCGACGCATAACACCGATGAAAAGAAGGAGTCTCAAGAGAGAGATAAGAGAGAGAGAAAGAATTTTTCTAGAGGGCCCAACCTCTGTTTCTCTCTCTACGGCTCGGAAATCGAGGTGAGATAGGGAGGGGGTGGGGGATCCTATTTATAATGGGCCAAGGGAATCTTCCTCACCAGATCCCGGGCAGAACAGGAAACACCAAAATGGACCAACCAGGACGCGCCACGTTTCCACAAAACAGAAAATAGCCCGTGCAAGGGCCACTCAGATTGCGCCACGTGTCCACATGGTGCACATGCCCGGTCCCCGCGCCGGGTCTTCCAGAAAATGTCGGCCAATCAGGGCGTGCCACGTGTCACCAATCCCGTTG
This sequence comes from Tillandsia leiboldiana, assembly GCA_029204045.2. Classification (NCBI taxonomy): domain Eukaryota; kingdom Viridiplantae; phylum Streptophyta; class Magnoliopsida; order Poales; family Bromeliaceae; genus Tillandsia; species Tillandsia leiboldiana. The sequence continues at coordinate 12,436,001 of CM055071.1, read as the reverse complement.
CCTTCTAGAAGCCGGCCAGCCAATCAGGAGCTGCCACATGGCAACAGAACTCTTCGGTGCTCCCGGTGCACGCTAGGCCGTGGACCGCGCTCCCGCGTGCCTGCCCGCGCCTGCCCGCGCTGCCTGCGCCGCGCGCCGCTGCGCTCTGCCGCGCTCTGCCGTGCTTCGCCGCTGCGCCGCCGCCGGCCGCCCGCCGCCCGCCGCCCGCCGCCGGTCGCCGCCGGCCGCCGGAACAGTAAATATACCATTTTGACCGTTTTCGCGCGCTGAATCCAAATCCGCTGTCCATTTCGCCAAATTCTCATTCGAAATTTTGCCGAAAGCCCCCGGAAAAGCCCACTTGCTCCGTTTTTCGTGCCGGATCCATTTTAAAAATCCGTTTTCGACACTACTAGCTCCGATACATCGTATGAGCTTCCTACAGTCACTGTTTAATGTTGCAACAGTTCCTGCGGAAGTCCGGATCATCACATCCTCCCCCACTAAAAAGAGTTTCGTCCTCGAAACGAGACTAAACTAAACAACAATCTTCAGTCCGATGTCTCAAATAAGTAGGGGTGGGTATCCCTCATCTCTGACTCGAGCTCCCACGTGGCCTCGCGCTCGTCATGATTGCTCCAAAGGATCTTCACATAGGGAATGGCCCGACTGCGCAATTCTCTCGCCTCTCGATCCAGAATTCGCAGTGGGCGCTCCTCATACCTCAAATCCTCGCTAATCTCCAGCGGGGTGAAATCGATGACGTGCGACGGGTCGAAGACATACTTCCTCGGAGTAGAAACGTGAAATACATCGTGGACACCAGCAAGCCTCGGAGGAAGTGCAAGTCGGTAGGCAACTTGCCCGATACACTCCAATACCTCAAAGGGTCCAATATATCGGGGGCTAAGCTTCCCACGAATGCCGAACCTCCTGATTCCTTTGGATGGCGAGACTTTCAGGAATACATGATCTCGAACCTGAAATTCTAAGTCTCGTCGCCGAACATCGGCATAGCTCCTCTGTCGGCTTTGGGCAGTCTGAAGATGCTTTCTAATCACTCGGACCTTCTCCTCTGCCTCTAACAATACATCTGGTCCCAAGGTCCGCCTCTCGCCCACGTCACTCCAATATAGAGGTGATCGACACTTGCGTCCATACAACGCTTCAAACGGGGCCATCTGAATGCTCGCTTGAAAACTGTTGTTGTATGCGAACTCAGCCAAGGATAAGTGTCGAATCCACCATCCGCCGAAATCCAAGATGCAAGCCCTCAGCATGTCTTCCAGGATCTGTATAGTCCGCTCTGACTGCCCGTCAGTCTGCGGATGAAAAGCTGTACTGAACCTGAGTTGAGTCCCCAAGGCTGTCTGCAAGCTCCTCCAGAAACGCGAAACAAATCTCGGGTCTCTATCTGATACTATGGAGGCTGGTACTCCATGTAGTCTCACTATCTCATCTAGATACAGCCGGGCTAGTCGCTCAAGTGGCCACGTAGTCTGCATGGGCAGAAAGTGCGCCGACTTGGTAAGTCGATCTACAACTACCCAGATAGCATCAGTAACGGGCACCATTTTTTCGTGCAGACTCTAACGTTGCGTCTTGTTTTTCGTGCAGGCCTGGAAAAACGTGCATCGTTAAGCGTGCTAGAGCTAGAGTAGTTCTAGGATGGGTGACCCCCTGGGAAGTGGGGCGTCACAATTGGTATCAGAGCCATTCACCAGCCGGAAATGTGAGATGAGTCTCGGCTGAGCCAGGGTTATATAGCGGGTAGAGCGAGGCTCCCCGGCTAATGACCGTTGTGAGTGGAGTGCAGCTCCTCACAAGGTCGGCTAAGGCTAGCGAGACGAGTCTCACATCGCCTGGTGCTTGTGAGTGTGCTTGAGCCTGACGTGGACATCAGGACTTAAAGGGGAGAAGAATGTGACACCCCCGGAATTTGGATTAGTCCTCTATATAAATGATATAATAGGACTAAATCTCTAACCCGGCTATAGAATTTTGGATGGTAGCAAGATCCAAGAGGAACATGAGAGTTAAGCGTGCTAGAGCTAGAGTAGTTCTACGATGGGTGACCCCCTGGGAAGTGGGGCATCACAATCAGCTCCTCCCTGTGCCCTAGGTAGTCCGACCACGAAATCCATCGTAATATGGTCCCATTTCCACTCGGGGATTGGGAGACTCTGTAACTTGCCAGCTGGCACTCGATGCTCAGCTTTCACCTGCTGACAATTTAAACACTGGGCCACAAATCTCCCAATATCCCTCTTCATGCCTTTCCACCAGAAGTGTGCCTTGAGATCCTTATACATCTTTGTCCCACCAGGATGTAGGGTATAAGGTGTATAATGGGCCTCTCGCAATATCTGCTCTCTAATCTCCGCATCCACTGGCACACATGCTCGGTTCCTGTACCTCAGTACTCCCGAAGCATCTACTGTAAAGTCCCCTGACCGATCACTCGGAATCTGATCCCTAATCCTGGTCAAGTGGGGGTCCTCACTCTGTTTCCCTTTGATCCTGTCCAGTAGAGTGGGCTGCACGACTAACGATGTTAGTCTAGCAGAGACTCCAGGGGACACAACCTCTATCTCTAGTCGCCTCATCTCTTCTAACAGTGGCGCCTGATCTGTAATCATCATGGACAAACTCTGTACTGCCCTCCTACTCAAGGCATCTTCAACCACATTTGCCTTGCCCGGGTGGTACAGGATGTCCACATCATAATCCTTTAGTAACTCTAACCATCTACGCTGCCTCAGATTCAACTCCTTCTGGGTGAACAGGTACTTTAAGCTCTTGTGGTCGGTGTAGATTTCACAATGTTCCCCATATAGGTAATGACGCCAAAGCTTCAGTGCAAACACCACAGCAGCCAGCTCCAAGTCATGGGTAGGGTAATTCTTCTCATAATCCTTGAGTTGTCTTGATGCATATGCAATTACCCTCCCTTCCTGCATCAACACACAACCGAGTCCGCTGTGTGATGCGTCGCTGTAGATCACATATCCTTTCCCCATAACTGGGAGGGAAAGGATAGGAGCGGTCACCAGTCTATTCTTTAGCTCCTCAAAGCTCCTTTGACAGTCCTCACTCCAGATAAACTTCACTCCTTTACGCGTCAAGCGAGTGAGCGGTGTGGAAAGCTTCGCAAAGCCTTCCACAAACCGACGATAATACCCGGCTAAGCCCATAAAACTACGCACCTCAGAAACGGTCGTCGGTCGGGGCCAATCCCGGACCGCCTCAATCTTCGCTGGGTCCACCGCCACACCTGCGGACGGAAATTACATGGCCCAAAAAGACTACCTCCCGAAGCCAAAACTCACACTTTGCCAGCTTGGCAAACAACTTCTTCTCTCGTAGAAGTTGCAGCACAATCCTCAAGTGCTCCTCATGCTCCGCATCACTTCGGGAGTAGACCAAGATATCATTAATGAAAACTACCACGAATCGATCTAAGTACGGTCGGAAGATCCGGTTCATTAAATCCATGAATGCGGCAGGGGCATTAGTTAGTCCGAAAGGGCATAACTGTAAATTCATAATGCCCATACCGTGATCTAAATGCCGTTTTCGGAATATCTTCGGCCTTCACCTTCAACTGGTGGTAACCGGACTGCAAATCTATCTTAGAGAAGACACAAGACCCTTGCAGCTGATCAAAGAGATCATCGATACGCGGCAAAGGGTACTTGTTCTTGATGGTCACTTTATTCAATTCCCTATAATCCACGCACAATCAAAGTGACCCATCCTTCTCTTTCACGAATAGCACCGGCGCTCCCCAAGGCGATACACTCGGCCTAATAAAACCCTTATCCATTAAATCCTGAAGTTGCGCCTTAAGCTCTCGCAACTCAGCCGGTGCCATCCGGTAAGGAGCCTTAGAGATTGGCGCAGTTCCTGGGACTACGTCAATCACGAACTCAATTTCCCTATCTGGCGGCATGCTAGTCAGCTCAGGGGGAAAAACATCCGGGAACTCGCGGGCAATAGGGATATCCCCGAGTCCCGGCGCCGCCGTAGGCCCCTCAACAACACTAGCCAAAAAGGCTACACATCCTCGACGGATCATCTGCTTCGCTCGGGAAGTCGAAACCATAGAGGCAAAGAAAGCACTCTGACATCCCCGGTATACCAACATTTCCTGGTCTGGCTCTCTAAAAGTGACGGTCCTTGCGGCACAATCAATAGTCGCAAAATACCGAGCCAGCCAGTCCATCCCGAGGACCACATCGAAGTCCTTCAATTGTCTCAGGACCAACAGGTCTGCTGGCATAATCCAGGACTCGATTTGCATCGGGCAGGACCAACAACACTCCTCTACGTGCAAGGTGTGATCGGAAATCTGAACCTTTCGTGCACGTGGCAACAGTCCTACCTCTAACCCATGTAATGATGCAAATGATCTACTAATGAAATAATGCGATGCTCCAGTATCAAATAAGGTACGAGTCCTAATGCCAGAAAGTAAGGTGATACCTGCCACCACATGATCTGCGGCTGAAGAGTCCTCTACCTGCGCCGCATACACTCGCCCACTTTGAGCTGGAGGGCGATAGTCAGTGGGATGGGAAGACGATGGCCTGCTTGCTGGAGTGTATGACCGCTGAGCCGTCGACCACTGCCGAGATGGAGAAGGAAGCGGATGCCGAAGAAGGAGTCGTCGACGCCGTAAAAGGGCAACTAGCTCGGACTTGGCCAGACTGTCCACACCGATAACAGCGGCCAAACCTCAGGTCACAAGTATCCGAAGTATGCTGTCCCTGGCAGAAAATGCACCTTGCCGTAGCCTGGGGCTGCCTCGCCTGCTGCCTCTGCCGCGGAGGCCCGTGCTGCGACGACTGTGACCTCTGCGGATGCGAGTGCTGCTGCTGTCGTGGGTGCTACTGCTGCTGATGCTGTGGGGGCCTCTGGAATCCACCAGGCCCTCGCCGTTCCGATCGCCCACGGCCCGTGAACTGAGGCGGTGGTGGTCGGGGCGGCCTCCGGGAACTGGCCTGTCTCCCGTCGTCCTGCGCTGGTCGCTTCCTGTCAGCGCCCTGAGCGACCAAGCCCCCACGTCTGGCAACGACGTGGTCTCCCCTCTCAACCCACTTGGCATGCTCTGCTGCCTCCTCCAAGGTCTGTAGCCTCTGAGCATGCACCAAAGTATAGATCTCTGGGCGCACGCCCGACTCAAAGAGCTCCACCTGGTGCGGTCCGTCCCTGGCGACATACGGTACGCAGTTGAGCAACCGCGTGAACTCCTGAAGGTAGTCCAATGCTGTCCGGTCGCCTTGCTGAAGATTCTTCAAATCATCTTCTAGCTTTTTCTTCACACTCGTGGAAAAGTACGTATCCAGGATCATCCTCTTGAACTCTGACCAGGGTAGTTGTCGAGTGATCTGAAACTCCAGGGGCTCTACCCGACGCCACCATGCATCTGCGTCCCCGTCTAAGCAATGTATAGCCATATGTACCCTATACTTCTGGTCAATGAAGAAGTCCCGAAATAACTTCTCCATTGATGAAAGCCAAGTCCCGACCTCCCAAGGCTGAGTATTCCGCCCTGAAAACCTAGACGGTCCCCGCTAACAGAACTGAGTGAGTTTGTTAGCAATCTCCTGCTCCTCTGCAGGAGTCAATGGCCGGATCGCTCCCTGAGCACCACTGCTCGATGATGGTGCCGCAGGCACTAGCGGTATAGCCGGCGGTATAACTGGTGGTATAGGGGCCTCAACAGTAGTAGGGGGAGGTGCCCCTGCCTGAGCGAGCAGCTGCTCAATCCTCTGCTCCTGCTGGCGGTGACTCTCCGCCAGCTGGGCCACCATGGCCCTCAACTCGCTATTCTCTAAAGGCCCGGACTGCTCCGGCTCCTCTGGGGGTGTAGGAGTACCCCGGGGAAGAATCCGCCGCCTAGGAGGCATCCTACCACACAAGGAATCATGAATCAATAAACGAAGCCACACTCGACCCAATCTAGCGAAAGTCAAAGACATCCTCCTATTTCTGTGACTTTATGTTGTCTGCAGCCAACATAACTGTCCACCAGAAATTGGGTATGTCGGTTCCTCTTCTCTCACTTGAAGAGTCAAACAATAAATCAACGACTTTCGCAAATATCACGTCTCTCGCACCCTATTATCCTAGGGTCTACCAAAAGCCTAGGGTTTCCTAAGTCCCAACCGACCTATCCCTAAGCTCTGATACCAACTTAATCTGTCAGGCCCCGGAACCCGGGCTCGCCAACAGATCCTCCATGCACACGGAATTTCCCGCGTACACGAAGCGCTGGTAACCTGCTCAGATATAAGATATACAATAAAAGAGCATAATACAGAGCTGAACTAAAAGAACTACATAGTAATCTCAGACTGGAAATAAGATACAAGCTGAAAATATACAATGATCTCCCAGCTCACCAAAATAATACAACCAGCTGGCTCAAGCCAGACCCAAAATAAGAGAAAAATACCACAGTCTGAGTGAAGGGTACAATATCTTGTCTAGCAGCAACTCTCAGTCTCATAGGAGATCTATCTACTCAGCGATCCCCTTACCTCGATCAGCTGCCGATGGCCTAGCAGCTCCCGCAGACGACTCTGCAAAAATAAAGGAGAAGGAAGAGAGGAACAACAATGGGGGTGAGAACTACCAGATAAACCAGTAGCCTCCCCTAGTGGGTAAAACCTCAACTCTGACGCACCCACTAGGACTACTAGAGGCAAGAAAGGAATAAGTGGTAAAGCTGTAAACAGAACTGCTGAATAAAGGGGAAACCACCACTAGCATGCCTCTAAATGCAGTGCCAAAAGGAAGGTCTGTATGTATGCATCAGTATCTAACATGCCTGCCTGAATAAACCCAATCTAGTGCCACCAGTAAAACTAGTACTGTCTGCTGTGCCTTGCCGTATCGGGTATGCTGGCCGACGCATAACACCGATGAAAAGAAGGAGTCTCAAGGACTCAAAGCCTGCCTGTCGCACACTCCGGAGCGGCACTCGAGGGGAGCGACCCACACGAGTAAAGTATCTCAGTGATAAGTATCATAAGTGCCATAAAACAGCAGGACTGGGTCACGACTCTAATCAAAGTGGGAAAAACCATCCACTAAAGAGACCTGATACCCAATCTGATGCAATAGTACTCAATGAGTGGGAAAACTCCATCCACTAGAAAAAGCCCGATCCTCAATCTGATGCAAAGATCGACAAGACGTAACCTCAATCTGATGCAAAGATAAGCATTCGGTCAACCGCCTAATGTCTGCGGTTACCGCAATACCCCGCAAGTCCACAATCTAGTACGATCTCGACTACACTATCCCAAACCCCTGCTCATACTCGAACAACAAGCATCTGAATGCAAAGGAGAGCAATAAAACCTGTCAAGTCCCAATATGATAATGTAGCAATAAATAGGGGCTACCTAGATGCCCAAGCAAGCATGCAATTGCGCTATTTAAAAGCTGTAGAGAGGCGTAAAATATTTATTTTAAAAAGATTGATTTACTGTACTGATATAAAAATTATTTGCATGCGAGATTATAGTCCTTTGTCCCAATCACAGTGTCCCAAGATAAGTTATCATATAATCTGTGGGGTCATATTCAATTTTAGGAGAGTTCGTCCAAGCGGTTCTCATCAATTGTCATATTAGTTCGTCCCAATGGTTCTCATCAATTGTCATATTAGTTCGTCCCAATGGTTCTTATCAATTGTCATATTAGCTCGTCCCAATGGTTCTTATCAATATTTTAGGGGAGTTCTAATAATCCCAGTGAGCTTGTCAAAAATGAGGTAAGCAACAACCGCCCACCTCGAACAGCTCAAATCACACCCAGATAGTCTCCTAGCTGTCCACAGTCACCTAAAACTGCTGTCTGCCGAAAACGGTGCCCTACAGCAACACACATTGCACAGGGTGTAACTATATTATTCATAAAAATACAGCTTTTGCTGTTTTTCAAATAGCACGAAAAGAGAGGAGTTTTTCACCTCTGTATTGTGCTCAGAAAAATCCAGAAAAATTACAGTTGCGTTCCTTTCGACGAGTAGATCGAAATCGACTCTTTAAACGCCTCGATCTGATGCTCCTACGCCAAGATAAAAATCGAAGAAGTCGATGCTGTCCAGAAATTTCCACAGCAAATAGGGGGGTCAAAGAGGCCTCGGGAATCATGCCAAAAGTACGAAATGGAGCAAAGTGATCAACACGAAAATCGAAGCCTTATCTCTTAGGAACGCGCTGCCATAAAAATCGTTCAAAAATTCCACCTGTTTAGCCCACAGGGATTTTTCGACTGAACTGCGACGGGAAATGGGCTGAAAAATAAAATCGTCGTAGTGCGCCGCGTCGCAGATAACTCACTATCGGTAACTCCAAAAATTTTGAAATTTTTAGGAGAGAGAGAGAAGAGAGAGAGAAAGAATTTTTATAAAGGGCCCAACCTCTGTTTCTCTCTCTACGGCTCGGAAATCGAGGTGAGAAAGGGAGGGGGTGGGGGATCCTATTTATAATGGGCCAAGGGAATCTTCCTCACCAGATCCCGGGCAGAACAGGAAACACCAAAATGGACCAACCAGGACGCGCCACGTTTCCACAAAACAGGAAACAGCCCGTGCAAGGGCCACTCAGATTGCACCACGTGTCCACATGATGCACATGCCCGGTCCCCGCGCCTGGTCTTCCGGAAAATGTCGGCCAATCAGGGCGTGCCAAGTGTCACCAATCCCGTTGCCTTCTAGAAGCCGGCCAGCCAATCAGGAGCTGCCACGTGGCAACATAACTCTTCGGTGCTCCCGGTGCACGCTAGGCCGTGGACCGTGCTCCCACATGCCTGCCCGCGCCTGCCCGCGCTGCCCGCGCCGCGCGCCGCTGCGCTCTGCCGCACTCTGCCGTGCTCCGCCGCTGCGCCGCCGCCCGCCGCCGCCCGCCGGTCGTCGCCGGCCGCCGGAACAGTAATTCCGGCCGGCCGGAGTTACTGTTCGGGTGAACAGTAAAATTTGGCGAAAAATATAAAGTAAATATACCATTTTGACCGTTTTCGCGCGCTGAGTCCAAATCCGCTGTCCATTTCGCCAAATTCTCATCCGAAATTTTGCCGAAAGCCCCCGGAAAAGCCCACTTGCTCCGTTTTTCGTGCCGGATCCATTTTAAAAATCTGTTTTCGACACTACTAGCTCCGATACATCGTATGAGCTTCCTACAGTCACTGTTTAATGTTGCAACAGTTCCTGCGGAAGTCCGGATCATCACACCAACCACCCCGCTGGGGGACGCGTGGGCGCGCCTGATTGGCCGGGCGCGCTGTTCCCTGTGCGGGGGACACGCGTCGTGAACCGAGGCGGGTTGGACGGCCGCGCGGTCCGGCCGGATCCACTGTGCGCGGGTGGGCCGTGCGGGCCGGGCCACTGTTTGGGCATGGTTTCGGGGCCCGAAATTTTCGGGCGCCCGAAACCGGGGACACAATTGGTATTTTCCAATTGTTTTTAGTGGGCCTATATAAAGGCCTCCCTCCCTCCTTTCTTCTGGTTTTCCGAGAGATAGAGAGAGAACCAGAGGGAGAGGCCTTTAGAGAAATTGTTCCTCTCTTGATTTTACATCTCATGGTGGATTTCCAGATTTTTCGGAAGCTCGACATCGGCGATCCGGATTTTGCAGTGTGCCTCGGTTTTCCCCCATCTTGGCCCGTTTTCGTCACCTTTCAGTCCGAGGAGTCCTCTGCGCAGTACAGGAGTCCTTCTTCGACGATTTCTTCGCCGGTGTGTTCCTGAGAGGTAGGACTTCTTTTTCCGTGTGGTGATTTCTCTGGATTCCGACTCCTTGGCACTGGTTCCCGAGGTGTTTTTGACCCCTCTTTTGCTGTTTGGAACTTTGGACAGAAGCTACTTCTCCGATTTATATCTTGGTGTAGGAGTATCAGATCGAGGCGTTTAAACAGTCGATTTGGGGCTACTTTTCACGAGGAACGCAACCGTGAATTTTCTGGGATTTTTGGAACTCGGGACAGAGGTGAAATGCCTCGTTTTGCGTGCTGGTTGTAAAAACAGCAAAATGGTGTTTTGGGATTTGTATTTCTTACACCGTGTGCGATGTGTGTTGTTGTAGGACACTGTTTTCGGCAGACTTCGTTCTTAGAGGACAGCGGACAGTGGGGTATTTCTTCGGGTGTTGTGCACGCTTTTCGAGGTGGGTGGTTGTGTTTCCCTCTTTGTTGACATGCTCACTAGGAGTATTAGAGTTCCCCAATTATAACTGTGACAGCTAGCTTTTAGTATGTGAACCTGATGCAATGCCCCCTAATTTAATTGATAGCCTTTATGTGATAAATTTGGGACAATAGTGTTGGACATTTGCTATATTTTAACCTCGGATGCAAATAAGTATCATATTAATGTTTTTAAAATAATTCTTTGCAATAAACATTAGTCACTTCTCTAATGCTTTTTAAAATGACAATTGCATCCTTATTTGGACACCTAGTTAGGCCACTATTTACTGCTGCACTATATTATTGGATTTGACTTAGGAGAAAACATGTTTTATCGTTCTTCTTCTCTATCGATGAATGATGCATGAGTTTGATCGGGATTTTGGAATAGTGCAGTCTAGACCTTGAGTCTGGGACAGTTTAGACTTGTCTTGTGGATTGTGGGGCATAGTGGCAACCGCGGATGTTAGGCGGTCGGCCAGATATTTTTACCGTATCAGATTGGGATTTATGGGTTCAGCGGCGACCGCGGATTTTTGGCGGTTGACCGGATGTTATTATCACATCAGATTGGGGATCGGGATTGCATTAGTGGATGGAGTTTTTCCCACTTTGATCATAGTCATGATCCAGTCCTGCTATTGTGAGACATTGGTTACAGAGATACTTTACTCGTGTGGGTCGCTCCCCTCGAGTGCCACTCCGGAGTAGGCTTTTTGACCGTGACGGGTGCCGGTCAGTTGGTGAGTTGTGAGTGATGATAGAGCAGGTAGTGCCAGTGCATCCTGGCCCTTTGATTGGGTTTCTTTGGGCGGATAGCCTTATAGTTGCATGCATATAGTTATCTTTTTTGGCACTGCTTTTTGAGGCATTGTAGTAACAGTTTCTTTTTCAGTAGCCTTTATAGCTTACTACTGTTCCCTTCCTTTTTGCCTCTTTATTCCTAGTGGGTGCGTCAGCATTTGAGGTTTTTACCCACTAGGGGAGGCTACTGGTTTATCTAGTAGTTCTCACCCCCATTTGTCGGGTTATGTATAATATGGATCTAAATAGGGGAAAAAACACCTAGAGGGGGGTGAATAGGTGTAAACGTTTAAACACTCAAAAATCGTTGCGCAATAAAACCCAATGCGGAAATAAAAAATAACACGCAAAATTTTTACGTGGAAAACTCCAAACCGGAGTAAAAAACCACGGGACCGATAACACGGTAAAATCCACTAGAATTATAACACGTACAAAGGTGATATACCGTACTCACAGACGACTCAACCTTTTTCCATACGCTTCTAGTTGATCTTCTCCGCTCACTCCGCAACGCTTCTCGAATCCACGATCTGCGTCCAACGCCGAATCCACGACGTCTGACCGAATCCACGGTCTTCACCCAGTAGCACGTCTCGAATCCACGAACGTACCTCGCTCCGAATCCACGAGAGCGGTAGCACCTTGAATCCACAAGGCCACGCGAGTCCACGCGCCGATTTTGGAGAAATCGTTATTTTTTGGGTGGTGATGATCCGCCGAATACTTAGATTAGAAATAGATCGGAAATACCATCTAAGTATTCATTGATTTGATTCTTCTCAAAATCTGAGTATGAAACCCTAGAATCAAATCAATCAATATAGATGAAGAAACATAGGATTAAATCTATTGATTTCCTTTCTTCTCTATAGGTGGATTTATATGGCCGTCTTTTGTTTTATTCGGCTTTTTACGGCTTATGCGGCTTGCCCTAGAAAAAGAATCATAGGGTTTATTTATAGGTTAGAAACCGTTGGAAGAGGATAAGAATCAAAAACTAACATTTTCTAGAATTTTACAAGACGACGATCCGGATCGGATTTACGGCGATCCGGATTGTCGTAACGAAACAGACAATTTCCAGAAAAACAAAGGTTCGGGATCCGGATTGAAATGCCTGATCCGGACTGTTCGTACATTTCAGCAAAAACCAATGTTCGGGATCTGGATCAGAAATGGCTTGGATCCGGATTGGATTTGCGTATGAATCAACACCCTTCGGGATCCGGATTGCTGTGTCTGATCCGGATCCTGAACATGTTCCATGTCCAGTTTTTGATTTTTATGCAATTAAAAATTCATCCAAGTGTTTCTACACTATAAGAAGTATTCGGATCACCAAAAATAATTAGTTAAACATACCTGATCCTTTTTAATTCTTCTTTCTTGAGATTGAGTTATATGATCCAAACTTCTTCATCTTCAATCTTCTAGACTCAATACTTTCACGAAATGCGCCAAAACAAATTCCTTAACACCATTGTTGTTTTCTGTCCTTTTCCCCTTTGTTTTGCAGAGTCGTCTGTGGGAGCTGCTGGGCCTTCAGCGGCAGATCGAGGTAAGAGGATCGCCGACTAGCTAGATCATCTACCCCGAGCGAGAGATTAGCTAGGCTTTTATTGTACCCCCTTTTGTATCTCAGACTACAGTAGTTTACTTTTGGGTCTGGCTTTGGCCAGCTGGTTGTATACTTGTGGTGAGCTGGGAGTTTATTGTACTTTTATTTCAGCTTGTAGTTTATTTCAGTCTGAGATTACTTTTAGTTCTGTTGGTTTAGCTCTGTTTATGCTCTTTTATTGTATATTATATATCTGAGCAGGTTACCAGCGCTTCGTGTACATGGAAAATTCTGTGTGCACGACGGATCTGTTGGCGAGCCCGGGTTCTGGTTTACACCCGGGGCGTGACATACCTCAAGGTTCAAAGTTTTCAAAGTTCAAGTCCAAACATTCAAGTTCAATGTCTATGTCTCTCCCCCTTTTTGTCACAGAAAAAGCCAAAATTAAAAAGAAGGGTAAAGCAAGGTTCACAAGGATTAAGAAAAAAAAACTAAAACCTGCAAGAGAAGACATTAGAACAAAACAAAATGAAAACTTGAAAACATCAATCAGTGTCATTTTCATCCAAACTACTGCATCCAAGTTTGTGAAAAATCTTCTTAACCAATTTGGCAAGAGATTTGTGTTTCTTCTTCAAGTCAGCTTGGTCGGCAGAAATCTGAACCATGTCTGTAGAGATCTTAGTTATTTCCTCTGATATGCGTTCTCGTTCAGATGATAGTCGTTGCTGTTCTTTATAGATTAACATCACAGAGGCTTCATCCTCTGAAGTAGAAGCTGGTACTGCTGCTCTTGCTGTTGCCGTTGTTGCTTGCTGTGCTGAGGTTCTCTTGCTCCTTGGAGGGGTTGGGGTTTCATCTGGTTTGCTCGAGAGAGACTTCACAATGGTAGTATCATTGATCGTTCCCAGACTGTGCATATAAGTTGATGAACGAATGTCGACATCAAACTTTCTCAAAATCCGCATTATAATCAATAGGAATGGAAGTCGCTCGGTAGGATGCGCATTTTCCTACATATCTCGCCATCCTTGACCAGATGAGATAAGGAATGTTGAAATTCGATCCCAACGAAGCTTCAGGATGTCCAAGGAGATATAAAAACAACATTCTATCCCAACAGAGAACCTTAGTTTGCATATTTGGTAAGATGCTGTAGCAAACAATAAAGTTCAAATATCTATGCTCCGGTCGAAGTTCTTTTGAAAGAACCGAATTTCCCGCTGATCGGGTATCAGGCAAGCAGATTCCATCAACAACCGTCCTCCAGGTTGTATTGGACATGACATGTCCCTTCAAATAATGAATCCCTTTGACTTGGGCATTCATTCCCAGCACTTCTCCAATCAGCTGAGGCGTGATCTTGAGGTTGACATTCCGAACTATTGTAACAAATTCTTTGGGTCAGTCCTCATGATCTTGAAGCTACGTAGCACACAAGTAAAAAGTCTTCACAAGATGAAGACAATATCCTGAAGTTTCAGAAAATTTACAGACTTGTGCAAGTCGTGCTTGATCAAACAGGGTTCCAAACGCTGCAGAGCGTTCCCTGAGAGTTGCGACATTTACATGTCTCTCACCTATGCATTCTCGTTTCTCAAAATCTTTCATCCTTTCTGCGCTAATGTGAACAAAATCTCGTGGAGGCGGCTCACTTGCCAGTGACTCATCAATCTCTATTCCACGAGCTCTCCCTTTCCTCTTTGCAACACTCTTTCTCTTTATTGACATAGGTGTTTGTTGCATTGGAGCTTTTCCTTTTTCAGCAGCTGTAGGCGGAGTCTTCGTCTTTAAAGAAACAGGGCTTTTCCCTTTTCTGCTGCTGCAGCCAATGCTGCTGTTTCCTCAAGGACTTTATCCCAGTCCTCTGATTCCGTATCTGACTCGTCAAGAGAAACATACTCCCCTTCAGCTTGAGTTCTTTTCGTCCTCTTGAGCTCGTTCATCACTCGTGTGCTGACCATGGCAACAATGAGCACTATTATCCAACCAAACACCATCTTGATTGAGGGTGTTGAAGAAGTCACATGTGAGCAAGAACTCAAAGAACATGAAAAATTGTTTAATTTTCAAAAATTTGAAAAATCTTACCCAAACAATCCTTATCATGTATAGAGACTAGGTGTCACGCCCCGGGGTCAAAACTGCGACCCGGGCTCGCCAACAGATCCGCCACCTATGCCAAACCCGCATAGGTAAAGCGTCCTACCTGCAAAAAGAGCTACAGCTAACAGATATCAGAGCTAAAAGATAAAACTGCTATAGAAATAGAAGCAACCACTGTACAACTGAAGATAAAACAATAAGGTCCATCTCCCAAAAAGATAATCATACAATAACCTCGAGTACAACACTCATAGCTCAACGGGGAGATATCTCAAATACAACATAAGTGTACCAGCTCTCAATACATCATATCCTCACTACATCAGTCTCTCAAAGAGGAAATAAATACTAATCTACCGACTATACTGAAGATCTCCACAAAAGGGGGGTACCGCTACTCTCCAAAGATGGGTCAGGATCTAGCTCGCTACTCCCTCACCGCGAACAGCAACCGCAGAAACGGCAACACCCGCCAAGACTCTGCAAAACAAGAGAGAGAAAGGACAAAAAGGGGGAAAAACCCCCAACGGGCGTGAGAACTACGCAAAAAGGGAGTTCTCAGTGGGTATCGCCACTAGGCCCGACGATCTGCCCACCAAGACTACAAGAGGCAAAAGATAACCGATGCAGTAAAACTGAAAGGAGAAGCTGGAAACACTCTACAGCTACCATGTCTCTATCTAAATGCTCAAATGGGGAAACTCTGATGAAGATATGTAACACTCGCACACGAGGTGCTCAATCGACCCAATCGAGCTGACTGCCACATCGGGTCCAGTCAAACCTGTGCCCACCTACAACCACCTCCCGCTGACGGGCAGGAATTACGTAGGGCGTCCAAACGGACTAACTCGCTATTGAGTAGTGGCTCATGCAGGCTATAGTCATAATCCATGCTCTCTCTCTCAGGACGGATAGACTCAAGATGCTCAACCTCTCACATAATGGTCAAGGAACCCACAACGACCACGGGACCACCGTCAAACCCCGAACGGTTCCCAACAATACTAGCACTGGTCTAAACACAGCTACTAGACTCCACTCGGTCCCCCAGGCACGAGTGTAACAAAAAGTATCTGCCTGAATAAACCCAATCGATAGACCGGTAATCACTGGTACTGCCTGCTCTGCTGTCAAACTCAAGAACCCAGCATGGTGCCCGGCGCTCACACTGTGGAAAGTCTACTCTGCTGTCGAACTCAAGAACCCAGCGTGGTGCCCGGCGCTCACACCGTGGAAAGCCTACTCCGGAGTGGCACTCGAGGGGAGCGACCCACACGAGTAAAGTATCACTGTCATCAGTATCACAAGTATCTCTGTATCAAGCCTCTCTGTAACCAATGTCTCATAATAGCAGGACTGGATCAAGACTATGATCAAAGTGGGAAACTCCGTCCACTAATAAAAACCCCGATCAGATGCAATAGTACTCAAAAAGTGGGAAACACCATCCACTAGAACAAATCTGATACCCAATCTGATGCAATAGTAAACATCCGGTCAACCGCCCAAAGTCCGCGGTCACCGCAATAACCCACAACCCCCAATTGGGTAAAATAATCAAGATCCGATCAACCGCCTACTGTCCGCGGTTGCCGCAATAACCCACAATCCAACATCAAGCACACCCTGTCTCTGACCCTAAGGTCCCAGCTACACTATCCCAAACCTCTGCTCGAACCCGAGCAACATGACTCAAAAGTCTAAATAAAAAGGAGAAAGAAAGCAATCATGGTTTCTCCTAAGTCAAATTCCAATATGTAGTGCAGCAGTAAAAGATGGCCTAACTATATGTCCATACACATATGTCCATACAAGCATGCATTTGTCCTCAAGAAGAATAAAGAAAATAAACCTCATGCCAAAATTATCAATGACCATACCAGTCCATAATTCTCAATCCATAATGGCTCCTCAGAGTAGAACCTGCACATAACTACATAATCCTATCCCAATGCATAAACCATCCTCATAAAAGGTTATGTGCTAATATGGCATGATAATTAATCATATAGGGTATCCTTGCCTTAGATAAGCTTCCACTAATCATCAACATGACTATTTGATTAATACCATTGTCATACTGTGAATAATTCACTTGCAATTTCCATAAAATCCTCATTGTTAAACTTACCGATCAATCCCAGCTATTGTACCATTCACCTGCATGCAATGCTAACATATGAAAATTTAGAGAACCGTCCACCGGTTCCGGGAATAAGGCACCCACCTGAAAAGCTGACTGTTCAAAGCCTAACAGCTGAAAACACCAGATAACTCTAATCCCTTGCTCCAATAAGTTCAGCACACCCGTAACTCTCCTGGCACAATACAAAGTCCACTATTACACATACATTCCAAAAGCTGCTCTCACACACACATACCACAACAGTCCCCGAAATGCTTAATTTTTACCTGTAGCAAGAGCCCAGAAAATTCCCAGAAAAATATCACCGCGATCCTCGCGTCGATAGCTTCGCAACGGTAGCTTGTACGCCCAAATCTGAGTTCGGTAAGCCAAGATAAAAATTCGGCAAGGGGGTACACTCATACAAAAATCTGTGTTAAAACTGTACACTGTTCACTGAGAAAATAGTAATTTTCACCTCGAAATAAATCTCACAAAAATCCAATAAAAATACGAGCGCGTTCCTTGCGATCCGTAGATGAAAAAGTTGTAAAATCTCGTTTCCGTCAGACGCTCGTGTGCAAAGATATGGCCAAAATACCCCGCTGCTGTCAAGGAAGTCCACACAGAAAATGGGGTTACAGTTTGCCTCAGGATCCTTGCCAAAACCTCGAAACGGGAAAGTGCGACCAAAACGAAAGATGAAGTCCTACCTCTTAGGAGTCTGCCGGCGCAAGAATCACAGCAAAGTGAGCTCGGGGTAGCCCAGGGGAGCCAAAACACTGTCGCTGCGCCGAAGAAGAACACTAGAAAGCAACATCGCGCCGCACCGTAAAATGGGGAACCTCGGGATTCGTGCCTCCTAAAATCCTAGAACTTGGCAAGAAGATCAAGCACTTAGAGGTGAAAAACTTTGCTTAAGGGAGCTCGGGCAGAGGAGGTGTGGTTTGGGAGAAAAAAGCCCAAAACAGAGGCTCGGGCTGCCTTTAAATAGGCTGAGGAAACAATTGGGATAATTCCCACTAAGTCCGGGTTTTCGGGCGCCCGGAAACTTCCGGGCGCGCACAGTGCGGCCCGGCCCGGAACTTTCGGGCGCGCACAGTGGGGCCCGGTCCACCACACAGCCCAGTCCACTACTCCCCCGGGCCGCACTGCACCCGGTGCACCTGCGCCCGCAAATGGCGACGCGACACGTGGCCCGGCAACCCGTGCACCGCGCACGTCGCGCCGTGGACCGCGCACGTCGCGGCTGACCCGGGCCCGTACGGCCACCTGCCCCGCCGTACGGCCACCTGCCCCGCCGTACGGCCACCTGCCCCGGTCAATCAACTCCACCGAATGCGTGGACCGGGAGCACAACATCGGACCAACTACCTCACGCCACGTGTCCACCCGGTCTACCGTGCACCCGGGCCCAAATTCAGTGGACCGCGCCTGCTGCACCGGCCAACCGGAGAGCGCCACGTGGCCCGCCCCCGGTGCACGACCTCCGCGGTGGACCGCGCGCCTGCCCGCGCGCCCAGGCGCCTGCCCGCGCCCTGCCCGCGCCGCGTGCCGCCGCGTGCCGCCTGCCCGAGGCCGCGCCGCCGCCCGCCGGCGCCGCCCGCCGCCGCCGGCGACTGCCGGAGATACTGTTCCGGCATGAACAGTATCCGCCAACCCAAAAACATCAAGCAAATAGCCCATCTTGACCGTTTTCGCGTGCTGATTCCAAAAACGACGTCCATTTTGCCAAATTCCAATCCTATAATTTGCCGGAGGCTCCCGGAAAGGTATTTTTAATCCGAATTCCGCGCCGAGCCTAAATTTGATATCCACTCCATGCGTAAACTCTTCTAAACATCCGATGGGGTCCCCCGATCACCTACGAGATCCATTTTAAGCCTCGAGTCCATCTCTTGTGTCCAAATAGGCGCGCGAACACCGCCGACATGCCACGTAGGCTTCCAGAAGCTGCTGGTCACTCTGTAGAAGCCCTGCAAAGGTCCGGGTCACCACATCCTCCCCCACTAAAAGGAAGTTTCGTCCTCGAAACTAAGGCAACTCCCAAGGAGTCTCAGAAACCAGGGGTCAATAATCAACACCGCCGTCTCCAGCTCCCAAGTCACCTATCACTCCCCGTGGTTACTCCTCAGCAACAACAACAGCAACAACCAGTACGGCATAGCCCGATTGCGCAATTCCCTCACCTCACGAGTCAGAATTCGCAACGGGCGTCCCTCGTACTCCAAACTCTCACAGACCCCAAAAGGAACGAGTCAATCACGGCGAGGGGTTCAAAACATAACACTCTTGAGCTGAGACGCAGAAAAACCTCCAAACTCCAACAAAAGACTGGGGGAAAGGAACGAACAGCCTGAGTAACACGCTCTAAAATCACTCCCAAGAGCCAGCTCAACCAAAGCGACCCGAATCACATCCACACAAACACCTGCACAGAAAAGGGGCCCAAACAAGCAGGGGTTCACACTCGGTCGCCCTCAAAACTCAACCACCTAAGTGGATTGCTCAGCCGCAGCCTCTCATCAAAAGGGATCCTCTGGGACACAAACTCAAACTCTGTACACCAGAATGGCCCCACACAGTGCCAGCTATGGAACCGTCAAACTCGACTCCCAAATAGCTCTTCTGCTCCAGGCATCCGCCGCCACAGTGGCTTTGACGGGGTGATACTGGATGCTCAATCAAAAATCCAATGGTAGCTCTTCAGCCCCTATGGGAGGTATCACAAAAACTCGCAAATCCAACTCCCACCACTGACTAGGTTAAAATCGGCGCTGGTGCCAATCTCATCAACCGCTCGTCGAGCCCTGCCGGCACTACCCGGTCCAAAAACTCCTTACCCCAACAAGGACCGTCGATCTCCGCCAGTCTTAAATAGCATCCATTTTTGGCCGGAATTCCACCGCCGCCCCTACGGCTTGAATAAGTAATCCAGGAAGATATGCTCTCGAAGCTAAAACTTATACCACAACGACTAGGCATAGGGCTCCTTCCTCACAGATCTTGACACACCATCTACAAATGCTGCACAAGCTCTAAATCACTCAGGGAGGGGGTAAAACCAAAATATCCCTGGAGGATGCCGCTAACCAACCGTTCAAGGCCAACAGAAATACAAAATTCCTCAATCTAGAGGCAACAGGGCATTAGTCAATCCATTGGCTTCACTGTACTCGTAATGCCCCTACTGTGTCCTGAACACCATCTAAACCAGTCTGCATCTGCTCTCGAATCCTCACCAGGTGGGGGTCCTCACTCTGTCTCTCCCGAATCCTGTCCAACAGAGTGGGCTGCACGACTAGAGACATAAGTCTAGCAGAGACCCCAGGGGACACAACCTCGAGCACTAACCGCCTCATCTGCTCAAGTAATGGCGCATGATCGGTGATCCTCAAAGATAGACTCTGTACTGCTCTCCTGCTCAGGGCATCAGCAACCACGTTGGCCTTGCCAGGGTGGTATAAAATGTCTACATCATAATCTTTCAACAATTCCAACCATCTACGCTGCCTCAAGTTGAGCTCCTTCTGTGTGAACAGGTATTTCAAGCTCTTGTGGTCGGTGTAAATCTCGCAGTGTTCCCCATACAGGTAGTGGCGCCACAACTTTAGTGCAAAAATCACTGCAGCTAGCTCCAAATCATGGGTAGGGTAATTCTTTTCATAATCCTTCAGTTGCCGAGAGGCGTAAGCGATTACCCTACCATCCTGCATCAGCACGCAACCAAGTCCACTGTGCGATGCATCACTATAAATCACGTATCCTTTCCCCATAACAGGGAGGGAAAGGATAGGAGCCGACATCAACCTGATCTTTAATTCCTCAAAGCTCCTCTGGCAGTCCTCACTCCAAATAAACTTAATCCCTTTTCGCGTCAAACGAGTGAGGGGTGTGGAAAGTTTCGCAAAACCTTCCACAAACCGACGGTAATATCCCGCTAAGCCCATAAAACTGCGGACTTCGGATACCGTCGTCGGTCGGGGCCAATCCCGGACTGCCTCGATCTTTGCCGGGTCTACTGCCACTCCAGCGGCTGAAATCACGTGGCCCAAAAAGACAACCTCCCGAAGCCAGAAATCACACTTAGATAACTTGGCATACAACTTTCTCTCTCTCAGAAGTTGTAGCACAATCCTCAGATGCTCCTCGTGCTCCACATCGCTTCGGGAATAAACTAGGATGTCATCAATAAAGACAACTACGAACCGATCCAGATATGGTCGAAAAATCCGGTTCATTAAATCCATAAAAGCAGCAGGGGCATTTGTCAATCCAAAAGGCATGACGGTGAACTCATAATGCCCGTACCGCGTTCTGAATGCCGTCTTCGGGATGTCCTCGGCCTTCACCTTCAATTGGTGGTAACCAGACTGTAAATCAATCTTGGAGAAGACACAAGACCCTTGCAGCTGGTCGAATAAGTCATCAATGCGCGGCAAAGGGTACTTGTTCTTGATGGTCACTTTATTCAGCTCCCGGTAATCCACACACAGTCGAAGTGAACCATCCTTCTTCTTCACAAATAGCACCGGCGCTCCCCAAGGTGATATACTCGGCCTCACAAAACCCTTGTCCATTAAATCCTGGAGTTGCGCCTTTAACTCCCGCAGCTCGGCCGGTGCCATTCGGTAAGGAGCCTTAGAGATTGGCGCAGTTCCTGGAACTACGTCAATCAAAAACTCAACCTCCCTATCCGGCGGCATATGAACTAGCTCCGGAGGGAAAACATCCGGGTACTCATGGACAATAGGGATATCCGTGAGTCCCGGTGCCGCCGTAGGCTCCTTAACCACCGATGCCAAAAAGGCCACGCATCCACTGCGCATCATCTGCCTCGCACGAGAGGTCGAAACCACAGAGGCAAAGAAAGCACTCTGGCACCCCCTGTAAACGAACACCTCCTGGCCTGGCTCGCTAAAGGTAACAGTCCTCGCGGCACAATCAATCGTCGCGAAATAGCGAGCCAGCCAATCCATCCCCAGTACAATGTCGTAATCTTGCAGCTCACTAAGGACCATAAGGTCCGCTGGCAAGATCCAGGACTCAATCTGAACAGGGCAAGACCAACAACACTCCTCTACATGCAATGTATGATCAGGAATCTGTACCTCTACTGCATGTGGCAACCGACCTAACACTAGTCCATGAGATGATGCAAATACTCTACTGATAAAAGAATGTGATGCACCGGTATCAAATAAAGTGCGAGCTCTAGTACCAAGAAGTAAAGTGATACCTGCCACCACGTGGTCGGCTGCCGTGGAGTCCCCTACCTGGGCGGCGTAAACTCGCCCGCTCTGAGCTGGTGGTCGGTAATCTGCAGGGTGGGAGGAAGGAGCCCTGCTCGCTGGAGCATAAGGCCGCTGCTGGGGCACTGAAGGGGCTGATGCCGAGGAAGGAGCTGTCGACGCTGCAAAAGGGCAAGTGGCTCGCATGTGACCAGACTGTCCACAGATATAACATCGTCCCCACCGCTGATCACAAGTGCTAGGAAAGTGCGGCCCACCACAAAAGACACATCTCTCAGACGACTGGGACTGTCGGGACTGCTGCTGTGGTCTCCGAGACTGCTGCTGCTGCTGCCGCTGTGGCTGTCGCTGTGACCCCTGCTGTCGCGACTGCGACCTCTGCTGCTGCGAATGCTGCTGCTGTCGCTGGGGCTGCTGCTGCTGCTGCTGCTGTGGGGGTCTCTGGGATCCACCAGACCCTCGCCGCTCCGAACGCCCACGGCCCGTAAACTGCGGCGGTGGTGGTCGGGGCGGCCTCCATGAACTGGCCTGTCCCCCCTCGTCTGGCATTGGCCGCTTCCTCTCAGAACTCTGAGCGGCCAAGCCCCCACGTCTAGCGACGACGTGATCTCCCCTCTCGACCCACTGTGCATGATCCACTGCCTCTGATAAAGTCTGAAGCCTCTGGGCGTGCACCAAGGTATAGATCTCGGGGCGCAAACCTGTCTCAAACAGCTCCACCTGGTGCAGCCCATCCCTGGCAACATAGGGTACGCAGTTGAGCAACTGCGTAAACTCCTGATAATAATCCCATACCGTCCTGTCCCCCTGCTGGAGATTCTTCAAATCATCCTCAAGCTTTTTCTCCACGCTCGTGGAGAAATAAGTGTCAAGGATCAACCGTCTAAACTCCGACCAGGGTAGCTGTCGAGTGATCTGAAACTCTAAGGGCTCGACCCGACGCCACCAAGCATCTGCATCCCCCTCTAGGCAATGTACAGCCATATGCACTCTGAACCTGTGGTCAATGAAGAAGTCTCTGAACAACTTCTCCATTGCTGCCAGCCATGATCCTATCTCCGATGGGTGAGTGCTCCTCCCAGAGAACCTAGGTGGTCCTCGCTTACAGAACTTGGCGAGTTTGTCAGCAAACTCCTCCTCCTCCGCTGGGGTCAACGGCCTGAACACTCCCTGAGTCCCACTGCTCGACGACGGTGCCGTAGGGACTAATGGAATAGCCGGCGGTACCACTGGTGGTACAGGGGCCTCTACAGTAGTAGGGGGAGGGGCCCCAACCTGCGTAAGCAACTGCTCGAACCTCTGCTCCTGTCGGCGGTGGCTCTCCGCCAACTAGGGCCACCATGGCCCTCAGCTCACTCAACTCAGAAGGCCCAGACTGCTCCGGCTCCTCCGGGGGCGTAGGAGTACCCCGAGTAGGAATCTGCCGCCTAGGAGGCATCCTGTCACACAAAATCCACGGGTCAGTAAACCAAACCACTCTCGACCCAATCAAGCGAAAGTCATGGACATTCCCCTATTTCTGTAACCTTATGTTGTCTGCAGCCAACATAATAGTCCCCCAGAAATAGGCTATGTCAATCCCTCTCCACTCACAGGAAGAGTTAACAACCAATTACCGACTTTCGCACAATATCACGTCACTCACGCTCTGCCTTCCTAGGGTCTGCCAAAAGCCTAGGGTTTCCTAAGTCCCAACTGACCTATCCCTAAGCTCTGATACCAACTTAATCTGTCACGCCCCGGGTGTAAACCAGAACCCGGGCCCGTCTACAGATCCGCCGTGCACACGGAATTTTCCGTGTACACGAAGCGCTGATAACCTGCTCAGATATAAAACAAGTAATAAAGGAGCATAAAACAGAGCTAAACTAAAACTAATACAACTCAGACAAATACTGGAAATGAAAGTACAGTAAGCTCTCAAAAATATACAAGTGTCTCTCCCAGCTCACGAAATATATACAACCAGCTGGCCGCAGCCAGACCCAAAAAAAAAGGAAAATACAACCGTCTGAGTGTACTGGGGATACATCAAAACTACAAAACTCCAACTCGAGGCAGCAGCTATCTAATCAGCGATCCTCTTACCTCGATCCAGGGAAGAGGGTCCCGCGACTCCCGCAGAAGACTCTACAAAACAAAGGGGAAAAGAAAAGAGAAAACAGTGGGGGGTGAGAACTACTATAAAAACAGTAGCCTCCCCTAGTGGGTAGACCTCAAACTCAGAAATACCCACTAGGACTACTAGAGGCGAAAATGAAATAAAGGTAGTATGCTAAAGGTAAGTCTACTGATGATAAAGCTACCCCTAATATGCCTCTAAAATGCCTAGCTGTCAAAATCGCTAGAGGTATGCATCAGTAGGTCAAAACCTGGCCAACCAAACCCAATCAATACACCAGTCAACACTGGTACTGCCTGCTGTACTGTCAACTCGAGAACCCAGTATCTGATCGGCACACGGCACGATCCTCAAAGTACCCAATCGACCGGCACACGGCTCGGCCCTAAGCCTACTCCGGAGTGGCACTCGAGGGGAGCGACCCACACGAGTAAAAATATGTAACCATAAGTATCTGATGTAGCAGGACTGGATCAAGACTCTAAACGAGTGGGTAAGACCATCCACTAAAGAAGCCCGATCCCTCACCTCCAATCTGATGCAATAATAATAATACTAGTAAGCCGGTCAACCGCCCACAGTCCGCGGTTGCCGCAACACCCAACCATCCATCCCCGACTGTCCCAACTCTGAACATCTGAACTACAACTAGACTACAGGAGAATGAATAGAAAGCATGGTTTCTCCTAAGTCAATTCCAGCATGTATGTGTAGCAGAAAAAGGTGGCCTAGCTAGATGACCATTGAAGCATGCAAAGTCCTTTACTTGATAAACCCCTTTCAATTATTCTAACATATGCAACATTAAATGTTTGGACCCTCCGATGTACACGTGGCATGATATACGATACATGATACAATTTAGATGCACAATTAACTAGCAAGTACCCCTTTTACAACATGCATTCTAACCACATGCCCAAACCTTTCCTTAACACACAATATGATATGGCTACAGCATTCTTTCCAACTAATTAAATTGCATATCCAAACATGGAAACACCACTTACTAACTTGTAGCCTGCTAACAATGCAAGTATTAGCAAGGGAACCTTAATCTCATTCAAGCATGCTAGATACATTCATATTTAATAACACATAATCGTGGCATTCTAATAGGCCTAGTGACATTCACAAGTAGGAGGTTCACAACATCACCCACCTCGAGCGCTATTCCAAAATTCCCAAAGGCGAAGTCCAAGATCAGTCCAACACACCACCAATCTGTACAAAATACCCCAAAGGAAAAATACATAAGCTAAACATCCACACTTTCCAGAATCTGTCCCCCAAATCAGCAGTCCACAATTCACTAATTTTTACCTGCGAATAACGCCCAGAAAAATCCAATAAAAATACTATCGCGATCCTTGCGACGAGCCCGTCGAAACGAGTACCTGCACGCCCAATTTTGAGTTTCCTATGCTGAGATAAAAATCCGACAAGGGGTACACCCCAAATCCAAACTGCACTAAATTCCTGTAACAAGGAACCACAGAGAAAGGAGATTCTCACCCTCGAGTAAAATTCAGAAAATTCTGAGAAAAATCGAGGAGACTCCTTGCGAAGCGTAGATGAAAATTGCCTTTTGAATCTCCTCGTTCCGACACCTGAGCGAAAAGATATGGCAAGAACACTGTGGTGCTGTCCCAAAAGTCCGCGAAGAAAAAGGGTCAAATGGGTGCTAAGAAAACTCCAAGATCAGCACGGAAATCGAGGAACCATAAAACACAGGAGTTGAAGCCCTACCTGTCGTGAGTCCAACGGCGCAAGAATCGGCGAATTCCGAGGTCGGGGTGGGTCGGAGGAGTCCAAACACTGAGAAGGGGCGAAGAGGATCGCCGGAGAACAAGCGTCGCGCCGCGCCGTAAAATGGTGAACCTCGGGATGCGTGCCTCCAAAAATCTTCAAACTTCTCCAAAGGGTAGAGCTCTGAGAGAGGAGGAATCTCTGTGAAGGAAGCCTAGCGAAAAGAAGCCCAAAAAAGCTAAAGGGGCGAATGGGGGGAGCTATTTAAAGGCCCAGCCCAACACACAAAAATCCGGATTTCCGGGCGCATGTTTCGGGCGCACTGCGCCCGGAAACCGGTTGCATGCTTCCTGTCCGACGCGCCCGAAATCCTCTGGTGCTGCCACGTCGCCCCACAACAGGGGACAGCCGTGCAGTGCGACCGCCGCGCGCCACGCGTCCCCCCGCGGTCAGCGGGGGTAGGTACGGCCCGCCTATCGCGTGCCGACACGCGTCGCACTCGAGTGCGGCCGACAGCCCACCTGGCGCTACAGTGCGCGCGCGCCGTCCCGAGGCGCCCCTCTGCGCACTCCGGGGACCGAGACCACGTGAGCCAGCGAATCCCACGCCGCCACGTGTCATACGCCCGGTCCACCGCAAACCCGCAATTCCAGTGAGCCGTGCCGCGTGCGCCCGCCTACCAGGGCACGCCACGCGTCCACCCGCCGCGGTCCATGCACCGCCGCGCCACAGCGTGGACCCAGCTGCGTGAGCCGGCCAATAAAAGGCCGCCACGTGGCTCGGGCCGGTCCACGTGTCACCCCCATGCACCGAAAATCCCCCAAATCTTCCGGAAGCCCGCATTTGGTCATCCGGACTCCAAATTCAACAAGCAAATAGCCGTTTTCAAGCGTTTTTCCGCGCTGAATCCAAATCAAACCTCAGATTGGCCCAAAACCTTTTCTAAAATTCGGCAATTACAGCCGAAGGCCAATTCCGCTATCAAAGTCTCACGAGGTCCATCTGTGGCACCCCTTCGATGCACCATGGGCCAGACACACCAACACTAGGTGTTCTACACAGTGGATTCATCGGAAAGTCGCAAGGGAAAACCCAGTACACTACATCCTCCCCTACAAGAAAAAGTTTCGTCCTCGAAACAAAAGTCATACCTCAGACAGGAGCCTCAAACAAGTGGGGGTGAGCATCCATCATCGCTGACTCCAACTCCCAGGTAGCCTCGCGCTCGTCATGACTGCTCCAGAGGATCTTCACATAAGGGATGGCTCGACTGCGCAACTCCCTAACCTCGCGGTCCAAGATCCTCAACGGCCGCTCAACATAGCTCAGGTCCTCAGCAACCTCCAATGGGGTGAAATCGATGACATGGGACGGGTCATGAACATACCTCCTCAGCGTCGATACATGAAACACATTGTGAACACCTGAAAGCCTGGGAGGAAGCGCAAGCCTGTAGGCAACTGGCCCTAAGCGCTCCAACACCTCAAAAGGTCCAATATAACGAGGGCTCAGTTTCCCACGAATACCAAATCTCCGAATCCCCTTCGAAGGCGAGACTTTCAGAAAAACATGGTCACCCACCTGAAACTCTAAGTCTCGCCGTCGAGTATCAGCATAACTCCTCTGTCGACTCTGGGCGGTCTCTAGGTGTCGTCGTATCAATCTGACCTTTTCCTCTGCCTCTAACAGTAGATCAGGACCCAAAGTCTTCTTCTCACCCACGTCACTCCAATAAAGGGGTGACCGACACTTGCGTCCATACAACGCTTCAAACGGAGCCATCTGAATGCTCGCTTGATAGCTGTTGTTGTACGCAAACTCAACTAATCCCAAGTGTCGGTACCATCCTCCTCCAAAGTCCAGAATGCATGCTCTCAACATATCCTCGAGGGTCTGAATAGTGCGCTCTGACTGCCCATCGGTCTGTGGGTGGAATGCTGTACTAAATCGGAGCTGCGTCCCCAAGGCTGTCTGTAAACTCCTCCAGAAATGCGAGACAAACCTCGGGTCTCTATCTGATACGATGGAAACGGGTACCCCGTGCAATCTAACCACCTCAGCCAAGTACACCTGCGCCAGTCGCTCCATCGGCCAAGTCATCTGAACCGGTAAAAAGTGAGCGGATTTGGTAAGCCTGTCCACGACTACCCAGATAGCATCCGCTCCCGTCTGTGCTCTCGGCAACCCAGTGACAAAATCCATCGTAACATGTTCCCATTTCCACTCAGGGATTGGGAGACTCTGCAACTTGCCAGCAGGTACACGATGCTCAGCCTTTACTTGCTGACAAGTTAAACAGTGCGCTACAAATCTCCCAATGTCTCTTTTCATCCCATTCCACCAAAACTGTGCCTTCAGATCCCTATACATCTTAGTCCCACCAGGGTGGATGGTATAAGGTGTATAGTGGGCCTCCCTCAAGATCTGCTCTCGAATCTCTGCATCCATAGGCACGCAAGCTCGGTCCCTGTACCGGAGTACTCCCGCAGCATCAACTGAAAAGTCCCCTATCAAACCAGTCTGCATCTGCTCTCGAATCCTCACCAGGTGGGGGTCCTCACTCTGTCTCTCCCGAATCCTGTCCAACAGAGTGGGCTGCACGACTAGAGACATAAGTCTAGCAGAGACCCCAGGGGACACAACCTCGAGCTCTAACCGCCTCATCTGCTCAAGTAATGGCGCCTGATCGGTGATCCTCAAAGATAGACTCTGTACTGCTCTCCTGCTCAGGGCATCAGCAACCACGTTGGCCTTGCCAGGGTGGTATAAAATGTCTACATCATAATCTTTCAACAATTCCAACCATCTACGCTGCCTCAAGTTGAGCTCCTTCTGTGTGAACAGGTATTTCAAGCTCTTGTGGTCGGTGTAAATCTCGCAGTGTTCCCCATACAGGTAGTGGCGCCACAACTTTAGTGCAAAAATCACCGCAGCTAGCTCCAAATCATGGGTAGGGTAATTCTTTTCATAATCCTTCAGTTGCCGAGAGGCGTAAGCGATTACCCTACCATCCTGCATCAGCACGCAACCAAGTCCACTGTGCGATGCATCACTATAAATCACGTATCCTTTCCCCATAACAGGGAGGGAAAGGATAGGAGCCGACATCAACCTGATCTTTAATTCCTCAAAGCTCCTCTGGCAGTCCTCACTCCAAATAAACTTAATCCCTTTTCGCGTCAAACGAGTGAGGGGTGTGGAAAGTTTCGCAAAACCTTCCACAAACCGACGGTAATATCCCGCTAAGCCCATAAAACTGCGGACTTCGGATACCGTCGTCGGTCGGGGCCAATCCCGGACTGCCTCGATCTTTGCCGGGTCTACTGCCACTCCAGCGGCTGAAATCACGTGGCCCAAAAAGACAACCTCCCGAAGCCAGAAATCACACTTAGATAACTTGGCATACAACTTTCTCTCTCTCAGAAGTTGTAGCACAATCCTCAGATGCTCCTCGTGCTCCACATCGCTTCGGGAATAAACTAGGATGTCATCAATAAAGACAACTACGAACCGATCCAGATATGGTCGAAAAATCCGGTTCATTAAATCCATAAAAGCAGCAGGGGCATTTGTCAATCCAAAAGGCATGACGGTGAACTCATAATGCCCGTACCGCGTTCTGAATGCCGTCTTCGGGATGTCCTCGGCCTTCACCTTCAATTGGTGGTAACCAGACTGTAAATCAATCTTGGAGAAGACACAAGACCCTTGCAGCTGGTCGAATAAGTCATCAATGCGCGGCAAAGGGTACTTGTTCTTGATGGTCACTTTATTCAGCTCCCGGTAATCCACACACAGTCGAAGTGAACCATCCTTCTTCTTCACAAATAGCACCGGCGCTCCCCAAGGTGATACACTCGGCCTCACAAAACCCTTGTCCATTAAATCCTGGAGTTGCGCCTTTAACTCCCGCAGCTCGGCCGGTGCCATTCGGTAAGGAGCCTTAGAGATTGGCGCAGTTCCTGGAACTACGTCAATCAAAAACTCAACCTCCCTATCCGGCGGCATATGAACTAGCTCCGGAGGGAAAACATCCGGGTACTCATGGACAATAGGGATATCCGTGAGTCCCGGTGCCGCCGTAGGCTCCTTAACCACCGATGCCAAAAAGGCCACGCATCCACTGCGCATCATCTGCCTCGCACGAGAGGTCGAAACCACAGAGGCAAAGAAAGCACTCTGGCACCCCCTGTAAACGAACACCTCCTGGCCTGGCTCGCTAAAGGTAACAGTCCTCGCGGCGCAATCAATCGTCGCGAAATAGCGAGCCAGCCAATCCATCCCCAGTACAATGTCGTAATCTTGCAGCTCACTAAGGACCATAAGGTCCGCTGGCAAGATCCAGGACTCAATCTGAACAGGGCAAGACCAACAACACTCCTCTACATGTAATGTATGATCAGGAATCTGTACCTCTACTGCATGTGGCAACCGACCTAACACTAGTCCATGAGATGATGCAAATACTCTACTGATAAAAGAATGTGATGCACCGGTATCAAATAAAGTGCGAGCTCTAGTACCAAGAAGTAAAGTGATACCTGCCACCACGTGGTCGGCTGCCGTGGAGTCCCCTACCTGGGCGGCGTAAACTCGCCCGCTCTGAGCTGGTGGTCGGTAATCTGCAGGGTGGGAGGAAGGAGCCCTGCTCGCTGGAGCATAAGGCCGCTGCTGGGGCACTGAAGGGGCTGATGCCGAGGAAGGAGCTGTCGACGCTACAAAAGGGCAAGTGGCTCGCATGTGACCAGACTGTCCACAGATATAACATCGTCCCCACCGCTGATCACAAGTGCTAGGAAAGTGCGGCCCACCACAAAAGACACATCTCTCAGACGACTGGGACTGTCGGGACTGCTGCTGTGGTCTCCGAGACTGCTGCTGCTGCTGCCGCTGTGGCTGTCGCTGTGACCCCTGCTGTCGCGACTGCGACCTCTGCTGCTGCGAATGCTGCTGCTGTCGCTGGGGCTGCTGCTGCTGCTGCTGCTGTGGGGGTCTCTGGGATCCACCAGACCCTCGCCGCTCCGAACGCCCACGGCCCGTAAACTGCGGCGGTGGTGGTCGGGGCGGCCTCCATGAACTGGCCTGTCCCCCCTCGTCTGGCATTGGCCGCTTCCTCTCAGAACTCTGAGCGGCCAAGCCCCCACGTCTAGCGACGACGTGATCTCCCCTCTCGACCCACTGTGCATGATCCACTGCCTCTGATAAAGTCTGAAGCCTCTGGGCGTGCACCAAGGTATAGATCTCGGGGCGCAAACCTGTCTCAAACAGCTCCACCTGGTGCAGCCCATCCCTGGCAACATAGGGTACGCAGTTGAGCAACTGCGTAAACTCCTGATAATAATCCCATACCGTCCTGTCCCCCTGCTGGAGATTCTTCAAATCATCCTCAAGCTTTTTCTTCACGCTCGTGGAGAAATAAGTGTCAAGGATCAACCGTCTAAACTCCGACCAGGGTAGCTGTCGGGTGATCTGAAACTCTAAGGGCTCGACCCGACGCCACCAAGCATCTGCATCCCCCTCTAGGCAATGTACAGCCATATGCACTCTGAACCTGTGGTCAATGAAGAAGTCTCTGAACAACTTCTCCATTGCTGCCAGCCATGATCCTATCTCCGATGGGTGAGTGCTCCTCCCAGAGAACCTAGGTGGTCCTCGCTTACAGAACTTGGCGAGTTTGTCAGCAAACTCCTCCTCCTCCGCTGGGGTCAACGGCCTGAACACTCCCTGAGCCCCACTGCTCGACGACGGTGCCGTAGGGACTAATGGAATAGCCGGCGGTACCACTGGTGGTACAGGGGCCTCTACAGTAGTAGGGGGAGGGGCCCCAACCTGCGTAAGCAACTGCTCGAACCTCTGCTCCTGTCGGCGGTGGCTCTCCGCCAACTGGGCCACCATGGCCCTCAGCTCACTCAACTCAGAAGGCCCAGACTGCTCCGGCTCCTCCGGGGGCGTAGGAGTACCCCGAGTAGGAATCTGCCGCCTAGGAGGCATCCTGTCACACAAAATCCACGGGTCAGTAAACCAAACCACTCTCGACCCAATCAAGCGAAAGTCATGGACATTCCCCTATTTCTGTAACCTTATGTTGTCTGCAGCCAACATAATAGTCCCCCAGAAATAGGCTATGTCAATCCCTCTCCACTCACAGGAAGAGTTAACAACCAATTACCGACTTTCGCACAATATCACGTCACTCACGCTCTGCCTTCCTAGGGTCTGCCAAAAGCCTAGGGTTTCCTAAGTCCCAACTGACCTATCCCTAAGCTCTGATACCAACTTAATCTGTCACGCCCCGGGTGTAAACCAGAACCCGGGCCCGTCTACAGATCCGCCGTGCACACGGAATTTTCCGTGTACACGAAGCGCTGATAACCTGCTCAGATATAAAACAAGTAATAAAGGAGCATAAAACAGAGCTAAACTAAAACTAATACAACTCAGACAAATGCTGGAAATGAAAGTACAGTAAGCTCTCAAAAATATACAAGTGTCTCTCCCAGCTCACGAAATATATACAACCAGCTGGCCGCAGCCAGACCCAAAAAAAAAGGAAAATACAACCGTCTGAGTGTACTGGGGATACATCAAAACTACAAAACTCCAACTCGGGGCAGCAGCTATCTAATCAGCGATCCTCTTACCTCGATCCAGGGAAGAGGGTCCCGCGACTCCCGCAGAAGACTCTACAAAACAAAGGGGAAAAGAAAAGAGAAAACAGTAGGGGGTGAGAACTACTATAAAAACAGTAGCCTCCCCTAGTGGGTAGACCTCAAACTCAGAAATACCCACTAGGACTACTAGAGGCGAAAATGAAATAAAGGTAGTATGCTAAAGGTAAGTCTACTGATGATAAAGCTACCCCTAATATGCCTCTAAAATGCCTAGCTGTCAAAATCGCTAGAGGTATGCATCAGTAGGTCAAAACCTGGCCAACCAAACCCAATCAATACACCAGTCAACACTGGTACTGCCTGCTGTACTGTCAACTCGAGAACCCAGTATCTGATCGGCACACGGCACGATCCTCAAAGTACCCAATCGACCGGCACACGGCTCGGCCCTAAGCCTACTCCGGAGTGGCACTCGAGGGGAGCGACCCACACGAGTAAAAATATGTAACCATAAGTATCTGATGTAGCAGGACTGGATCAAGACTCTAAACGAGTGGGTAAGACCATCCACTAAAGAAGCCCGATCCCTCACCTCCAATCTGATGCAATAATAATAATACTAGTAAGCCGGTCAACCGCCCACAGTCCGCGGTTGCCGCAACACCCAACCATCCATCCCCGACTGTCCCAACTCTGAACATCTGAACTACACAATCCTCTACAACTAGACTACAGGAGAATGAATAGAAAGCATGGTTTCTCCTAAGTCAATTCCAGCATGTATGTGTAGCAGAAAAAGGTGGCCTAGCTAGATGACCATTGAAGCATGCAAAGTCCTTTACTTGATAAACCCCTTTCAATTATTCTAACATATGCAACATTAAATGTTTGGACCCTCCGATGTACATGTGGCATGATATACGATACATGATACAATTTAGATGCACAATTAACTAGCAAGTACCCCTTTTACAACATGCATTCTAACCACATGCCCAAACCTTTCCTTAACACACAATATGATATGGCTACAGCATTCTTTCCAACTAATTAAATTGCATATCCAAACATGGAAACACCACTTACTAACTTGTAGCCTGCTAACAATGCAAGTATTAGCAAGGGAACCTTAATCTCATTCAAGCATGCTAGATACATTCATATTTAATAACACATAATCGTGGCATTCTAATAGGCCTAGTGACATTCACAAGTAGGAGGTTCACAACATCACCCACCTCGAGCGCTATTCCAAAATTCCCAAAGGCGAAGTCCAAGATCAGTCCAACACACCACCAATCTGTACAAAATACCCCAAAGGAAAAATACATAAGCTAAACATCCACACTTTCCAGAATCTGTCCCCCAAATCAGCAGTCCACAATTCACTAATTTTTACCTGCGAATAACGCCCAGAAAAATCCAAGAAAAATACTATCGCGATCCTTGCGACGAGCCCGTCGAAACGAGTACCTGCACGCCCAATTTGGAGTTTCCTACCCTGAGATAAAAATCCGACAAGGGGTACACCCCAAATCCAAACTGCACTAAATTCCTGTAACAAGGAACCACAGAGAAAGGAGATTCTCACCCTCGAGTAAAATTCAGAAAATTCTGAGAAAAATCCAGGAGACTCCTTGCAAAGCGTAGATTAAAATTGCCTTTTGAATCACCTCGTTCCGACGCCTGAGCGAAAAGATATGGCAAGAACACTGCGGTGCTGTCCCAAAAGTCCGCGAAGAAAAAGGGTCAAATGGGTGCTAAGAAAACTCCAAGATCAGCACGGAAATCGAGAAACCATAAAACACAGGAGTTGAAGCCCTACCTGTCGTGAGTCCAACGGCGCAAGAATCGGCAAATTCCGAGGTCGGGGTGGGTCGGAGGAGTCCAAACACTGAGAAGGGGCGAAGAGGATCGCCGGAGAACAAGCGTCGCGCCGCGCCGTAAAATGGTGAACCTCGGGATGCGTGCCTCCAAAAATCTTCAAACTTCTCCATGGGGTAGAGCTCTGAGAGAGGAGGAATCTCTGTGAAGGAAGCCCAGCGAAAAGAAGCCCAAAAAAGCTAAAGGGGCGAATGGGGGGAGCTATTTAAAGGCCCAGCCCAACACACAAAAATCCGGATTTCCGGGCGCATGTTTCGGGCGCACTGCGCCCGGAAACCGGTTGCATGCTTCCTGTCCGACGCGCCCGAAATCCTCTGGTGCTGCCACGTCGCCCCACAACAGGGGACAGCCGTGCAGTGCGACCGCCGCGCGCCACGCGTCCCCCCGCGGTCAGCGGGGGTAGGTACGGCCCGCCTATCGCGTGCCGACACGCGTCGCACTCGAGTGCGGCCGACAGCCCACCTGGCGCTACAGTGCGCGCGCGCCGTCCAGAGGCGCCCCTCTGCGCACTCCGGGGACCGAGACCACGTGAGCCAGCGAATCCCACGCCGCCACGTGTCATACGCCCGGTCCACCGCAAACCCGCAATTCCAGTGAGCCGTGCCGCGTGCGCCCGCCTACCAGGGCACGCCACGCGTCCACCCGCCGCGGTCCATGCACCGCCGCGCCACAGCGTGGACCCAGCTGCGTGAGCCGGCCAATAAAAGGCCGCCACGTGGCTCGGGCCGGTCCACGTGTCACCCCCATGCACCGAAAATCCCCCAAATCTTCCGGAAGCCCGCATTTGGTCATCCGGACTCCAAATTCAACAAGCAAATAGCCGTTTTCAAGCGTTTTTCCGCGCTGAATCCAAATCCAACCTCAGATTGGCCCAAAACCTTTTCTAAAATTCGGCAATTACAGCCGAAGGCCAATTCCGCTATCAAAGTCTCACGAGGTCCATCTGTGGCACCCCTTCGATGCACCATGGGCCAGACACGCCAACACTAGGTCTTCTACACAGTGGATTCATCGGAAAGTCGCTAGGGAAAACCCAGTACACTACAACTCACACCCGGGATTTTATGGGCAATAGGTACATCCTTAAGTCCCGCTGCCGCCGTAGGCACCTCTCACACGGACGCTGTAACCTGTGTGCTCAAATAGTCTCAACAAACAAAATGCCTTCCATTATCTGCCTCGCAGAAAGTCAAAATCCTTTCTCTCAGCAGTCAAACATCCTGTGGCACTATGCCAACCGATCCCAAGCACTGGGTCAAAACACTGAGCTGCCGTAAAAACCAATAAGTCTGCCGGCATAACTTACGGCCTCTGCTGCACTGGACATAATCCACAAGCCTCCTCCACTTGCACAATGCCAACAGTAACCTGTACCTCAAGTGCATGTGGTAACGACTCTACCTCTAGCCCATGCAGGAATGCAACATGTCCTAACTCCGACTGCTGTGAAAAAAATCACAGCTGCGACAACTCAATCCACTACCGTGGCGCCCTCCAACCGGGCGGCACAGATTCATCCGCTCGATGCAAGTGGTCGTCGCTCAGCCTGCCAAAATATCTAGACCAATCACAAAGGGAGCACGACCTCTGTCCATGCTCACACTGAGATGCCGAACGTGGTCTCTCGCAAACAACCAATCCACGCTACCGCTGCGCCACTCTGATAAAATGGCTGTTGCTGTCATCGGGGTCCACCCAACCCCTGACGTCTCAGAAATCCACTTGGGTATCATCGTCATACGACCAAGCACGATTGATTCATGCAATTCCTTATACAATTATCCTTACTAAGCTCACCCCTCAATCACATATAATGCACCCCAAACATGCCAGTTATCAATCACACAGGGTAACATCCCCCTTGGGTAAGCTTTACATTAACCATCCACAAGGATATCCACCACCCAGGAAAGCAAAACGAAAATGACTCTGCCTGCCGATCTGTCCTCCATCACCTAGCGCCAAGCGCCTCTCTCCAGAACTCGCCTCTAGCGGCAGATCCCCATCCAAGGAACTGCAGTGTCCAGCTCCAAACACAATGCCTACTCCGACGAGGCATCCACAGTCCAAAACCCGAACAGGAGGGACCGAAAAGAAACTAAGGAGTATCCTGGCGCAATCCACTCCCAATCTCACTTATCCTATGTGCCTCGTCCCTCTAAACCTGGAGCGCCAGTTAAACAACTGCATAAACTCTCTAGCACAGGGAGGCTCTCAATTGATCACTCCATCACCCCCAACCACGACTCTGCCTCCAAAGGCTCCAAACTCAATCTTACGAGTCGGGGTGGTTCATCTGCCAATCTGGCTTGCAAAATCAAACATGCCCCACAGCTCCTCTGCTGTCAACCATCCACCCTACCTCAGTGCCTTGGCACTAAACATTGGCACGGAGGGGGCCACTCACTCCATGGGCGCTACAGAAATCCCTGCCGCTGAGGATACTACATCCTGGTGGTCTCAGAAGAAAAGTACTGTCGGGCTGCCCACTGCTCTGACAACTGCGTCACCAAACTAGCTGCTCACTCTGCCGCTGATATGCCTCTGACAATCCTGTCATCTGGGTCCGGAGTTCTCTGACCTTAATCCGGGTATCCGGCCCAAAACCAACCGCTCAAGCTCAACTCCATGACAGGATGCACCAGGGTCCCAAACCCAGCGTCGGGGAGACACTGCTCGCCACGACGAAACCGCAAATCAGCACACAACAACGCTCGACCCAATCCGGCGAAAGTCTAGAGCATGTTACCCATTCCACAGCGTTATGTTGTCTGCAGCCAACATAACTACTTAGGAGAATAAACATGCCAATCACTCATCCCGTCCCTCGGGAGAGGTGTAAAACTCAATCAGGACTCTCGCTACAAATCACGACTCTCACGAAGTCATCCTAGGGTCCAACCACAAGCCTAGGGTTTCTAAGTCCACCATGACCTGCAACCTAGGCTCTGATACCACCTAATCTGTCACGCCCCGGGGTCAAAACTGCGACCCGGGCTCGCCAACAGATCCGCCACCTATGCCAAACCCGCATAGGCGAAGCATCCTACCTGCAAAAAGAGCTATAGCTAACAGATATCAGAGCTAAAAGATAAAACTGCTATAGAAATAGAAGCAACCACTGTACAACTGAAGATAAAACAACAAGGTCCATCTCCCAAAAAGATAATCATACAATAACCTCGAGTACAACACTCATAGCTCAACGGGGAGATATCTCAAATACAACATAAGTGTACCAGCTCTCAATACATCATATCCTCACTACATCAGTCTCTCAAAGAGGAAATAAATACTAATCTACCGACTATACTGAAGATCTCCACAAAAGGGGGGTACCGCTACTCTCCAAAGATGGGTCAGGATCTAGCTCGCTACTCCCTCACCGCGAACAGCAACCGCAGAAACGGCAACACCCGCCAAGACTCTGCAAAACAAGAGAGAGAAAGGACAAAAAGGGGGGAAAACCCCCAACGGGCGTGAGAACTACGCAAAAAGGGAGTTCTCAGTGGGTATCGCCACTAGGCCCGACGATCTGCCCACCAAGACTACAAGAGGCAAAAGATAACCGATGCAGTAAAACTGAAAGGAGAAGCTGGAAACACTCTACAGCTACCATGTCTCTATCTAAATGCTCAAATGGGGAAACTCTGATGAAGATATGTAACACTCGCACACGAGGTGCTCAATCGACCCAATCGAGCTGAC
The DNA here is from genome assembly GCA_029204045.2 of Tillandsia leiboldiana. Lineage (NCBI taxonomy): Eukaryota > Viridiplantae > Streptophyta > Magnoliopsida > Poales > Bromeliaceae > Tillandsia > Tillandsia leiboldiana. The sequence continues at coordinate 12,397,897 of CM055071.1, read as the reverse complement.
TGCCACATCGGGTCCAGTCAAACCTGCGCCCACCTACAACCACCTCCCGCTGACGGGCAGGAATTACGTAGGGCGTCCAAACGGACTAACTCGCTATTGAGTAGTGGCTCATGCAGGCTATAGTCATAATCCATGCTCTCTCTCTCAGGACGGATAGACTCAAGATGCTCAACCTCTCACATAATGGTCAAGGAACCCACAACGACCACGGGACCACCGTCAAACCCCGAACGGTTCCCAACAATACTAGCACTGGTCTAAACACAGCTACTAGACTCCACTCGGTCCCCCAGGCACGAGTGTAACAAAAAGTATCTGCCTGAATAAACCCAATCGATAGACCGGTAATCACTGGTACTGCCTGCTCTGCTGTCAAACTCAAGAACCCAGCATGGTGCCCGGCGCTCACACCGTGGAAAGTCTACTCTGCTGTCGAACTCAAGAACCCAGCGTGGTGCCCGGCGCTCACACCGTGGAAAGCCTACTCCGGAGTGGCACTCGAGGGGAGCGACCCACACGAGTAAAGTATCACTGTCATCAGTATCACAAGTATCTCTGTATCAAGCCTCTCTGTAACCAATGTCTCATAATAGCAGGACTGGATCAAGACTATGATCAAAGTGGGAAACTCCGTCCACTAATAAAAACCCCGATCTGATGCAATAGTACTCAAAAAGTGGGAAACACCATCCACTAGAACAAATCTGATACCCAATCTGATGCAATAGTAAACATCCGGTCAACCGCCCAAAGTCCGCGGTCACCGCAATAACCCACAACCCCCAATTGGGTAAAATAATCAAGATCCGGTCAACCGCCTACTGTCCGCGGTTGCCGCAATAACCCACAATCCAACATCAAGCACACCCTGTCTCTGACCCTAAGGTCCCAGCTACACTATCCCAAACCTCTGCTCGAACCCGAGCAACATGACTCAAAAGTCTAAATAAAAAGGAGAAAGAAAGCAATCATGGTTTCTCCTAAGTCAAATTCCAATATGTAGTGCAGCAGTAAAAGATGGCCTAACTATATGTCCATACACATATGTCCATACAAGCATGCATTTGTCCTCAAGAAGAATAAAGAAAATAAACCTCATGCCAAAATTATCAATGACCATACCAGTCCATAATTCTCAATCCATAATGGCTCCTCAGAGTAGAACCTGCACATAACTACATAATCCTATCCCAATGCATAAACCATCCTCATAAAAGGTTATGTGCTAATATGGCATGATAATTAATCATATAGGGTATCCTTGCCTTAGATAAGCTTCCACTAATCATCAACATGACTATTTGATTAATACCATTGTCATACTGTGAATAATTCACTTGCAATTTCCATAAAATCCTCATTGTTAAACTTACCGATCAATCCCAGCTATTGTACCATTCACCTGCATGCAATGCTAACATATGAAAATTTAGAGAACCGTCCACCGGTTCCGGGAATAAGGCACCCACCTGAAAAGCTGACTGTTCAAAGCCCAACAGCTGAAAACACCAGATAACTCTAATCCCTTGCTCCAATAAGTTCAGCACACCCGTAACTCTCCTGGCACAATACAAAGTCCACTATTACACATACATTCCAAAAGCTGCTCTCACACACACATACCACAACAGTCCCCGAAATGCTTAATTTTTACCTGCAGCAAGAGCCCAGAAAATTCCCAGAAAAATATCACCGCGATCCTCGCGTCGATAGCTTCGCAACGGTAGCTTGCACGCCCAAATCTGAGTTCGGTAAGCCAAGATAAAAATTCGGCAAGGGGGTACACTCATACAAAAATCTGTGTTAAAACTGTACACTGTTCACTGAGAAAACATTAATTTTCACCTCGAAATAAATCTCACAAAAATCCAATAAAAATACGAGCGCGTTCCTTGCGATCCGTAGATGAAAAAGTTGTATAATCTCGTTTCCGTCAGACGCTCGTGTGCAAAGATATGGCCAAAATACCCCGCTGCTGTCAAGGAAGTCCACACAGAAAATGGGGTTACAGTTTGCCTCAGGATCCGTGCCAAAACCTCGTAACGGGAAAGTGCGACCAAAACGAAAGATGAAGTCCTACCTCTTAGGAGTCTGCCGGCGCAAGAATTACAGCAAAGTGAGCTCGGGGTAGCCCAGGGGAGCCAAAACACTGTCGCTGCGCCGAAGAAGAACACTAGAAAGCAACATCGCGCCGCACCGTAAAATGGGGAACCTCGGGATTCGTGCCTCCTAAAATCCTAGAACTTGGCAGGAAGATCAAGCACTTAGAGGTGAAAAACTTTGCTTAAGGGAGCTCGGGCAGAGGAGGTGTGGTTTGGGAGAAAAAAGCCCAAAACAGAGGCTCGGGCTGCCTTTAAATAGGCTGAGGAAACTATTGGGATAATTCCCACTAAGTCCGGGTTTTCGGGCGCCCGGAAACTTCCGGGCGCGCACAGTGCGGCCCGGCCCGGAACTTTCGGGCGCGCACAGTGGGGCCCGGTCCACCACACAGCCCAATCCACTACTCCCCCGGGCCCCACTGCACCCGGTGCACCTGCGCCCGCAAATGGCGACGCGACACGTGGCCCGGCAACCCGTGCACCGCGCACGTCGCGCCGTGGACCGCGCACGTCGCGGCTGACCCGGGCCCGTACGGCCACCTGCCCCGCCGTACGGCCACCTGCCCCGCCGTACGGCCACCTGCCCCGGTCAATCAACTCCACCGAATGCGTGGACCGGGAGCACAACACCGGACCAACTACCTCACGCCACGTGTCCACCCGGTCTACCGTGCACCCGGGCCCAAATTCAGTGGACCGCGCCTGCTGCACCGGCCAACCGGAGAGCGCCACGTGGCCCGCCCCCGGTGCACGACCTCCGCGGTGGACCGCGCGCCTGCCCGCGCGCCCGGGCGCCTGCCCGCGCCCTGCCCGCGCCGCGTGCCGCCGCGTGCCGCCTGCCCGAGGCCGCGCCGCCGCCCGCCGGCGCCGCCCGCCGCCGCCGACGACTGCCGGAGATACTATTCCGGCATGAACAGTATCCGCCAACCCAAAAACATCAAGCAAATAGCCCATCTTGACCGTTTTCGCGCGCTGATTCCAAAAACGACGTCCATTTTGCCAATTTCCAATCCAATAATTTGCCGGAGGCTCCCGGAAAGGTATTTTTAATCCGAATTCCGCGCCGAGCCTAAATTTGATATCCACTCCATGCGTAAACTCTTCTAAACATCCGATGGGGTCCCCCGATCACCTACGAGATCCATTTTAAGCCTCGAGTCCATCTCTTGTGTCCAAATAGGCGCGCGAACACCGCCGACATGCCACGTAGGTTCCAGAAGCTGCTGGTCACTCTGTAGAAGCCCTGCAAAGGTCCGGGTCACCACACTAGGAATCAAGTTAGTTTTTCATAAAGAATTTTAAAAATAGATCAATCATATGATTTTCGAAAATTCCCAAATTTTGCCCTAAAACTGAATTTTTAGAAATCGAAGCCCAAAAATTCGTTAATCAAATGAATACAAGGCATAGAAACAAAACTAATGTATCCAGAGTTCTTATTTCAAAAGAAATTTGACCAAAAACCATTTAAAAATGAATTCAAAGCATGAAATCCACTCACGTTTTGAAGAACAATAGAAAAATAGTGAAAAACATAGGTTTTGATCAAAAGAACTTACTTGAATCGAGAGAAAACCAGTTGCAAAAGATCCAAAACCCTCTTTATTCTAGTAAGAAAAAGTCTAGGGAGTTAGAAACAGAAGTTTAGAAGAGAATATAAATCAAAAGACCATTCGTTTCTATTAAAACCTAGCCGCGGTCCGTATCGGGTTGGAATCCAGTCTGGATCGGCTACCCGCAGAGAAATCCCATCGTTCGGGATCCGGACTGAGTCCATCCAGTCCGGACTGCCTGCAACTTTTTCTCCAGAAAAATTTTTAAAAATTCCAGAAAATCCAGAAAAAGTATGTAAGCATTCTTGCATATCAACTTTAAATAAAAAGTATCGTTTCACATAAAAAAGAAATAGATTATATTAAATCTATCATTAATAATCAAATAATGAAACGAAAATTTATAAAAGTTATATCCTCTAAAGTTGAGCAAGTTCAAAACATCAATCACGATCTAATGAGTAACGTGTTTATCAAATCATCAATTGAATAAAAAAAATGAAGGCACAAAGATCGATAGATGTTTGACATCCCAAATAAATTAGATAATGTATCTACTCAATATATCTAGAGAAGTGGCTCTTTGAGCATCTTTCAATTTGAAATCCCACCTTATACCAACCTTGGAATTCGACAAAGTCAAGTATTCCAAAAAATATTTTATCTAATAAACAAGAAACACCATGCTTGGTAAACATGTGGTAGCTGCACACAGTACTCGGACGACCGAGGTGGTAGCTCTTTCCTCCATGTGGTGGTAGTTTTCACACTCTACTAGGGATGTAACTCTTTCCGCATCTTTTGAGCATGAAACTTTAAATAATACTCCCCCTCAATTGGCTATCAATTATGTAAAATATTAAGTATTCAACCAACCATTGATCTCATGTTCATACTTAACTCAATTATCAAATAAGATAAAAACTATACCAAGAGATCATTGAGATGTTACGGCTTTTTATGTTGGCATATTTCGTGAGTTGAGTCGGAATCTTAAAGGGATCAAATTGTCAAATCAGATTTCGAAGACTCATTGAAGATTCAACATGAGCTCAAGATAACACTCAGGTATGGTTAATTAAACCATGGTGATTTAAGTTCATTTATAATCATTGGAATCTAGAAATGATTGAAACCCGGTTTAGACTTGGTTTTAGGAACTTGGTTTTAACTTACAACTTATTTTAAGTTTGGATTCCGGTACTAGGTCTGTTTTGGATAAAGCTTATCTTGGAAAAATCAGTTTTTACATTGAGTACCGGAACGACACTTTGAGTTCCTCAAACCTGACACAGAGTTTTCTGTAATTTGTATTGCGTACCGGAACACAGACTTGCGTACCGGAACACAATAGAAAAATCTGTGTTTTGCACCATTGAGTACCGGAACACGGTTTGTTGGTACCGGTACACAATGCCTTCTCGGGATAAGATTTCTAAACTGATTTTTATCTTTTTCCAAAGGTTATAAATAGATACTTAGGGTTTCTCGATACTTACCGATCAATCCAGAAACACTCGAGAGCAACCCTAGAGGCTGGTTTTTACAGTTCTTCTCCTTAGCCTCTTTTAGGTCAATTCGACGGTTCTTCCAAGATCTATCTTCTGTCGAATTGATCTAGTCTTTTCTTAGAGATTTCTTCTACGGTTCCTCAATAATAATCTAAGCAAAGGATCACCATCGAAGCCAATATTCTTATCGGTTGAATTGCGTCGTGGATTCGACGTAGCACCGTGGATTCGGTGTGTTGAAGGCGTTTCGTGGATTCGAAACGTGTGCTCGTGGATTCGGGTGGCGTTCGTGGATTCGAACGTGTGCAGTGGACGTGCAATCGGTGGAGCGCAAGGTCCGAAGAAGTTGAAGGAGGGGTTGAGTCCGTGGAGTCGGTAATCACCTTGTTATTCTTCTATTCTTAGTGGATTGTTATTGCGTGTTGGTCCCGTGGTTTTTCTCCTGGATTGGAGTTTCCACGTATATCTCGGTGTGCTATTTTTTATTTCCGCATTGGTTTTTATTTTGCACTGAGATTGGTTTTATAAGTATTACACCTATTCACCCCCCCTCTAGTTGTTTGATAGTACCTATTTAAATCCGTGTGGATCCTTAATATATAAAAACCTACAAGTGGTATCAGAGTGTGTTTTAGGTTTATCTATCATGTCGGGTGAAAGTGGTAATATTTATAGACCTCCTCTTTTTGATGGGACTAATTATGCGTATTGGAAAGTGCGGATGAGAGCTTTTCTCATCTCAATTGATGAGCGGGTATGGCAAACCGTGGAATACGGTTGGGTGCATCCTGTTGAGGAAGTAGGAAATTCTACTACCCCAAAACCTCGCTCTAGATTGTCCAAAGAGGAAATCGAAAGATCTTCTTACAATGGGAAAGGTATGAACGCTTTATTTAATTCTCTTTCCTCGACTGAGTTCTCACGAAGTTCCGCGTGTGAAACCGCGAAGGAAATTTGGGATATTCTCAAAATTACACATGAGGGTACTAATCTTGTAAAAATTCAAAAGCTCCAGATGCTTACAAGTCAATTTGACTCTATTCATATGGGAGAGCATGAATTGTTTACAGATTATTAAACTAGACTTCAAGATGTAATCAATACTTGTGCTAATTTAGGAGAAAAGATCCCGTAGTCGAAAATTGTAAGAAAGATACTTCGGACTCTTCCAGAACGGTTTAGGGCAAAGGTTACCGCCATTGAAACCGTTAGTCATCCGGATGAGATGAGTGTAGAGGAATTAGTAGGTGCTTCGCAAACTTATGAAATGACTTTTTCTACTAATCAAGTTTCTTCCAAGTCTTCCTCTAAACTTACAGGTATTGCATTCAAATCAACAAAGGAAGAAGATAGCGAATCAAGTTCCGACGATGAAATCTCTTTTGCCGACTTTGAAGAGAAATTGGCGCGGATCGTAAAGAAATTTCGTCGGAAGTTTTGGAAGAATCGAACCGATGGATCTACATCCACGAAACCATCTAAAGGATCATCGGGTTCTAAATCCTCTAAACTCAAAGGCGTTGCAAAACCTTCTAAAGAAAAAGAAAAAGATGAATTCGAAGGGGAAATCCAATGTTATCGATGCAAAGGCTACGGCCATATTTCAACGGATTGTCCTTCTCCGAAATCATATAAAAAGAAGGCTTTGCAAGCGAAAACTTGGGACGATTCTACTTCTAATGAATCGACCTCAAGTAAAGAGGAAAAAGTCATTGCCTTTCATGCCTCTCGAATTCCCTCTTCTAATATTTGCTTATTATCCTTAATCACTGACTCTATTCCTTTGATTTTGCATGAAACATCAACATCCGGCGGAGAGTCATCAAGTGAGGGGGAGTCGGACGAAGAAGAACTCGTTGAGGCATATCAACATCTTCTTACGGAATCAAAGAAGATGGCCAAGCATATTAAGAAGTTGAGGAAGCAACGACTTGAGATTCAAGACGAGAATCATGCTTTAAAGATCAAACTTAATGATCTCGAGGAGGAACGAGAACGTCTATTGGACAACAATAAAATCCTCCAAGGAAAGCTAAACCAATCGGAGACAAACGCCAAATCATATAAGGACAAGATTGGTTTTCTAGAAAAATAGTTTGAGAAAATTCATGTCACCAACCAAGCTTTGACCAAGCAAGTTCATCAACTTAAATCCGACATACAAAGGCTTTCAACCGGTTCCAAGAAACTTGATTGTATGTTTGGATTAGGTCAAACAAGCAAGGTCGGTTTGGGATTTGAAAAGAACCAAACTGTGAAGGCTTCAAGTTCCATAACTAAATTGAAAGGAAGAACTTGTTACCAATGTGGACTTGAAGGACACTTGATGAAGTCGTGCCCGAAAAAGAGAAAGAGGACTTCTTCGGCAACTTCATCTACGGAGCGAACTCATCGGAATCAAAAGACTCATCAAGTCAAAAGAGTTCACTCAAACCACCAAAGGTCCGAGCCACAACATCAATCATACAAGTGGATCATTGCGAGGCAAAGACCTAAGGTGGACCAACAGTCAAAGCTGTCAACTCCCGGCCTCAATGAATCAAGACAACCCAAAATTCGACGATTTTGGATTCGGAAAGGTGATATCTTTCCTTGTCTTAAGTTATAAATAGCTTATGACTGTATGTAATGCTTTGATTGGTTTTTTCCTTTCATATTTTTATGAATCTCTGCATTACATGTTTTCAATGCTCTTCGTTTTTATGTTTTGTTTTTGAACAAAAGGGTTTTAACGAACAAGTGCATTGAATAAAAAGGGTTTCACTTTCAATCACTCCAATTTAATTTTATATGAATTATCAACTTTACTCCATAATCATAATTCTTGAAGATATTTCATTATAGGAGTTTTTTGATAATTATATTCATCAAATTTTAGTAATCATGTGTGATTTTTAGATGCTATCTATCTCGGTTGTGTGAGTTCTTTGTGATAAACATGAGACAACCGGTAGACTAAAATTTGGGATTTAATTCTTTCACATAAGAGATTGTATTTTCTTACAAGGGTAATGAAATGATTTGCAAAAGATGTGGAAAGAGTTACATCCAAAAGGAGTGTGAAAACTACCACCACATGTTGAAAAGAGCTGCCACCCCGGTCGTCCGGTCTGTGTGTGAAGCTACCACATGTTTTGATGCTTGAAAAATATTTTTTAAAATTTTTTAGATGAAGCATTCGGAGGTTTAAATTCAAAGTTCTTATTTTGAACAATCTCCTAGTTAGTATAAGGCGGGATAGTTAAAAGGGTAAAATTCAAAATAGATGTCATTTGAAAATCTCTGTAAGTCATCTTTGTAAATCCGTTACATCTTGATAGACTTTGGATCTCAAGATTCTTTTTGATGACTTATGTTTGACGAATATAACATGAAAAACGGTTTATAATGTTTTACCTTTATTTTTCATGATTTAGGAGTAAATCTTTTTAATTTTTATAATTAATTGGATTGAATGACATCTACGTGAATTCATTGTTTTTCAAAGCACTTAAATGGATTTCTTGATGGTATACAAATCGGTATTTGAAAAGATTTCAAAATTTGGATTTGTTTCAAGAAATTTTTGCTTTTTGGCTCTGGTGTACCGGTACCTGCTTTTTAGTACCGGAACCAACATTCCGGATCAGAAAACCCAATCCGGAACCCGAACGTGAAATTTTCTGGTTTTTCACTTGAGTACCGGTACTCTATTTTTAGTACCGGAACTAAATTGCGGATCCGGATCACCCATATTTTCAATCCGGAACCCGAACGAAGGATTTTCAGGAATTGCACTGCGTACCGCGACTACAAGAAAATTTATCTATTGTGGCGAAACTAATGGCCACAATAAATGACAAATTGGTCACAAAATACTTATTGTGGCTAAATTAGCTTCGCCACAACGTCGCCACAGTAGGAGTGCTACAAAAGGTTATTGTGGCCAAAATAATAATTCGCCACAAAAAGTACTATGAATTTGCGGCGATAGAATTCGTCACAAAACTTCTAACCTCCTCTACAAAAAGTTACCACATGGCTACAGATAGTGATTAAAATAATAATTAATATTCTAACATGTTGTCGCTAAAATTACTTTTGGCCACAAAAAGTATTATGAATTTGTGGCGATAGAATTCGTCACAAAACTTCTACAGGATTCGTCTACAAAAAGTTACCATATGGCTACAGATAGTGATTAAAATAATAATTAATATTCTAACATTTTGTCGCCAAAAGTACTTTTGGCCACAAAAAGTATTATGAATTTGTGGCGATAGAATTCGTCACAAAACTTCTATAGGATTCCTCTACAAAAAGTTACCATATGGCTACAGATAGTGATTAAAATAATAATTAATATTCTAACATTTTGTGGCCAAAATTACTTTTGGCTACAAAAGACATCATATAATTTGTGGCCAAATATTACATTGGCTACAATACGTGGTGTACATATAGTGGCGAAATTAAGTAGTTGGCCACAAATAATGTTGAAAGTATCGTGACAAATTTATTTGATGGCCTCACATAATGCCACACATTTTATGGCCAAATATTAAATTGGCCACAAAATATAGTGGCGAAATTAAGTAGTCGGCCACAAATAATGTTGAATGTATTGTGACAAATTTATTTGATGGCCACACATAATGCAACACATTTTATGGCCAAATATTAAATTGGCCACAAAATATAGTGTAAATGTAGTGGCGAAATTAAGTAGTCGGCCACAAATAATGTTGAAAGTATTATGAAAAATTTATTTGATGGCCACACATAATGCCACACATTTTCTGACCAAATATTAAATTGGCCACACTATATTTACATCACATTTTGTGGCCAAATATTGTTCCAGTCACTGTAAAGTTTTCAAATTACATATATTGTGGCTATTTATTATTTAGCCATAGAAAATTTGTAGTACTAATTTAAATAAAAAATAAATAAATTTACACATTATTACTGCACAATAATAGTTGAATACTACTCAATCAGGATTTAAACATAACATTAATCACAATAATCAAGATATGTTCAACAAAATACAGAAATCAAATATATGTTCAACTGACATAATCAAAATAAGCTAACAGTTAATCGTTTACGTTAGAATAAAGATAATAAAAATTCTACGCTAAAAGTAAAATGAAATTCTTGAGATGATCCAACTCGAAAATATTGAGGATCCAAGGTTTAGTCCTGTAGAATAAAAAAGAATAATGATAAGAATTATGTATATATATTATCTATTTATTTTATCAAAAAAGTAAAATATATTGCTAATTTATACTCCAACTTACCTTTCTTGTCGATGGTGGCTGAATAGGCACAGGCAATCCCATTTGTGAAAGTTGTTCCATCATATTACGCATTTGAGAATTCATCTCGTCACGCATCTGTGCTTGCATTTCAGCAATTCGTGCCTCAGCTTCTTTCTCCTTTTGGCTCATCCTCTCCTCAGCTTCTTTCTCCTTTTGGCTCATCCGCTCATCCATTTCAGCAATTCGTGCCTCAGCTTCTTTATCCCGTTGGCTCATCCGCTCCTCCACCTCAATTTGAATTCGTGTTGCCATTTCTTTTTCCATCTCTGCTCATACCTGCTCACGAATCCTTTGTCCTCTAGAACCACCACTTTCAATAGGAGTAGGACCTCGACCCATACCACGAATGTAGCTCGATCGATGACCAAGTGCTAATGTATATGCTTGTTCCGTGGACAGGATGTTTTTTCCATAATTTTTTAATTGATCATCATGAAGTTCTTTCATCCGCTCATATGCATCTTCAGCATCTTTATCAACCCAACTGCCATCTCTCTTCCTCCTCACCTTTTCCCACAGCCTCATATATTCGGGCTTTTCCTCTCGCTCTATCATTTGCTCTGATGTAAAGTTTTCTGTAGGGTTCCTCTGTTAACGCACATAGAAACTATTTTAGATAATAATTACACTTTAAAAATAAGAATGTAAAATTATCTCCAATGTAAAATTAATAGACTATTAGATGGAAAGAAGAAATTACCATATAATGTATAGTCCTAGCAATCGACATTGTACCCACACGCGCAACCATAGTTTGTTTGCTTCGGTTTGCATGGTTTGCCTCACTAATACGCTATTAATTTGAGAAAATAGTTAGTAAATCATATATATATATATATATATATATATATATATATATATATATATATATATATATATATATATATATATAAAATAAAAAAAATAAAATATATTTAGAACTATAAAATTCTTTGTTACCTTAAACTTTGGATCGTTCCAATAGTTAATAAGCCAATTCCAATCCTCTTGATCAATTTCCTCCGGACAATGCGCTCGCCTTTGTTCATCAGTCTTATACTTTTTGTAATGAAATTTATACAAACGATGACGCCATGCATTGAAATGATGACGAAGTTGTTGCACAATAACACCAAGAACATGAACCTCGTCCGGAAGGGCAAATTTTTCCTTTAAAATAGTAGTATAAATATAAAAAGAACAAAAACAAATAAACAAATAATTAGAAATATAGTGACTATAAAAGATTTTATTTAAAACAAAGTAAAAAGAGAAAATCCTAATAAATACTTACATGAACAAGTTGAACCATCTTATCAATTGTATAAGTAGGGATTTTACTCCACTTATCAACATTCAATGGCGCATGTAGTTTGACTATTTGAGATGTCTCCGTGATGAATTGTTGGGCATTGTCACCAACTACTCGTCGTAGGTCTGATGGAATCTTTAACGGTGGTTTGGTCGTCTCAGTTGATTTTCTTATTTTGGCCCACTTTATACCCATAGTCTTTCCACGTGTTCTCTTTCTATTAGTACACGAAGCTGACATAAAACAATAAAATTCTTTATTTTACAAAATAACAAATATGAATATTAGCTATATTTTCAAAAAATAAATAATTTGTATGGAATTGAAAAGAATGTAAATAAGTTTTAGAAAGAAACTATATTGCTCTAAGTAATTACTAATACCAGCACTACTCCCATTGATTGCATTGTGTGAATCTGTTGCTAGACGATCTGCTCGAGGTTGTGGTATATTAGATTCCATTCGTGGGTGATGCTCCCCAGACTCCTCATTTGATGGTGTTGGATTGGCCTGTTGAGATACAGTGGCCTGTTGAGATACAGCCCGACTCCTACTATTTCCGTGTCTTGCTCTGCTCGTCATTTTATCTGTAAAAAAAATCATTAGAAAAATATCAATTGTAGATTAAGAGAACAAAAAATATAATTGAAGTTTATAGAGATAGAAATATTTTTTATAGAAAGAATTATAAAAAGGAGAACATATAATAAAAAAAAAGTATACAAGACAACTTACCGCAGACAATGTCATACCAATTAATCGTGCAATCCTATTCATCTTCGGCATCTTCCATTTGTTCATCCCCCTCTACGTCTTCACCGACTAAAGTTTCATCTTGTGCAATTTGTTCTATTTCTTCGAACAATTAATGATCTTTATTGATAATAATGCTATCAACATCATTTCTCCTCAAAGAAGAAATGACATCATCACTACTAGCAATATATTCTGGTAATGAATTAGAAGTTATATTCCTTTCCATATCAACTTGTTCCAAAATAAGTTCTTCATCATCAATTGACTCTTCATCAGTGATGGGAAAATTATAGAAGTTTCGAGGTGTTGTCTTGATAACCAACCGCCAATCAGAATTTTTATTATCTGCTACGTAATAAACTTGTTCCACTTGACATGCTAAGGCATAAGGCTCGTTGACGGCCAAGTGTCGAGTAAAATTAATAAGGGTGATTCCATTGGCTTCCTTCTTAAAACCTCTACCCTCATTATAAGTGTCCCACCAGTCACACTTAAACATTATTATTTTATTTCCTCCGTCACAATCCAATTCAATAATATCCTGTAAAACTCCATAATAATCTCTATTCTCCGATTGCTCATCACCTTTGACGACAACACCGCTACTTTGAGTTTGGCGTCTATTCTCACGCTTATGAGTGTGAAACCTATAGCCATTGACTATGTAGCCCGTATAGTGATTCACCATTTTATTTGGTCCACAAGCTAAATTTAAAAGTTCGACACTCACGTTTTCAGTACTTTCATGATATAAGTGTGTTACCTGTTACGAGACAAATATATAGAAAAGTTAAATAATTATTAATAAAAAAGAATTACTAAGTATATAATTATAGTACATTCACTTACTCGTTGTTTAAACCATTTAACAAATGTTGCATCCTGTCGTTTTGTCACATTAATAGAATCCTCCTTTTCCAATTCTATCCGATGTTTTCTATGTGAATTAGCAAAGAAATATAATTAGTAGTTTAGATAAATAACTAACAATTAAAAAAAATACTCAAATTAATTATTTGTGATTAATCTTACTCAAGGAAAGATTGAACTTCATCACAATTTTTTAGGACATAAAGTTGAGCACGATTCCATTCTTCCTGAGTTAGTTTCTTGAAAATTCCCTTGCCATTATTAAGTGGCCTTCCATTTCGTCGAAAAATGGATAATTTTGAGGTATGATCTTCATAACCCTCAAAGTTTCTCTCAGGTCGATTGAATTTTGTCTCAACTCTATTCAAATATTTAGAACAAAAGTTTAAACATTCCTCTGCAATGTAGCCTTCGGCAATAGATCCTTCTGGATGTGCTTTATTACGCACATACGACTTCAACTTGCGCAAAAACCTATCACAAAATAATCTTAAATTATTCTATTTCTGATAGCATTAATAGTAAAAATTTATAAACTATAAAATAAATAACACCTATTACCTTTCAAATGGATACATCCAGCGATAATGCACAGGACCAGCCAATTTTGCTTCATATGGGAGGTGAATAGGCAAGTGCAGCATAATATCAAAAAATGCAGGTGGAAAGATCCTTTCCAATTTGCAAAGTGTAATTATAATATTTTCCTCCAATCTTTCTAATGTATCCAACTGTAAAGTCTTCGAACATAGCTCTTTAAAGAATACACTTAGTTCCACTAGTGGTTCGTATACCTCTTTCCGTAAAATACCACGAAAAGCTGGTGCTAGATGATCGTGAAGAAAAACATGACAATCATGAGTTTTCATTCCAGATAACTTTCCTTCTTTTTTATTGACACATCGAGAGATATTAGACGAATATCCATCTGGCACTTTCAAGTTAAGTAGAAAATCACAAATATCTCGTCTTTCTTTTAAAGTTAAAGTGTAACATGCTTGAGGAATAACATAATTATCACCATTATTTATAGGATGTAACTCAGATCGCACTCCCATTTCTTTAAGGTCAAGTCGAGCGTTTAAAGTATCTTTTGTTTTTCCATCAATACCAAATAGTGTACCCACAACATTGTCATGAATATTCTTCTCAATGTGCATCACATCAAGATTATGATGCATTAGAAGTGTTCTCCAATAAGGCAATTGAAAAAATATACTTTTCTTTTTCCAATTGTAAATTAAGGTAGGCTCACTCCGCTTTCTTTTATCTCTGAACTTGCCAAATCTCACATTTGTAACCTCGCTTAACTGTTCAAGTATTTCATCACTATCCAATTTTTGTTTTGGAGCTTGTCGATTTTCTATCATTCCATCAAATGCCTTTTTATCTTTTCGCCATTTATGATCGGGTTTCAAAAAACGCCGATGTCCCATATAACACATCTTCCGTCCATACTTTAATCGAAGAAAGCAGGTATTTTTATTGCAATTTGGACAAGCCAGTGCTCCTTTAGTACTCCAACCAGATAAATTGGCATATGCTGGAAAATCATTTATAGTCCACAGTAATGAAGCATGGAGCTGGAAATTAGATTTACTAAATGCATCATAAGTTTCAATTCCAACATTCCATAAATTATTTAATTCATCTATTAAGGGTTGTAAATAGACATCAATATCATTCCCTGGCGCTCGTGGACCCGGAATGAGCATAGACATTATGAAATAAGAGCTTTTCATACACATCCATGGTGGTAAATTGTATACAACTAAAATAACTGGCCATATACTATATGAAGTACTCATCAATCCGAAAGGATTAAAGCCATCACTTGCTAATCCTAACCGAACATTACGTGAATCAGAAGCAAAGGAAGGATGCAATTCATCAAACGACTTCCATACCAAGGAATCTGCTGGATGCCTTAAAATCCCATCATCATGTCATTTTTCTTTATGCCATCGCATTTCAGAAGCTGTCTTGGATGACATATACAACCTTTGTAATCTTGGTATGAGAGGAAAATAACGCAAAGTTTTTTCAGAAATCTGTTTTCCACTCTTCATTTTACGACCATGAGTATTATTTTGATCATCATCACCATATTTCCACCTAGAAGTTTGGCATACTGGACAACTTTCATATTTTTCATATTCTTTCCAATAAAGAATACAATCATTTTTACATGCATCAATTTTAATATAATCCAAACCTAGATCCCGAATATACTTTTTTGCTTCATAATAATTTTTCGGAAGTGTTTCACCAGAAGGAAGTGTCCTTTTCTTCAATTGGAGTAGTGCAGTAAATGATTTATCGCTCCAACCATGAAGGCATTTAAGTTGTAATAAATTTACAATATACTCCAACTTAGAGAACTCTTTACATCCAGGATATAATTCTTGTTTTGCATCCTCTAATAATTGGTAAAATCTTTTTGCAGACTCATTTGGTTCCTCCAAGTTCAAATGCACAGAGTCATTTATATTTTCAGATGGATTCAAATCTTGTAAAAGTTCATGCATCTCATCACTACTCTCCTCTTCACTCTCTCTGTTATCATTATCGGTGCTTTCGCTACTCTGATATGGGTGTTCTTCCCCATGGCACGACCACCATTTGTAATCCTTTAATATCCCATGCAAGATAAGATGCCCAAATACAACATCTCGAGTATGAAAAGCACCATTGACACATTTATAACAAGGGCACTGAACTTTATCTCCTATCGCCGCATGTGCAAATGCAAAGTCAAGAAAACTATTCACTCCTGTTATGTATTTTGAATCTTGCCTATTATCCATATCCATCCAAGTCTTATCCATCTTAATATTTATATATCTGCAGTATATTTAGATATTATTAGATGTGACTTCAAAATTACCATTTACTGATTTACGGTTCGTTAAGAAATCTCCGCTCAACGAAACACTTTTGGAAACCAACGAAAGATCCATAAATCATATAAATATTAATTACAACCTTTTACTTTGTTACAATTGCAGTAAGCCCCCTAGACTTTTCAAAATTGCATAATAAATAGGTAGTTTTTTCACTAATTAATTTATAACTTTTAACCTAAAGCATCATAAATCACAATATTTTACCAGAAATTATATTTCGATGTGCTAGACCTCGTGCTCACAGTCTGGACTCAAATTGGGCAACAAAAACACACATTGGCCCATAATTACAGTGTATTAAGACTCACTACAACACAATAAGGTTATAGCGACACATTGTTGGGACACTTTTATGCAAGTGTCCCATTTATAAATCAAAGCCCAAATTTAAACCCAATCAAAAAAAAAAAAATTATTATTTCTACTCAACCCACCACACACACCAACCACAATCTTTGGCCCAAAGCCCAAACTCTATGAAAAAAATTATTATTCCATAGAGTATTTAAAAAGTGATTTTAATTTTTAAAATCAAAATTTAAAAATTCCAAATTAAAAATTTTAAAAAATTTAAATATTAAAATTTAAATTTTAAATTTAATATTTAATATTTATGATAAAATTTTAATTTAAAAATTTAAATTTTAAAAATTAAAATTATATGTTTAATTTTCAAATTATAATTTAAATTTTAAATCTCAAATTTAAAATTATAAGTTTTAATTTTCAGATTACAAATTTTAAAATTTTAAAATTTTAATTTTTAATTTTTAATTTTTAATTTTTAATTTTCAAATTTTAAATTTTTAGATTTTAAAATTTTAAAATTTCAACCCTATCCCTGACCCCTTCCCCTAACCTGAACCTTTCCCAATTTCAACCTCAACCCGATCGAGCTCCTACTCTCCTTCAACCCTTTCTACCCCTCCCCGAGCTTGAGCTCTCCTCCCCCTCTCCCCACTCCCCCATCATCTCCTCCCCCTCCCCTTCCCCTTCCCCTTCTCCCTCATCCCCCTCCGCCTCTACCGCAGCGGCCGCTCGCACGACGATTTCCCCTCCTCCAGGTACAAAATCTTAACCCTAACCCTAACCCGAGATCTCGCCTCGTGCTCTACTTGATTTGGTGATCGGGGGTGTAGGTATGAGCAGTCGCCAGCGCCGACCGACTGGGGGATCCAGATCGTGCCGGAGAAGAAGGCGTTCGTCGTCGAGAGATTCGGGAAGTACGTGCAAACCCTAGACTCCGGGATCCATCTCCTTGTCCCGCTCGTCGATCGGATCGTGTATGTCCACTCGCTTAAGGAGGAGGCGATACCCATTCCGGATCAATCTGCCATTACCAAGGACAATGTTAGCATCCTCATCGATGGGTGCTCTATGTCAAGGTTTCTACTTGTTTCTCTCTTGCTTGAGTTGATTAAGATGGAATTGTTCTATGAGTTGGATTGGATTGAGCTTTTGCAGATTGTTGATCCAATCCTCACATCGTATGGTGTGGAGAACCCGATATTCAGGGTGATTCAGCTGGCGCAGACAACGATGAGGAGCGAGCTGGGGAAGATTACACTGGACAAGACATTCGAAGAAAGGGACATGCTTAATGAGAATATTGTGGTACAGTTTCATTCTCACTGAATTAGTATGTACCATGGTCCAATTTTTTTTTTTGAGAGAAATGTAGCATGTTAGCTTCGTTTATTTCTAATAAGCTTTAGTTAGAAATGTGAAGCAACTAGGGCTTCGAACTCGGGACCTCAAATACCAACCACCAAACTTTTTACCACTTGCGCTAGGAACGGTCGGTTACCATGGTCCAAGTTGTATCTATATTTTTGAGGTACAAGCTAGTTCATGCTTCCATAAAACAATTTACTATATCATTTACTTAACATGCCCATGAGTAGTTTTATAAACAATATATAGCCTTCTTTTTCTTCTCAAAACGAAAATTTTAATATAGTTTTAGTAAGTTTTCTTTTAATAAATATGTGGCATGATTAATGATTAGCTAACTTAGAAGCAATGTTTTGAGACGTACGTGGGGGAGAGGTCAAGCGAAAGGAGAGCGAGAAAATGAGATTTGATTAAAATGTGGAAGATTTGATCATGACCGGGAGTGTGTATTTTTAATAGATGCATTGAATCCATATAATGACAGTATCAAATATTTGAAGGACAAAATTTAGTGTCCTTGAGAATACATATATATATATATATATATATATATATATATATATATATATATATATATATATATATATATATATCAAAGTTCCTAAATTTATTTTCTATAAAATTTTTTTACTTTTTTGTTTTCTACCTCGTTGCAATTCAAGCATACATATGGCTCAAAATCTTGACAAGTTTAGTTCAATTTGTAGCTTTGCTATAATGAGAAAAACATTTGAGGATTTTACTAAAACATTTGTTAAGTACTCATTCGAACTGCCTTAATTACTTGAATAGGTTTTATGCAAATTCTAGAGTTTTTAAAGTTACATTTTATTTCTTTTTACATATATTTAGATGAACCATAAAAATTTAACATCTACACCACAATCTTGAATTAGATTACATAAATAAAAGGAGATTGATAATGTCCAAGAGATGCTTAAGATCATGTTTAATTAACTATTGTTTTCTTTTACATGTTTAATTAATTATTGTTTTCTTTTAAGCCAAGAAGACTTTGGTGTCAAGTTTTGCTTTTGGAATGTGTAGTACTATTATGGTGAAGCAGCATATCCTGGAATCAATTTCTATGTGGAGTTGGTACATTCATTTATCTTGAAACCAATCATAAAGCTAGGGCACTCAATATTTTACAAACCATGATGTGTAAAGTTGGGGTTATACAAAGAAAGGGTACCATTATGAAACAGGAGTGTTGCTAATTGAGAGTAAAAAAAAGGATGGCCCTGCACAAAGTGTCAAGAGAATGTTCAGTGGCTGTGAATGGTCATTGAGATCTGATATTCAGTATAATGACACCTTTGGGGAATCAGTGAGCAATTGATGCATTTGGTTGGTGTGAATTTATCCAGAATTTTCTGGTTCATCTGGATTATAAGTAATTGATTAATAAGTATTGATTTTTTGTAACAGAGAGCAATTAAGGAGGCAGCCTCATATTGGGGTCTGATGTGTCTGCGTTATGAAATAAGTAAGATTTTTTTCATCCTTATGTTGAGCTGTTCCTTTTGTAATCTGCCACTGTTCAGGGTTAAATTTCCTTACTTTTTCTTCTTTCCTTCATGCAGGGATATATCTCCACCTGGGGTGAAGGCAGCTATGGAGATGCAAGCTGAAGCATAAAGAAGAAAGCGTGCTCAAATTTTCGAGTCAGAAGGTAATTTTCGTGAAATTAGGAGTTTTTTTTTTTTTGCCTAATGTTGCTATATTATTCAAATGAACCATATTATGCTTCTTGCTTTCGCTTAATATCTTTTTCGAGGAATGTTTTAAACTTTCCATCTAATTGTAACCATGGTAGATATCTTGTATTGTTAATATTGGTGATCAGTGCAATACTAAATGCTTTATTCTGTATGTGTAATTTATTAAAAGTGTAAATGTAAGCAACTAAGAATTGCTTTAAGATAGCTAAACAACATATGGAATCATCATGCTAATTTTTTGCACAAACATACTCTAGTCAGGCCAGTATAGTATTTTTTGCATGTGTTTTTGTACCAGTAATTTTTACCACATGTATGATATATGCTTTTGCACCAGTAATTTTTGCACAAACATACTCTAGTCAGGCCAAACACTCGCATGTTTGTGTCGCATGCTACTTGAGATATTATTAGAAGAAGACCAAATTAATATCTCAAGTAGCATGCGACACAAACACTCGCATGTTTGTGTCGCATGCTACTTGAGATATTAATTTGGTCTTCTTCTAATAACATTTTTTAGATGACACTTTATCAAATAATACTATACTCTAGTCAGGCCAAATAAGCTATATTTTTTATTTGCAACCAACTTCTATAAGGGTATTACATTGCTGCTCCAAGAGGGATGGAAAGCTCAACTACTTTTAAATTGTTAAATCCTTGCAATAACAGCAATTTAAGTAGGAAAACAAAGTAGAAACTAGTGTAGCTATGTAACCCACGCAAACACACAACTTTTGATGGCTCCGAGCTTTTGATGGCAGTAAAGATGAGCTCCGAGCTTTTGATGGCAGCAAAGATGGAATTCTACCATGTGTATGGGATAAAGAAGTTTGCAGCTTTCCTCAGGTAATTAGATCTTCAATTATTTATTCAAATTCCTGCATGACTTCTTCGATATGAAACTTTTACCTATTATGCATTGATAATAAATGGTTATGTATTGGACGATAAATTAGGAGGCTTTGACATGAAATTGATGCAACCTTTAAATTACAATGCTTTGACATGAAATTGATGCAAACCTGAGGTTGGAGCATTGATGTAGGTTTTTTGACACCATTATTCCATTTATAAATTATCATTGTTAAATTAAATATTCCTTTACCAATGTTTGTGCTAGATTTTAGGTTTTAGTAAACAAAATCATAAAATTATTATGGTATTTAAATAGCCTTACTGAACTTACTCTTTACATTCTCTGCTTCCCTCCGATCTACATTAACTATGAACTTTCTAACTTGTATCCTCATAGTTACTATTGATGATCAAATAAATAAGTCAAATTGTAATTTCATGTGATAAAGCATGCAGGATAATGTTTTTCCTGCATGACTTCTTCGATATGAAACTTTTACCTATTATGCATTGATAATAAATGGTTATGTATTGGACGATAAATTAGGAAGCTTTGACATGAAATTGATGCAACCTTTAAATTACAATGCTTTGACATGAAATTGATGCAAACCTGAGGTTGGAGCATTGATGCAGATTTTTTGACACCATTATTCCATTTATAAATTATCATTGTTAAATTAAATATTCCTTTACCAATGTTTGTGCTAGATTTTAGGTTTTAGTAAACAAAATCATAAAATTATTATGGTATTTAAATAGCCTTACTGAACTTACTCTTTACATTCTTTGCTTCCCTCTGATCTGCATTAACTATGAACTTTCTAACTTGTATCCTCATAGTTACTATTGATGATCAAATAAATAAGTCAAATTGCAATTTCATGTGATAAAGCATGCAGGTTAATGTTTTGAAGTGGATTGAACGAAAAGGAGTAAAATTATTCTATTTGGTTGCTAGATTGTTTAATACTTCTTACTAAATTTTTGTCTAAGTTAATATTGGTTTTGATTAGTGAATTAACTATTTATGCTAATGTTTATTTTTGTCTGCCATTGTAGGATGGATATTTTGTCTGCGCCAACATATACATTACAAGAGCGCACAACTAAATTGAAAGCAATATATATGCTATAAGAGTGATGCATTTGAAGATCTTACTAATTCATCGTGAATAAAAAAGTGACGAAATTTTTTTTTGTTCCCCTATTATTTCGAGTGTTTATGCAATAGTAGAATTTTTTATATTTTTTTATTGGGATTAATATTGTTGATTGAAGTTTTAATGAAAATTTTTAAAACTTTGTTGATTGTTTTTTTTAGTCTTATCGATTTAATATAAATGTGATTAGCTTAACTAAAGTTTAACACTATATGTTTAAATATAATATTATTATTTTTAATGATAATGGGACACTTATAAAGTGTCACTATGCTAAAAAAATATAATTTTTTTTTTTTCAAATTTGGGACACATAAGTGTGTCACTAAAAGTAAAAAAAAAGTGTTGCTAAATTGCAGCACTTTTTTTGGGATATACCAGCATTTAGTAATGTGTCGCTATATACCCTAGCGATTGCACATATAGCGACACTATAATAAGTGTCAATAATTTTGCTAGTGACACTTTTTTTAGGTTTTAGGGACACTTAAAAGTGTCGCTATAACCTTATTGTGTTGTAGTGGCTTAACATTGCAACAATTGTTTATCAGTTGGTTATTTTTCACTTTTAATGTGAGCATCATGCTCAGGTATGTTTAATTATGTAGAGGCTCAACCCTGGCCTCAGCAAAAACCCCCAAACCCAAGTTTAGGGCCAACACACTCCAAACAAGAACTCAACTTTAGTATTCTATACATTCAGAAATTCTGGCCAGCAACCAAGATGAACATCACTTAGATAACATCACAAAAACTTGGGGGCTCACCTGCGGGAGGTAGCAGCACAGCCGGCTAAACTTCTAGAGCAAGATGAACCCAACCTTCTCTTGATGGAGCTCAAGTTGGCCGAGCTTAATAGCCTGTCGGTCAAGCTTCAAATAAAGGTGAGCACCACCTTTCTTGGACCTCCAGATGTGGAAAGAGCCTCAGCCGTGCAAGCTTGGGCTTCCCTGTGATCTTCCAACCCAAGGAAGAAGATGATGAAGCTATTTAAACCCATTAATGGCAACTTTGCAAAAACCCCGCATGGCTTGCATGCAAAAGGTCCAGAGGCAAGCTTAAGGTGCTAGGATGCTTACCAGAGCTGGCCGGCACCGGAGGAAGCGACGACGGCGGCGGGCGGCCAAGTTCAAGAATCCAATTGTTAGGGTTTGCTCCCCCGCACCCGATTCTGCACCAAAACCTCCCAAACTTTTTGGAGGTCTTCCTGGGGACCAGAAGAACTTTCCGATCAATTTTGATCCAACGCCGGAGCTCCGGAGACCGCGCGTGCAAATTCCGGCCAAAACTAGGGTTCCGGCGGCCCTAGTTTCTCCCAACGGCAACCGAAGGTCGAGGGGCTGCAGAACTACACCCGGAGCACCCTCTGGATGTCAGTAACCGACTGCAATAGCCCAGATTGCCAAAGAAACCACCGGAAAGAGAGGCTCACCTTATCGGGCATAAGGAAGAAGAAGATGAAGGCTTGGTGGCGCGCGGCGGTTCTGGGTGCTGGGGCTCTGGGATCTGACTCACAGGTGGTTGAGGATGATCCCAGATGTGGATTGGAAAGATCCCAACCCTCCAAGTTGCTTCCTTCACAATTCCCAAGAAAATAAGGTGGGTTTTCTTGCTTTTCCGGCGAGAGGAGGTGGTGGCCGGCGACGTGCGGTTTGGGGATCGCAGAGAATGAGGAGAGGGGGTCGTGGAGTGGAGGCTACGGTAACAGCAAAGAAGCGGCTAGGGTTTCTAAAGCAACCCTTTGTTTCTATTACACCTATATTGCAACAAATGCCAACTAGCCCCCAAACCCTATGTATTTTCACTTGGGTCCTTTGCTGTAGAATAGAATCACAAGGAAGTCCCTCTTGAACAAGTTTGGAGCAAAACGACACACAAAATATAAGGACTCTTTGCAAAATACTGCAACTTTTTACATATTTCACGCTTTTCGAGACAACCGGACTGTCAAATTGAAAAACGGACACTGCCACGACGTCCGGCTCGACGAAACCTATCAGGTAGCGATTTTGGTTTGCTAAAATTCAACTCCATAATTTTTAAAATCCAACTTATACTATAAATTATACAGTTCGACATGCTTTACGAGGCTTTAGGCTCGTCAAATGCAAATTTCGTCAGCGCCACTGCGCTCAGAACGTCGAAAATAGCTAAGATTGACTACTCACACTCTTATGTCCAGGGTCTAGACAGCGAAACGGCCGACGTCGGTCGACGGGGGATTTAAAACAGGGATTACTATTCACAACTTAAGTTGTGGGACCCGCTTTTTCTTCGCTGTTTTGCGGAAGATCCGACCGTCGGATCGAAGACATATGTATATCAATTTTTCATGTTTCGACGAGACGATCGCAATGGTGATATCGGATTTTTGAGATCAGGCCCCGATCAAAAGTCGATATTTTAGGGCCACTATTGCACCACTAATAGTTCAACTTTACTATTTAATAACCCAGGCAATTATTTAAACTTAAATTTTAGATTTTAAAACACCCCTACCGTAGGTATAAGAAAATTCTGATTAAGATTAATAGTGAAGACAAGTTGAAAATAGCCACGAAAATCTTAATAAATGTGTGGCCATACAAATTCGCCACAGTTAATTATTATTATTTTAGTGGCCCAACGTTATCGATGGTGACAAATGGTGAATTGAAAAATAAATATGTGGCGATAAAATTTGCCACAATAATTACTTATTGTTATTGTGGCCGAAATTTATTGTTGGCCACAAATAGTGCATCGAATTAGTGACAAATCTTAATAAATGTGTGGCCATACAAATTCGCCACAGTTAATTATTATTATTTTAGTGGCCCAACGTTATCGATGGTGACAAATGGTGAATTGAAAAGTAAATATGTGGCGATAAAATTTGCCACAATAATTGCTTATTGTTACTGTGGCCGAAATTTATTGTTGGCCACAAATAGTGCATCGAATTAGTGACGATGATTAAAACACTCCTACCGTAGGTATACGAAAATTCTGATTATGATTAATAGTGAAGACAAGTTGAAAATAGCCACGAAAATCTTAATAAATGTGTGGCCATACAAATTCGCCACAGTTAATTATTATTATTTTAGTGGCCCAACGTTATCGATGGTGACAAATGGTGAATTGAAAAGTAAATATGTGGCGATAAAATTTGCCACAATAATTACTTATTGTTATTGTGGCCGAAATTTATTGTTGGCCACAAATAGTGCATCGAATTAGTGATAAATCGTAATAAATGTGTGGCCATACAAATTCGCCACAGTTAATTATTATTGTTTTAGTGGCCCAACGTTATTGATGGTGACAAATGGTGAATTGAAAAGTAAATATGTGGCGATAAAATTTGCCACAATAATTACTTATTGTTATTGTGGCCGAAATTTATTGTTGGCCACAAATAGTGCATCGAATTAGTGACAAATCTTAATAAATGTGTGGCCATACAAATTCGCCACAGTTAATTATTATTATTTTAGTGGCCCAACGTTATCGATGGTGACAAATAGTGAATTAAAAAGTAAATATGTGGCGATAAAATTTGCGACAATAATTGCTTATTGTTATTGTGGCCGAAATTTATTGTTGGCCACAAATAGTGTATCGAATTAGTGACGATGATTAAAACACCCCTACCGTAGGTATACGGAAATTCTGATTAAGATTAATAGTGAAGACAAGTTAAAAATAGCCACAAAAATCTTAATAAATGTGTGGCCTTACAAATTCGCCACAGTTAATTATTACAACTTTAGTGGCCCAACGTTATCGATGGTGACAAATGGTAAATTGAAAAATAAATATGTGGCGATAAAATTTGCCACAATAATTACTTATTGTTATTGTGGACGAAATTTATTGTTGGCCACAAATAGTGCATCGAATTAGTGACAAATCTTAATAAATGTGTGGCCATACAAATTCGCCACAGTTAATTATTATTATTTTAGTGGCCCAACGTTATCGATGGTGACAAATGGTGAATTGAAAAGTAAATATGTGGCGATAAAATTTGCCACAATAATTGCTTATTGTTATTGTGGCCGAAATTTATTGTTGGCCACAAATAGTGCATCGAATTAGTGACGATGATTAAAACACCCCTACCGTAGGTATACGAAAATTCTGATTAAGATTAATAGTGAAGACAAGTTGAAAATAGCCACGAAAATCTTAATAAATGTGTGGCCATACAAATTCGCCACAGTTAATTATTATTATTTTAGTGGCCCAACGTTATCGATGGTGACAAATGGTGAATTGAAAAGTAAATATGTGGCGATAAAATTTGCCACAATAATTACTTATTGTTATTGTGGCCGAAATTTATTGTTGGCCACAAATAGTGCATCGAATTAGTGATAAATCGTAATAAATGTGTGGCCATACAAATTCACCACAGTTAATTATTATTGTTTTAGTGGCCCAACGTTATCGATGGTGACAAATGGTGAATTGAAAAGTAAATATGTGGCGATAAAATTTGCCACAATAATTGCTTATTGTTATTGTGCCCGAAATTTATTGTTGGCCATAAATAGTGCATCGAATTAGTGGCGATGATTAAAACACCCCTACCGTAGGTATACGAAAATTCTGATTAAGATTAATAGTGAAGACAAGTTGAAAATAGCCACAAAAATCTTAATAAATGTGTGGCCATACAAATTCGCCACAGTTAATTATTATTATTTTAGTGGCCCAACGTTATCGATGGTGACAAATGGTGAATTGAAAAGTAAATATGTGGCGAGAAAATTTGCCACAATAATTACTTATTGTTATTGTGGCCGAAATTTATTGTTGGCCACAAATAGTGCATCGAATTAGTGATAAATCGTAATAAATGTGTGGCCATACAAATTCGCCACAGTTAATTATTATTGTTTTAGTGGCCCAACGTTATCGACGGTGACAAATGGTGAATTGAAAACTAAATATGTGGCGATAAAATTTGCCACAATAATTACTTATTGTTATTGTGGCCGAAATTTATTGTTGGCCACAAATAGTGCATCGAATTAGTGACAAATCTTAATAAATGTGTGGCCATACAAATTCGCCACAGTTAATTATTATTATTTTAGTGGCCCAACGTTATCGTTGGTGACAAATGGTGAATTGAAAAGTAAATATGTGGCGATAAAATTTGCCACAATAATTGCTTATTGTTATTGTGGCCGAAATTTATTGTTGGCCACAAATAGTATATCGAATTAGTGACGATGATTAAAACACCCCTACCGTAGGTATACGAAAATTCTGATTAAGATTAATAGTGAAGACAAGTTGAAAATAGCCACAAAAATCTTAATAAATGTGTGGCCATACAAATTCGCCACAGTTAATTATTACTATTTTAGTGGCCCAACGTTTTCGATGGTGACAAATGGTGAATTGAAAAGTAAATATGCGGCGATAAAATTTGCCACAATAATTACTTATTGTTATTGTGGCCGAAATTTATTATTGGCCATAAATAGTGTATCGAATTAGTGACGATGCTTAAAACACCC
Source organism: Tillandsia leiboldiana (assembly GCA_029204045.2). Taxonomy (NCBI): domain Eukaryota; kingdom Viridiplantae; phylum Streptophyta; class Magnoliopsida; order Poales; family Bromeliaceae; genus Tillandsia; species Tillandsia leiboldiana. The sequence goes on along the minus strand of CM055071.1, from coordinate 12,370,664 downwards.
CTACCGTAGGTACACGAAAATTCTGATTAAGATTAATAGTGAAGACAAGTTGAAAATAGCCACGAAAATCTTAATAAATGTGTGGCCATACAAATTAGCCACAGTTAATTATTATTATTTTAGTGGCCCAATGTTATCGATGGTGACAAATGGTGAATTGAAAAGTAAATATGTGGCGATAAAATTTGCCACAATAATTACTTATTGTTATTGTGGCCGAAATTTATTGTTGGCCACAAATAGTGCATCGAATTAGTGACAAATCGTAATAAATGTGTGGCCATACAAATTCGCCACAGTTAATTATTATTATTTTAGTGGCCCAACGTTATCGATGGTGACAAATGGTGAATTGAAAAGTAAATATGTGGCGATAAAATTTGCCACAATAATTGCTTATTGTTATTGTGGCCGAAATTTATTGTTGGCCACAAATAGTGCATCGAATTAGTGACAAATCTTAATAAATGTGTGGCCATACAAATTCGCCACAGTTAATTATTATTATTTTAGTGGCCCAACGTTATCGATGGTGACAAATGGTGAATTCAAAAGTAAATATGTGGCGATAAAATTCGCCACAATAATTGCTTATTGTTATTGTGGCCGAAATTTATTGTTGGCCACAAATAGTGCATCGAATTAGTGACGATGATTAAAACACCCCTACCGTAGGTATACGAAAATTCTGATTAAGATTAATAGTGTAGACAAGTTGAAAATCGCCACGAAAATCTTAATAAACGTATGGTCATACAAATTCGCCACAGTTAATTATTACTATTTTAGTGGCCCAACGTTATCGATGGTGACAAATGGTTAATTGAAAAGTAAATATGTGGCGATAAAATTTGCCACAATAATTACTTATTGTTATTGTGGCCAAAATTTATTGTTGGCCATAAATAGTGAATCGAATTAGTGACGATGCTTAAAACACCCCTACCGTAGGTATACGAAAATTCCGATTAAGATTAATAGTGAAGACAAGTTGAAAATAGCCACGAAAATCTTAATAAATGTGTGGCCATACAAATTCGCCACAGTTAATTATTACTATTTTAGTGGCCCAACGTTATCGATGGTGACAAATGGTGAATTGAAAAGTAAATATGTGGCGATAATCTTTGTCACAATTATTTCTTACTATTATTGTGGCCAAAATCTAGCGATGGCCGCAAATACTGCATCGAATTAGCGACGCTCATTACTAAATTCCTACGGTATGTATATGAAAATTTGAGTTAAGATTAATAGTGAGGAAACGTTGAAAATAGCCACAAAAAAGGTTAATATAGTAGGATTTATTAATTGGCGACAAAATATTGGCCACAAAAGATCTATTTTCTTGTAGTCGCCGGTACGCGACTTATTAGTACCGGTACGCGATCTGGATATCTTTATATTCCGGAACTCCTATGGTTTAATTCATCTCTCCCATTTCAAAACACTCCCTCTCTCTCTCTAAAACATCTCTCAGGGGTTTTTCATCAAGATCAAGTGATTTGTTGTTTTAATTTGTAAGTTTCTTCATTAATCTTACTTTCTTTTGTTTCAAAACCCTAGTTTTAGGTTTTGATGTTTTATTTAGGGATTTTTGAGTTGATCCTTACTTCAAATGAAATCTCTTGTATAAATCACCCCTATTTCATGTTTAGAACATAAATAGTTGCTTTCTATGTAATTAGATTCATGTTTCCATGCTTATATGCTTGAATCTAACATTTCATATGTTCTTGACACCAAAAATTGAAATTTAGGGCTTTCAATGTAAATGGTTTTTAAATGATGAATCATCAATTGTGACATGTTTAGAATGTTTCTTAAACATGTTTAAGCCTTCCTATAAGATCAAATCATAGTGCATTGTGTTCTTGGTAGGAAATGGCATTTTCATGGCTACTTGCACTAGTGATTTTGATGGCCACTGGAAGTGGACGTGGTCGCGGTTCTGGAAAGAAAAAGGCTACGAAACGATCACGCAATGAGGGTTCAACTAGCTCAGAATTTGAACATTCCTCAGAATATGGAGAAGAAACTATTCAAGGAAAGGGAAAAGCACCTATGGCTCCAAGGAAAAAGAAGGGTGCGGATTCTCCTCCGCGTAGAAGTACCGGTGGACCGGTAATACGCGAGCGCTCTCAACGGAGATCAAATGTTGATGAAAATGAACCGCATGTGAGTGCAAAACGCCGTGCCAGATTTGCAAACCGCACATGCATTGGAGAGCGACACGTGAATTTTAACAAGCTATGTCGTGAGGTGCGAGACTTTGCAAGGCTTTTTGTGATGACCAGGATCTCTGCAGAGCTGTGGTAGAGTCATTGGTGACATCTGGGGAGCCTGTACTGTGTGTTGGAGGTGTTAGTGCACCAATTGGACACAAGTGGCGGACTTCGGGCTTAATGGATCACGTGGGTGATCAGTGGACTCAGTCGGATCTTTAGAAGTGGTTTCGCGCGAAGCGGATATTAAAAATGGACTCAGTGCGAAGTTTGGACCAAGGAACACCTTTCCGGATGCCTTCGGCAATTTTTAGAGTTAGAATTTGACAAATCGGATATCAAATTCGGATTCAGCGCGCGAAAACGGTCAAAATGGACTACCTACTTGATATTTTGCTCAACTGGTTACTGTTCATGCCGGAACAGTGATTCCGGCGGCGGCGGCGGCGGCGGGCAGCGGCGGAACGCGGCGGATGGGCTCGGGCAGGCGGCGGAGGGGCCGCGGGCAGCGCGCGGGTGCGCGGGTAGGCGCGCGATCCACGGGCCGGCGTGCGCCCGAGGCGGGACATGTGGCATTGCGTGGTTGGGTGGCGCTGTGGGCGTGGTTCACGGGTGACGCGGGGTGTGCGGTGGACCGGGCGGGGCCACGTGGCGACCGGTGGTTGGCCGGTCCACGTGTGCCCGGTCCACGGAGCTAGAGTGGCGGCCTCGGGATTCGCGCCTGGCAGGGGGCGCAGGCGGCGGGCGCAGGCGGCGCGTGGGCGCGCTGACCGGGTTTTCCCGCGCTCGGGCCCGCCACGTGTCGTCGCCGCGTTTGTCCACGTGTTGCGCGGTCGTTGGCCCACGCGGCTGTCCGCTGTTCGGGGGCGACGTGGAGGCCCGTGGGTGATTCGGGCCCGCACATTGTTGGGCCGGGCCCAACACTGTAGCGGCCCGAATTTTTCGGGCGCCCGGAAGTTGGGACACGGGCGTCATTATTTGAATTGTTTTTCCAGCCTATAAATAGGCCCCTGTTCAGCACTGAAGAACATTTTCTCTGCGTGGATTTTCGCAGTGCAACCTTCAGGAGATTTCTTCCTCTCCCAGAGCCGGATCCATCTGCAGATTCCAGGATTTTTTTGCGGCGCACATCCCGAGGTTTGCATTTTTACGGCGCGGCGCGACGCTCGTTCGTTTGTGATCTTCTTCGTCACGTTTTAGTGCGAGGGCTCCCCCGGCTTACTCCGACTCCGATTGAGGCGATTCTTGCGCCATCGTCTTCACGACAGGTAGGGCAACGTTTCTCGTGTTTACTGGTTTTTCCCTTTCCGAGCTTTTCATGGGTTTTTCGGATCATATTGTGACCTCATTTTCTAGGGCGGAGTTTTGGACAGCGGTGCGGTATTTCGGCCATATCTTCGCGCACAGGCATTGGATTGGGGTGATTCAATAGGCGTTTTGCATCTACACATCACGAGGAATATCCCCAAATTTTCTTGGAATTTTCTGAATATTTTTCGAAGGTGAAAAATCTCTGTTTACAGGAATTAGTGCTACAGTTTTGCGATTTGTTTATTTCGGGGTGGTTCCCTTGTCGGATTTGTTTCTCAGTGTAGGAAACTCGGATTTGAGCGTGCAGGTACTCGTTTCGACGGGTTCGTCACGAGGATCGTGACAGTATTTTTCTTGGAATTTTTCGGGCACTTCTCGCAGGTAAAAATAGGGCATCTTTGGGACTGAATTCTGGACAGCATTTTTTCGGATACTTGTGTGCTTATTTGTGTGTATGTTTTGGGGTAATTGTGAACAGCGATCGCGATGGTTTATCTGTTTGAGCATTTGACTGTGAAAAGGGGATATTATACAGCGAGGAGGTTTTACAACTGAGGATTGCGCGTGTCCAGGTGGGTGGTTGCTTTATCCCTCTTTTCTGACTTACCCACTAGGAGTATTAGAGAGATCCTTCTTGGACATCCATGATTGATAATTGTAATTGGGACTTGCATGCTTGTGGGAATCTGATAGTGGTTGGGACTTATACATGATTGTATGGATTGCTATGTTAGCACTTAACCTTGCATGTGGAATGGAATATTTAATTGGGACTATATGATTTATCCTGTTAGTGGTATTACTTGAGGATAGATGACATGCATAGGTGGATACCCGTTAATGATCAATGACTTAAATTATGTTTCCTTGAGAACACTTGCATGCTTGTATGGACATCTAGATAGGCCATCTTTTATCGCTACACTTTCATGCTGGAACTTGACTTAGGAGAAATCTTGTTTGCTTATTTTCTCCTTTTCGTTAGTCAGGTGGTTCTTGTTGCTCGGGTTTGAGCAGGGGTCTGGGATAGTGTAGCCGGGGCCTGGATTGTGGATTATTTGTTTTGGCAGCGACCGCGGATATTGGGCGGTTGACCGGATGTCGGTTATAGGACATCGGTGTTAGGGCATGATTATGGGCTAGAGGGCTTTGTGGCAACCGCGGATTTTGGGCGGTTGACCAGATATATATATATATTATTTTACCCGATTTGGATTGGGAAAGTATAGCGGCTACCGCGGATAGTAGGCGGTTGACCGGATGTCGGATGTGGGACATGATTGTGATTGTGGGTTATTCCGGCGACCGCGGATATTGGGTGGTTGACCGGAGGTCGGTGGTGTCACGCCCCGGAACCCGGGCTCGCCAACAGATCCACCGTGCACACGGGATTTCCCGCGTACACGAAGCGCTGGTAACCTGCTCCGATATAATATGAACAATAAAAGAGCATAATACAGAGCTGAAGTAGAAGAACCACATAGTATCTCAGACTGGAACTACAAATAAAGCTGTAATAAGTACAATAATCTCCCAGCTCACCAAAATAATACAGCCAGCTGGCCAGCGCCAGACCCAAAATACCACAGTCTGAGTAAAGAGTACAACATCTGTCTAATATCCACTCTCAGTCTCACAGGAGATCTATCTACTCAGCGATCCCCTTACCTTTATCAGCTGCCGATGGCCTAGCAGCTCCCGCAGACGACTCTGCAAAATAAAGAAGAAGAAAGAGAGAAACAACAATGGGGGTGAGAACTACCAGATAAACCAGTAGCCTCCCCTAGTGGGTAAAAACCTCAACTCTGACGCACCCACTAGGACTACTCGAGGCAACATGAAAGAACAGTGGTAAGCTATAAAGGCTGCTGAAAAAAAAGAACTATCACCACTATGCCTCTAAATGCCATGTAGCATGAAATGACTGTATGCAACAATACCAAACATGCCTGCCTGAAATAACTCAGTCTTGTGTCACTAGTAAAACTGGTACTGCCTGCTGTGCCTTGCCAAATCGGGTATGCTGGCCAATGCATAACACCGACAGGGGATAGTTGCCAAATCGGGTATGCTGGCCAACGCATAACACCGATAGGGGATAGGAGTCTCAAAGACTCTAAGCATGTCTGCGACACACTCCGTAGTGGCACTCGAGGGGAGCGACCCACACGAGTAAAATATCTCAGCAATAAGTATCAGAAGTGCCATAAAACAGCAGGACTGGATCATGACTATGATCAGAGTGGGAAAACCATCCACTAGGAAAACCCGATCCCCAACTGATGCAATAAACCAGTCTCAACCTCAATCTGATGCAAGGATAAACATCTGGTCGACCGCCTACTGTCCGCAGTCACCGCGAGACCCCACAAGTCCACAATCTAGTACAAACTTGACTATACTATCCCAAACCCCTGCTCATACATGAGCAACAGATATCTGGATGCAAAGGACAACAATGAAACATGTTCAGATCCCAATATGATAGTGTAGCGATAAATAGTGGCCTCACTAGATGTTCAGTCATGCATGCAACTGTCTTATCTTTAAGAGCTGTAAAATAGTGTCAAATATTTATTTGAAAAGAAGATTTATTTACTGAATAAAAGTTATTTGCATGCGAGATTATAGCCTTTGTCCCAATCACAGTGTCCCAATATAAGTCATCATATAATCTGTGGGGTTAAATTTTAGGAGAGTTCGTCCCAGCGGTTCTCGTCAATTGTCATATTAATTCGTTCCAATAGTTCTCATCAATTGTCCTGTTAGTTTGTCCTGTTAGTTTGTCCTGTTAGTTTGTCCCAATGGTTCTCATCAATTATCATATTAGTTTGTCCCAGTGGTTCTCATCAATTATCATATTAAATTTTAGGGGAGTTCCAGTAATCCCAGTGAGCTTGTCAAAAATGAGGTAAGCAACAACCGCCCACCTCGAGTAGCTCAAACTATACCCCAGGTAGTCTCCTGGCTGTCCTCAGTCCTTAGATACTGCAAATCAGTGCACAACGCTCCCGGTATAAATACAAATCCCAAAAAGTACAATATTTGCTATTTTTCAAATAGCACGAGAAAAGAGGAGTTTTTCACCTCTAAACTGTGCTCCAAAAATCCTAGAAAAATCACGGTTGCGTTCCTCGCGAACAGTAGATCAAAATCGACTCTTTAAATGCCTCAATCAGATGCTCCTACGCCAAGATAAAAATCGGAGAAGTCGATGCTGTCCAAAAATTTCCACAGCAAAAAGGGGGGTCAAAGAGACCTCGGGAAACGTGCCAAAATTGCGAAATGGGGCAAAGTGATCAACACAGAAATTGAAGCCTTACCTCTTAGGAACGTGCTGCCGCGAAAATCGTCCAAAAATTCCTCCTGGTTAGCACACAGGGAATTTCCGACGGAACTGCGACGGGAAATGGACCTAAAAAGAAAACCGTCGCAGTGCGCCGCGTCGCAGATAACTCACTAACTGTAACTCCAAAAATTCTGGAATTTTGAGGAGAGAGAGAAGAGAGAGAGAGGAACAACTTTTGTGTAGGGCACTTTCTCTATTTCTCTCTCTACAGCCTGCAACCCGAGGTGGAATGAGAGGGGGTGAGGGGATGCTATTTATAATGGGCTGGGGCTCCACACAGGATCGGATCCGAACAGGAAACACTGAAACGGGCCAACCAAAACGCGCCATGTGTCCACAAAACAGGAAAAGCGGTGCAAGGGCCAATCAGAATTCGCCACGTGTCCACGTGGTGCACGTGGTTGCTCCGCGCTCCGGGTTTTCTGGATCCTGTCAGCCAATAGGGGAGCGCCACGTGTCACCTTCACACGTGCTTCTAGAAGCCGGCCAACCAATCAGGAGCCGCCACGTGGCAGGAGAGATCTTCGGTGCTCCCGGTGCACGCCATGCCCGTGGACCGTGCACCCGCACCTGCCCGCGCCTGCCCGCGCTGTGCGCCTCCGCACTCCACCGCTGTGCCGCCGCTGCGCCGCTGCCCGCCACCGTGCGCCGCCGCCCGCCGCCGCTTGCCGGTCGCCAGAACAGTAATTCAGGTGGCCGGAGTTACTGTTCCGGCATGAACAGTACCCATGTGCCAAAAAAAAAAAAAAAGTAAATATACCGTTTCGATCGTTTTCGCGCGCTGAGTCCAAATCCGCTGTCCATTTCACCAAATTCTCATCCGAAATTTTGCCGAAAGCTCCCGGAAAATTCCATTTGCTCCGATTTTCGCGCAGAGTCTATATTAAATGTCCAATTTCGATTCTACAAGCTCTGTTTCACCGAATAAGCTCCCCACAGTCACTGTTTAATGTTGCACAGTTCCTGCGGGAGTCTGGATCATCACAGGTGGTGAGACTTGGTTGTGGATTGTTAGGTACTGCGGCGATCGCAGAATTTGGGCGATTGACCGGATGATCACTTATGCATCAGATTGGGGATCAGTTTTCTTTTAGTGGAGGGTTGTGTTCCACTGGGCTTTATAGTTGTGATCCAATCCTGCTTTTGTTTCTTATCACACCGGCGCGGTTATTGCCCGGTGATGCTTTCCTCGTGTGGGTCGCTCCCCTCGAGATCCCCTCCGGAGGCCGGGGCCAGACAGTTATGGACAGATTTGCTATCACATCGGCGCGGCTTATTTGCCCGATGATGAGGGCGGCAGCAGGAGTTTTGCTATCACATCGGCGCGGCTTACTTTCCCGATGATGAGGGCGGTACAGATTGGGTTCATCTGCGACGGTTGGTTATTGTTGTATACGGTTATTACAGTCTAGGACTGTATTTTAGAGGCATAGTAGTGGTAGATTTCCCATTTTCAGCAGTTTCATTTCTTACCACTCTTCTCTCCTTTTTGCCTCTGGTAGACCTAGTGGGTGTGTCAGAGTTTGAGGTTTTACCCACTAGGGGAGGCTACTGGTTTACTAGTAGTTCTCACCCCCATTCTTCTTTCTTCTTTTTCTTCTCCCTTGTTTTGCAGTGTCTTCTGCGGGTGCTGCTGGGCTTTCAGCGGCGGGTCGAGGAGAGAGGACGGCTGAGTAGATAGATCTCGAGGCAGGATGAGCGGGTTAGCTGGACTGTTGATGTACCCATGTTTCCTCAGACGGTTGTACTTTTACATTTGGGACTGGCTTTTGCCAGCAGGTTGTATTTATTTTGGTGAGCTGGGAGAGACAGATGTATCATTTATACAGATGTATTGTATTTTATTTCCAGCTTCAGTCTGAGATGTATTAGTTTTTAGTTCAGCTCTGTTTTTATTGCTCTTTTATTATTATCTCTTATATCTGAGCAGGTTTGGCGCATCGTGTACGCGGGAAATACCGTGTGCACGGCGGATCTGTAGACGGGCCTGGGTTCCGGTTTACACCCGGGGCGTGACAGATTAGTTGGTATCAGAGCTTAGGGATAGGTCATTTGGGACTTAGGAAACCCTAGGCTTTTCGGCGGACCCTAGGATGTTAGTGCGTGAGAGACGCGACATTTTGCGAAAGTCGGTGATTTATTTGTTTGACTCTTCCTGTGAGTAAAGAGGGATCGACATATCCTATTTTTGTTGGACAGTTATGTTGGCTGCAGACAACATAAAGTTACAAAAATAGAGGGATGTCTTTGACTTTCGCTAGATTGGGTCGAGTGTTTGGGGTGTGCTGATTTGCGGTTTTGTCGTGATGAGCGGTGTCTCCCCGACGTTGGGCCCTGACCCGGGTGCACCTTGGTACGACAGTTCGGTCTGAGCTGGTTGTTTCGGGCCGGATACCCAGATTGGAGTCTGAGAGCTCCGGACCCGAAGGGTAGGTGTGTTGGTGGCAGATCAGCGGAGCGGTGGCACAGTTGTCGGACGAGTGACACAGTTGTCGGATCAGCGCAGTGGCACAGTTGTCGGACGAGTGACACAGTTGTCGGATCAGCGCAGTGGCACAGTTGTCGGATCAGCGCAGTGGCATAGTTGTCGGATCAGCGCAGTGGCACAGTTGTCGGAGTAGCGAGTAGCCCCCTCCGTCTCGATGTTTGGTGCTGGGGCACCGAGGCAGGGTGGATATTTGACAGCGAGAAAGCTGTGGGATTGCTTTGATCGAGTGAGCCAGTTTTGGCGGATGAGTCACCCCGATTTGTGGGATTGAGTATGGAGCCTTTGGAGACAGGGTCTTGTTCGGTGGGGGATAGAGAGTACTTGGAAGCCTTTTATGTCAAGAGTTAACGCAGTTGTTGAACTGCACGCTCCATGTTTAGAGGTACGGGGCGCATAGGATATGAGTGTTTGAGAGTGGATTGCCCTAGGATACCTTTTAACTCATTGGGTCCCTCCAGTACGGATTAGGGACGCCTCATTGGAGTAGGCGCCGGGTATGGAGCGTGGCATTGTAGTTCCTTTGGATTGGGATCTACCGCCTGAGGCGAGTTCTGATTGAGGCGCTTGGCGCCGGGTGATGGAGGACAGATCAGTCGGAGGAGGCATTCTCGATTTCTTTTTTAGGATAGTGGATTTTTGAGACTGTCGGAGCACATATGTTACAGCGGTCGGTGTGGTGGTAGGTGTGAGTTGTTCCGGACTTTTGGGTTCGTATCTTCCTGATACGGGAGAATTCCCTTCTTGGTGGGTAGTGCTTTTGCTTCATTGCTTGGGTTAGGGGGGGCAGGATGGTCACCACGCACACGGGAGGCTTATTTTTCCCGATCGGACTTAGCATGTGGAGGAGAGTTGTTGGTCCTGCCCGGTGTAGCTTGAGTCCTGGATTTTGCCGGTAGACCTGATGGTCTTGGCTCAGCTACGGGATGTTGTTGTGGTACTTGTTGGGCTGGCGGGTTCGGTTTTCTTTCGCGGCGGTTGATTATGCCGCGAGGCAGTTTTCTTGGGGAGCCAGGCCCGGAGGTGTTGGTGTACTTGGGTTGCTTGAGGGTTATCTTCCCCTCTATGGTTTTGACTTCGTGAGCGAGGCGGATGTTTCGCAGTGGATGAGTAGCCTTTTTGGCTGGTATGGTTGAGGGGCCTACGGCGGCGCCGGGACTCGGGGATACCCCCTTTTGGTTGCGAGTTCCCGGCTGTTCTCCTATCGGAGTTGTCTAGCATATCACTAGTTTGAGAGTTGAGGACACAACTCCAGGATTCGATGTTTTGGGAATTTTGTCAGACCAAGTGTGTCGCCTTTGGGGGCGCCGGTGCTAGTCGAGATGTGGAAGGTTGGTTCACTTCGGCTTTGCGTGGATCCCCGGGAATTAGATGAAGTGACCATCTGGAGCTAGCACCCTTGTCGAGCTTGGAGGATTTGATTTACCGGTTGTAAGGGTCCCGGGTCTTCCTGAAGGTTGATTTGCAATCTGGTTTTCTCGACTGCATATGGCTGTGTGTTGATGCCGGAGAGTTGGGGAATTGCTTCTACACCCCGACGGTTTAAAGATTAGAGATCAGACTCTACGTGATCAGTTGGGGGACTTATATTGGATACCTTGGGAGTACAGAGGTATTGGGATCAAGCTTTTGTGCCGATGGACTTGTGGTTGGATTATCGGGGCCCTGGGAGGAGCGGATGCCTGTACCGATGCAGGCTACTTGGTAGCTCGAGCGGTTAGCCCAGCTGTACTTGGATGAGGTGGTGCGGTTTTCTGGAATGCCCGCCTCTACTTTGTTCTAGTTAAGGACCCGAGGGTTGTATCGCGTCTCTGGAGGAGGTATTAGACAGCCTTGGGAGCTTGAGTGGTGGATGATTGGATATTTACCCCCTCTATTTGGTTGAGGTTCCGGGTTTAGGATTGATTTTAGTTTCGAGGACAAAACTTTCTTTTAGTGGGGGAGGATGTGATGACCTGGATCTCTGAGGAGCTGTGGTAGAGTCATTGGTGACATCTGGGGAGCCTGTACTGTGTCTTGGAGGTGTTAGTGCACCAATTGGACACAAGTGGCGGACTTCGGGCTTAATGGATCACGTGGGTGATCAGTGGACTCCGTCGGATCTTTAGAAGTGGTTTCGCGCGAAGCGGATATTAAAAATGGACTCAGCGCGAAGTTTGGACCAAGGAACACCTTTCCGGATGCCTTCGGCAATTTTTAGAGTTAGAATTTGGCAAATCGGACATCAAATTCGGATTCAGCGCGCGAAAACGGTCAAAATGGACTACCTACTTGATATTTTGCTCAACCGGTTACTGTTCATGCCGGAACAGTGATTCCGGCAGCGGCGGCGGCGGCGGGCAGCGGCGGAGCGCGGCGGATGGGCTCGGGCAGGCGGCGGAGAGGCCGCGGGCAGGCGCGCGGGTGCGCGGGTAGGCGCGCGGTGCACGGGTCGGCGTGCGCCGGAGGCGGGACACGTGGCATCGCGTGGTTGGGTGGCGCTGTGGGCGCGGTTCACGGGTGACGCGGGGTGTGCGGTGGACCGGGCGGGGCCACGTGGCGACCGGTGGTTGGCCGGTCCACGTGTGCCCGGTCCACGGAGCTGGAGTGGCGGCCTCGGGATTCGCGCTTGGCAGGGGGCGCAGGCGGCACGTGGGCGCGCTGACCGGGTTTTCCCGCGCTCGGGCCCGCCACGTGTCGTCGCCGCGTTTGTCCACGTGTTGCGCGGTCGTTGGCCCGCGCGGCTGTCCGATGTTCGGGGGCGACGTGGAGGCCCGTGGGTGATTCGGGCCCAACACTGTAGCGGCCCGAATTTTTCGGGCGCTCGGAAGTTGGGACACGGGCGTCATTATTTGAATTGTTTTTCCAGCCTATAAATAGGCCCCTGTTCAACACTGAAGAACTTTTTCTCTGCGCGGATTTTTGCAGTGCAACCTTCAGGAGATTTCTTCCTCTCCCAGAGCCGGATCCATATGCAGATTCCAGGATTTTTCTGCGGCACACATCCCGAGGTTTGCATTTTTACGGACACGGCGCGACGCTCGTTCGTTTGTGATCTTCTTCGTCACATTTTAGTGCGAGGGCTCCCCCGGCTTACTCCGACCTCCGATTGAGGCGATTCTTGCGCCATCGTCTTCACGACAGGTAGGGCTACGTTTCCCGTGTTTACTGGTTTTTCCCTTTCTGAGCTTTTCATGGGTTTTTTGGGTCATCTTGTGACCTCATTTTCTGGGGCGGAGTTTTGGACAGCAGTGCGGTATTTCGGCCATATCTTCACGCACAGGCATCGGATTGGGGTGATTCAAGAGGAGTTTTGCATCTACACATCACGAGGAATATCTCCAAATTTTCTTGGAATTTTCTGAATATTTTTCGAAGGTGAAAAATCTCTGTTTACAGGAATTAGTGCTACAGTTTTGCGATTTGTTTATTTCGGGGTGGTTCCCTTGTCAGATTTGTTTCTCAGTGTAGGAAACTCAGATTTGAGCGTGTAGGTACTCGTTTCGACGGGTTCGTCGCGAGGATTGTGACAGTATTTTTCTTGGAATTTTCCGGGCACATCTCGCAGGTAAAAACAGGGCATCTTTGGCACTGAATTCTGGACAGCATGTTTTCGGATACTTGTGTGCTTATTTGTGTGTATGTTTTGGGGTAATTGTGAACAGCGATCGCGGCGGTTTATCTGTTTGAGCATTTGACGTGAAAAGGGGATATTGGACAGCGAGGAGGTTTTACAGCTGAGGATTGCGCGTGTCCAGGTGGGTGGTTGCTTTATCCCTCTTTTCTGACTTACCCACTAGGAGTATTAGAGAGATCCTTCTTGGACATCCATGATTGATAATTGTAATTAGAACTTGCATGCTTGTGGTAATCTGATAGTGGTTGGGACTTATACATGATTGTATGGATTGCTATGTTAGCACTTAACCTTGCATGTAGAATGGAACATTTAATTGGGACTATATGATTTATCCTGTTAGTGGTATTACTTGAGGATAGATGACATGCATAGGTGGATACCCGTTAATGATCAATGACTTAAATTATGTTTCCTTGAGAACACTTGCATGCTTGTATGGACATCTAGATAGGCGATCTTTTATCGCTACACTTTCATGCTGGAACTTGACTTAGGACAAACCTTGTTTGCTTCTTTTCTCCTTTTCGTTAGTCAGATGGTTCTCGTTGCTCGGGTTTGAGCAGGGGTTTGGGATAGTGTAGCTGGGGCCTGGATTGTGGATTATGGGTTTTGGCGGCGACCGCGGATATTGGGCGGTTGACCGGATGTCGGTTATAGGACATCGGTGTTAGGGCATGATTATGGGCTAGAGGGCTTTGTGGCAACCGCGGATTTTGGGCGGTTGACCAGATATATATATATTATTTTACCCGATTTGGATTGGGAAAGTATAGCGACTACCGCGGATAGTAGGCGGTTGACCGGATGTCGGATGTGGGACATGATTGTGATTGTGGGTTATTCCGGCGACCGCGGATATTGGGCGGTTGACCCGAGGTCGGTGGTGAGACTTGGTTGTGGATTGTGAGGTACTGCGGCGATCGCGGAATTTGGGCGATTGACCGGATGATCACTTATGCATAAGATTGGGGATCAGTTTTCTTTTAGTGGAGGGTTGTGTTCCACTGGGGCTTTATAGTTGTGATCCAATCCTGCTTTTGTTACTTATGACACCGGCGCGGTTATTGCCCGGTGATGCTTTCCTCGTGTGGGTCGCTCCCCTCGAGATCCCCTCCGGAGGCCGGGGCCAGACAGTTATGGACAGATTTGCTATCACATCGGCGCGGCTTATTTGCCCGATGATGAGGGCGGCAGCAGGAGTTTTGCTATCACATCGGCGCGGCTTACTTGCCCGATGATGAGGGCGGTACAGATTGGGTTCATCTGGGACGGTTGGTTATTGTTGTATACGGTTATTACAGTCTAGGACTGTATTTTAGAGGCATAGTAGTGGTAGATTTCCCTTTTTCAGCAGTTTCATTTCTTACCACTCTTCTCTCCTTTTTGCCTCTGGTAGACCTAGTGGGTGTGTCAGAGTTTGAGGTTTTACCCACTAGGGGAGGCTACTGGTTTACTAGTAGTTCTCACCCCCATTCTTCTTTCTTCTTTTTCTTCTCCCTTGTTTTGCAGTGTCTTCTGCGGGTGCTGCTGGGCTTTCAGCGGCGGGTCGAGGAGAGAGGACGGCTGAGTAGATAGATCTCGAGGCAGGATGAGCGGGTTAGCTGGACTGTTGATGTACCCATGTTTACTCAGACGGTTGTACTTTTACATTTGGGACTGGCTTTTGCCAGCAGGTTGTATTTATTTTGGTGAGCTGGGAGAGACAGATGTATCATTTATACAGATGTATTGTATTTTATTTCCAGCTTCAGTCTGAGATGTATTAGTTTTTAGTTCAGCTCTGTTTTTAGTGCTCTTTTATTATTATCTCTTATATCTGAGCAGGTTTGGCGCTTCGTGTACGCGGGAAATACCGTGTGCACGGCGGATCTGTAGACGGGCCCGGGTTCCGGTTTACACCCAGGGCGTGACACTTTTGGAACGAAGTCATATTCGGCCACTTGGCAGAGTTCAACCTAAGATGGGTTTTTGTGTGGAGATCATCAGGGAGTTCTACATGAGAGCTAACATACTTCAAAAGGACCATGACACAGGGGCCTTCATCATTGAAACAACAGTTAAGGACGTCAAGTTTGACATTACTCCAGTAGTAATTGGTGCAAATCTTGGATTAGTTGTTGACACTACTGGTCTTTATTACACTGATGGTGATTTCCAACATGACACCCATTGGGATATGGTTGTGGACTCTATTTGCAAGTCAGGGACGCACACGAACAGGTCATATGTTGAATCAAAGGACCTAAAACCAGAGTATCATATTTTGTCCTTAATTGTATGCTACAACCTATTGCCCACACTAGGGACCAAAAGGATTCGATGGGATCGATTGCTACTTCTCTTTTTCCTTGGTCACCCGGAGAGTGCAAATGGAATTAACATCAACATTCCATTTCTTATTTGGCAGCAGATGGTACATGTCATTGAGGGATCAAGGCAACGTGACCTTCTACCGTATCCAATCTTGATTACTCGTATTCTGGAAGATCACGGAGTGGACATTTCCTGTGCCAAATATGATTATGGCTTGGGGGCAATTGATGGAATCACTTTAGCCAAGTCAATTAGCACTTTGAAGACATTTGGGCATACACAAGGCTATGCAAGTGAAGCGACAGTGAATGCACCACCTCGTCAAGAATCTCCTGAATCAGATGAGGTCGTAACTCTTCAAACCTTGCATCGGGATGTTCGCTCCTTAAAGCAAAGGATGGAGCAAGGCTTCAAGAAACTTGAGGATGGTTTAAAGAAAATCTTCGATATCCTTGGGTGCAAACATGATGATGTGGTCACTGGAGCAACTGCACCGGGTACATCGCATGGACCAACATCACATGATGATGATGATGATTCAAATGAGGATGAGTGATTTCTTTTCCCTCTTGTTTTTGGTTTTCAGTTTCTTTTCACTTTGTGATGAACAAGAACTCCAATGGGCATGTAACTAAGAACTTACCCTTCTAGTATGTTTCTTTTTGTCTATATTAACTGTTTGACAATTTGTGACAAAAAGGGGGAGAACAGAAGATGATGGACGTATCATAAAGGGGGAGAACATAGATGCTCAAGATAGGAAGAGAAAAAGAAAACGTTGAGAACAAGAGCCGGAAAAACAAAAGAACCAAAAGGAAGACGAATCAAATGTAGGATTTTAATTTCTAACGACTAATGTTTGATTTTGTTTGGAGTTTTGTTTTGCAGGAATTACATCACTTTAAGACTCCAAGTCCTAAGTCATAGAGTATGTTCTAGGACTGTTTGGTTCAAATGTAATTTGTATTTATTGGATCTTTCACGCAAAGAAAATCAATGTTTTGGTGATGACTGTTTGGTTCAAATGTAATTTGTATTTATCGGATCTTTCACGCAAAGAAAATCAATGTTTTGGTGATAACATTGAGTTTCGTTTTTTTTTTTTTTTTGGTTTAAGAAGAGTGACTTGAGCAATTTTATGTACTTTTGGGTTTTGTCACGAAATTGCCAAAGGGGGAGATTGTTACGGCTTTTTGTGTTGGCATATTTCGTGAGTTGAGTCGGAGTCTTAATGGGATCAAATTGTCAAATCAGGTTTCGAAGACTCATTGAAGATTCAACATGAGCTCAAGATAACACTCAGGTATGGTTAATTAAACCATGGTGATTTAAGTTCATTTATAATCATTGGAGTCTAGAAATGATTGAAACCCGGTTTAGACTTGGTTTTAGGAACTTGGTTTTAACTTACAACTTATTTTAAGTTTGGATTCCGGTACTAGGTCTGTTTTGGATAAAGCTTATCTTGGAAAAATCAGTTTTTACATTGAGTACCGGAACCACACTTTGAGTTCCTCAAACCCGACACAGAGTTTTCTGTAATTTGTATTGCGTACCGGAACACTATAGAAAAATCTGTGTTTTGCACCATTGAGTACCGGAACACGGTTTGTTGGCACCGATACACAATGCCTTCTCGGGATAAGATTTCTAAACCGACTTTTATCTTTTTCCAAGGGTTATAAATAGATACTTAGGGTTTCTCTGATACTTACCGATCAATCCAGAAACACTCGAGAGCAACCCTAGAGGCTGGTTTTTACCGTTCTTCTCCTTAGCCTCTTTTAGATCAATTCGACGGTTCTTCCAAGATCTATCTTCTGTCGAATTGATCTAGTCTTTGCTTAGAGATTTCTTCTACGGTTCCTCAATGATAATCTAAGCAAAGGATCACCATCGAAGCCAATATTCTTATCGGCTGAATTGTGTCGTGGATTCAACGTAGCACCGTGGATTCGGTGTGTTGAAGGCGTTTCGTGGATTCAAAACATGTGCTCGTGGATTCGAGTGGCGTTCGTGGATTCGAACGTGTGCAGTAGACGTGCAATCGGTGGAGCGCAAGGTCCGAAGAAGTTGAAGGAGGGGTTGAGTCCGTGGAGTCGGTAATCACCTTGTTATTCTTCTATTCTTAGTGGATTGTTATTGCGTGTTTGTCCCGTGGTTTTTCTCCTGGATTGGAGTTTCCACGTATATCTCAGTGTGCTGTTTTTTATTTCCGCATTGGTTTTTATTTTGCGCTGAGATTGGTTTTATAAGTATTACACCTATTCAGCCCCCCTCTAGTTGTTTGATAGTACCTATTTAGATCCGTGTGGATCCTTAATATATAAAAACCTACATTTGAGAGGAATTGACTTTGATCAATTAAAGATGAAATAATTGATATAAATGATCATTACATCAAATGTATTATAATGATATTCAAATCATAATAGATTTCTCAAAACATGAAAAGATGCAATTAAAGTCAATTTAACAAATACTAAGTTAATGTTCTATATACAAACACAAAATACAAAACAAAACCTAACCTAAGAAATGGTTCAAAAATTGTTATTTCAAAGAAAGCATTCCAATTGCCTTTCGCAAATGAATAAAACGTTTTTGATCCAAAGGTTTTGTCAAAATATCGGCTAATTGATCTTCAGTTGAAACATAGGAAATTTGTAAAATACTTGATTCAACTAGCTCTCTAAGAAAATAATATCTAAGTTCTATGTGTTTTGTCCTTGAGTGCAACACAGGGTTTTTTGAAATGTTAATGGCACTAGTGTTGGCACAAAGTATTGTTACCGAGGTCGCCGGGATGCGGAAGTCACTCAATACACTCTTTATCCAAATGAATTGAGTTGCACAACTTCCCGCTGAAATGTATTCCGCCTCGGCGGTAGAGAGAGCAATGCAGTTTTGCTTCTTACTATGCCATGCAACAAGACAATGGCCAAGGTAAAAGCATGCACCACTCGTGCTCTTTCGATCATCCACTGATCCAGTCCAATCGGCATCCGAATATCCTATTATGTCGAGAGATGTGCCCATAGGATACCAAATTCCGAAATTCAACGTACCTTTGATGTACCGGATGATCCGTTTCACCGCTTTCAGGTGAATTTCCTTCGATGCTGATTGATATCTCGCACAAATCCCAACACTGAAGGCAATGTCCAGGCGACTAGCCGAAAGGTAAAGTAGACTTTCAATCATGCTTCGGTAAAGTTTCTCGTCTACTTTTTCTCCGTGAGATTCACATCCAAGTCCCTTATTGCTAGTTCCCATTGGAGTCGGAAAGTCTTTAGAATCTTCTAATCCAAATTTCTTGACCAACTCCTTCGCATACTTGGATTGACACAAATGAATGCCCTCTACAGTTTGCTTAACTTGCAATCTAAGAAAATATGTCAACTCGCCTATCATGGACATCTCAAATTCACTTTCCATTGTTTCGGCAAATTTTAAAGCATCATTATTCCTTGTAGCACCAAACACAATGTCGTCCACATAGATTTGTGCTACAATGAAATTGTCTTGAAAGTGCTTCATAAAGAGTGTCCGATCGGCTCCCCCTCGAGTATAGCCCTTTTCCAAAAGGTGCTTTGTCAGTCTTTCGTACCATGCTCGCGGTGCTTGTTTTAGACCGTAAAGAGCCTTTTTCAATTGAAAAACATGCTTTGGAAGTTTATGATCAATGAAACCTTTCGGTTGAGCAACATAAACTTCTTCATTTAGAAAACCATTTAAAAATGCGCTCTTAACGTCCATTTGAAAAAGTTTTATTCTAAAATGGCAAGCGATAGCAAATAAGATACGAATTGACTCGAGACGGGCTACCGGGGCGAAAGTTTCCATCAAAGTCTATACCTTCAACTTTGTTGGTTTTTGGATCCCCAAAGATCTAAATAGGTACTATCAAACAACTAGAGGGGGGGTGAATAGGTGTAATACTTATAAAACCAATCTCAGTGCAAAATAAAAACCAATGCGGAAAATAAAAACAACACACCGAGATTTACGTGGAAACTCCAATCCAGGAGAAAAACCACGGGACCAACACGCAATAACAATCCACTAAGAAAATGAAGAATAACAAGGTGATTACCGACTCCACGGACTCAAACCCCTCCTTCAACTTCTTCGGACCTTGCACTCCACCAATTGCACGTCCACTGCACACGTTCGAATCCACGAACGCCACTCGAATCCACGAGCACACGTTTCGAATCCACGAAACACCTTCAACACACCAAATCCATGATGCCACGTCGAATCCACGACGCAAACTCAGCCGGTAAGAATATTGGCTTCGATGGTCATCCTTTGCTTAGATTATCATTGAGGAACCGTAGAAGAAATCTCTAAGCAAAGACTAGATCAATTCGACAAAAGATAGATCTTTGAAGAACCGTCGAATTGACCTAAAAGAGGCTATAAAGAAGAACGATAAAAACCTAGCCTCTAGGGTTGCTCTCAAGTGTTTTATTAATTAATCGGTAGTTCTTGAGAAGCCCTAAGTGTCTATTTATAGTTTAGAAACCTTTGGAAAGAGATAAGCATCAAAAACTGACTTAACAGATTTTTTCCCGCACGACGGTCCGGACTGGATTGGCTGATCCGGACTGTCGTCTTTTTTTCAGCAATTCCTGAAAAAACAAGGTTCGGGGTCCGGACTGTAGAGTTATGAATCCCAAAGGATCTAAATAGGTACTATCAAACAACTAGAGGGGGGGTGAATAGGTGTAATACTTAAAAACTCAATCTCAGTGCAAAATAAAAACCAATGCGGAAAATAAAATCAGCACACCAAGATTTACGTGGAAACTCCAATCCAGGAGAAAAACCACGGGACCAACACGCAATAACAATCCACTAAGAATAGAAGAATAACAAGGTGATTACCGACTCCACGGACTCAAACCCCTCCTTCAGCTTCTTCGGACCTTGCGCTGACCGGTTGGATATCCACGCAATAACAATCCCTAAGAAAAGAAGAATAACAAGGTGATTACCGTCTCCACGGATTTAACCCCTCCTTCAATTACTTGGACCTCGCGCTCCACCGATTTTGCACGTCCACTGCACACGTTCGAATCCACGAACACCACTCGAATCCACGAGCACACGTTTCGAATCCACAAAATGCCTTTAGCACACCGAATCCACGATGCCACGTCGAATCCACGACGCAAACTCAGTCGATAAGAATATTGACTTCGATGGTGATCCTTTGCTTAGATTCTCATTGAGGAACCGTAGAAGAAATCTCTAAGCAAAGATTAGATCAATTCGACAAAAGATATGTTCTTGAAAGAACCATCGAATTGACCTAAAAGAGGCTATAAAGAAGATCGATAAAAACCTAGCCTCTAGGGTTGCTCTCAAGTGTTTTTCGAAATTGATCGGCCGTAGCTCCCACGTTTTTGAGAAACCCTAAATGTCTATTTATAGTTTAGAAACCTTTGGAAAGAGATAAGAATCAAAAACATACCTTATCTGGAAATTTTCAGGACGGCGATCCGGATCGGATTTACTGCGATCCGGATCGTCGTAACGAGATTGACGATTCCAGAAAACCAAGGGTTCGGGATCCGGATTGCAAGGTCCGATCCGGATCGTTCATGCAATTCAGCAAAGTCCCATGTTCGGGATCCGGATCGGAATGGCCTAGGATCCGGATTGAAATTGCCAATGAACAAGTACCCTTCGGGATCCGGATTGCAAGGTCTGATCCGGATCCTGAACATGTCCCATGTCCAGTTTTTGATTTTTATGCAATTAAAAATTTTTCCAAGTGTTTCTACACTATAAGAAAGTATTCGGATCACCACAATTATTTAGTTAAACATACCTGATCCTCTTGAATACTTTCTTCTTGAGATTGATGTAACTGATCCACAATTCTTCAACTTCAATCTTCAAGACTCAAGACACTGAGTGCCAACATGAGCTCTTGTTGAATCTTTTCTAAGTCTTTGATTGCTGATTGACAATTTGATCCCTTTAAGACTCCGACTCAACTCACTGACTTGACTCACGAAATATGCCAAGACCAAAATGCCGTAACAATCTCCCCCTTTGGCAATTTCGTGACAAAACCCAAAAATACATAAAAGCGCTCAAGTCACTCATCTTAAACCAAAAAATCGAAACTCAATGTCATCACCAAAACATTGATTTTCTTTGCGTGAAAGATCCAATAAATACAAAATTACATTTGAACCAAACAGTCCTAGAACATACTCTATGACTTAGGACTTGGAGTCTTAAAGTGATGTAATTCCTGCAAAACAAAACTCCAAAACAAAATCAAACGTTAGTCGTTAGAAATTAGAATCCTACATTTGATCCGTCTTCCTTTTGGTTCTTTTGTTTTTCGGCTCTTTCAATTTTTTCTTTGTCTCCCCCTATCTTGAGCATCTCTAACATGTTCTCCATGTTCTCCCCCTTTGTGATACGATCATCATTTTCCGTTCTCCCCCTATCTCGATGATCTCATCTTTGTCTCCCCCTATTTCTCTTCTCCCCCTTTTTGTCACAAATTGTCAAACAGTGAACATACTAGACAAAAGAAAATCACTAACAGCATTAGTTCATAGAGAAAGAGAGATAAAAGCTCAGTTCCGGTATATAACAAAAATGTAGATTGCGTACCTGTACCAGAAAGCAAAAATCAAATAATTTCTTGAAACAAATCCAGATTTTGGAATCTTTTCAAATACCGATTTGTATTCCATCAAGAAATCCATTTAAGTGCTTTGAAAAACAATGAATTCACATAGATGCCATTCAATCCAATTAATTTCATGAAATTAAAAAGATTTACTCCAAAATCATGAAAAATAAAGGTAAAACATTATAAACCGTTTTTCATGTTATATTCATCAAACACAAGTCATCAAAAATAATCTTGAGATCCAAACTCTATCAAGATGTAACGGATTTACAAAGATGACTTACGGAGATTTCCAAATGACATCAATTCTGAATTTTTACCCTTTCAAATTTGAGATAAGCACTAAAATACCTAAGGGTGGCTCTTTGAGCATCTTTCAACTATTCCACCTTATACCAACCAGGAGATTGTTCAAAATATAAGAGCTTTGCATATAAATCTCCAAATGCTTCAACTAAAAATTTCAAGAAATATTTTTCAAGCATCAAAACATGTGGTAGCTTCACACACAGACCGGACGACCGGGGTGGCAGCTCTTTCCAACATGTGGTGGTAGTTTTCACACTCCTTTCGGATGTAACTCTTTCCACATCTTTTGCAAATTATTTCAATACCCTTGTAAGAATGCAATCTCTTACGTGAAAGAATTATATCCCAAATTTTAGTCTATCGGTTGTCTAACGTTTATCACAATGAATTCACACAACCGAGATAGATTAAGCATCTAAAGATCACACATGATTTCTAAAATTTGATGCTTATAATATCAAAAACTCCTATAATGAAGTATCTTCAAGATTATGATTATGGAGTAAAGTTGATAATCCATATAAAATTAATTTGGAGTGAATAAACGTGAAGCCCTTTTTATTCAATGCACTTGTTCAGTAAAAACCCTTTTGTTCAAAAACAAAGTATAAAAACGAAGAGCATTGAAAACATGTAATGCAGAGATTCAGAAAAATATGAAAGGAAAACCAATCAAAGCATTACATACAGTCATAAGCTATTTAGAACTTAAGACAAGGAAAGATATCACCTTTCCGAATCCAAAATCGCTGGATTTTGGGTTGTCTTGATTCGTTGTGGCCGGGGGTTGTCCGCTTTGACTGTTGGTCCACCTTAGGTCTTTGCCTCGTAGTGATCCACTTGTATGATTGATGTTGTGGCTCGGACCTTTGGTGGGTTGAGTGAACTCCTTTGACTTGATGTGTCTTTTGATTCCGTTGAGTTCGCTCCGTAGATGAAGTTGCCGAAGAATTTTTCTTTCTCTTTTTCGGGCAATCCTTCACCAAATGTCCTTCAAGTCCACAAAGGTGACACGTTCTTCCTTTCAATTTGAATGTGGAACTTGAAGCATGCACAGTTTGATCCTTTTTAAATCCCAAACCAACCTTGCTTGTTTGACCTAATCCGGACATACAATCTAGTTTCTTGGAACCGGTTGAAAGCCTTTGTATGTCGGATTTAAGTTGATGAACTTGCTTGGTCAAAGCTTGATTGGTGACATGAATATCCTCAAACTGTTTTTCTAGAAAACCAATCTTGTCCATATATGATTTAGCGTTTGTCTCCGATTGGTTTCGCTCTTCTTGGAGGATTTTATTGTTTTCCAATAAACGTTCTCGTTCCTCCTCGAGATCATGAAGTTTTATCTTTAAAGCATGATTCTCGTCTTGATCTTCAAGTCGTTGCTTCCTCAACTTCTTAATATGTTTGGCCATCTTCTTTGATTCCGTAAGAAGTTGTTGATATGCCTCAACGAGTTCTTCTTCGTCCGACTCCCCCTCACTTGTTGACTCTCCGCCGGTTGTAGATGTTTCATACAAAATCAAAGGAGTAGAGTCAGTGACTAAAGATGATAAACAAAAATTAGAAGAGGGAATTTGAGAGGCATGAAAAGCAACGACATTTTCCTCTTTACTTGAGGTCGATTCATTAGAAATAGAATCGTCCCAAGTTTTCGCTTGCAAAGCCTTCTTTTTATATGATTTCTTAGAAGGACAATCCATTGAAAAATGGCCGTAGCCTTTGCATCGATAGCATTGGATTTCCCCTTCGAAATCATCTTTTTCTTTTTCTTTAGAAGGTTTTGCAAAGCTTTTGAGTTTAGAGGATTTAGAACCCGATGATCCTTTAGAAGATTTCGTGGATGAAGATCCATCGGTTCGATTCTTCCAAAACTTCCGACGAAATTTCTTTACGATCCGCGCCAATTGTTCTTCAAAATCGGCAAAAGAGATTTCATCGTCGGAACTTGATTCGCTATCTTCTTCCTTTGTTGATTTGAATGCAATACCTGTAAGCTTAGAAGAAGACTTGGAAGAAACTTGATTAGTAGGAAAAGTCATTTCATAAGTTTGCAAAGCACCTACTAATTCCTCTACACTCATCTCATCCGGATGACTAACGGTTTCAATGGCGGTAACCTTTGCCCTAAACCGTTCCGGAAGAGTCCGAAGTATCTTTCTTACAATTTTCGACTCCGGGATCTTTTCTCCTAAATTAGCACATGTATTTATTACATCTTGAAGTCTAGTGTAATAATCTGTAAACAATTCATGCTCTTCCATATGAATAGAGTCAAATTGACTTGTAAGCATCTGGAGCTTTTGAATTTTTACAAGATTAGTACCCTCATGTGTAATTTTGAGAATATCCCAAATTTCCTTCGCGGTTTCACACGCGGAAATTCTTGTGAACTCAGTCGAGGAAAGAGAGTTAAAAAGAGCGTTCATACCTTTCCCATTGTAAGAAGATCATTCAAATTCCTCTTTGGACCATCTAGAGCGAGGTTTTGGGGTAGTAGAATTTCCTACTTCCTCAACAGGATGCACCCAACCGTATTCCACGGATTGCCATACCCGCTCATCAATTGCGATGAGAAAAGCTCTCATCCGCACTTTCCAATAAGCATAATTAGTCCCATAAAAAAGAGGAGGTCTATAAATATTACCACTTTCACCCATCATGATAGATAAATCTAAAACCCTCTCTGATACCAATTGTAGAGTTATGAATCCCAAAGGATCTAAATAGGTACTATCAAACAACTAGAGGGGGGGTGAATAGGTGTAATACTTAAAAACTCAATCTCAGTGCAAAATAAAAACCAATGCGGAAAATAAAATCAGCACACCAAGATTTACGTGGAAACTCCAATCCAGGAGAAAAACCACGGGACCAACATGCAATAACAATCCACTAAGAATAGAAGAATAACAAGGTGATTACCGACTCCACGGACTCAAACCCCTCCTTCAGCTTCTTCGGACCTTGCGCTGACCGGTTGGATATCCACGCAATAACAATCCCTAAGAAAAGAAGAATAACAAGGTGATTACCGTCTCCACGGATTTAACCCCTCCTTCAATTACTTGGACCTCGCGCTCCACCGATTTTGCACGTCCACTGCACACGTTCGAATCCACGAACGCCACTCGAATCCACGAGCACACGTTTCGAATCCACAAAATGCCTTTAGCACACCGAATCCACGATGCCACGTCGAATCCACGACGCAAACTCAGTCGATAAGAATATTGACTTCGATGGTGATCCTTTGCTTAGATTCTCATTGAGGAACCGTAGAAGAAATCTCTAAGCAAAGATTAGATCAATTCGACAAAAGATATGTTCTTGAAAGAACCATCGAATTGACCTAAAAGAGGCTATAAAGAAGATCGATAAAAACCTAGCCTCTAGGGTTGCTCTCAAGTGTTTTTCGAAATTGATCGGCCGTAGCTCCCACGTTTTTGAGAAACCCTAAATGTCTATTTATAGTTTAGAAACCTTTGGAAAGAGATAAGAATCAAAAACATACCTTATCTGGAAATTTTCAGGACGGCGATCCGGATCGGATTTACTGCGATCCGGATCGTCGTAACGAGATTGACGATTCCAGAAAACCAAGGGTTCGGGATCCGGATTGCAAGGTCCGATCCGGATCGTTCATGCAATTCAGCAAAGTCCCATGTTCGGGATCCGGATCGGAATGGCCTAGGATCCGGATTGAAATTGCCAATGAACAAGTACCCTTCGGGATCCGGATTGCAAGGTCTGATCCGGATCCTGAACATGTCCCATGTCCAGTTTTTGATTTTTATGCAATTAAAAATTTTTCCAAGTGTTTCTACACTATAAGAAAGTATTCGGATCACCACAATTATTTAGTTAAACATACCTGATCCTCTTGAATACTTTCTTCTTGAGATTGATGTAACTGATCCACAATTCTTCAACTTCAATCTTCAAGACTCAAGACACTGAGTGCCAACATGAGCTCTTGTTGAATCTTTTCTAAGTCTTTGATTGTTGATTGACAATTTGATCCCTTTAAGACTCCGACTCAACTCACTGACTTGACTCACGAAATATGCCAAGACCAAAATGCCGTAACACGGACTGGAATCCACGGTCCGGACTGTTCATGCAATTCCTGCAAATTCCACGTTCGGGGTCCGGACTGAAGTTCCAAGGTCCGGACTGGAATTGCGCATGAACTAATCTACGTTCGGGGTCAGGACTGTGATGCCCGATCCGGACTCTGAACATGTAGTATGTCCAGTTTTTGATATTTATGCAATCAAACATTCAACCAAGTGTTTCTAAACTACACAAATGTATTCGGATCACCAAAATTATTTAGTTAAACGTACCTGATCATTCCGAATCTATTTTCCTTGAGATTGATGTAATTGATCCACAATTCTTCATCTTCAATCTTCAAGACTCAAAACACTGAGTGTCAACTTGAGCTCTTGTTGAATCTTCTCTGAGTCTTTGATTGTTGATTGACAATTTGATCACTTCAAGACTCCGACTCAACTCACGAAATATGCCAACACAAAAAGCCGTAACAAACTTGTGAATAGCCCTGAGCAACTAACCGTGCTTTGTTCCGAATAACAGTACCTTCTTCATTTTACTTGTTCTTGAAAATCCATTTTGTTTCAATTATATGTTGTTGCTTCGGGGGCTTTCGTTAATTCCCAGACTTTGTTCCTTTCAAATTGATTAAGCTCTTCTTGCATTGCTTCAATCTAATAGTCATCCTAAAGAGCTTCATCAATATTCCTTGGTTCTACCATGGAGACGTAGCATGCGACTCCACATTCCAATTGTCTCCGAGTTCTAACTCCTTCTTGAGGATCTCCAATGATGTTTGATTCCGGATGGTCCTTGGAGATTCGAAGCGTTTGAGGTAACGGAGTACTCGGGGGAATTTGTGATGATTCCTGCATATTAGATGAACTAGAAGAACCATGAGATGCATCAAAATTTTCAGAAGACTTATCATCCAAAGATGCAATATCATTAGCAGGAGATTCATCATCAAGAGACAAATCAAGAGTAGATTTATCAGAAGACAAATGAGAATCTTCTTCTACTTTAACATTAATTGATTCAATCATCGTCTTCGATTCAAGATTGTTTACTCGATATGCTCTACTATTTATAGAATAACCCATAAAAATTCCTTCATCACTTCGAGAGTTGAATTTTCCAAGATTTTCTCGATCGCGTAAAATGTAACAGCGACTCCCGAATATACGAAAATACTTGATATTAGGTTTTCTACTAAACCATAGGTCATATGGGGTATTCATAGTACCCGGGCGCAAATAGACGCGATTGATCACATAGACCGCGATGTTAATTGCTTCAGCCCAAAAATATAAAGGGAGTTTCCAGCTATGAAGCATAACACACGCCATCTCTTGAACAACTCTATTTTTGCGCTCGATTACACCGTTTTGGTGCGGTGTATAAGGTGCAGAGAATTCATGTTTTATGCCATTTGAAGTGCAAAAATCAATGAATTTTGAATTGATGAATTCTCCACCTCTATCACTGCGAACACGGACAATCTTTTCACTTTTCTCAATCATAATACGATGACAAATATCATGAAAAGAGTCAAAAGTATCCGCTTTCTCTTATAAATATGCTACCGAAGAATATCTAGAGAAATCATCAACCATAAAAAAAATGTACCATTTTCCACCCAAACTAGGTTGACGAGTTAGCCCCATTAAATCTATATGCAATAATTCTAATGGGTGTTTAGTTCCTACATGGTTCAAATTCTTGTGAATGGATCTAGTTTGTTTTTCCTTTTGACAACCACCACACACAAGGTTTTCCTTGAAATTCAGTTTAGGAATACCTCTGACGATGTCTCTGTTAGATATTCTGGATAGTTCCTTAAAGTTTATGTGACCTAGTCTTTCATGCCAAAGAGTCTCATTATTAAGTGACACTAGGTTACATTGTTGACTTGTTTTATCAGGAACTACATAGCAAAATGAATGAATGGTTTTCGTCAGTTACAAGACATTCTACTGAAGAAAAATTAACTAAAAAACCATCATCACACAATTGGCTAATGCTTATGAGGTTAGTCTTAAGGCCTTCAACAAACAAAACATTATTCAAAGCTGGAACATCTGGAATAGCAATTGTTCCTTTGCCAACTATTTTTGAAGATCGTCCATCTCCAAAAACTACATGTCCTCTGGAGGTTTTCTCAAAAGTTTGAAAAATATTTTTATCTCCGGTCATGTGGCATGAGCAACCACTATCCAGATACCAAGACGTATTTTCATACGCATATAGTGAGATGTGTGAATGACAAGACAAGGAAAGAATTCACCTTTGCGCACCCAAACCTTACGAGTTTTGGAATACGTCGGCAATGATTGTGATGTTGATCTCCTTGGTGAACGCGTCTTGTTCGGTTGATCACTTTTCTTTGGAATCCATGATGACGTCGTCTTGTGGGGTGTACTACCATTGTTCTTGACCTTTGGTTGATTTCTTCTTGAATTTCGGTCTTTGTTCTTGATGGTAGTTGTTGCAAGAAGCGCTTGATTTGATCGCTTGGCTCCATTCTTGTAATTTCGTGTAATGTGCCATGCAAAACCACAACGAAAACATACCTTGGAAGGGTTTGATCCTGACGGAATTGAGGTAGACTTGTTAACGTTGGATGCGATGATTTTCGTCAGAGGAGGAGAAACCGACTGGGGCACGAAAACCATTTTGCTCGAACTTGGATCCTCACCAGTTCGAACGTATCCAAGACCCAAACGGTTCGTTTGACCGAGACCAAGCAATTTATCCAACTTGCTCCTTCCAGAACAGAATCGCTTCAAATCTTCCTTAAGTTGGAATATGGTCTTCGTCATCTCCAATTTTTCTTGTTGAGCCTCGGAGTAGAGCTTTGAGAAGTGATTTACATTATCCACCAATTTGATGTGCTCCTTCTCGAAACGCTCGTTCTTCTCTCGAAAGGAAACATTTATTTTGACCAAGTTATCCTTTTCCTCTTCAAGAGCGTTTGAGAGAGAAGTTGCCTCTTTAGATTGTTCTTCAAGATCCCACAATCTTCTTCTCAAACTTTTGTTTTGCTTTGCCAATTTTTTTGACTCCTTTAAAAATTTATGGTAGGCAAAAGCAAAGTCTTCACCTTCGGAATCGCTCGGTTCATCATCCATTGCATTCTTTTCATTTAAGGAGGAGTTGGATAATGAACCAGAGGACGTCGCTGAAAAGCACGTGTAAGGTGAAGTTGTGGACGCGTTGTAATGTCACGACCTATCCTGCATTTCTTTAATCCCTTTTGGGATAAATTGGTTGTTAGGGGCTTATTTTATCGAGTTTTCTTGGGTAGAACGTTCGTGCATGCTGGTATTTTTCTATGAAAGAGCCCGAAAAATGGTGAACGGCACTGCGATCGGATCTGAAATCCGACTTATGAATCTCCCGGAATGGGGTTTTGAAGGTCGCGGTATCCATAGTGTGCACCGGAATCCACGCTAAGAGTTGGCACGCTTTTCGAGGAGGTGGTGATTTTATCTCTTGTAACTAAAATTTAGAATATCCTTAGAGTACCGGATATGGGGATTTTTCCTTTATACGTACATATGAAAAGGAAAAATAAAAGAAATAAATCAATAATAAGATATAATTATACCCCGTTCACAGAAAAGAAAGAAACCCTAGTTTTTAAAAGACCGCCTCCTCTAACCTTTTTCTCTTGTGCGTGCCGAAGACCAAAATGAAACCCTAGTTCGGAGATAGAAAAGAGAGAAAAGAGAGCAGATCTTCCACCTTATTCGATCAACGTGCCGGAAGCCGGGAACGAGATGTCACCGTCATTGGAGAGCGGATCTTCCACCTTCTTCGATCAATGTGACGGAAGCCGGGAACGAGACGTCACCGTCATCGGAGGGCGGATCCGGATTCCCACCACCGCAAAGAACGGGATCGGGTCGTCTTCTCCGGTAGATCAAGGTATGCGGCTTTAATTTTCGTGTTTCCGTCGTTGTTGTAGGCGTCGTGGTTTCGTCGTCGTCGCGTAGCCGCCGCAGTGCTCGGGCGAACCGCCGCCGCCGCCGCCGCCGTGCGGGACAAAATCGCACGGGCATAGCCACAAACACCGCGCCGCGCGGCCCTACTGCCGCGCGGGGTGCCGCCCGTAGGCGGCGCGCGGGGCGCCACCCGCATGCGGCGCGCCGCGCGGCCTTGTGGCGCGCCCGCACGGCCTGCTGCCGCGCGGGGCGCCGCCTGCAGGCGACGCGCGCCCGTGCAACCTGCTGTCGCGTGGGGCACCGCCCGCAGGTGACGTGCGGGGCGCCGCCAGCAGGCGACGCGCGCCCGCGCGACCTGCTGTCGCGCGGGGCGCCGCCAGCAGGCGACGCGCGCCCGTGTGACCTGCTGTCGCGCGGGGCGCCGCCCGCAGGCAGCGGCGCCCGTGCGGACAGGTGCCGCGCGGGGTGCCGCCCGCAGGCGACGGTACCCGCGCAGGCATGTGCCACGCTGGCTGCCGCCCGCAGGCGGCGCGCGCGCCGCATGTCCTGCCGTCGCGCGGGGCGCCGTCCGCGAGCGGCGGCGCGCGAGGGAGTTCGGCCACACAGGGTACTGTTTTGCGACGTTCGCCGCGTGGGGGGTTGTCTAGCCCCGCCGCCCGGTCTGCGTTGTCCACCCGTGCGTTTCCTTATCTGATTCAATACTCGGGTGGGCTAGGTTCCAAATTAGGCTTTTATAATGTTTTTGTTGGGACTTTTAGGGGTCCGAGAATCATCCAAGGGCACAGGATGGTTTCAGGCGTTCCGTCGACGCAACTTGAGGTGGGTACCTTTGTTGTGTTTTGAAGTATGGTTTCATCTCGTAATATGTATGAGTAGAATAGAGGTGCTAATTGTTATTGTCTAACCCCTTTTCGCATGAGTATCCTTCTTTATTACTATCTGTTGCGACTGAGCGTCGCGGTGCTCTACGTTACACATTGACTGTGGTCATTCTGCTCAAGATTTGCTGACACGTACACAGGCAGTTTGGCCACCGCATGGGTGCACTTTTCCGGAGAAGTGGTCCGATTACCCGTGTACCCCACAAAGGTGAAAGTGTCATGGTGGGGACGCCTCGAGGTTACTTACGGTGCTGCACAAGTACCGTGGAGGGGTTTAAGCACAAAGGTGAGAGCAAAGTGTTCACTTTTACCCGAGATCTTTAGACCTTTTGGCAGGTGCTTTGTTTCGATTTACAGGAGGTGCGGGGGATTCATGAGGGAAAGTTTGGAAGCTCTGGTCTATCAGTTTGCTTTTATTTCAGTGTTTACCGCATTGTACTTGTTTACATCTACTATTCTTGTCACTGACTTCCCACACTGTGACAGGTTCAGTCGAGGGTAGGACCCGGGATAACGGTGAGGCTGCGAATAGAGGGTTCTAGCCCATTTGGGGCTAGTGACACTTCCTTTTCTTACTTTCGATTATCTTGGTTATTTGGTTAGTTAGTTTTGTTGTTGCCTTTATTGTGGCTCTATGTGGATGTTGGATTGAGCTTTTGACGTAGTATTGGACCATCTTTAATATGTTTATATTAGTCTTGCATGCGGCATGTTTTCAAGTGGGAAAATGATTGCGAAAACGTTTTCAAAACTGAGTGTCGTGTGGGCACTGCTTTACAAACCCGTGGATTTATCCTTTCAAAGTTATATTGCCACCGAAAAAGAAATTGTGAAAACGTTTTAAAAACCTAGTATCGTGTTGACACCGATTTGGCAAACTTGTGGCTTTATCCTCGTTCAAACTTGTGTTAATGTTAGTAGTTGTGATAAATCGTAATTCCCCTCTTTGGCTCTCAACGTGACTGTGTGGTTAAAGTATGTATTGTGATTGTGACGCCGTGCATATACAAAGGAGACTCCGTGTAGGGTCCTGGCATTCCATTGCCTTTGAATACCTTCTTTTATGACGGAGTTGTTAGGGAAGCTCTTCACTGTGTCATCTGCAATGGACCGGCCTGGACCGCGGGTATTTTTCTGCGTTTGAGCTCAGAAAACAGAAAACGGCAAAGCGATCGGTTTCGGTTTTCGATTTACGGATCTCCCGGAATGGAGGTCAAAGCGTTTGCTTTTGAGTGGGGCATCAGAATCCGTGCTAAGTGGCCGGCACGCTTTTCGAGATGATCGGACGGGACTTCCTATGATCAGTTTCTTTTATCTTCTTATGCTATTTGTTTATTTTATTTATTTTTGTTCTACCTCGACCTCCCCGTTTTTCGTATTGGTACTAATCGAGTCCTTTTAGTTGTGGGGGGGGGGTTGAAATTCGAGAATTTCTGGGCTGATCGTTGGGGTTTGCGGGTATTTTTAGGTGGTAGAGCTAGCAAAACGGTGAACGGTGGCGCGATCGGTTTCGATTTCCGACCCCGGGATCTCCCAGAATTTATTTTTGAATTTTCGTTAGCGGTTCGGACGCATCGAAAGCCGTGCAGGCGATCGACATATTTTTCGGGGTAATCTGGACCCCTCGTTGCATCCCGACTGATTTTAGTTGTGTTTTGGGGATTTAGATTTTTCCCGTTTTTCATTTGGGCGTTAAGTTTTATTTGGGTGCGTGCGGGGGAAAAACCCCAATTCCTTTTCCCTCTTCTAAAGAAAACGACGGAGGGAACCAAGACCGAGAAACGGGTAGAGAAAGGGAAAATCGCCCATCCTCTGCGGGATTGATCGGGCATGGAGGGGACGATCCTCCTTCTTCCTCCTCCTCCGGCGGAATCAAGGTGAGCGGTTCGAGTTTTTCCTTTTTCCTTTTTGCAATTTCTGTGAGGTCGAGGATTTGGGTGTCGGTTGCTCGGGTGTTGTGGGTGATGCGTGTTGTTAAACAGGAGGCCGCCGCCGCCGTTGTTAAACGGGAGGCCGCTGTCGTCGTTATCGTGTCATCGGGGTCGGCGCCGCAGTCGTCGGGGTCGCGGGGTCGGAACCGGAGCCACGGGGGGCGAAAAGGGGGTTACTGTTCACCCTGGTATGGCCGCGGTCCACGGGACCCGGCGTGCACCCGGCGCACGGCTCCCGGTCCCAGGGGCGCAGACCCGGCGCATGGATGCGTGCGCCGGGCCGCGCGGTCCACATAACCCGGCGTGCACCCGGTGCACGGCTCCCGGGCCCGGGGGCGCGGACCCGGCGCACGAATGCGTGCGCCACGCCGCGCGGTCCAGCTGTCCGGTGTGCACCAGGTGCACGCCCTCGCAGCCCTGCTTGGTGGACCCGGCGCGCGCTTCAACCCGTGCGCGGCCCGGCCCATGCTGCAGCGGTCTACCGCTGCGGCGTGCGCCTGGTCTGCGCCGCTGCCGTCCTGCGTCGTGGACCCGGTCCACGCCTGGACCCGTGCACCGTTTTTCAGCCTGAGAGTCCAGAAGCTCCGTTTTTGGCCCGTTTCGCCCCCTTTTTGAGTGTTTTTGACCGCGATGATGTTTTTAACATTAACTCTTACTATGACTTTTTCGGGTACAGGATGGGAGTGTTTTAGCGGGAGTTTCCGCACACCTTCTTCGCGTTTCAGGTGGGTACACTCTTAGAATCCCTTTATGCGCACTATCGTTATTTTCATGTTTATCATGTTGTGGGTTTTCGTTCGAGACTTAGTGTGGGACTTTTCGAAAGCTGTTGATGATCTCCAATTGTTCGTTTAACTGTACTAATGTTGATAGTGTTTATGGTTTTTATTATTGGTTAGGTTTCGTGTATTTGGTTACGATGCTCGAGGCTGCAGCACGTGCACCGCAAAGGGTGTGCTTTTCCGGAAAAGTGGTCGATGACCCGTGTATACCCACGAGGTGACGTAGTGGGGGCCCCCGTAGGTGGGGGGTTTGAGGCGCCTAGGTGTGAGCGGTGCGACCCCGTCGAGGTAGGTGCTCGGCGTGGTTTACCGAGGTTGGTGCTCGGTTTGGTTCTTTTCCCGAGGTTGGTGCTCGGTTTGGTTTTCTTTCCGAGGTTGGTGCTCGGTTCGGTTTTCTTTTCCCGAGGTTGGTGCTCTGTTCGGTTTTCTTTCCCGAGGTTGGTGCTCTGTTTGGTTTTCTTTCTTGAGGTTAGTGCTCGGTTTGGTTTTCTTTCCCGAGGTTGATGCTCGGTTTGGTTTTCTGTCTTGAGGATAGTGCTCGGTCTGGGTTGCCGGGGCAGGTGCCCGGTTCAGGTTTTGCAGGGGGAGGGGACACCGTCGATCGCACGATGCGGAGGGAGGTTACTCTGGTTTTCTTACGGTTTGCTTTAGTTATAGTCTTCCTGCATTTCATCTTTTATACCTAGTGTCGCTGACTTCCCACTCCGTGACAGGTTCCTTCGGGGGTGAGAGTTAGGGCGACGGTGAGGCCGTGGTAGGAGTACTTTTGGTCCTTCGAGGCCATGGACGGTATTTACTTTTTATTTTGCTCAGTTCATTACCTGTTAGTAGCTTACTATGTGGATTGCGATACCCTTGTGTGGTCGATGTGGATGATGGAATGTCGTTTATTTATCCTTGTGGGTGGTTGTTTTGCTTTTCCCGATTGGCCGCTTTCAAACTACAAAAGAAAAGAAAAGGAAAATATTTCGAAAACTGTTTTAAAAATGCGGGTGTCGTGTGGGCACCATTTCAAAACCCTGGGGATTTATGGATTGCGAAAACCATTTTGAAAATCTGGGTGTCGTGTGGGCACCATTTCAAAACCCTGTGGATTTATGGATTTCGAAAACCTTTTTGAAAAACCTGGGTGCCGTGTGGGCACCGTTTTTAAAACTTGTGGATTTATCCTTTCAAAAATTAGTCGGCCTCTTTAATATTTATGGAAAAATGGTTGTATGTATCCGACGAGTGAACTAGTGTGGTTAAAGTGATGATTGTATGGTTGTTGTAGTCGGGACGCCGTGCATATACAAAGGAGACTCTCCCGGTTCGCAGAGTGAATTTGTATATGCGGCGGGTCTGGGCACGCACTGGGGGAGGTTGGTTTCAAAAAAAAATATATATATACGCAAATTTCAAATCTTTTTAGTGGTCGTCTTCCGCTTAACAAAACCCCCGGGGCGTGACACTCCGTCCGTTCGCGGGGTGAATTTGTATATGTGGCGGGTCTGGCGCGCACCGGTAGGCGAGGTTGTTTTCAAAAAAAATTGTATACGCTTTTCTGCTTATTTAGAACCTCCGGGGCGTGACACGTGTGGAATGCTGTAGCGTTGTTATCCTCATCACTGGAAGATGACTCATTGGAAGTGGAAGTGTCATCTCATGTGACGGCTTGCATAGCCTTCTTCTTTGACGGATTCTTATTGGGACACTCCGTTGAGATATGGCTATAACCTCGGGCATTTGAAGCACTGGATTTGTCCCTCAGAGTTCTTCTTGTCCTTTGAAGAACCTTCTTGCTTTCTTGACTTAAAGCTTGAAGATCCCTTGCCTTTCTTGGACTTAACGAAGGATGAGGATTTACTAGAATTTTTCCTTCGAAAGCTTCGGCGAAATTTCCTCGTCAAGAGTGCAAGTTGTTTCTCGAAATCCTCCATGGATATATTATCATCAGCATCTGAGGAGGATGAATCCGCGTCTTCTTCTTTTGTTTATCTCAATGCAAAACCTGAAGACTTAGAAGAAGAGGACGGCTTTCCAGAAGAATAGTTAGTAGGAAAAGGCATTTCATAAGTTTGAAGTGCACCAACTAATTCTTCTATTTTGATTTCGTCCTGGTGTTTTACTGTTTAAATGGCTGCAACCTTAGGGCGAAATCTTTCAGGAAGAGTTCTCAAAAACTCCCAAGTTAGCACACGTATTTACGATATCTTGCAATCGTGTATAATACTCTGTGAAAGATTCATTTTCTGCCATAAAAATAGTCAAATTTGCTCGTAAGCATTTGCAGTTTTTGAATCTTCACTAAACTTGCTCCCTCATGTGTAACTTGTAGAGTATCCCAGATTTCTTTCGCAGTCTCTGTTGGGTTATTTTAAAATATGGATCTAAATAGGGAAAAAATCACCTAGAGGGGGGGTGAATAGGTGTAAACAATAAACACTCAAAAATCGTTGCGCAATAAAAACCAATGCGGAAATGAAAATATAACACGCAAGATTTTTACGCCGAAAACTCCAAAACCGGAGTAAAAAACCACGGGACCGATAATGTTACGGAATTTGAGTTGGCGTAGTTTCGTGAAAGTCTCAAGTCTTGAAGATTGAAGGTGAAGAAAGTTGGATCATTTAACTCAATCTCAAGAAAGAAGAATTCAAAAGGATCAGGTATGTTTAACCTAAGATTTTGTGTGATCCGAATACTTCTTGTAGTGTAGAAACACTTGGAAGAATCTTTCATTGCATAAAAATCAAAAACTGGACTTTGGACATGTTCAGGATCCGGATCAGGTTGTTCGATCCGGATCCCGAAGGTGGTTTGTTCATACACCAGTTCAATCCGGATCGTAGCCTCTCTTGATCCGGATCCCGAACACTGAGTTTACCATCTTCCTTGAACGATCCGGATCAGGCTTCGCAATCCGGATCCCGAACGTTGATGTTTGGTGAACTGTATGAACGATCCGGATCAAGCACTTCGATCCGGATCCCGAACCTTCATTTTTCTGGAATTACCTGACTCGTTACGACGATCCGGATCACAGCTAATCCGATCCGGATCGCCGTCCGTAAAATTTCCAGAAATGTTAGGTTTTTGATTCTTATCTCCTTCCTAGGGTTTCTAACCTATAAATAGACCCTATGATTCATTTCCTAGGGTAAGCCGATAAAAAGGAAAATAGCCATCATTTTCATATATCATCTTTTACGGCTCTAGATCCACATATAGAGAAGAAAGGAAATCATTAGAGAACACTCTATGTTTCTTCATCTATATTGATTAGTTTGATTCTAGGTTTTCATACTCACATCTTGAGTTGAATCAAACTAATGAATACTTATATGGTATTTCCGATCTATCTTTGATCTAAGTATTCGGCGGATCATCACCACCCAAAAACAACGATTTACCCCAAAAATCGGCGCGTGGATTCGCGTGTCCTTGTGGATTCAAGGTTCAACCGCTCTCATGGATTCGGAGCGAGGCACGTTCGTGGATTCGAAGGGTGCTATTGGGTGAAGACCGTGGATTCGGTCGGACGTCGTGGATTCGACGTTGGACGCCGTGGATTCGGCGTTGGGCGCAGATCGTGGATTCGAGAAGCGTCGCGGAGCGAGCGGAGAAGATCCTCTAGGAGCGTATGGAAAAGGTTGAGTCGTAAGTGTGTACGGTAAATCACCTTGTACGTGTTTTAATTCTAGTGGATTTCTGCCGTGTTATCGGTCCCGTGGTTTTTTACTCCGGTGATGGAGTTTTCCACGTAAAAATCTTGCGTATTATTTTTATTTCCGCATTGGGTTTTTATCGCAACGATTTTTTGAGTGTTTATACGTTTACACCTATTCACCCCCCTCTAGGTGCTTTTTCCCCTATTTAGATCCTTATTACATATAACCCAACAAGTGGTATCAGAGAGGGAATAGGGTTGTAAACAATGGTTGAAGGTGGAAACATCAACCGACCCCCGTTCTTCGATGGAACAAATTATGCGTACTGGAAAGTACGGATGAAAGCCTTTTTAATTTCCATCGACGAACGGGTGTGGCAATCAATTGAATTAGGATGGTCTAATCCAACTGAATTTATTGGTGATGTTCGCACCTTAAAACCTAGGTCGAAATGGACCAAGGAAGAGTTAGATTCATCTTCTTACAATGGCAAGGGAATTAATGCTATTTTTAATGCCTTATCTCAAACTGAATTCTCTCGCATCTCGGCATGTGAGACTGCGAAAGAAATCTGGGATGTTCTTCAGGTTACACATGAGGGAACTAACCTCGTGAAGATTCAGAAACTGCAAATGCTTACGAGCAAGTTTGACTCTATCTTAATGGCAGAAAATGAATCTTTCACGGACTACTATACACGATTGCAAGACATCGTAAACTCATGTGCTAATCTCGGAGAGAAGATTCCAGAATTTAAGATTGTAAGAAAGATCTTAAGAACTCTTCCTGAACGATTTCGCCCAAAGGTTACTGCCATTGAAACTATTAAACACCCGGACGAAATACGTGTAGAAGAATTAGTTGGTTCATTACAAACTTATGAAATGACGTTTACTACTAACAATTCTTCTGGAAAGGCATCCACTTCTAAGTCTTCAGGTTATGCGTTGAAAACAACTAAGGAAGAAGACGCGGATACATCCTCCTCAGACGATGACGAGAACCTTTCTATGGAGGAATTTGAGAAGCAGCTCGCTCTCTTGACAAGGAAGTTTCGCCGCAACTTTCGAAGGGGTAATTCAAGTAAATCTCCATTCTTCGGAAAGTCGAACAAAGGCAAGGGTACTGCAAGTTACAAGTCAAGAAAGCAAGAGAACTTCTCAAAGGATAAGAAAAGTTCAGAGGGACAACTACAATGCTTCAAATGTCGAGGCTACGGCCACATTGCAACGGAGTGTCCTAACAAGTATCCGGCAAAGAAGAAGGCGATGCAAGTCGTCACTTGGGATGACAACTCAACGTCAAATGAGTCATCTTCGAGTGATGAAGAAAAGAGCTCCACCGCATTCCACGCGTCCGTATCTTCACCCTTCATGTGCTTTATGGCAAGTACATCCGAGTCGTTGTCCAACTCCACTGTTGAAAAGAATGCAACGGACAATGAATCGGATGATTCGGAAGGTGAAGATTTTGCTCTAGCCTACCACAGACTTTTGAGGGATTCAAAGAAAGTGGCTAAGCAAAACAAGAGTTTGAGAGGGAGAGTGCATGACCTCGAAGAAGAAGCAAAAAGAGCGACTTCTCTCTCAAACGCTCTTGAAGTGGAAAGGGAAAACCTGATAAAAGCAAATGTTTCCCTTCAAGAGTCCAATGAGCAACTTGAGAAGGAACATACAAATCTGGTGGATAACGCGAATCACTTCTCAAAGCTCTACAACGAGGCTCGACAGGATAACCTGGAAATGACAAAGACCATTTTCCAACTCAAGAATGACTTACAGCGATTCTCTTCAGGAAGGAGTAAGTTGGATAGACTTCTTGG
Organism: Tillandsia leiboldiana; assembly: GCA_029204045.2. Classification (NCBI taxonomy): domain Eukaryota; kingdom Viridiplantae; phylum Streptophyta; class Magnoliopsida; order Poales; family Bromeliaceae; genus Tillandsia; species Tillandsia leiboldiana. The sequence continues at coordinate 12,331,314 of CM055071.1, read as the reverse complement.
TCTTGGTCAATCAAATCGGTTCGGCCTCGGATACACTCAAACTGGAAACAGTCCAAGTTCGAGTGACACAGTTTTTGTGCCTCAGTCGGTATCTCCTCCTCCGACACCGGAATTCAAGACAAACAACGACAACAAACCTACTTCATCCTCTTTGGGATCGTCAAGATCTAAGGTATGTTTTCGTTGTGGTGTTTCAGGGCACATAAGAAGATATTGCAAGACGGGAGTCGAACGCTCATCTCAAGGACCTCTTGCAACAACTACCAAAAAGGCTCCTCCCCGAAAATCAAAGCAAAACTTTTCAAATGAAAAGAGACTTGGTAGTTCATCGCGCAAGACGATTTCATCAAGGAACAACAATCGTTATAACAAGACGCCTTCACCTAGGCATATAACTTCACGACCATTACCGACGCACTCCAAAAGGGTTTGGGTGCGCAAAGGTGAAATTTTCCCTTGTCTTGTTTCCAATGTTTCCTTGCATGCATATGATAGTTCGTCTTGGTATCTGGATAGCGGGTGTTCCCGTCACATGACCGGTGACAAAAATAGTTTTCAAAATCTTGAGAAAATCTCCGGAGGACACGTTGTTTTCGGAGACGGTCGATCTTCCAAAATTGTTGGAAAAGGGACGGTAGCTATTCCAGATGGCCCGATTTTGAAAAACGTCTTATTTGTTGATGGTCTTAAGACTAACCTCATAAGCATAAGTCAACTTTGAGACAATGGTTTTTCAGTTAACTTTTCATCTGTTGAATGCGTTGTAACTGATAAGGACCATGTCTTCTTTTTAAAAGGGGTTAGATCTGAAAACAATTGTTATGTTGTTCCTAATAAATTTTCTGAAAATTGTAACTTAGCCACTTTGAATAATGAAACTCTTTGGCATGAAAGGCTAGGTCACTTAAATTTTAAGGAACTTACTAGAATTTCAAACAAGGACGTGGTCAAGGGGGTTCCCAAACTTTTATTTAAACAAAACGTTGTGTGTGGTGGTTGCCAAAAGGGAAAACAGTCTAGGACTGCACACAAGAACTTGAACCACGTTGGTACAAAACGGCCCTTGGAACTTTTGCACATGGACTTAATGGGGCCGACCTGTCAACCATCTTTGGGAGGTAAATGGTATATTTTTTTATTGGTTGATGATTTCTCTCGGTATTCTTGGGTAGCATTTTTAAAAGAGAAAGCTGATACTTTTGATTCTTTTCACGAGATTTGCCTTCGTATTATGATTGAAAAGAATGAAAAGATCATTCGTGTTAGAAGTGATAGAGGTGGAGAATTCATTAATTCAAAATTCATTGACTTTTGTACTTCAAACGGTATTAAGCATGAATTCTCTGCACCCTATACACCTCAACAGAATGGTGTTGTCGAGCGCAAGAACAGGGTTGTTCAAGAGATGGCGCGTGTGATGCTTCACAGCCGGAATTTACCGCTACATTTTTGGGCTGAAGCTGTGAACACCGCTGTCTATATCATTAATCGAGTGTTCTTGCGCCCGGGAACGTTAAATACACCATATGAACTATGGTGTGGTAGAAAACCCAACATCAAATATTTTCGCATCTTCGGGAGTCGGTGTTACATTTTACGTGACCGTGAAAATCTTGGAAAGTTTGACTCACGAAGTGACGAAGGGATTTTCTTGGGGTATTCTACTAATAGTAGAGCATATCGAGTATTTAACTTGGAATCTAAGACGATCGTAGAATCCATAAATGTTAAAGTAGATGAAGCTTTTCACTTTGCATCTGAAAAATCTACCCTCGATATTTCTCTAGATGATGATACTCCTGCTGTTGCATCTTCTCATAATAATACTTCCAATATTAATGATGCATCTAATGGTTCTTCAAGTTTATCTAATGTGCAGGAATCATCTCATATATCTCCGAGTACTCCGTTTCAACAAACGCTACGAATCTCCAAGGATCATCCGGAATCGAATATTATTGGAGATCCATAAGAAGGAGTTAGAACTCGGAGGCAGTTGGTTTGTGGATTCGCTTGCTACGTATCTTTAATCGAACCAAAGAACATAGATGAAGCTCTTCAGGATGACTACTGGATTAAAGCAATGCAGGAAGAGCTCCATCAATTTGAGCGAAACAAAGTCTGGGAATTAACGAAGCCTCCAAAGCAACATAATGTGATAGGTACCAAATGGATCTTCAAGAACAAGAAAAATGAGGATGGTACTATCATCAGGAACAAGGCACGATTAGTTGCTCAAGGCTACTCTCAAGTAGAAGGTATAGACTTTGATGAAACTTTCGCCCCTGTAGCTAGACTCGAGTCCATTCGTATACTATTTGCTATTGCTTGTCATTTTAAAATCAAATTATTTCAAATGGACGTTAAGAGCGCATTTCTAAATGGGTTTTTAAATGAGGAAGTTTATGTGGCTCAACCGAAAGGTTTTGTAGATCATAAACAACCTAACCATGTTTTTCATTTGAAAAAGGCTCTTTACGGTCTGAAACAAGCACCGCGAGCATGGTACGAAAGGTTAACAAAGCACCTTTTGGAGAAGGGCTATACTCGAGGGGGAGCTGATAGGACTCTCTTTGTGAAGCATTATCAAAGCAATTTCATTGTAGCACAAATCTATGTCGATGACATTGTATTTGGCGCAACAAGAGATAATGATGCTTCTAAATTCGCGGAGACCATGGAAAGCGAATTTGAGATGTCCATGATGGGCGAATTGACTTATTTCCTTGGATTGCAAATTAAACAAAATAATGAAGGTATTCACTTGAGTCAATCCAAGTATGCAATGGAGTTGGTCAAAAAGTTTGATCTAGAAAATTGTAAAGATTTTCCGACTCCAATGGGAACTAGCCACAAGGGACTTGGAAGTGAATCACATAGTGAGAATGTAGACGAGAAACTGTATAGAAGTATGATTAGAAGTCTACTTTACCTCACGGCTAGTCGCCCGGATATATCCTTTAGTGTTGGGATCTGCGCGAGATATCAATCTGCACCAAAGGAGGTTCACCTGAAAGCGGTGAAAAGGATCATCCGGTATATCAAAGGATCAATTAATTTCGGAATTTGGTATCCTATGGGAACAAGTTTGGATATTGTTGGATACTCAGATGCCGATTGGGCAGGATCAGTGGATGATCGGAAAAGCACGAGTGGTGCATGCTTCTATCTTGGCCATTGCCTTGTTGCATGGCATAGTAAAAAGCAGAACTGCATAGCACTCTCGACTGCCGAAGCGGAATACATTTCAGCTGGAAGTTGCTCAACTCAACTCATTTGGATGAAAAGCGTATTGAGCGACTTCCGCATTTCAGCATCTTCGGTAACAATTCTTTGTGACAACACAAGTGCAATTAACATTTCTAAAAACCCTGTGTTGCACTCTAGAACAAAACATATTGAACTTAGATATCATTTTCTTAGAGAGCTAGTTGAATCAAATACTCTTCAACTTTCATATATTTCAACTGAGGATCAATTGGCTGACTTTTTAACAAAACCTTTGGATCAAAAACGTTTTATTCATTTACGAAAAGCAATTGGAATGCTTTCCTTGAAATAAACTTCTTTTTGAAACCTTTGCTTAGGATAGGTTTTGTATTTGTTTTGTTTTGTTCATTATCTATGTTTGTACATAGGACATTAATTGAGCATAGATCATAATTGACTTTAATTGCATCTTTTCGCACATTTAGAAATTTATTATGCTTTTGCCATCATAATATTTCACTGTTGCAATGATCATTTATGTTAATTAAATCATCTTCTAAGTGATCAAAGTCAATTTCTCTCTCTCAATGATCTCTTGGTATAGTCATTATCTTATTTGACTGCTTAGTCGAGTATGAAATCGAGATCAATATTTGGTTGAATACTTTATATCTTAAATAATTGATAGCCAATTGAGGGGGAGTCATAGAAAAAGTAAAATGCTCAAAAGATGTGGAAAGAGTTACATCCCAATGAGGAGTGTGAAAACTACCACCACATGGAGGAAAGAGCTACTACCTCGGTCGTCCGAGTATTGTGTGCAGCTACCACATGTATACCAAGCATGGTTGTTCAAATTTTTGATTAAGTAAAATGCATGTTGAAATACCTGACTCCGTCAAATTTCAAGGTTGGTATAAGGTGGGTTTTTAAAAGAAAGATGCTCAAAGAGCCACTCTCTTCAACAGATTGTCTAGATACATTATCTACTATATTTGGGATTTCAAACATCTATTGATCTTTGTATTTCATTTTCTTTACTGAATTGATGATTTGATAAAGGCATTACTCATAAGATCAAGTTAGATGTGATTGAAGGTGTTCAACTTTAAGGGATTTAATTCTTGTAAATTCTCGTTTCATTTTTGGATATTATTGATAGATTTGGCATAATCTAATTCTTGTTGTATGAAACGATGATTTGGCATAAAGTTGATTTGACACATTTGTGCTTACAATCTTTTTCTGGTTTTTCTTGAATTCTCTAAAGAAAAAGTTGGAGCCGATCCGGATCGGGCAAGATGATCCGGATCCCGAACGCAGGAATTCTTCTGCGGGCTGACGATCCGGATTGTATCTGCCGATCCGGATCCCGAACGCAGTTTCTCACTGCGGGTAGCCGATCCGGATCGCAAGCATGGGATGATCCGGATCGCGGCTAGGGTTTTATAAAGAACAAAAGGGTTTTGATTTCTTTTACTCCAATCTTTTGTTCCAAAGTTTCCAGAGCCTTTCTCTCTAGATTTCATCCTTCTTGGAAGCTTTCAAACTCAAGTTCTTCAACTCCAAGTAAGTTTTATTGATCAAAATCTCGGATTTTCACCGTTTTTTTTCTATTCCTCCTCAAACGTGTGAATTTCTTGGATCGACTTTGTTTGTGGATGGTTTTTGATCAAATTTCTTTTGAAATAAGAACTCTGGGTAGATTAGTTTTGATTATATGCTAGGTACTCTCCTGATTAACGGATTTTTAGGCTTCGATTTCTAAAATTTCGGTTTTAGGGCATATAACAAGGATTTTCGAAAAATCATGCAATTGATCTATTTTTAAAAGTCCTTTTGCAAAACTAATTTGATTCTTAGTCTCTCTACATGATTATGATTGTTTGGGTACAATTTTTCAAATCTTTGAAAATTAACAATTTTCTCATGTGTTCTTGAGTTGGTCTTCACAGGATACTTTTTTCACTAGCAATCAAAATGGTGATCACTTGGATTATTTTCCTACTTGCTGCTATGGTACATACGAGAGACACTGTCAAGCCCAAGAGGGCTAAGAAGGCTAAGAAAGCAAAGAAAACTAAAGATGATTCCGATACAGAATCTGAAATGGAATCAATTGACTGGGATGAACTGCAAGTTGAAGCAACGACTGTTCCCACTGCATCAAAGGGAAAAGCGCCTGCGGAAACATCGAAGGCTCCGCCTACTGCTGCTGAAAAAGGCAAAGCTCCAATGGAAGAAACTTCTGGGAAGACAAGAAGAAAAAGTGTTGCTCGCAAGAGAGGGAGTGCTCGAGGAATCTCCATTGAGCAACCAGCTGCTAGCCAAGCACCTCCACAAGACTTTGTCAGCTCGGCTAGGATAAAGGAGTTTGAAAACAGAGAATGCATTGGCGAAAGGCATGTTGATGTCAAGGCCTTGAAAGAGCGTTCTCGGGCATTTGGGATTTTATTTGACCAGATAGGTCTTGCCCCCATTTGCGACTTCCCGGAGACCACTGGGTATTGTCTTCACTCAGTAAGGATGTTTTATCAGAATGCCTGCTATCTAGTTGATCAGGAAAGCGGGCGTCGGGATTTTCAAACATTAGTCAAGAATGTCAGAATTAAAGTAACGCCTCAGCTAATTGGAGAAGTATTAGGGATGGACGCCCGAGCCGATGGCACTCATTACCTGAAGAATCAAGCCTTCAACACCTACTCCTGGAGAGTGGTAGTTGATGGAATCTGTGTTCCAGATACACGGTCGACAGGAAACTCCGTTTTCTCGAAAGAACTACGACCAGAGTACCGCTCCTTAAACCTCATTGCTTGTTATAATATTATTCCAAACATGAACACAAAGGTTCTTCGGTGGGAAAGAATGATATTCTTCTATCTACTTGGAAACCCCTCAGCAGCAATGGGAGCTAACTTAAACATTCCTTACGTCATCTGGTCAAGGATGGCACGATATGTGGAGCATGCTCACCCGTCAGAGAGACTACCTTATCCAATGATCATCATGCGCATTCTTCGCAAATTTAACGCTGACACAAATGCGAGCTCCTATATGCACAGTCTAGGAACGATCAATGAAACATCAATTGTAAAGTCTCTGTGACGCCCCACTTCCCAGGGGGTCACCCATCCTAGAACTACTCTAGCTCTAGCACGCTTAACTCTCATGTTCCTCTTGGATCTTGCTACCATCCAAAATGCTATAGCCGGGTTAGAGATTTAGTCCTATTATATCATTTATATAGAGGACTAATCCAAATTCCGGGGGTGTTACATTCTTCCCCCCTTTAAGCCCTGACGTCCACGTCAGGCTCAAGCACACTCACAAGCACCAGGCGATGTGAGACTCGTCTCGCTAGCCTTAGCCGACCTTGTGAGGAGCTGCACTCCACTCACAACGGTCATTAGCCGGGGAGCCTCGCTCTACCCGCTATATAACCCTGGCTCAGCCGAGACTCATCTCACATTTCCGGCTGGTGAATGGCTCTGATACCAACTGTGACGCCCCACTTCCCAGGGGGTCACCCATCCTAGAACTACTCTAGCTCTAGCACGCTTAACTCTCATGTTCCTCTTGGATCTTGCTACCATCCAAAATGCTATAGCCGGGTTAGAGATTTAGTCCTATTATATCATTTATATAGAGGACTAATCCAAATTCCGGGGGTGTTACAGTCTCTCTCGACGAAGCCAGATGAACCCTTCATACCTCTTCACCGGCAACGAGCACAACAACAACGAGCGACAACCTCTGCACCGGCAGAAACTCCTCCGGTTCCACCAGCACAGCAGGCACCTCCATCCACTTCTGATGATGATGCGTCAGTGAGCTCAATCTTTAAGGAACAACAGCGACTCTCAAACGAGCAAGAGCGCATGGCTACTGATGTCGCTGAAATGAAAGAGGATATCAAAGAAGTTAAGAAGGAACAAGCTTCTATAACCAAACGGATCAAGAAAATGTTTCAAAAGCTTGGGTGTATCAGCTCCGACGACTCAGCATAAAGTTTTTCTTCTTTTCTCTAATCTTTCTTTTGCAGGTTTTAAGTTTTTGTTCTTATTTAGTTCTCAGGTTTTTCTTTATTTTGTTGTTATTTAACTCTCCTTAATTTTTGTAAATTTGGCTTTGTTTGTGACAAAAAGGGGAAGAGAGTTTAGAGAACTTGAACAATGATATTGTGAAAATTGTGATCTTGTATACATCAAGGTACAATGATGAACAATGATGACTGCATCAAGGTACAATGATGAACAATGCTGATGAAAATTTTGTATACATCAAGGTAAGTATCACTTCAACTTCAACTTTGGTTTTTATCTTTTGTTTGAATACATGTCTCGACTAACTATTCGACTAACTATTTGGGCATGTAATATGACTTACAAGTTGATGTTGGACTAACATTTTGTGACATTTGGTTTTTAATTGCATAGAAGATATGTTGGTTTTTGACTATGATTCTCTTACATATCTGAATTCTCAAATGTCATGATGATCAGATAAACTCTATCTCTATACTAGGTTTTGTATGCTAAATATTCTTGAGGTATCTAACGATCTCTTTTTGTCAAGAATGATTTCTTTGTGCAGAGAGTACAGATGTATAAGTCTAGAGTCTGTTTTAGGAGTTTATTTCATGTTTTAAATTTTTGGATCTTCATTATAAATTTTTGTTGTATGGTGATAGCAACAAAAATATCTTTTTGAATTTTCTTGAGTGGATCTGTGTTTTGTCACGAAACCGCCAAAGGGGGAGATTGTTACGGAATTTGAGTTGGCGTAGTTTCGTGAAAGTCTCAAGTCTTGAAGATTGAAGGTGAAGAAAGTTGGATCATTTAACTCAATCTCAAGAAAGAAGAATTCAAAAGGATCAGGTATGTTTAACCTAAGATTTTGTGTGATCCGAATACTTCTTGTAGTGTAGAAACACTTGGAAGAATCTTTCATTGCATAAAAATCAAAAACTGGACTTGGGACATGTTCAGGATCCGGATCAGGTTGTTCGATCCGGATCCCGAAGGTGGTTTGTTCATACACCAGTTCAATCCGGATCGTAGCCTCTCTTGATCCGGATCCCGAACACTGAGTTTACCATCTTCCTTGAACGATCCGGATCAGGCTTCGCAATCCGGATCCCGAACGTTGATGTTTGGTGAACTGTATGAACGATCCGGATCAAGCACTTCGATCCGGATCCCGAACCTTCGTTTTTCTGGAATTACCTGACTCGTTACGACGATCCGGATCACAGCTAATCCGATCCAGATCGCCGTCCGTAAAATTTCCAGAAATGTTAGGTTTTTGATTCTTATCTCCTTCCTAGGATTTCTAACCTATAAATAGACCCTATGATTCATTTCCTAGGGTAAGCCGATAAAAAGGAAAATAGCCGTCATTTTCATATATCATCTTTTACGGCTCTAGATCCACATATAGAGAAGAAAGGAAATCATTAGAGAACACTCTATGTTTCTTCATCTATATTGATTAGTTTGATTCTAGGTTTTCATACTCACATCTTGAGTTGAATCAAACTAATGAATACTTATATGGTATTTCCGATCTATCTTTGATCTAAGTATTCGGCGGATCATCACCACCCAAAAACAACGATTTACCCCAAAAATCGGCGCGTGGATTCGCGTGTCCATGTGGATTCAAGGTTCAACCGCTCTCGTGGATTCGGAGCGAGGCACGTTCGTGGATTCGAAGGGTGCTATTGGGTGAAGACCGTGGATTCGGTCGGACGTCGTGGATTCGACGTTGGACGCCGTGGATTCGGCGTTGGGCGCAGATCGTGGATTCGAGAAGCGTCGCGGAGCGAGCGGAGAAGATCCTCTAGGAGCGTATGGAAAAGGTTGAGTCGTAAGTGTGTACGGTAAATCACCTTGTACGTGTTTTAATTCTAGTGGATTTCTGCCGTGTTATCGGTCCCGTGGTTTTTTACTCCGGTGATGGAGTTTTCCACGTAAAAATCTTGCGTATTATTTTTATTTCCGCATTGGGTTTTTATCGCAACGATTTTTTGAGTGTTTATACGTTTACACCTATTCACCCCCCTCTAGGTGTTTTTTCCCCTATTTAGATCCTTATTACATATAACCCAATAGATAACACGGCGAAATCCACTAGAATTATAACACGTACAAAGGTGATATATCGTACTCACAGACGACTCGACCTTTTTCCATACGCTCCTAGTAGATCTTCTCCGCTCGCTCCGCAACGCTCCTCGAATCCACGATTAGCGTCCAACGCCGAATCCACGGCGTCCAACGTCGAATCCACGACGTCCAACCGAATCCACGGTCTTCACCCAGTAGCACGTCTCGAATCCACGAACGTATCTCGGTCCGAATCCACGAGAGCGGTAGCACCTTGAATCCACAAGGCCACGCGAGTCCACGCGCCAATTTTGGGAAAATCATTGTTTTTGGGTGGTGATGATCCGCCGAATACTTAGATCAAAGATAGATCAGAAATACCATCTAAGTATTCATTAATTTGATTCTACTCAAAATCGGAGTATGAAAACCTAGAATCAAATTAATCAATATAGATGAAGAAACATAGAATTAAATCTAGTTATTTCCTTTCTTCTCTATATGTGGATTTCTATTTTTGACCGTATTTTGGATTACCCTAAAAAATGAATCGTAGGGTTTATTTATAGGTTAGAAACCATTGGAAGAGGATAAGAATCAAAAACTGACCTAATCTGGAATTTTTCAGGACGACGGTCCGGACTAGAATCGGCGGTCCGGACTGTCGTGGCTAAACAGACAATTTCCAGAAAAACATACGTTCGGGGTCCGGACTGAAGTACCCGATCCGGACTGTTCATGCAGTTTCTGCAAAAACCACGTTCGGGGTCCGGACTGAAGATCCACGGTCCGGACTGGATTTGCGCATGAACAAACAACGTTCGGGGTCCGGACTGTGATCACTGATCCGGATCTTGAACATGTCCCATGTCCAGTTTTTGATTTTTTTATGCAATTAAAAATCCATCCAAGTGTTTCTACACTATAAGAAGTATTCGGATCATCAAAATTAATTAGTTAAACGTACCTGATCCTTTTGAATTCTTCTTTCTTGAGATTGATGTTGGGTTATGTATAATATGGATCTAAATAGGGGAAAAAAAAACACCTAGAGGGGGGTGAATAGGTGTAAACGTTTAAACACTCAAAAATCGTTGCGCAATAAAACCCAATGCGGAAATAAAAAATAACACACAAGATTTTTACGTGGAAAACTCCAAACCGGAGTAAAAAACCACGGGACCGATAACACGGTGAAATCCACTAGAATTATAACACGTACAAAGGTGATATACCATACTCACAAACAACTCAACCTTTTTCCATACGCTCCTAGTTGATCTTCTCCGCTCGCTCCGCAACGCTTCTCGAATCCACGATCTGCGTCCAACGCCGAATCCACGACGTCTGACCGAATCCACGGTCTTCACCCAGTAGCACGTCTCGAATCCACGAACGTACCTCGCTCCGAATCCACGAGAGCGGTAACTCCTTGAATCCACAAGGCCACGCGAGTCCACGCGCCGATTTTGGGGAAATTGTTGTTTTTGCATGGTGATGATCCGCCGAATACTTAGATTAGAAATAGATTGGAAACACCATCTAAGTATTCATTGATTTGATTCTACTCAAAATCTGAGTATGAAACCCTAGAATCAAATCAATCAATATAGATGAAGAAACATAGGATTAAATCTATTGATTTCCTTTCTTCTCTATATGTGAATTTTTCTATTTTTGACCGTATTTGGATTACCCTAGAAAATGAATCGTAGGGTCTATTTATAGGTTAGAAACCATTGGAAGAGGATAAGAATCAAAAACTAACTTTTTCTGGAATTTTACAGGACGACGATCCGGATCGGATTTACGGCGATCCGGATTGTCGTAACGAAACAGACAATTTCTAGAAAACAAAGGTTCGGGATCCGGATTGAAATGCCTGATCCGGATCGTTCATACATTTCAGCAAAAACCAATGTTCAGGATCCGGATCAAAAATAGCTTGGATCCGGATTGGATTTGCGTATGAAAACACCCTTCGGGATCCGGATTGCTGTGTCTGATCCGGATCCTGAACATGTCCCATGTCCAGTTTTTGATTTTTATGCAATTAAAAATTCATCCAAGTGTTTCTACACTATAAGAAGTATTCGGATCACCAAAAATAATTAGTTAAACATACCTGATCCTTTTGAATTCTTCTTTCTTGAGATTGAGTTATATAATCCAAACTTCTTCATCTTCAATCTTCAAGACTTAATACTTTCAAGAAATGCGCCAAAACAAATTCCTTAACAATCTCCCCCTTTGGCGGTTTCGTGACAAAACACAAATCCACTTAAGAAAATTCAAAAAGATATTTTTGTTGCTATCACCATACAACAAAAATTTACAATGGAGATCCAAAAATAAATACATGAGATAAACTCCTAAAACAGACTCTAAACTTAGACATCTGCACTCTCTGCAAAAAGAAATCATTTTTGACAAAAAAAGATCGTTAGATACCTCAAGAATATTTAGCATTCAAAACCTAACAGAGATAGAGTTTATACTCACCATGACATTCACGAATTCAAATATGTAATAAGATCACAATCAACCAACGACATATCTTCTAAGCAATAAAATTCAAAATGTCATAACTTTGTTAGTAATCAAACAACTTGTTAGTAATATTACATGCCCAAATAGTTAGTCAAATAATTAGTCGAGACATGCATGCAATCACAATACAAAACCAAAAGTTGTGATACTTACCTTTCAAGTTTCTCAAAGTTGACAAACCATTGTTCAAAGTCAAAGTTTAAAAGTTTATCGTTCTCCTCACTCTCTCCCCCTTTTTGTCACTAAAGATAGCCAAAAATTATAGAAGAAGGAAGAGTTAAAACAGTTTCAAAAGTTAGAGAGTTTAAGGGGGAATAACATAAAACCTGCAAAAGAGAAGATTAGAATAAAACATTATGCAGAGTCGTCAGAACTGATGCATCCTAGCTTCTGAAATATTTTCCTGATGCGCTTGTTCATTGAAGCTTGCTCTTTCTTAACCTCTCTAAGATCCTCTTTCATCTGAACGAACTCGTTAGATATGCGTTCTTGCTCGTTGGAGAGACGCTGTTGTTCTTTATAGATTGAGGAAACCGATGCATCATCATCGGAAGTTGATGGAGGTGCTTGTTGTGCTGCTTGTGCTGGTTTGACTGGAGGTGTTGCTTGCTGTGCAGAGGTTGTTGCTTGTGGTTGTGCTCGTCGTCGGCGAGGAGGTGATGGGGGCTCATCTTGTTTCGTGGAGAGAGACTTCACTATTGTCGTTTCTGTTGGGTTATATGTAATATAGATCTAAATAGGGGAAAAAACACCTAGAGGGGGGTGAATAGGTGTAAACAATAAACACTCAAAAAATCATTGCGCAATAAAAACCCAATGCGGAAATATAAATGAACACGCAAGATTTTTACGTGAAAAACTCCAAACCGGAGTAAAAAACTACGGGACCGATAACACGGTGAAATCCACTAGAATTAAACACGTACAAGGTGATATACCGTACTCACTGACGACTCAACCTTTTCCATACGCTCCTAGTTGATCTTCTCCGCTCGTTCCGCAACAGGTCTCGAATCCACGATCTGCGTCCAACGCCGAATCCACGGCGTCCAACGTCGAGTCCACGACGTCTGACCGAATCCACGGTCTTCACCCAGTAGTACGCTTCGAATCCACGAACGTACCTCACTCTGAATCCACGAGAGCGGTTGAACCTTGAATTCACAAGGACACGCGTATCCACGCGCCGATTTTGGGGTAAATCATTGTTTTTTGGGTGGTGATGATCCGCCGAATACTTAGATCAAAGATAGATAGGAAATACCATCTAAGTATTCATTAGTTTGATTCAACTCAATATGTGAGTATGAAAACCTAGAATCAAACTAATCAATATAGATGAAGAAACATAGAGTAATATCTAATAATTTCCTTTCTTCTCTATATGTGGATCTAGGGCCGTATAAGATGATATTTGATTATGACGGCTCTATTTGGATTAACTGGATTTACCCTAGAAAAAGAATCATAGGGTCTATTTATAGGTTAGAAACCCTAGGAAGGAGATAAGAATCAAAACCTACCATTTCTGGAAATTTTACGGACGGCGATCCGGATCGGATTAGCTGTGATCCGGATCGTCGTAACGAGTCAGACAATTCCAGAAAAACGAAGGGTCGGGATCCGGATCGAAGTGCTTGATCCGGATCGTTCATATAGTTCACCAAACATCAACGTTCGGGATCCGGATTGCGAAGCCTGATCCGGATCGTTCAAGGAAAATGGTAAACTCAATGTTCGGGATCCGGATCAAGAGAAGCTACGATCCGGATTGAACTGGTGTATGAACGAACCACCTTCGGAATCCGGATTGAACAATCTGATCCGGATCCTGAACATGTCCTATGTCCAGTTTTTGATTTTTATGCAATGAAAAATTCTTCCAAGTGTTTCTACACTACAAGAAGTATTCGGATCACCAAAAATATTTAGTTAAACATACCTGATCCTTTTGAATTCTTCTTTCTTGAGATTGAGTTAAATGATCCAACCTTCTTCACCTTCAATCTTCAAGACTTGAACCTTTCACGAAATTACGCCAACTCAAATTCCGTAACAATCTCCCCCTTTGGCGGTTTCGTGACAAAACACAGATCCACTAAAGAAAATTCAAAAAGATATTTTTGTTGCTATCACCATACAACAAAAATTTACAAAGGAGATCCAAAAATTTAAAAACATGAGATAAACTCCTAAAACAGACTCTAGACTTAGACATCTGTACTCTCCGCACAAAGAAATCATTCTTGACAAAAAGAATCGTTAGATACCTCAAGAATTGAAACATACAAAACCAAGTACAGAGATAGAGTTTATCTGATCATCATGACATTTGAGAATTCAGATATGTAAGAGAATCATAGTCAAAAACCAACATATCTTCTATGCAATCAAAAACCAAATGTCACAAAGTGTTAGTCCAACATCAACTTGTTAGTCATATTACATGCCCAAATAGTTAGTCGAATAGTTAGTGACATGCAACAAATCACAAGATAAAACCAAAGTTGAAGTTGAAGTGATACTTACCTTGATGTTCACTTACCTTGATGTTCACACATTCACACAGTTTTCACATCATCATTGTTCAAGTACCATCATTGTTCAAGTTCTTGTTCAAGTTCTCTCTAAACTCTCTCCCCCTTTTTGTCACAAACTAAGCCATAATTACAAAAACTTAAGGAGAGTTAAGAAGTTTAAAATCAAGAAAATCCTGAGAACTAAAACTAAAACAAAGTAAAAAGAGAACATTAAAACCTAAAAACTGAAATCCTGCACAAGAGAATTAGTGGACAAACGATTCAAGCATCTGAATCTGAGTCATTCGAGGCGGAGTCCTCAGAGCTCGTGCAGCCCAGCTTCTTCAAAATTCCTTTAAGCATTCCCGAAATCGTAGAACACTCTTGTTTCATCTGATGTATGTCCTTGGACATCTTTCTGAGTCCTAGAGCCATTTTGTCTTGCTCTTGTTTGAGGGAAGACTCCATGTTTCCCTTTTGGTCAATTCTTCTGGAATTTGAAGACCGTTGTGTGACGATTGACGGAGCAGTCTGTCCTTCATTCCGAGGAGATCTTCTTGGTAAAGAATGTGAGTTGTCAAGAGGTTCATTGCTTGGCACATTCTTTTTCTTTGCTTGCTGCTTAAGTATTGAGGAAGACTTCAGTAGCTTCTTTTTTTTCAGGTAAACCTTATTTTCTTCATCAATACCTTGTTGTACTTCGGCAAGAAATGTGTCCCAATCTTCTTCGTCTTCTGATTCAGTGTCAATTTGAGAGATATTCCTTGGGTTCTCTTGACATGGTTCATTTATTTCAATACCTCGAGCTCGTCCAGGTCGTCGAGCGAGTCTTTTTCTTTTTAGTATGGATGAAGAGGTCATTGGTGCTTTTCCTTTTTCTGTAGCAGTGGGCGGAGCCTTTTCCTTTGATGTCTCTGCACGGGCTTTCCCTTTCGAAGCAGTAGAGGTTTTCTGTGGCGATTTTTTAGGATGTGTTTCATCCTCTGACAACTCATCCCAGTTGACTTCATCCTTTTTAGCCCTCTTGGGCTTTACAGTGTCTCTCGTATTTACCATAGCCGCCAGAAGGAGAATGATCCACGTGATCACCATAGCTATTGGTTTCTTGTATAAAGAATTCCTGTGAGCAACACCTCAAGAACACGAAAAAATTGTTAATTTTCAGAAATTAGAAAAATTGTACCCAAACAATCATTATCGTGTAGAGAGACTAGGAATCAAATTAGTTTTGCAAAAGGAAATTTAAAAATAGATCAATTGCATGATTTTGGAAAATTCCCATTATATGCCCTAAAACCGAATTCTTTGAAATCAAAGACCAAAAATCCGTTAATCAGGAGAATACCTAGCATATAATCAAAACTAATCTACCCAGAGTTCTTATTTCAAAAGAGATTTGATCAAAAACCATCCACAAACGAAATCGATACAAGAAATTCATCACGTTTTGAGGAGGAATAACAAGAACGGTGAAAAACCGAGATTTGATCAATAAAATTTACTTGGAGTTGAAGAACTTGAGTTTGAAAGCTTCCAAGATGGATGAAATCTAGAGAGAGAAGCTCTGGAAACTTTGGAACAAAAGATTGGAGTAAAAGAAATCAAAACCCTTTTGTTCTTTATAAAACCCTAGCCGCGATCCGGATCAGTTCATGATTGCGATCCGGATCGGCTACCCGCAGTGAAAAACTGCGTTCGGGATCCGGATCGGCAGGTCCAATCCGGATCGTCTGCCCGCAGAAGAATATCTGCGTTTGGGATCCGGATCGGCAGGTCCAATCCGGATCGGCTCCAACTTTTTCTTTAGAAAATTTCAGAGAAATTCAAGAAAAACCAGAAAAAGATTGTGAGCACTTTTGTGTATCAACTTTAAACAAAAATCATCGTTTCATACAACAAGAAATAGATTATACCAAATCTATCAATAACATCCAACAAACGAAACGAAAATTTATAAAAATTAAATCCCTTAAAGTTGAACAATTTCAATTACATCTAACTTGATCTTATGAGTAATGCCTTTATCAAATCATCAATTTGGTAAAGAAAATGAAATACAAAGATCAATAGATGTCTAACATCCCCGATAAGTTAGATAATATATCTAGTCAATTTATTGAAGAGAGTGGCTCTTTGAGCATCTTTCATTAAAAATCCCACCTTATACCAACCTTGAAATTTTGACAGAGTCAAGTATTTCAACATGCATTTTATTTAATCAAACTTGAAAAACCTTGCTTGGTATTCATGTGGTAGCTGCACATAGTACTCGGACAACCGAGGTGGTAGCTCTTTCCTCCATGTGGTGGTAGTTTTCACACTCCTCATTGGGATGTAACTCTTTCCACATCTTTTGAGCATTTTACTTTGTCTTTGACTCCCCCTCAATTGGCTATCAATTATTTAAGATATAAAGTATTTAGACAAATATTGATCTCGATTTCATACTCGACTAAACAGTCAAATAAGATAAAAACTATACCAAGAGATCATCGAGAGAGAAATTGACTTTGATCAAAACAAAGATGAGTTAATTGACATAAATGATCATTGCATCAAATGAAATATTATGATATCTAAAGGATAATAGATTTCTAAATATATAAAAGGATGCAAGTAAAGTCAATAATACACATGCTCAATTAATGTACTATGTATAAACATAGATAAAGAACAAAAACACAAAAACAAAACCTAACCTAAGCAAAAGTTTCAAAAAGAAGTTTACTTCAAGGAAAGCATTCCAATTGGTTTACGCAAATGAATAAAACGTTTTTGATCCAAAGGTTTTGTTAAAATGTCAGCTAACTGATCTTCAGTTGAAATATATGAAAGTTGAAGAGTATTTGATTCAACTAGCTCTCTAAGAAAATGATATCTAAGTTCAATGTGTTTTGTTCTAGAGTGCAACACAGGGTTTTTGGAAATGTTTATAGCACTAGTGTTGTCACAAAGAATTGTTACCGAAGATGCTGAAATCCGGAAGTCACTCAACACACTTTTCATCCAAATAAGTTGAGTTGAACAACTACCCACTGAAATGTATTCCGCTTCGGCAGTCGAGAGTGCTATGCAATTCTGCTTTTTACTGTGCCATGCAACAAGGCAATGGCCAAGATAGAAGCATGCACCACTCGTGCTTTTCCGATCATCCACTGATCCTGCCCAATCGGCATCTGAGTATCCAACAATGTCCAAACTAGTTCCCATAGGATACCAAATTCCGAAATTAATTGATCCTTTGATGTACCGGATGATCCTTTTCACCGCTTTCAGGTGAACCTCCTTTGGTGCAGATTGATATCTCGCGCAAATCCCAACACCAAAAGATATATCCGGGCGACTAGCCGTGAGATAATGTAGACTTCCAATCATACTTCGATATAGTTTCTCGTCTACATTCTCACTATGTGATTCACTTCCAAGTCCCTTGTGGCTAGTTCCCATTGGAGTCGGAAAATCCTTCGAATTTTCTAAGTCAAACTTTTTAACCAACTCCATTGCATACTTGGATTGACACAAGTGAATACCTTCATCATTTTGTTTATTTTGCAATCCAAGAAAATAAGTCAATTCGCCCATCATGGACATCTCAAATTCGCTTTCCATGGTCTCCGCGAATTTAGAAGCATCATTATCTCTTGTTGCGCCAAATACAATGTCATCGACATAGATTTGTGCTACAATGAAATTGTTTTGATAATGCTTCACAAAGAGAGTCCTGTCAGCTCCCCCTCGAGTATAGCCCTTCTCCAAAAGGTGCTTTGTCAACCTTTCGTACCATGCTCGCGGTGCTTGTTTCAGACCGTAAAGAGCCTTTTTCAAACGAAAAACATGGTTAGGTTGTTTATGGTCTACAAAACCTTTCGGTTGAGCCACATAAACTTCCTCATTTAAAAACCCATTTAGAAACGCGCTCTTAACGTCCATTTGAAATAATTTGATTTTAAAATGACAAGCAATAGCAAATAGTATACGAATGGACTCGAGTCTAGCTACAGGGGCGAAAGTTTCATCAAAGTCTATACCTTCTACTTGAGAGTAGCCTTGAGCAACTAATCGTGCCTTGTTCCTGATGATAGTACCATCCTCATTTTTCTTGTTCTTGAAAATCCATTTGGTACCTATCACATTATGTTGCTTTGGAGGTTTCGTTAATTCCCAGACTTTGTTTCGCTCAAATTGATGGAGCTCTTCCTGCATTGCTTCAATCCAGTAGTCATCCTGAAGAGCTTCATCTATATTCTTTGGTTCGATTAAAGATACGTAGCAAGCGAATCCACAAACCAACTGCCTCCGAGTTCTAACTCCTTCTTGTGGGTCTCCAATAATATTCGATTCCGGATGATCCTTGGAGATGCGTAACGTTTGAGGTAACGGAGTACTCGGAGGTATATGAGACGATTCCTGCACATCAGATAAACTTGAAGAACCATTAGATGCATCATTAATATTGGAAGTATTATCATGAGAAGATGCATTGGCAGGTGTATCATCATCAAGAGAGATATCGAGGGTAGATTTTTCAGATGCAAAGTGAAAAGCTTCATCTACTTTAACATTTATAGATTCTACAATCGTTTTAGATTCCATGTTAAATACCCGATATGCTCTGCTATTTGTAGAATAACCCAAAAAGATCCCTTCGTCACTTCGAGAATCTAACTTATGTAACGATCCGGCCCACTAGCAATAATAACTCGTTGGGCCTAATCCACAGCCCAAAATGCTTAAGCCCAGTTATTATTACTAGTGTCCATGTCTCATATAAACCCAATCACAATTCCATCCACATCCGATGTGGGACTATTGGAGGCGTCACAGACTCCCCCCGTTTAGGCCTGACGTCCTCGTCAGCCCAAACACACACAGCAGCCCAAGATCACCAGGCAATGTGAGACTCGTCTCGCTAGCCCTGTCATCTAGACCCAGACTCAGCCGAGACTCGCCACACACTTCCGGCTGGTTATTGGCTCTGATACCAAATGTAATAACCCGACCCACTAGCAATAATAACTGGGAGTGCGGGGGAGCAAACCCTAGAAATCGGGTTCTTTGGGTGGGCCGAGCAACGCCGCCCGCCGCCGCCGTCGCTTCCTCTGGCGCCGGCCAGCCCTGGTAAGTGTTCTTAAACCTCAGGCTTGCTTCTAGACGGGTTGCATGCAAGCCATGCAGTCTCTTTTCCAAGTTGCCATTAATGGACTCCTAAAGCTCCATTATCTTCTTCCTCGGGTTGGGGATACACAGGGGCTTCCAAGCTTGTGCGGCTGAGGTCCATTGCACATCTGGAGGTCGTAGGAAGGCTGTGCTCACAGTAGTTTGAAGCTTGACCGAAAGGCAAGAGGGCTCGGCCAACTTGAGCTCCATCAAGAAAAGTGTGGGATCATCTTGCTCCAGCAACCATACCAGTTGTACTGCTACCTCCCACAGGTGAGCCCTCAAGTTTTGTGATGTCCTCTAAATGACGCTCACCTTTGTTGCTGCCCAGAATTTCTGAAATTATAAATGCCCAAAGTCGAGCTCTTGTTGTGATTGTGTTGATCCTGCACTTGGGTTTGGTGGTTTTGCTGGGGCTTAGAGGTGAGCCTCTATACATTTGAATATCCCTGAGCATGGTGCTCACTCTAAAAATGGAAAAGAACCAATGGAAAAATAGTTATTGCACAATTGAGCCTCAATGCACAGTAATCATGGGCCAACTTGTGTTTTTGTTGCCCAACCTGATTCCAGACTGTGAGCACGAGGTCCAGCACATCAAAATATAATTTCTGGTAAAATATTTTGATTTAAGATGCTCTGGATTAAAAGTTATAAATTAATTAGTGAAAAATTACCTGTTTATTATGCAATTTTGAAAAGTCTAGGGGGGTTACTGCAATTGTAACGAAGTGGAAAGTTGTAATTAATATTTATATGATTTATGGACCTTCCGTTTAGGTTTCGAGGTTTTTCGTTGAGTGGAAATTGCTTAACGAATCGTAAATCGGCAAAATTGTCGGTTTATCGGCGGTTCGCGCTAAATACACGTTTCTGTGACTTTGACGAACTCTATTGACACGTGATGTTATCGTAGGCCCCAGCTGTTCAGCACCAGCCGCCCAGTAGTCTAGCGAGAGCTCGGGATCAGCCTACATTCAGATGGGTTTTTGCTTTGGGACTTAGCGTCGGGTTTCCGGCATTTGTACCTTGTTTAATATAAGTAATTAATCGTGCTAACATGGTAGCCTTGTGGATTTTATCGTGGAATATGTTTGGTGCTATGGTTACTCTATTCGTATTTGGTACTATGGTTACTTTGCTCGTATATGTGGCACTATGGTTACTTATGCTCGTAGTTGCGACACGCGCACCCGCGGTCTGGCCACCGCAAAGGGTGCTCTTTTCCGGGAAAGCGGTCTCCGACCCGTGTAAACCCACGAGGTGAGGTAGTGGGGGCCCTCATAGGTGTGGGGTTTGAGGCATCAAAGGGGGGGGAGCGGTGCGATCTGTCGGGATAGGTGCCCGACGAGGTCAGGTGCCCCAAGGTGTGAGCGGTGCGATCCATCGGGGTAGGTGCCCGACGAGGTCAGGTGTGTAGGTGTTACAGGTGTGTAGGTATTACAGGTGTTGCAGGTGTTTGTGTTATCTTTTCCCTCTCGGGAGGGTGGTTGCTCCGGATAGCTTTACGGTTGGCTTTACTACTGTTTCCTGCTTTATTATTATGTTATCGTGTCGCTGATTTCCCACTCCGTGATAGGTTCCTTCAGGGGTGAGGGCTAGGCGACGGTGAGGCCGAGTCAGGAGCTTTCGGGTCCTTTGAGATCCCAGACTGTATTTTCCTTTTCTGTCGCATTTCATTACTACTTGTAGACTGTTGTGTGGTTCTCGATACCCTCGTGGGGTCGGTGTGGATGTCGGAACTTTACTCCTTGGATATGTGGATGTTTGAGTTCTTATCTTTGTTCGGCCGATTTTCAAAAAAAAAAGGAAAGAAAAAGAAAAGAAAAAGAACTGCGAAAAACCGTTTTCAAAACCCCGTGGATTTATGGATTTCGAACTGTTTTAGAAATCTGGGTGCCGGGTGGGCACCGCTTTTAAAATTGTGGATTTATCCTTTCAAACTGATCGGCCGTGAGATTGATTCAGTTCTGTGCTTGTATGTGTGTTAGAAACTGTCGTGATTGGATTGTTGACTGCAGTTGGATGTTGTACTAGCCGCGACGCCGTGCATATACAGGGGAAACTCTGTCCGTTTGCAGAGTGATCCTGTGTATGCGGCGGGTCTGGGCACGCACCGGGGAAGAAGGTTTTTCAAAAAAATTTACGCGCCAAATGTATACCTTTTGTGAACTGTTTCCGCTAAAAGAAACCCCCGGGGCGTGACAGATTAAGATGGTATCAGAGACTTTCTTCAATCACAACAGTTTGTGCCCGACATCCACAAAGATACCACACTTAGCTACAAATGAATGAATGAAATGAATAAGGCATAGAAGCGGAGAACGCGAGTGATCGGGGGAGGGGGGGGGGAAAGTATAGGTCCCGTTTCTCGATAGATGGTTGAGTGCTATGCTAGCGGAGTCTGGAACTGACTTGTGTTGTGTGTGTGTGCGGGTTAAGTTTCGTTTCCCGGTTTAGCTCGGTTGTCGTGCTTGAGTAGTCGTGTTGTTTTGGCTCGTGTAGTAGTGTAGTTATGGAGGCTAGGGTCGAGGCCGGCTACCACCGGGGTATCGATGGTTGCTAGGAATCAATGGAGTAAGCAACCAGCGCGGGACACGGTGGGTCTGTTGACGGTGTTTATGCACTTGGTGCGGCTGTTATCACAGCAGATCGTTGCGCCGGGTGTTGTTTTTTGAACCCTCCCTCTGCCAACGTTCTGGTCGTCGTTAGTAACGGCGACGGGTGGTAGAGTAATCCGCCGGTGTTTGTTAGTGAATAGGCGGTTTTGTCGGTCGTGAGCAGCTGGGTAGTCTCTTTGCCTAAGATTGTACCTTCTAGCGCTACTGGTTTTAGGTTACAGCAGATAGTCGATCGATTCTTTTGCATCTTGGACAAGGTGTCACGCCCCGGGGTCGAAACTGCGACCCGGGCCCGCCAAACAGATCCGCCACCTATGCCAACCTGCATAAGCGAAGCGTCCTACCTGCAAGAAAAGTACTACAACTAAACAGATATCAGAGCTATAAATAAAAATCTGCTGTAACTAAAATCAATCACTGTACAACTGGAAATAATACAACAATGTTCGCCTCCCAAGATAATAATAAAACAATATCCTCAAATACCAGCTCTGAACCCAACCGGGAGGTAACTCCAATAAATACAATAGTGTACAGTCTCGCGATACAAAAAGTCCTCACTACAACAGTCTCTCAAAAGAGGAAAAAGAAACAACTAATCTACTGATGATCTCCTCTGAAGGGGTACCGCTACTCTCCAATGACGGGTAGGGATCTAGCTCGCGACTCCCTCGCCTCGATCAACAACCGCAGAGTCAGCAACACCCGCTAAGACTCTGCAAAACAAAGGAGAGGAGAGAAAAAGGGGGGAGGGGGGGACCCCCAAAGGGTGTGAGAACTACACCAAAAAGGGAGTTCTCAGTGGGTACCACCGCCAGACCCGACGGTCTGCCCACCAAGTCCTCAAGAGACAAAAACTAACCCAAGTCATAAGACTGAAATGAGTAAGCTGGAGACTCCCAACAGCTACCCTGCCCCTAACTAAAGGCTAAAAGGGGGAGAACCAAACAGTGGTATGCAACCACTAGCACATGAAGTGCACCATCGACCCAATCGAGCTGACTGCCACATCTGGTCCAGTCAAACCTGCGCCCACCTACAACCACCTCCCGCTGACGGGCAGGAATTACGTAGGGCGTCCAAACGGACTAGCTCGCTATCGAGTAGTGGCTCATGCAGGCTATGGTCAAAATCCACGCTCTCTATCAGAACGGATAGAATCATGATGCTCAACCTCTCACACAGCGGTCAAAGTACTCTCAACGACACGGGACCACCGTCAACCAGACGGCTCTCAATAATACTAGCACTGATCTAAACTCAACTACCAGTCTGCACTCGGTCCCCAGGCACGAGTGTAACAATAAAAGTATTTGACCGAAATAAACCCAATCGAATGAACCGGTATAAAACCCGGTACTGCCTGCTCTGTCACCAATCTCCCGAACTCAGTATCTCCACTGTCCAAATGACCGGAACCCAACACGGTCTGACCGGCACCCAACACGGTCTGACCGGAACCCAACACGGTCTGACCGGAACCCAACACGGTCTGAGGCCTACTCCGGAGCGGCACTCGAGGGGAGCTACCCACACGAGTAAAGCATCTCTGTCATCAATATCACCAGTATCTCTAAATAGCAGGACTTTGATCATCAATCTGATCAAAGTGGAAAAACTCAACCACCAAGGAAAGACCCGACCTCAATCGGATGCAACAGAACGATAAGTGGGAAACTCCATCCACTAAAGAAAACTGATACCCAATCAGGTGCGTAGAGAAACATCCGGTCAACTGCCCAATATCCGCGGTTGCCGCAAAGCCCCACAACTAAGCCAACCTGTCCCAGACACGAAGTCCTGACTACCCTATCCAGACCCCTGCTCGAACCCGAGCAACACTGACCACTTGACTAGCAAAGGCGGAGAAAGGAAAAGCATGGTTTCTCCTAAGTCAAGTTCCCATAAGTAGTGCAGCAGTAAAAGATGGCCTAACTACATGACCATACAAGCATGCAAATGTCCTCAAGGAAATAAAGGGGGGTAAAGCATAATAATAGATCCTTTAGGAATAAACAACATGCCGGAATCCCAAAAACTAGACCTGTCCACAATCCAGGGTCCAGCAACAGAATGATTATAATAACTCCTCAGAGTACAAATCCGCACATAGCTACGACATCCTGTCCCAAAGCATAAACCAACCACATGAAAGGCTATGTGCTAACATGGCATGTTACATAATCTCATAGGGTAACATTATCCTAGGTAAGCTTACACTAATCATCACATAGATGTCCAAGTCATGCAAGTCCTCAGTATACCTCATAAATACTATTCTTGCAATCATTTATACAAATATCATTATCAAGCTTACCTACTTACCAACATAAACCATGTACCCTAAACATGCATGCATCAGTCATAGAGGGGTGACATCCCCACAAGTGCACTTATATTTGCCACAACATACTCATTGCCTTAAACAGTTACTGATATTAAGCTTACCCACCTGAAGCGCTTAAACCAAGGCAAACCTGAAGTCAGTGAAGTGGGTAGACGCCCACGGTCCAAAATCTGCCAAAATTACACCCTCGGTACAAGTCGCGCAAGCCTTGGCTCCAAACAACTGAAAACACCCCTGAGTACATCAATAAGGCTCAACATTACACTTTTATTCCAAAATTAACCAAGTATACACAGTCTAAAAATCAGTCCCAAATCCGTGCATATTTCATCTGCCGAAAGTGGCCAGAAAAATCCAATAAAAATACCACAGCAATCCTCGCGTCGATACCTTCGAAACGAGTACCTGCACGTCCAATTCCGAGCCCCATAGGCCGAGTTACAAATTCCACAGTACAGGTGCGCAAAACCACACAGCAACATAACTGTAATTCCATTTACAGATAAGGGGAAGAACATATACCTTCGGGTAAAACTCAGAAAAATCTAATAAAAATATTGTGATATTCCTTGCGCCGAGTAGATGAAAAAAGTGTATAAGCACGTCGTCAAACGATGCCCGGTTGCGGAGATAACGCCGAAAGACCAAGCCGCTGTCCAAATCCCCTTCACAGAAATGGGGTCACAGTAAGCTCGAACAAACACCTCGAAAAGCACGAAATGAGGGAAAGCTAAAAATACCAAGATCGTAGATCTGTCCGTCGCGAATACAGCAGCGAAGAAATCACTCGAAAAGGTGGTCGGAGTAGGCCGGGGGAGCTCGCGCACCGAAACGCGACGAAGGGGAACCAAAAAGGACGAGCGTCGCGCCGCGCCGTAAAAATGGAAACCTCGATAAGCGTGCCACCAAAAATCCCAAAACTTTGCAGAAGGATGCAGCCAAACTCGGGGATCATCTTTGCTGAAGGCACCCAGGCGAGAGGAGGCTCGGAAATAAAAAGGGGACTCGGATCGCTTTTATAGCTGCAGAAACAATTGAAGAAATGTATGTCTTTCCGTGCCGACGAAAGTTTGGCGGCCACTGCCATTCTCTTTACTGTCGCCCCCTACAGGCGGCGACGCCGTACGCTCATGCGTCATCTACGCAGCCTCAGCTTGCTACGCTATCAGCCACTGGA
Source organism: Tillandsia leiboldiana (assembly GCA_029204045.2). Taxonomy (NCBI): domain Eukaryota; kingdom Viridiplantae; phylum Streptophyta; class Magnoliopsida; order Poales; family Bromeliaceae; genus Tillandsia; species Tillandsia leiboldiana. The sequence goes on along the minus strand of CM055071.1, from coordinate 12,305,626 downwards.
GTCTATCTATCTGCTCCGACTGTCACATCGACGCCACACTTAGGCGTTGGAATCAGCTTTCCTGTCGGCGGAAAGTTTCCACTTGACGGCAAGAAGCTTAATCTGTTGCTGGACCACACCAACAAGTGCGGCCACCTGCTATCGCAGCTCATGTACCTTGTTCTACCCAGAGCCCTCTCGTGGCTCGAGTCGAGACAAGCGCGTCTCCCTATGTGGTGTCATCGCCAATATGCACACCACAACGAAACGATTAGCCCAAATTCAGCCATTTGAGCAATGCGCAATCTATACACCGACAAAAAGGCTCGTCGACCCAATCATGCGAAAGTATAAGAGGGTACTCATTTTCATCTCCAACCTTACGTTGTCGGCCGCCAACGTAATATCCAAAAAATGAAAGCTCGTTGCCCTCGATCAGTCCCAACATCCTTTTTGGGAACAACAACAACCAATCAAATACTTTCGCCTAATAATCCACACACTCTCTCGTGCTAACCCCTAGGGTCTCCCTAAGGTTGCTAACCACCTAGGACTGTTCCTAGGCTCTGATACCACTCTAATCTGTCACGCCCCGAGTCCGCCAATTTGTACGGTTCGGGCACGCCAACAGACCCGCCAATCGAGTAAGACCTGTTTCTACCCGAAAGGAACGGTAACATCCATAATAACACAACCAGTGTATGCGGAAGCTGTATATCAGAGCACTAAAAAGCACTATAAATTTAAAACTTTCATTCAATAACGAATAGTTAAAGCGGAAATGAAAGCATACAGGAGTGAACCATAAATTAAATTTACTACACTTTACATTTCTGAACTTTCAAATAAAATTATTACATTTCCTTTACATAAATTCCTCACTATACATGGTTCACTCAAGAAATACATAAATGGGATACCTCTGCTAGACCCTCTAGGTCTCTATGCTGCTGGGCCCTTGCCCCTGTCGCATACCTCGCCGTCTGCCTCTGAACCGTCTCGTCCGCTGCATCCATACCCGCACCTGTGGGGGGGGTCACCCAAGGGGTGTGAGAACTCCTGACAGAGTTCCCAGTGGGTTCAACCACCGAGAAAAAGTGTCCTACACCACTTGGTCCAATGGAAGCAATAATAATAGTGCTAGGAAACTAAATCCTCAATATCAAAATGCAGCTATGCAATATAACATATCACTACACTATCTGTGTATAACCATCTACCCAGCACTACTCTGTCTAGCCACACTAGGCTGCTAAGCACCAACTCGGCCACTGTGCCGCTGAATACAGGGTCCAACTAACCCGGCCACCTTGGCCACTCTATTTTTCTTTATTTTTTAGATTCTGGTGCTTTAGTTCAAGTTAACCCTCGGAAATTCTTATCCAACGGGCCCGAGCCCGGTAGTCTTGCTACCATAAGATAAGATTTCTAAGGTTGCCGATGACACCCGCAAGTGTTACCCCGCCCAACGGGGAACTTGTCATACGGGTCACTGCCCGGGAGAGGGACACTGCCCATGGCTCCGACAAGATCTACGTTTCACCCCGAAGGTACGCCCATTTTATCTTTTTATATTTTCTTTCTTTTCTTTCTACTTAGTTCTTAGCCTCTTTGCCTTTGAACACTTGCTTTCCTTTCTTATTCAGGCTTATAGCTCCCTTTTTGCCACTGGCAAATCACTTTCTCTTTTCTTTGAGCATTTAGCTCCTTGCTTTCACTTTTAGCCATTCGAAAGTACCTCGTCCGACGGGTCACTGCCCAGGGAGTCCTGCTCCACTTGACGAGTCTCAAATTCGAAGGCGCCAATTACATTTTCTTTATGCTTTTAGCCACTTTTAGCTTGCTTTTAATTTTTGCCTTTTAGCAACAATTTTTTCCTCTTATCCTAGATCTTGCCATAAGGATAACTAGAGAGTCTCCTGGACTCTTAAACATTTCTCTTTTATTTCTTTAACTCAAATTAAAGTTAAAGTTATTATCCATTTGCCCAGACATCCTATGACCTTCTAGGGTTATATTTGATCAACTCTTTAAACTGGGGATCTCATCCCACATTTCTGATTCCTCACTGAATCCTAGAGTTAACTAAACTCTGTTTTCCTGCTTCACCATTAACTTAGAGTTACACTGACTCTAATTCCATGTTCCACTGTTATCTTAGAATTACATTGACTCTACTTTTCTGTTTTCCCTTTCATATCTCCACACTTGATCCACCTTTTCCATCCTCCTGATTCCTTACTGAATCCTAGAGTCAACTTGACTCTATTTTTCTGTTTGTGAATTTAAACTCTTCTAGCTCAACTTAGGTTCCCTTTACCTAAGTCCCATGTCATACTTGTCCTAGAGTTCCATGACTCTATGCTGACCTCTAGTTCACCTTAGGTTTCCTTACCTAAGTTCCATGTCATACTCATCCTAGAGTTCCTTGACTCTATGTTGAACACTAGTTCTCCTTAGGTTCTCTTTACCTAAGTTCCATGTCATATACACCCTAGAGTTTCTGACTCTATGTTGATCACTCTATCCAGTGTCCTTAGGTTATCACCTAAGACCATGCCACTCATCCTTCCTAGGATAACTCCTAAGTTGATGTCACTCGTCAAACCCCTAAACTAGGTTTTCTCCTAGTCTTACTACCAACAAGTTCTGTTCCCTTATATCACATGATTCCTAGGGTTGTACCCTAACATGATCACAGTCATCAAGTAATTACTCATTTCTACGCATGCAATTATTTTCATATCCATCATAAAAATAATATTTATCCTCTAAGTCCTTTTTGCACATGAAAATGAATTATCTCCTTTTGGCAACCGACAGTTGCATTTATCATCTGTGTCCATCTACACATACAAATTTATCCCCTATTGTGGATAAATCATAAATATCACTTTTTCTCTAAATTTCTCTACACATGCACATATATCATCTGTTATTGGCAACCAACAGTTGCTCTTTTCATCTGTGTTCCTCTAAACATGCAATCTTATTCATAATTACCTAACGCCTCTAACAGGCTAATATCATGCTTCGAAATCGAAAAGCAAAGGAGCAAGGGGAGAGGTCACCCAATTTCGGCAGAATTCCCCACCTTGTGGTGTACCCAATTGCTTGTAGACACTTGCAATTGGTCTCCGCGCGATTCCACTTGTCCCCTCGAGCTTGCACGCAAAACGGTGCGCATCCCTCGAGTCCGCACGCAAAACGGTGCACGGCCACCAAACCTGCACGCAAAACGGTGCACGGCCACCAAACCTGCACGCAAAACGGTGCACATCACTAAAAACCCGCACGCAAAATGGTGCGCGTCATTTCAGTCTGCACGCAAAACGGTGCACGTTAAATCAACCTACACGCGAAACGGTGCACGTACCTCGAATCTGCACGCAAAAACGGTGCACGTCTGACTTTAGGGTTGCACGCACAACGATGCATATTTTTCCTAGCCCTACACGAAAAATAATGCAAAATATTAGCATCTGCACGTAAAACGGTGCGTATTGGTCCAACCTTCACGCAAAACGGAGCGCGTACCTCGTATTTGCACGCAAAATGGTGCACTTTCCTCTAGTCCTGCACGCAAAACGATGCGTCATATTAGAGACTGCACACCAAAACGGTACGCGCTAATTCGATCGGCACGCAAAACGGAGCACGTACCTCAAATCTGCACGTAAAACGGTGCGCGCTTAACCGTAGGGTTGCACGTAAAATGGTGCACGTTTTTCTAGCCCTGCACGAAAAATGATGTATATTATTTGAGACTGCACGCAAAACGATGCGAGACAGAAAAAATTACGCGCAAAACAGAACACGTACCTCGGGTTGGCACGCAAAACGGTGCACTTTCTTTTTTCAGCGTTGCACGCAAATAGGTGTATGTTTTTCGGGTTTGCGTCCAAAACTACGCATATTCCCGAATTCGCACGCAAAACGGTGCATTTCTTCCACAACTGGCACGCAAAACGAGACGCGCCAAAACTGTCCGCGACAGTCCGTGCAGCAACGGTACAGTAGAACTCAGTCCCTAACACGCAAAACGGCACGGGGTTAAATCTAATGTCCAAAATAACGTCTCAAAACTGTGCCAAAAATACCGTAAAAATGACGAATGGAGCCTACCTTGACAACGTCGCGCCGTCCCACGCGAATACACGCGATCCCCAGACTCCTTGGAGCATCTTGCGCGCTCCACGAAATCCCCCACCTTCCTCTCTCTCTCTCTCTCTCTCTTTCTCTTTCTCTCTCTCGTGCTCGGGTGGAGAAGAAAAGGAAGAAGGAGAGGAAGAATGGCGGTGCGGGGGAGGAAGGAAGAAGAAGAAGAGAAGAAGGAGAAAAGAAAGGAGAGGGGTGGACCGTGGACCGGGTTCACCGTCCCCCCCAATGGGGAATCTTGGGTGGCGGTCCACAAGGCAAGGGGGCGCGCACCGGGTCCAGGCAGCGCCCCCTGCGCCACATGGCGCGCGTCCTGCGCGCCACGCGGGCGCGCACCCGCGCCTTGTGCAGCACGCCTTTGCAGCCTCGGAATTCACGCCCGTGATTCTGAAAATTTGTTTTTGTCCTGTTTTCTGTCCATTTTTCGTCCGTTTCCGTCTAAATTTGACAGGTGGTTTCGTTTCAGCTTAATTTATCACAGAAAATTTTAAATTTTCAGTTTGGGCCATTTCTTGACCACCAAAATCCTCGCTGTATCCAGAATCGCTGGCGGACCCAGTTCTCGCAATCCGGGTATCCGATCAAAGCGAAATTTTTACTGTAACCTTAAAACATAATTACACAGCTCCCGTAATTTTCTCAGAATTTTTTGACACTGTTGGCGGAGCCCGTTCCCACTATCCGGCCTCCGATCAACGCGAAACTTTTTCTGTGGCCTTAAAACATATTTACGGGGCTCCCGTAATTTTTTCGGAATTTTCGACACTGTGAATTTTCCACTAAAAAATCTGGGCCCCCTTGCTCAAAAAAATTTTTAGATCTCTCCATTTTAACCCGATTTGGGCCCAACTCGCGTCCACATATTCTTTACTTCCCTAACTTTCATAACACTAGTATTTCATACCACCTTTATTTACATTTATTTATGTGTCGAAAATCCCGTACTTTACAAGTGTCACGCCCCGGGGTCCGATTTGTAAAGCCATTTTCAGAAATAGGGCTAGTTGGGAAAATAAAGTTAGCAAAAATTGCCCTATTTTTTTTTAAAAAAAAAATATTTCCCACGGGACGAATAGACCCGCCGCCACAAATACAGGTAACCCTCTGTTCATACGGATAGAATCTCCCATATATTTGCATGGCGTCATACACAATACAATCATCACAACCACCGATTCTAAACTCACACACAATAACATATACGATGGGATGCACAATCCGCAAAATGATTCTTATAACATGATGCTTGATATGCTGCAGATGATACAAATGCACAGTTCACCCAACAATCCTATACCTTTGAAAGTGTTTCCCTTCTAGAAACCATATTTGAAGTCTAATAATACCATGAAAACTAAAATCATTATGAAAACCGTTTCCCACATGGAAACATAGGTTTTTTAAAATCGGCTACCACGAGGAATATGTGGGTTATGAATAATATGGATCTGAATAGAAAAAAAACCACCTAGAGGGGGGGGGTGAATAGGTGAAAACAATAAACACACCAAATCATTGCGTAAAAAATAACCCAATGCGGAAAATAAATAAAGTACGCAAGATTTAGGTGGAAAACTCCGTCACAGGAGTAAAAAAAACCACGGGACCGATAATACGGCGAAATCCACTAAGATTAAACACGTACAAGGTGATTTACCGTAACCCTACGACTCAACCTTTTTCATACGCTCCTAGTTGATCTTCTCCGCTCGCTCCGAACACTCCTCGAATCCACGATTTGCGTCCCAACGCCAAATCCACGACGTTCAACGTTGAATCCACGACGTCCAACCGAATCCACGGTCTTCACCAATGCGGCACGTATCGATCACACGAACGCGCCTCGCCCTGAATCTATGAGAGTGGTAGCACCTTGAATCCACAAGGCCACGCGAATCCTCGCGCCGATTTTTGGTAAATCGTTGTTTTGATTATTGGTGGTGATTTTTCGAATACTTAGATCAATGATAGACAAGAAATACCATCTAAGTATTTTTCAATTTGATTCTTCAAGAAATAGGAGTTTTGAAACCCTAGAATCAAATTGAACAATATAGATGAAGAAACATGAATTTAATCGTGTTTTCCTTTCTTCTCTATATTTGTGGATTTTTCTATTATTTTTTAGTTATCTCCCTTTGATCCTTTTTCGGATACCATAAAGATGAAATTAGAGTTTATTTATAGGTTAGAAACCTTTGGAAAGAGATAAGCATCAAAAACTGACTTAACAGAATTTTTCCCGCACGGCGGTCCGGACTAGATCTGGCTGATCCGGACTGTCGTCTTTTTTTCAGCAATTTTTCTGAAAAAATAGTTCGGGGTTCGGACTGGAATTTTCTGATCCGGAACTGTTCATGCGATTTCAGTAAACACATAGTTCGTGGTCCGGACTGAACAGGGGATGGTCCGGATTGGAATTCCGCATGAACTAAACTATGTTCGGGGTCCCGACTGGAATGGTCTGTTCCGGATCCTGAACATCAACTTGTCCCAGTTTTTTATTTTTATGCATTGAAAACTTATTCAAGTGTTTCTAAACTACACAAATGTATTCGGATCACCAAAATTATTTAGTTAACGTACCTGATCATTCCGAATCCATTTTTCTTGAGATTGATATAATTGATCCACAATTCTTCATCTTCAATCTTCAAGACTTATACCACTTCACGAAATACGCCAAAACAAAATCCTTAACAATCTCCCCCTTTGGCGGTTTCGTGACAAAACAAAAATCCACTTAAAAAATTCAAAAAGATATTTTTGTTGCTATCACCATACAACAAAAATTTACAAGTATGATCCAAATAAAAATGAATACAAGCGATAAACTCCTAAACAGACTCTAGACTTAGACGTTTGTATTCTCTGCCAAAAAAAATATTCTTGACAAAAAGAAATCGTTAGATACCTCAAAAATTTAAACAGTCAATAATCAGTCAGAGAGATAGAGTTTATACTCACCATGATATTAATTATCGGATATGTATGAAAATTTAGCAAACAAAGATTCACATATCCCTAACCATTAAGATCAAAATGTCTGTCAAAATAATTAACAAGTTAAAAAATATGTCAGTTATCAAGCAACTTGTTAGTAATATTACATGCAAAAAAAATTAGTCAAATAGTTAGTCGGGGCATGATCAAGTTCAACTTAGAACTTACTTACCTTACTTACCTCAAGGTTTAAAGTTTTCAGAACTTACTTACCTATTACTACCTTGTAGTGTCCCAGGTTCCCTAGTGTTTTTCCCCCTATTTCGGGGTGTGGAACACTAGTGTTGGTGTTGTCTGGGACCCAACATGTCAAAGGGATGTGTTGATTTGGACTCAGTGAGGAATTGGGATCAAGCCTGACCTTCGGCTACTTTGTCGAATTTTAGGATGGATTCAGGCTGAACGGAGGCCGTATTTGGACTTCAGCGCGGAAAAATGCTTGAAAACGGCTATTTATTTATATTTTCTGTGTCCGGATGCCAAACAACGGACACCCGGAAGTTTTTACTCGGGCAAAATGGTGCAACGGGGGGAGCCGTGAACCAGCCTGGACACGTGGCGGCCTGTCATTGGCCGGCGCACGCCCTCCCGGATCCACGGAGTGGGCCCGCCGTGCACCGTGGACCGGCGGGACCACATGGCAGCCCACGGTTGGGCCGGTGCAGTGCACGCGGCGCGCAGGGGAGGCGCGGGCAGCTCTGGCAGGCCGGGAAGGCGCGGGATGGGCTCGGTGCATGGTGGACCGGGTCGCGCCACGTGGCGGCCCCGGGTTGGTGGGCGCAGGAGCGCGCGGTGCACCCGCGGGCGCGCGCGCCTGCGGCCGTACGCCACGCGGGCGCAGGCGCGTAGGCTGCGCGTCGGCGGCGTGTCGGGCGGGAAAGTGCTAGCCACGTGGCACCGCGCCAGTGGCTGGCGCCACCCACCCCAACCGCCCCGCTGGGGGACGCGTGGGCGCGCCTGATTGGCCGGGCGCGCTGTCCGCTGTGGCGGGGGACACGCGTCGTGAACCGAGGCGGGTTGGACGGCCGCGCGGTCCGGCCGGATCCGCTGTGCGCGGGTGGGCCGGGCACTGTTTGGGCACGGTTTCGGGGCCCGAAACTTTCGGGCGGGCCGAAACCGGGGACACAATTGGTATTTTCCATTGTTTTTAGTGGGCCTATATAAAGGCCTTCCTCTCTCCTTTCTTCTGGTTTTTCGAGAAATAGAGAGAGAACCAGAGGGAGAGGCCTTTAGAGAAATTGTTCCTCTCTTGATTTTACATCTCGTGGTGGATTTCCAAATTTTTCGGAAGCTCGACATCGGCGATCCGATTTTGCAGGTGCCTCGGTTTTCCCCCATCTTGGCCCGTTTTCGTCACCTATTCAGTCCGAGGAGTCCTCTGCGCAGTACAGGAGTCCTTCTTCGACGATTTCTTCGCCGGTGTGTTCCTGAGAGGTAGGACTTATTTTTCCGTGTTAGTGATTTCTCTGGATTCCGACTCCTTGGCACGGTTCTCGAGGTGTTTTGACCCCTCTTTTGCTGTTTGGAACTTTGGACAGCGGCTACTTCTCCTATTTATATCTTGGTGTAGGAGTATCAGATCGAGGGCGTTTTAAATAGTCGATTTGGGGATACTTTTCGCGAGGAACGCAACCGTTGAATTTTCTGCGATTTTTGGAGCTCGGGACAGAGGTGAAATGCCTCGTTTTGCGTTGTTGGTTGTAAAACAGCAAATGGTGTTTGGGATTTGTATTTCTTACACCGTGTGCGATGTGTGTTGTTGTTGGACACTGTTTTCGGCCAGACTGCGTTCTTAGAGGATAGCGGACAGCGGGGTATTTCTTCGGGTGTTGTGCACGCTTTTCGAGGTGGGTGGTTGTGTTTCCCTCTTTGTTGACATGCTCACTAGGAGTATTAGAGTTCCCCAATTATAACTGTGACAGCTAGCTTTTAGTATGTGAACCTGATGCAATGCCCCCTAATTTAATTGATAGCCTTTATGTGATAAATTTGGGACAATAGTGTTGGACATTTGCTATATTTTAACCCCGCACGCAAATAAGTATCATATTAATGTTTTTAAAATAATTCTTTGCAATAAACATTAGTCACTTCTCTAATGCTTTTTAAAATGACAATTGCATGCTTATTTGGACACCTAGTTAGGCCACTATTTACTGCTGCACTATATTATTGGATTTGACTTAGGAGAAATATGTTTTATCGTTCTCTTCTCTATCGATGCATGATGCTCGAGTCTGATCGGGATTTTGGAATAGTGCAGTCTGGACCTTGAGTCTGGGACAGTTTAGACTTGTCTTGTGGATTGTGGGGCATAGTGGCAACCGCGGATGTTAGGCGGTCGGCCAGATATGTTTACCTTATCAGATTGGGACACTATGGGTTCAACGGCGACCGCGGATTTTGGGCGGTTGACCGATGTTATTATCACATCAGATTGGGGATCGGGATTGCATTAGTGGATGGAGTTTTTCCACTTTGATCATAGTCATGATCCAGTCCTATTGGTTACATAGATGGTTACAGAGATACGTACTCGTGTGGGTCGCTCCCCTCGAGTGCCACTCCGGAGTAGGCTTTTTGACCGTGACGGGTGCCGGTCAGTTGGTGAGTTGCGAGTGATGACAGAGCAGGCAGTGCCTGTGCATCCTGGCCCTTTGATTGGGTTTCTTTGGGTGGATAGCCTTATAGTTGCATGCATACAGTTATCTTTTTTGGCACTGCTTTTAGAGGCATTGTAGTAGCAGTTTCTTTTTCAGTAGCCTTTATAGCTTACTACTGTTCCCTCCTTTTTGCCTCTTTATTCCTAGTGGGTGCGTCAGCATTTGAGGTTTTTACCCACTAGGGAGGCTACTGGTTTATCTAGTAGTTCTCACCCCCATTTTTGTTTTCTGTTCTTTTCCCCTTTGTTTTGCAGAGTCGTCTGTGGGAGCTAATGGGCCTTCAGCGGCAGATCGAGGTAAGAGGATCGCCGACTAGCTAGATCATCTACTCCGAGCGAGAGATTAGCTAGGCTTTTATTGTACCCCCTTTTGTATCTCAGACTACAGTAGTTTACTTTCGGTCTGGCTTTGGCCAGCTAGTTGTATACTTGTGGTGAGCTGGGAGTTTATTGTACTTTTATTTCAGCTTGTAGTTTATTTCAGTCTGAGATTACTTTTAGTTCTGTTGGTTCAGCTCGTTTATGCTCTTTTATTGTATATTATATATCTGAGCGGTTACCATCGCTTCGTGTACATGGAAAATTCTGTGTGCACGGCGGATCTGTTGCGAGCCTGGGTTCTGGTTTACACCCGGGGCATGACAGATTAAGTTGGTATCAGAGCTTAGGGATAGGTCAGTTGGGACTTAGGAAACCCTAGGCTTTTGACAGACCCTAGGATGATAGGGCGCGAGAGACGTGACATTTTCGAAAGTCGTTGATTATTTATTTGACTCTTCCAGTGAGTGAGGAGGGATCGGCATACCCAATTTCTGGTGGACAGTTATGTTGGCTCAGACAACATAAAGTCTCAGAAATAGGGGGTTGTTTTTTACTTTCGCTAGATTGGGTCGTGTGGGGGTTATGATACTGATTGTGGTTTCTTGTGGCAGGATGCCTCCGCGACGCAGGATGTTGACACACGTTCTCAGCCTTCTTCCTCTGTGCCCGAGCAGGAGGAGTCCGGGCAGGGCCACAGAGTGAGGTGCAGGAGCTACAGGCACAGATGGCTCAGATGGCATAG
>CM055071.1:12218204-12294661 GCA_029204045.2 Tillandsia leiboldiana | reverse complement strand
ATCATATTCTATCGACTGAGTTTGCGTCGTGATCGACGTGGCATCGTGTATTCGTTTTGCTAAAGGCGTTTCGTGGATTCGAAACGTGTGCTCGTGGATTCGAGTGGCGTTCGTGGATTCGAACGTGTGCAGTGGACGTGCAAAATCGGTGGAGCGTGAGGTCCAAGAAATTGAAGGAGGGGTTAAATCCGTGGAGACGGTAATCACCTTGTTATTCTTTTTTTCTTAGGGATTGTTATTTTTGCGTGGACATCCAACCGGTCAGCGCAAGGTCCGAAGAAGCTGAAGGAGGGTTAGTCCGTGGAGTCGGTAATCACCTTGTTATTCTTCTATTCTTAGTGGATTGTTATTGCGTGTTGGTCCCGTGGTTTTTCTCTGGATTGGAGTTTCCAGTAAATCTCGGTGTGCTGTTTTTATTTTCCGCATTGGTTTTATTTTGCACTGAGATGAGTTTGTAAGTATTAACCTATTCACCTATTCACCCCTACCCCTAGTTGTTGATAGTACCTATTTAGATCCTTGTGGATCCTACATTATAAACTACAATTGGTATCAGAGCGGGTTTTAGGTTATCTATCATGATGGGTGAAAGTGGTAATATTTATAGACCTCTCTTTTTGATGGGACTAATTATGCTTATTGGAAAGTGCGGATGAGAGCTTTTCTCATCGCATTTGATGAGCGGGTATGGCAATCCGTGGAATACGGTTGGGGTGCATCCTGTTGAGGAAGTAGGAAAACTACTACCCCAAAACCTCACTCTAGATGGTCCAAAGAGAATTTGAAAGATCTTCTTACAATGGAGAAAGGTATGAACGCTTTATTTAATTCTCTTTCCTCGACTGAGTTCACACGAATTTCGCGTGTGAAACCGCGAAGGAAATTTTGGATATTCTCAAAATTACACATGGGGTACTAATCTTGTAAAAATTCAAAGCTCCAGATGCTTACAAGTCAATTTGATCTATTCATATGGAAGAGCATGAATTGTTTACAGATTATACACTAGACTTCAAGATGTATAAATACATGTGCTAATTTAGGAGAAAAGATCCCGGAGTCGAAAATTGTAAGAGATACTTCGGACTCTTCCGGAACGGTTTAGGGCAAAGGTTACCGCCATTGAAACCGTTAGTCATCCGGATGAGATGAGTGTAGAGGAATTAGTAGGTGCTTTGCAAACTTATGAAATGATTTTCCTACTAATCAAGTTTCTTCCAAGTCTTCTTCTAAGCTTACAGGTATTGCATTCAAATCAACAAGGAAGAAGATAGCGAATCAAGTTCCGACGATGAAATCTCTTTTGCCGATTTGAAGAACAATGGCGCGGATCGAAAGAAAATTTCGTCGGAAATTTTGGAAGAAATCGACCATGGTCTTCTCCACGAAACCTTCTAAGGATCATCGGGTTCTAAATCCTCTAAACTCAAAAGCTTTGCAAAACTTTTTAAAGAAAAAGAAAAGATGATTTCGAAGGGGAAATCAATGCTATCGATGCAAAGGCTACGACCATTTTCAACGGATTGTCCTTCTCCGAAATCATATAAAAAAGCTTTGCAAGCGAAAACTTTGGGACGATTCTACTTCTAATGAATCGCCTAAGTAAAGAGGAAACAAATCGTGCTTCTCATGCCTCTCTGTCACGCCCCGGAACCCGGGCTCGCCAACAGATCCGCCGTGCACACGGGATTTCCCGAGTACACGAAGCGCTGGTAACCTGCTCCGATATAATATGAACAATAAAAGAGCATAATGCAGAGCTGAAGTAGAAGAACCACATAGTATCTCATACTGGAACTAAAAATAAACTGTAATATGTACAATAATCTCCCAGCTCACCAAAATAATACAACCAGCCGACGAAAGCCAGACTCAAAATAAAAGGAGAATATCACAGTCTGAGTGAAGGGTACAACGTCTATCTACAGCTCTCAGTCTCCCATGAGATCTATCTACTCATCGATCCCCTTACCTTTATCAGCCTCGCTGATAGCCTAGCAGCTCCCCAGACGACTCTGCAAAATAAAGAAGAAGAAAGAGAAAAACAGTAATGGGGGTGAAACTACCAGATAAACCAGTAGCCTCCCCTAGTGGGCAAAACCTCAACTCTGACGCACCCACTAGGACTACTAGAGGCCCGAAAGGAAAAAGGGTAAAGCTGTAAGCAGAACTGCTGAATAAAGGGAAACCACCACTAGCATGCCTCTAAATGCAGTGCCAAAAGGAATGACTGTATGTATGCATCAGTATCTAACATGCCTGCCTGAATAAACCCAATCTTATGCCACCAGTAAAACTGGTACTGCCTGCTGCGCCTTGCCTGCCCAAATCGGGTATGCTGGCCAATGCATAACACCGATAGGGAATGAGAGTCTCAAGGACTCAAGCCTGCCTGTAACACACTCCGGAGTGGCACTCGAGGGGAGCGACCCACACGAGTAAAAGTACCTCAGTAATAAGTATCATAAGTGTCGTAAACAGCAGGACTGGATCATGACTATGATCAAAGTGGGAAAAGCCATCCACTAAGAAACCCTGATCTGATGCCATAGTACTCAATAAGTGGGAAAACCATCCACTAGAGAAAAGCCCGATCCCCTGCTGATGCCAAAATAGACCAGACTCAACCCCATTCTGATGCAAGGATATAACACGGCCGACCGCCTACAGTCCGCGGTCACCGCAACACCCCACAAGTTTATAATCTAACATAACCTTGGCTATACTATCCCAAACCCCTCTGCTCATACTCGAGCGACAAGCAACTGAAAGCAAAGAGAGTAATAAAACATGTCAAGTCTTATATGATAGTGTAGCAATAAATAGTGGCCCTACCTGATGTCCGGGCATGCATGCAACTGTCTTTATTTTAAAAGTTGTAAAATAGTGTCAAAGATTTAAAAAGATTGATTTACTGAATACAAGTCATTTGCATGCGAGATTATAGCCTTTGTCTCAATCACAGTGTCCCAATATAAGTCATCATATCATCTGTGGAATTATATTAATTTTAGGAGAGTTTGTCCCAGCGGTTCTCATCAATTGTCCTGTTAGTAGTCCTGTTAGTAGTCCTGTTAGTAGTCCTGTTAGTAGTCCCAATAGTTTCTCATCAAATTTAGTTTGTGTCCCAATTGTTCTCACAATTGTCATATTAAATTTTTAGGGGAGTTCCAGTAATCCCAGTGAGCTTGTCAAAAATGAGGTAAGCAACAACCGCCCACCTCGAACAGCTCAAATTACACCTCAGGTAGTCTCCTGGTTGTCCACAGTCCCCTAGAACTGCTGTCTGCCGAAAACGGTGCCCTACAGCAACACACATTGCACAGGGTGTAACTATAGTATTCATAAAAATACAGCTTTTGCTGTTTTTCAAATGGCACGAAAAGAGAGGAGTTTTTCACCTCTGTATAGTGCTCAGAAAAATCCAGAAAAATTACGGTTGCGTTCCTCGCGAAGAGTAGATCAAAATCGACTCTTTAACGCCTCGATCTGATGCTCCTACGCCAAGATAAAAATCGGAGAAGTTGACGCTGTCCAGAATTTCCACAGCAAAAAGGGGGGTCAAAGAGACCTCGGGAAACGTGCCAAAAGTACGAAATGGAGCAAAATGATCAACACGGAAATCGAAGCCTTACCTCTTAGGAACGCGCTGTCGCAAAAATCGTCCAAAAATTCCTCCTGGTTAGCCCACACAGGGAATTTTCGACGGAACTGCGACGGGAAATGGGCCGAAAAAGAAAACCGTCGCAGTGCGCCGCGTCGCAGATAACTCACTAACTGTAACTCCAAAAATTCTAAAATTCTGAGGAGAGAGAGAGAGAGAGAATTTTTGTAGAGGGCACTTTCTCTGGTTCTCTCTCTAAGGCTCGAAAACCGAGGTGCAAAGAGAGGGGGTGGGGGCCTCTTATATAGTGGGCCAAAGGGAATATCCCCACACGGGATCCGGATCCGAACAGGAAACACCGAAATGGCCAACCAGAAATCGCCACGTGTCCACAAAACAGCAAACAGCCTGTGCAGGCCCAATGAAAAATCGCCACGTGGCCACGTGGTGCACGTGGCCGGTCCGCCGCTCCGGGTCTTCCGGAAGATGTCGGCCAATAGGGGAGCGCCACGTGTCACCTTCCACGTGCTTCTAGAAGCCGGCCGGCCAATGGGAAGCTGCCACGTGGCAGAAGGAGTCTTCGGTGCACCCGGTGCACGCCAGGCCCATGGACCGCGCACCCGAGCCCCCCGCCCGCGCCTGCGCCGCCGCCCTCTGCCGCTGTGCCGCCGCTGCGCCGCCGCCCGCCGCCGTGCGCCGCCGCCCGCCGCCCGCTTGCCGGTCGCCGGAACAGTAATTCCGGCGGCCGGAGTTACTGTTCCGGCGTGAACAGTAATTTTGTGCCGAAAAAATAAAGTAATATACCGTTTCGATCGTTTTCGCGCGCGCTGAGTCCAAATACGACGTCCATTTCGCCAAATTCTCATCCGAAATTTTGCCGAAAGCTCCCGGAAAATTCCATTTGCTCCGATTTTCGCGCAGAGTCTAATTAAATGTCCAATTTGATTCTACAAGCTCTGCTTCACCCGAATAAGCTCCCTACAGTCACTGTTTAATGTTGCACAGTTCCTGCGGGAGTCCGGTCATCACATCCTCCCCCACTAAAAAAGAGTTTCGTTCTCGAAACGAGACTAAACAATAATCCTCAGTCCGATGGTCTGCGATAGTAGGGGTGAGCATCCCTCATCTCCGACTTCGAGCTCCATGTAGCCTCGCGCTCGTCATGATTGCTCCATTGGATCTTCACATAGGGAATGGACCGACTGCGTAATTCTTTCACCTCTCGATCCAGAACTCGCAGTGGGCGTTCTTCATACCTCAAAGTCCTCGCTGATCTCAAGCGATGTGAAGTCGATGACGTGCGATGGGTCGAAGATATACTTCCTCAAAGTAGAAACATGAAATACATCATGGACACCAGCAAGCCTTGGTAGAAGTGCGAGTCGGTAGGCAACTGGCCCGATACGCCCCTAATACCTCAAAGGGCCAATATATCGGGGCTAAGTTTCCCACGAATGCCGAACCTCCTGATTCCTTTGGACGGCGAGACTTTCAGGAATACATGATCTCCAACCTGAAATTCTAAGTCTCGCGCCGAACATCGGCATAGCTCCTCTGTCGGCTTTGGGCGGTCTTGAAGAGGCTTTCGAATCACCCGGACCTTCTCTTCTGCCTCTATCAAGACATCTGGTCCCAAGGTCCGCCTCTCGCCTACGTCACTCCAATAAGTGGTGATCGACACTTGCGTCCATACATGCTTCAAACGGAGCCATCTGAATGCTCGCTTGAAAGCTATTGTTGTACGCGAATCAGCCAAATAAATGCCGAATCCACCCTCCGCCGAATCCAGGACGCAAGCCTCAATAATGTCCTCCAGGATTTGTATCGTCCGCTCCGATTGCCCATCAGTCTCGGATGAAAGCTGTACTGAACCTGAGTTCAGTCCCCAAGGCTGTTTGCAAACTCTTCCAGAATGCGAAACAAACCTCGGGTCTCTATCTGATACTATGGAGGCTGGTACTCCATGTAATCTTACTATCTCATCTAGATATAACTGGGCTAGTCGCTCGAGTGGCCACGTAGTCTGCAGTGGGCAGAAAGTGCGCCGACTTGGTAAGTCGATCTACAACTACCCAGATAGCATCAGCTCCTCCCTGTGCCCTAGGTAGTCCGACCACGAAAATCCATCGTAATGTGGTCCCATTTCCACTCGGGAATTGGGAGACCTTTGTAACTTGCCAGCTGGCACTCGATGCTCAGCTTTCACCTGCTGACAAGTTAACACTGAGCCACAAATCTCCCAATATCCCTCTTCATGCCTTTCCACCAGAAGTGTGCCTTGAGGTCTTTATACATCTTAGTCCCACCAGGATGTAGGGTATAAAGGTGTATATGGGCCTCCTCGCAATATCTGTTCTCTAATCTCCACATCTATTGGCACACAGTGCTCGGTTTCTGTACCTTAGTACATCCCGAGGCATCTACCGAAAAGTCCCCAGACTGATCACAGGATCGAATATGATCTCTAATCCTGGCCAAGTGGGGGCCTCACTCTGTTTCTCTTTGATCCTGTCCAGCAGAGTGGGCTGCACGACTAAAGATGTCAGTCTAGCAGAGACCCCAGGGGACACAACCTCTATGTCGAGCCGTCCTCATCTCCTCTAATAGCGGCGCCTGGTCTGTGATCAACATAGACAAACTTTGCACCGCTCTCCTACTCAGGCATCAGCGCCACATTAGCCTTACCTGGGTGGTAGAGAATATCTACATCATAATCCTTTAGATAGCTCTAACCACCTACGTTGCCTCAAATTCGTTCCTTTTGCGTGAACATGTACTTTAGGCTCTTGTGGTCGGTGTAGATTTCACAATGCTCCCCATATAGGTATGGCGCCAAAGCTTCAGTGCAAATACCACAGCCGCAAGTTCCAAGTCATGGGTAGGGTAATTCTTCTCATAATCCTTGAGTTGCCTTGATGCATAAGCAATTACCCTCCCTTCCTGCATCAACACACAACCAAGTCCGCTGTGTGATGCATCACTGTAGATCACATATCCTTTTCCCATAACAGGGAGGGAAAGGATAGGGGCGGTCATTAGTCTATTCTTCAGCTCCTCAAAGCTCTTTGACAGTCCTCACTCCAGATAAACTTCACTCCTTTACGCGTCAAGCGAGTGAGGGGTGTGGAGAGCTTCGCAAAGCCTTCCACAAACCGACGGTAATACCCAGCTAAACCCATAAAGCTACGTACCATCAGAAACCGTCGTCGGTCGGGGGCCAATCACGGACTGCCTCAATCTTCGCTGGGTCACTGCCACACCTGCGGCGGAAATCACATGGCCTAAGAAGACTACCTCTCGAAGCCAAAACTCGCATTTTGCTAGCTTGGCAAACAACTTCTTCTCTCGCAGAAGTTGCAGCACAATCCTTAAGTGCTCCTCTGCTCAGCATCACTTCGGGAGTAGACCAAGATATCATCAATGAACACACCACGAACCGTCCAAATAAGGTCGGAAGATCCGGTATTCATCAAATCCATGAATGCGGCAGGGGCATTAGTAGCCCAAAAGGCATAACTGTGAATTCATAATGCCCGTACCGTGATCTGAATGCCGTCTTCGGAATATCCTCGGCCTTCACCTTTAACTGGTGGTAACCGGACTGCAAATCTATCTTAGAGAAGACACAAGACCCTTGCAGCTGATCAAAAAGATCATCGATGCGCGGCAAAGGGTACTTGTTTTTGATGGTCACTTTATTTAATTCCCTATAGTCTACACATAATCGAAGTGACCCATCCTTCTTTTTCACGAATAGCACCGGCGCTCCCCAAGGCGACACACTCGGCCTAATAAAGCCCTTGTCCATCAAATCCTGGAGTTGCGCCTTAAGCTCTCGCAGCTCAGCCGGTGCCATCCGGTAAGGAGCCTTTGAGATTGGCGCAGTTCCCGGAACTACGTCAATCACAACTCAATCTCCCTATCTAGCGGCATGCTTGTCAGCTCAGATGGAAAAACATCCGGGAACTCGCGGGCAATAGGGATATCCCCGAGTCCCGGCGCCGCCGTAGGCCCTTCAACAACACTAGCCAAAAAGGCTACACATCCTCGATGGATCATCTGCCTCGCTCGGGAAGTCGAAACCATAGAGGCAAAGAAAGCACTCTGACATCCCCGGTATACCAACATTTCCTGGTCTGGCTCTCTAAAAGTGACGGTCCTTGCGGCACAATCAATGGTCGCAAAATACCGAGCCAGCCAGTCCATCCCGAGGACCACATCGAAGTCCTTCAATTGTCTCAGGACCAACAGGTCTGCTGGCATAATCCAGGACTCGATTTGCATCGGGCAGGACCAACAACACTCCTCCACGTGCAAAGTGTGATCGGGAATCTGAACCTCTCGTGCACGTGGTAGAAGTCCTACCTTTAACCCATGTAATGATGCAAATGATCTACTGATAAAAGAATGCGATGCTCCAGTATCAAATAATGTACGAGTCCTAATGCCAGAAAGTAGGGTGATACCTGCCACCATGTGATCTGCGGCTGAAGAGTCCTCTACCTGCGCCGCATACACCCGCCCACTTTGAGCTGGAGGGCGGTACTCCGTGGGATGGGAAGAAGATGGCCTGCTTGCTGGAGCATATGGCCGCTGAGCCGTCGACCGCTGTTGAGATGAAGATGGAGCAGATGCTGAAGAAGGAGCCGTCGATGGCGCAAAAGGGCAAGTAGCTCGGACGTGGCCAGACTGTCCACATCTATAGCAGCGACCCCACCGCTGGTCGCAGGTGTTGGAAAAGTGCTGACCTCCACAGAAAATACAATTGCTGGGGGCCCGTGGTTGTCGTGACTGCTGTTGTTGCTGAGGCTGTCGCTGCGACCCACGCTGCGACGGCTGGGATCTCTGCTGCTGCTGCTGCCGCTGCTGGGGCCTCTGGGGTCCACCAGGCCCTCGCCGCTCCGACCGTCCTTGGCCGGAAAACTGAGGCGGTGGCGGTCGGGGCGGCCTCCAGGAACTGGCCTGTCTCCCGTCGTCCTGCGCTGGTCGCTTTCTGTCTGCGCCTTGAGCGACCAGGCCCCCACGTCTGGCGACGACGTGGTCTCCTCTCTCAACCCACTGGGCATGCTCTGCTGCCTCCTCCAAGGTTTGTAGTCTCTGGGCATGCACCAGAGTATAGATCTCTGGGCGCAGGCCCGACTCAAAGAGCTCTACCTGGTGCGGTCCGTCCCTGGCGACGTAAGGTACGCAGTTGAGTAACCGCGTGAACTCCTGAAAGTAGTCCAATGCTGTCCGTTCGCCTTGCTGAAGATTCTTCAGATCATCTTCCAGCTTTTTCTTCATACTCGTGGAAAAGTACGTATCCAGAATCATCCTCTTGAACTCTGACCAGGGTAGCTGTCGAGTGATCTGGAACTCCAGAGGCTCCACCCGACGCCACCATGCATCAGCGTCCCCGTCTAAGCAGTGTACAGCCATATGTACCCTGTACTTCTGGTCAATGAAGAAGTCCCGAAATAACTTCTCCATTGACGAAAGCCAAGTCCCGATCTCCCACGGCTGGGTATTCCGCCCTGAAAACCTGGGCGGTCCCCGTTTACAGAATTGAGTAAGTTTGTCAGCAATCTCCTGCTCTTCCGCAGGAGTCAAAGGCCGGATTGCTCCCTGAGCAACAGGGGATGCCGCGGTCACCGGTCCAACTGGGGAAGCCACAGCAGGGGAGGGTGGTACGGGAGAACTCTCAGGGGGTGCAACAACAGGCTGCGCCCTCTGTTCTAACATCTGCGTCAGCCGACCCATGGCCTCCTCCTGACGCTGCACGGCCTCTGCCATCTGGGCCATCTGAGCCTGAAGCTCCTGCACCTCACTCTGCTGGCCCTGCTCGGACTCCTCCGGCTCGGGCTCAGGGGATTCAGGCTGAGAACGCGTCAACATTCTACGTCGCGGAGGCATCCTATCACAAGAAACCACACTCAGTATCATATCCCCACACGACCCAATCTAGCGAAAGTCAAAGACATCCCCATATTTCTGTGACTTTATGTTGTCTGCAGCCAACATAACGGTTCACCAGAAATTAGGCATGTCGATCTCTCTTCTCTCACTAGAAGAGTCAAACAATAAATCAACGACTTTCGCAAATATCACGTCTCTCGTACCCTATCATCCTAGGGTCTGCCAAAAGCCTAGGGTTTTCTAAGTCCCAACTGACCTATCCCTAAGCTCTGATACCAACTTAATCTGTCACGCCCCGGAACCCGGGCTCGCCAACAGATCCGCCGTGCACACGGGATTTCCCGAGTACACGAAGCGCTGGTAACCTGCTCCGATATAATATGAACAATAAAAGAGCATAATGCAGAGCTGAAGTAGAAGAACCACATAGTATCTCATACTGGAACTAAAAATAAACTGTAATATGTACAATAATCTCCCAGCTCACCAAAATAATACAACCAGCCGACGAAAGCCAGACTCAAAATAAAAGGAGAATATCACAGTCTGAGTGAAGGGTACAATGTCTATCTACAGCTCTCAGTCTCCCATGAGATCTATCTACTCAGCGATCCCCTTACCTTTATCAGCCGCTGATAGCCTAGCAGCTCCCGCAGACGACTCTGCAAAATAAAGAAGAAGAAAGAGAAAAACAGTAATGGGGGTGAGAACTACCAGATAAACCAGTAGCCTCCCCTAGTGGGCAAAACCTCAACTCTGACGCACCCACTAGGACTACTAGAGGCCCGAAAGGAAAAAGTGGTAAAGCTGTAAGCAGAACTGCTGAATAAAGGGAAACCACCACTAGCATGCCTCTAAATGCAGTGCCAAAAGGAATGACTGTATGTATGCATCAGTATCTAACATGCCTGCCTGAATAAACCCAATCTTATGCCACCAGTAAAACTGGTACTGCCTGCTGCGCCTTGCCTGCCCAAATCGGGTATGCTGGCCAATGCATAACACCGATAGGGAATGAGAGTCTCAAGGACTCAAGCCTGCCTGTAACACACTCCGGAGTGGCACTCGAGGAGAGCGACCCACACGAGTAAAAGTACCTCAGTAATAAGTATCATAAGTGTCGTAAACAGCAGGACTGGATCATGACTATGATCAAAGTGGGAAAAGCCATCCACTAAGAAACCCTGATCTGATGCTATAGTACTCAATAAGTGGGAAAAACCATCCACTAGAGAAAAGCCCGATCCCCTGCTGATGCCAAAAATAGACCAGACTCAACCCCATTCTGATGCAAGGATAAATACCCGGCCGACCGCCTACAGTCCGCGGACACCGCAACTCCCCACAAGTTTATAATCTAACATAACCTTGGCTATACTATCCCAAACCTCTGCTCATACTCGAGCGACAAGCAACTGAAAGCAAAAGAGAGTAATAAAACATGTCAAGTCTTAATATGATAGTGTAGCAATAAATAGTGGCCCTACCTGATGTCCGGGCATGCATGCAACTGTCTTTATTTTAAAAGTTGTAAAATAGTGTCAAAGATTTAAAAAGATTGATTTACTGAATACAAGTCATTTGCATGCGAGATTATAGCCTTTGTCTCAATCACAGTGTCCCAATATAAGTCATCATATCATCTGTGGAATTATATTAAATTTTAGGAGAGTTTGTCCCAGCGGTTCTCATCAATTGTCCTGTTAGTAGTCCTGTTAGTAGTCCTGTTAGTAGTCCTGTTAGTAGTCCCAATAGTTCTCATCAATTTAGTTTGTCCCAATTGTTCTCATCAATTGTCATATTAAATTTTTAGGGGAGTTCCAGTAATCCCAGTGAGCTTGTCAAAAATGAGGTAAGCAACAACCGCCCACTTCGAACAGCTCAAATTACACCTCAGGTAGTCTCCTGGTTGTCCACAGTCCCCTAGAACTGCTGTATGCCGAAAACGGTGCCCTACAGCAACACACATTGCACAGGGTGTAACTATAGTATTCATAAAAATACAGCTTTTGCTGTTTTTCAAATGGCACGAAAAGAGAGGAGTTTTTCACCTCTGTATAGTGCTCAGAAAAATCCAGAAAAATTACGGTTGCGTTCCTCGCGAAGAGTAGATCAAAATCGACTCTTTAAACGTCTCGATCTGATGCTCCTACGCCAAGATAAAAATCGGAGAAGTTGACGCTGTCCAGAAATTTCCACAGCAAAAAGGGGGGTCAAAGAGACCTCGGGAAACGTGCCAAAAGTACGAAATGGAGCAAAATGATCAACACGGAAATCGAAGCCTTACCTCTTAGGAACGCGCTGTCGCGAAAATCGTCCAAAAATTCCTCCTGGTTAACCCACAGGGAATTTTCGACGGAACTGCGACGGGAAATGGGCCGAAAAAGAAAACCGTCGCAGTGCGCCGCGTCGCAGATAACTCACTAACTGTAACTCCAAAAATTCTAAAATTCTGAGGAGAGAGAGAGGAGAGAGAGAGGAAGAATTTTTGTATAGGGCACTTTCTCTGGTTCTCTCTCTAAAGGCTCGAAAACCGAGGTGCAAAGAGAGGGGGGTGGGGGACCTCTTATATAGTGGGCCAAAGGGAATATTCCCACACGGGATCCGGATCCGAACAGGAAACACCGAAATGGGCCAACCAGAAATCGCCACGTGTCCACAAAACAGCAAACAGCCTGTGCAGGCCCAATGAAAAATCGCCACGTGGCCACGTGGTGCACGTGGCCGGTCCGCGCTCCGGGTCTTCCGGAAGATGTCGGCCAATAGGGGAGCGCCACGTGTCACCTTCCCACGTGCTTCTAGAAGTCGGCCGGCCAATGGGAAGCTGCCACGTGGCAGAAGGAGTCTTCGGTGCACCCGGTGCACGCCAGGCCCATGGACCGCGCACCCGAGCCCCCCGCCCGCGCCTGCGCCGCCGCCCTCTGCCGCTGTGCCGCCGCTGCGCCGCCGCCCGCCGCCGTGCGCCGCCGCCCGCCGCCGCTTGCCGGTCGCCGGAGCGAACTCAACGGAATCAAAAGACACATCAAGTCAAAGGAGTTCACTCAACCCACCAAAGGTCCGAGCCACAACATCAATCATACAAGTGGATCATTGCGAGGCAAAGACCTAAGGTGGACCAACAGTCAAAGCGGACAACCCCCGGCCACAACGAATCAAGACAACCCAAAATCCAGCGATTTTGGATTCGGAAAGGTGATATCTTTCCTTGTCTTAAGTTCTAAATAGCTTATGACTGTATGTAATGCTTTGATTGGTTTTCCCTTCATATCTTTCTTAATCTTTGCATTACATGTTTTTCAATGCTCTTCGTTTTTATACTTTGTTTTTGAACAAAAGGGTTTTTAATGAACAAGTGCATTGAATGAAAAGGGTTTTCACTTTCAATCACTCCAATTTAATTTTATATGGATTATCAACTTTACTCCATAATCATAATCTTGAAGATACTTCATTATAGGAGTTTTTGATATTATAAGCATCAAATTTTAGAAATCATGTGTGATCTTTAGATGCTTAATCTATCTCGGTTGTGTGAGTTCATTGTGATAAACATGAGACAACCGATAGACTAAAATTTGGGATTTAATTCTTTCACGTAAGAGATTGCATTCTTACAAGGGTAAATAAATGAATTGTAAAAGATGTGGAAAGAGTTACATCCGAAAGGAGTGTGAAAACTACCACCACATGCTGGAAAGAGCTGCCACCCCGGTCGTCCGGTTTGTGTGTGAAGCTACCACATGTTATGGATGCTTGATAGTATTTTATGAGAAAATCTTTAGTTGAAGCATTTGGAGATTTATATGCAAAACTCTTATATTTTGAACAATCTCCTGGTTGGTATAAGGTGGGATAGTTGAAAGATGCTCAAAGAGCCACCTTTAGGTATTTTAGTGCTTATCTCAAATATGAAAGGGTAAGAAATCAAATTGATGTCATTTGGAAATCTCTGTATGTCATCTTTGTACATCCGTTACATCTTGATAGACTTTGGATCTCAAGATTATTTTTGATGACTTGTGTTTGATGAATATAACATGAAAAACTGTTTATAATGTTTTATCTTTGTTTTTCATGATTTAGGAGTAAATCTTTTTAATCTTGTGAAATTAATTGGATTGAATGACATCTTGTTAATTCATTGGTTAAAGCACTTAAATTGTTTTCTTGATGGAATACAAATCGGTATTTGAAAAGATTCTAAAATTTGGATTTGTTTCAAGGAATTATTAGTTTTTTGCCTTCTGGTACCGGTACGCAATCTGCATTTTTGTTATATACCGAAACTGAGCTTTTATCTCTCTTTCTCTTTGAACTGATGTTGTTAGTGATTTCCTTTTGTCTAGTATGTTCACTGTTTGACAATTTGTGACAAAAAGGGGGAGAAGAGAAATGACGGAGATGAGATCATCAAGAGAAACGAAACGAAAATGGAAAAATGGGGGAGAACGAAAAATGATGATCGTACCACAAAGGGGGAGAACATAGATGCTCAAGAACATGGAGAACATGTTAGAGATGCTCAAGATAGGGGGAGACAAAGAAAAATTGAAAGAGCCGAAAAACAAAAGAATCAAAAGGAAGACGGATCAAATGTAGGATTTTAATCTCTAACAACTAACGTTTGATTTTGTTTGGAGTTTTGTTTTGCAGGAATTACATCACTTTAAGACTCCAAGTCCTAAGTCATAGTGTCACGCCCCGAGATTCAAAAGTGGGTCTAATTTTTTTTTTTTTTTTTTTTATCAGAGTTTCAAAATCAAGCCAGGGCAATGACAGACCGCCACATATATAGAAGAGTCCCAATTCCCTATAGAATTGAGCCTTTTCTATATATGCACGACTAGCTTTCACAACAACCTCAGAGTAGACTAAACTACGTACTGCTAAAAGATGTTACAACATTTAAACAATTATTTACAATTTTTGACAACTTGCTAATCCATAAACGGCTGTCCAGGGTCGATTTCTAACTCGGAACCTCACCAACTCGTCCCGACATCCCAGCACCCGCTTGACCTGAAAAACAGTCACCCGAGGGTGTGAGACACACCGGAGTGTATCCCAGTGGGCACGACGGGCCGGGAAATAGCAAGCCGTACCTACTGGGTACAATAATAAGCGGATAGCAAAAGTAGGATATACTGAAGACAGAAAACAGGTATATAATCTCAGCAGAGTATCATCGATCATGGATTAATCAACTGAGCAGTGTAATCATATATAGAGCTGATCATGCTATCACTGATAAGACTACAAGTAAGAATGAATGATCATGCTATAACTGACAAGCAGGAATGAATATACTGTACTGATAAGCAGGAAACAATCATGCTATCACTGATAATCTGGCACGCAGTAAATGATAAGCAAGGATAATGCATCAAAAGTAATCATCACAAATATACCCAATCACTGCCACTTTTGGCCACAAGGGCCTCAGGCTAAATTTGCCATGGAGCATATGACCTCAGGCAACAACCACTTTTGGTCACTGGGGCCTCAGGCAACAACCACTTTTGGACACCCAATCAAGCTATCATAACCCCACTAGGCTCACGGGTCGATCAGACCTCTCTACCGGTAAAGAACACCCACACGGTGGCCAACCCGTCGGTGTGCGTGACGAAAAGCTTGGCTCGATGGCGATCATAATGCTGATGCTCAAACCATGGTCCACTGACCAAATAGACGGCAAGAAGCCGAGGAAAATCCCCACTGGGATACTAGTATAACATGCCACATACTGAAATAGTATCTCCTATTCTAATCATGCAGTGAAGAATAGAGACAGGTATAGACTATGCTAGTGACCAATCAAGCATGGCATGTGTCCAGGAAATGCATAACAACTGCTGAAGGAATCATGATATAACTCCACATGATAAACAAGCAACTGCTGGAATATAAAGCATGATATATCTCAATATGGTAAACAAGCAACTGCTGGAATATAAGCATGATATATCTCAGTAGGGTAATCAAGCAACTGCTGGTAGATAAGCAAGTAATAAGAACAGGTATAAACTCAATAGCAATCATACTGCTAAATCTCAGTCCACGGTCGGTAGACCGGACAGACGGCGAGAAGCCGAGGAAAATCCCCACTAGGATATAACCATGGTACACTGACCACAAAGACGGCAGGAAGCCGAGGAAAATCCCCACTAGGATATAACCATGGTACACTGACCACAAAGACGGCAGGAAGCCGAGGAAAATCCCCACTAGGATATCGATACTAATGCAAATCATAAGTACTGAGACTAGAACTCCTATTCTAAACATGCAGTGAAGAATAGAGTATAACGAAAGGCTCATATGTATAATCAGGCAATATAGCTGAAATGACTAAATGCTGGAATGAAAGCATATAGTAAGGCTAAAGCATAGGTTCAGGGTTACACCAAGAACAGGGGTCCAACCTACCACGGCACCCAATAGGGCCGACCTGATAAAACGCGGACCGAAGATAACCCACCTGTATATAGGAGGAACAATGACTCCACCAGAAGGTAGACGGTCACGATAACCACAAGATGGATCACTGCTGGCTCCTGACGACTGGGCCCTACAATAATACCAGATGACAACTCAGGGTCTTTCACTGCTCAAGGCGCAACTAGCGCGAACCGACCGTTTCGTCGATTTGTGCAACATAAAGCAATTTAGCTTTTCAGAAACCCCAGGGAACTCCACTAATAGGCCAACATTACTTTAGAACATTTATCTAACCTTTCCAAGGTGTAACAATTACAGCAGGGCCCCTGGGTTTACTCAGACTGGGCTTTATATACTAAATAACCACTATTTTGGCTCGTTCTCTCAAACGGTAAATCATTTTTATGAGCCGTCACCTCCAGCAGGTGAATTTCGACCTGCTGAGCGCCGTGCTCACCCATTTGTGGCAGCACGATGCCCGAGGAAAACTTTGGGCCATAATTTACTCCTCTAACTTAGCCGAAACGCATTTTCGTTTCTTTGGCTCGCCAAAACCCAAAATAAACGTGAGCATCGCGTTCAGTGACCCCAAAATAGCTAGGAGTACACTGTTACAACTTTTCATACAGCCCCTAATACTGTTTTTAAGAGATAATTGTATTTAAGCTTGATTATGATACAACTTTGAATCTATACTTCATATGCCAAAACTTTGTATATCAAAGTTGCTCTGGACTATGCCAGGATACCAGGGCTCACCCTAATTGCAGCCCAGGTCTGCTGGAATAAGTAGATCCATCATCCTTGCTTACTAACAAAAAGTACAAGCATAAAACTTCTGTCCACACAGATCCATGTTGATCTGAAGTGAGCATCAAGCTCAGGGGACCTTTCTGAGTAACTTTCATATTCAACTAGAAACCTGAATCCATCTATTTCTTCTCTGTGGCATTTCCACAAACACATGGTGTGCACTACTTCTCACAACACAAGCAACAACTTGTAGCAAGTTGTTCTCTGCAATTACTGAACCAGAGGCTTCCAGACTTGGAAGGAAATGTTTCTGAGAGTCCAAGCTTCATCACCTACAAGCCTGGGCCAAGCTTGATGCACTGGTTAGCCGCGGCTTGAGGTTGAAGATGAAGTCCCATGCCTTGAAAATCGTGATCAGCAACCCATAACATCTGAGACCCAACCAATAGCACCAACAGGTGCTAAAACTCACACTGAAGCTTTCCATACCCGTGGCCGGCAACGGGGTGCGGCGGCGGCGGCGGGGAGCAAAGCTCCACTTCGAGCTTTTCTACCTCTAATGGTGAATTTCCCCAGAGGCTACATGGAGCTTCCCAACTTGGATGGAAACTCACCAATGATTCACAGAAAGCTTCCGGACCAACCCACTCCGGCCGGAGTTGGCCGGAGCGCCGGCGGCCGCAACAAGTCCCCATTTCGGGTCAACAATGGCCGCCACCCTCCGATGTTGCATGGACAGCATGCAAGTGCATGGATGCACTCCTCACACAACCAGGAAGGTTTCTGGGCAAGTGGCCGGCGGCGGGGAGGCGCGCCGGCGCCGGAGCAGAGAGCTCGGCCGTAGTGCAAAATCCACCAAAGCTAGGGTTTCGATCTGCAAACGATTCTCTTGACCAAACTCCACCAATTTTGGTGGAGTTGATCCTTATAATCTACAGTAAATCTCCACCATTTTGTTTTGCGTTTTGGTCCACTGGTTGCAGAGAACGATCGAGGCGGAGGGAAACTAGGTTTCCGGCGACCCACTTTGGCCGCCGGCCAACCGGACTGCATGGGAGCACGGGGCTTTGCAGTGAGGAAGCTAAGGACCTAAGGAGTCCACTGCTAATGGTCCTGGGCTTCTACAATCCAAGGTTAAAGAGACTCACCTTGCCGAACTCGGGGAAGAAGGAGGAAGAAGCCGGTCACTCTCCCTTCCTTGCGCGGCCTCGGCCAACTCCAGCACGGTTCTCCTCGCACCAGGAACTCCACAGGAACTCTAAAATCCAACTTTGATGAAGTTGGTTCCACCTTCTCCAATTTCTTCTCCTCTCTCTCTTTCTCGGTTTCCATATATGGTGTTGGTGGTTCCTTGGCTTCTACGCACTCGGGATGTAGTAACCGTAATTTTTTAAAATTCAAAATTTAAGTTTAAATAATTTTCAGAATTATTAAAATAGCAAAAATGGGCAATTAGTGGGTCAATAGTGGCCCAGAAATGTCGACTTTTGATCGGGGTCTGATCTGAAAAATCCGATATCACCATTGCGATCGTCTCGTCGAAACATAAAAGTTTCATATTCATATGTTTTCGATCCGACGGTCGGATCTTCCATAAATCAGAAATCAAAAACGGGTCCCACAACTTAAGTTGTGAATAGTAATCCCTATTTTTAATCCCTTTTTGATCACTAACGGCCGTTTCGCCGTCTGGAACCCTAACATAGGGGTATGAGTAGTCAAACCTAACTAATTTCGAAGTTCTGAGCGCGATGGCACTGACGGAATTCGCGTTTGGCGACCCGGGTGCATCGGAGTGCGTGCAACGCACTGTATTTGGTCGAACTTTATGGACCAAGTTTTTATCCGAGCATCGAACAAACCAAACAAATACGCTACTTAACAGGTCTCGACGAGCCGGACGTCGTGGCGAAGTCCGTTTCGCAAAACGACGAGCGGATTTTCTCGAATTGCGTAAAAAGTACCCTAAAATGGACTAAATTGTAAGGAAACTTAATATTTTAGGTGTTAAAATGTTAGGGACTTAAACACTAAGGTGTTGGGTGCAAAATGCACCTACTGTGAAGACCCCGTAGCCTAGGTTTAGGTGTGAACCGGGTTTGAGGCATTTACAAAGAATCTTGCATTAAATCCTTTTGGCTTTTGGGCTTCCTCGTGGGAGGTTACACGAGGAAGGCTCTTGGGATTTCTAACTCCCAAGAGTTAATCCTCATAAGGCCTTGGTGTGGGTGGCCAAGGAACACAACCACTTTTAGAATAATCCGAGAGAGAAAAAGAGAGAGGGAAGTTGGAACCAACCTTTGCCAAAATTGTTTTAGAACTTTGGAGGAGTTCCTCTGTGCCTAGGGATCCTGCTGGAGCTTGCCGTGGCCGCGCGTGCAAGAGGAGTAAATTCCGGCTTCATCCCATCTTCTTCCAACTCGGCCAAGGTAAGTTCTCTCCAACTTCGGTTTGTTTGAACCCAAGACTTGTAGTAGTAGCTTAGTAAGGACCCATAGATGCTCTGTACCAAGCCCGAGCTCCCCATGCAAAGCGCATGGCCGGCGGGAAACATCTCTTGCCGGAAAACTAATAAAGCTCCACCTTGAGATAACTTTGCAACTAGTGAACCAACCAAGCTGAAAATTGGTATGTAGGGACTGTAGGGTATGTCTAACAAATCTGCAAAGTTTGAATAAATATGGCTTAGTAATTCAAGAGATATTGGATGCCCTAGCTTTTGAAGTTATTGCATGTTGGCCGAACTTCCATTTCCGGCGCCGGCGGGCTTCCCCGACGCCGGCCACCTACCGAGATCACTTGCTGGGACCAAGAGGATCCCAACCATGCCTTTGCATGGTTCCCATGCAGACCGAATGAGGGTCGGCCATGGATGAACCCGAGAATGGAAGATTTGCGGCCGCCGGCGTTCTGGCCATCTCCGGCCGGGGAGGAGGTGTCGGGAAGCTTTGTATGGACTTAAGGAAGCTTCCATATAAGTTGGAAGACTTCTTATGGCTTCTGTAAAAATCCACCATTAACGAGCTTGAGCTCCAAAATGGAGCTTTGCTCCCCGCCGCCGCCGCCGCACCTCGTTACCGGCCAAGGTTATGGAAAGCTTCTGTGAGGTAGTTAGCATCTTTTAGTGCTTTTGTTTTGATCCCAGAGCTTCTGGTTGAAGCATCACAAATTTCAATGCAAAGGGGTCATCTTCTTCCTCCTTGAGCCGCGGCCAACTTGCTTTTGGCTTGCTCCAGGTTGAAGGGTAATGAGGAGGGAACTTAGTAGATCATTTAAGTGCAAGTTAGATAGCTTCTGGTCCAGTAATTGCAAAGATCCAATGTGAAGTTTAGCTTATGTTTAATGTTAAATATTATGCATGCCATGTGTTTGATAAAATGCCTAAGAGAGGAAAAATGTGGAATTTGGGTTTGCTGTAAATATGAAAGTTGTTCCAAATGTTTCCTTGAGCTTGATGCTCACTTCAGATCAAAGTTGATCTGTGTGAAATAAAGTTTGGAGCAATGTGAACCTTATATGAAACTTGGCTTTGGTTCTGCTTGAACCAGCACACCTGGGTTCCAACCAAGGTGAGCACTGTGGTCCTAGCGTGGTGTAGATCAACTTTGATATGTAAAGTTTTCATGTTTGATGTTGGGATTAAAAAATATAGTTAAATCAACCTAAAATGTAAAGTTGGAACAAAACTATGTTCTAGGCTGTTTGCGAAGCCGCGACAGTGAGCTCCTGACTAATTTGGGGTCACTGAACGCGATGCTCGCGTTAAAAACTGATTTTGAAGTCCCGGAGAAACAAAAATGCAAAATGGCTATGTTAGAGGAGTGTTTTATGGCCCGAAGTTTTCCTCGGGATGCGTGCTGCCACAAATGTGTGAGCACGGTGTTCAGCAAGTTAAAAGTCACCTGCTGGAAGTGACGGTTTGTTAAAATGAGTTTCCAGTTGAAAGAACGAGCGAAAACAGTGCTCAAATGACACTATTAGTTAACTAATTAGAGGTTTTAAAATGGATCTGGGGTTTAAGTTGTGATTAGTGAATTCGAGGTTGATCAATATGTTTGATTCAGGTCTGTCCAGTTTGCATCTGGTTCTGAGCATACAGTCGATTCAGTCTTGTCGCCTGCGATTTGACAGGTGGGTTTATCTTCGGTCCGGGCTTTATCATTTCGGCCCTCTGTGTACGGTATTGGTTGGACCCCTGTTTTTGGTAGCTTAAATATTACTTTGAGCCTACCTTCCTTTCGATTCAGTTTATACTGCTTCATGCCTGAGTTATAACTTTTATCAGTTATCTATTGCTTTACATAGTGCTTCCAGTATTTCATATCATTATTCTGGACATTGCCATGTCTGATTGGTCATTTGCTAGGTTATATACCTGATTATCAGTACATCCTGATTATATCTGATCCATGATATTTAGTTGCTGCTTATTCTTGCATATGAGTTGAGACTCAGTTGATTCTGATATTGCATCCTTGATTGGATTGTGTTGAGCTTGCTTTTCTGTTGATCAAATATTACACTGCTGAACACATAATTTTAAGAAACTAATGTTTTACTGAACGTCGTAGGGTCGCCTGAGTCTGTTCTTGTTTGATAGGACAAAGGCATTGCTCTTCGAAGTTTGGGCCTAAACCTATTTTCAAAATAGTTTTCTCAAAAATATGTGTTTAGTTTGTATGTTTGGTTGGTCTGCATGATTGAGTTGAGATTTGCTGCTGATCTTTTGTTGAGTTGAGATTTGCCTTTGATCTTGCATATGAGTTGAGATTTGCCTTTGATCTTGTATATGAGTTGAGATTTAGTTGATTAGTTGCTGATTATTCCTGCATGAGAGTTGAGATTCAGTTGATTGCATCCCAGTGGGGATTTCCCGGCTTATTGCCGATTACCCGGTCAGTGGACCGTGAGTTTGAGCATTTGCATTTGATCGCCCGCACCGTTGTACTTCACGAACATTGCCGGGGTCGCGCCCCGTGGATATTGTTCTTTACCGGTAAAGTGGTTAGCAGTGGCAACCCGTGACCCTTTGTGAAGGGAATGTCAATCCGCTGGTGCCAGCTGGGCAAATTCGCCTGAGGTTTGTGGAACCAATATGGTGGCTTGTGATTGGATAATTTGATATATCCTCTATTTGATGCATATGTTGCTTTTAGACTGCTTTGGTCTTATCTCATGATTCCTGATTCTGTTGTCAGCATATTCATTGTTTGATGCCTGTCTATACAGTTATTCAGCATGCTCGGTTCATTATATTCCTGTCATGATTATACATATTCCTGTTGATTATTCATTCGCTTCATAATCATGCTTACCTAATGTGATTATTACTATCCTCTAGTATTGTATACCAGTAGGTACGATCTGCTATTTCTCGGCTCGTCGTGCCCACTGGGATACACTCCGGTGTGTCTCACACCCTCGGGTGACTGTTTTTCAGGTCAAGCGGGTGTTGGGATGTCGGGACGTATTGGCGAGGTATCGATATAGAGGTTGACCCTGGACAGCCGAAAAGTTATGTAATAGATGTTTGAGAGAAAGGATTTTGTATTTCAGTTGTATATTTGTAAAGATAGTTGTAAGGTTTTCTTGTAATATTATTTGTAGTACGTAGTTAGTACTCTGATGTTGTTGCTAAGCTAGCCGTGCATATATAGAAAAGGCTCAATTCCAAAGGGGATTGGGACTCTTCTATATATGTGGCGGTCTGTCATTGCCCTGGCTGTTTTTGCAACTCTGATTAAAAAAAAAAAAAAAAAAAATTTTACACTGGTTTTTGAACTCGGGGCGTTACATTTGGTATCAGAGCCAATAACCAGTCGGAAGTGTGCGGCGAGTCTCGGCCGAGCTTGGGTCTAGATGGCAGGGCTAGCGAGACAAGTCTCACACCGCCTGGTGATCTTGGGCTGCTATGTGTGTGTTTGGGCTGACAGGGACGTCAAGCCTAAACGGGGGGAGTTTGTGACGCCCCCAATAGTCCCACATCGGATGTGGATGGATTTGTGATTGGGTTTATATGAGACTTGGACACTAGTAATAATAACTGGGCTTAAGCATTTTGGGCTGTGGTTTGGGCCCAACGAGTTATTATTGCAAGTGGGCCGGGTCGTTACACGGGACCAGGCTAGGGGAAGCCAGGGGACTCCCCAAGTGGCCTGGGATTCACCCCAGGCCCACCTCCCATGCCAACACCTTGAGGAGCCCAAGGGTCCCAAGTTGTTAATAGGTTTTAATGGAAAAACCCTAACCCAGTTCACACCTATCGCATAGCATCCGAGCACCTCTCAGTGGGTGCAAATTGCACCCAAGCACCACATGTTAGAGTCCCTAACACTTTGGTTCAAGAAAACTTGAAGAAAATTAATAATTCGACGCTTTTCACGCATTTCAAGAAAATTTGCTCGATGAAATGTGAAATGGACTTCGCCACGACGTCCGGCTCGTCGAGACCATCAAGATAGGCTATTCATTTGTTCGATTTGGTGCACAAATGAATTCTCGGGCCATTTAATTCGACGATTTGCGGTATATTGCATGCACTCCGATGCACCCGGGTCGCCAAACGCGAAATCCGACAGTGCCATTGCGCTCAGAACGTCGAAATTAGTTAGGATCCATTACTCATACCCCTATGTCAGGGTTTTAGACAGTGGTTCGGCCAACTGTTGCTCGCGAAGGGTCGAAAATCGCGAGTTACTATTCACACTTAAGTCGCGGGGCCCGTTTTTGATTTCTGATTTCTGGAAGATCCGACCGTTGGATTGAAAACATATGAATATGAAACTTCTATGTTTCGACGAGACGATCGCAATGGTGATCTCGGATTTTCCAGATCAGACCCTGATCAAAAGTCGACATCTCTGGGCCACTATTGACCCACTAATTGCCCATTTTTGCTATTTTAATAATTCTGAAAATTATTTAAACTTAAATTTTGAATTTTAAAAATTACGGTTACTACACATAGAGTATGTTCTAGGACTGTTTGGTTCAAATGTAATTTTGTATTTATTGGATCTTTCACGCAAAGAAAATCAATGTTTTGGTGATGACATTGAATTTCGTTTTTTTTGGTTTAAGATGAGTGACTTGAGCGTTTTTATGTATTTTTGGGTTTTGTCACGAAATTGCCAAAGGGGGAGATTGTTACGGCATTTTGGTGTTGGCATATTTCGTGAGTCATGTCAGTGAGTTGAGTCGGAGTCTTAAAGGGATCAAATTGTCAATCAGCAATCAAAGACTTAGAGAAGATTCAACAAGAGCTCAAGTTGACACTCAATGTCTTGAGTCTTGAAGATTGAAGATGAAGAATTGTGGATCAGTTACATCAATCTCAAGAAGAAAGTATTCAAAAGGATCAGGTATGTTTAACTAAATAATTTTGGTGATCCGAATACTTTCTTATAGTGTAGAAACGCTTGGATGAACTTTTATTGTCATAATAATCAAAAACTGGTGTTCGGACATGTTCAGGATCCGGATCAGAGCCAACGATCCGGATCCCGAAGGTTGTTGCTTCATACAAGACTTCGATCCGGATCCATGCAATTTCCGATCCGGATCCCGAATGTTAAGTTTTCTGATTTGTATGAACGATCCGGATCGGGCAATGCGATCCGGATCCCAAACCATGGTATTTCTGGAATCGTCAATCTCGTTACGACGATCCGGATCGCAGTAAATCCGATCCGGATCGCCGTCCTGAAAATTTCCAGATAAGGTATGATTCTTATCTCTTTCCAAAGGTTTCTAAACTATAAATAGACGTTTAGGGTTTCTCAAAAACGTGAGAGCTACGGCCGATCAATTTATAAAACTCTTGAGAGCAACCCTAGAGGCTAGGTTTTTATCGATCTTCTTTATAGCCTCTTTTAGGTCAATTCGATGGTTCTTTCAAGAACATATCTTTTGTCAAATTGATCTAATCTTTGCTTAGAGATTTCTTCTACGGTTCCTCAATGAGAATCTAAGCAAAGGATCACCATCGAAGTCAA
This sequence comes from Tillandsia leiboldiana, assembly GCA_029204045.2. Lineage (NCBI taxonomy): Eukaryota > Viridiplantae > Streptophyta > Magnoliopsida > Poales > Bromeliaceae > Tillandsia > Tillandsia leiboldiana. The sequence goes on along the minus strand of CM055071.1, from coordinate 12,269,974 downwards.
TATTCTTATCGACTGAGTTTGCGTCGTGGATTCGACGTGGCATCGTGGATTCGGTGTGCTAAAGGCGTTTCGTGGATTCGAAACGTGTGCTCGTGGATTCGAGTGGCGTTCGTGGATTCGAACGTGTGCAGTGGACGAGCAAAATCGGTGGAGCGCGAGGTCCAAGAAATTGAAGGAGGGGTTAAATCCGCGGAGACGGTAATCACCTTGTTATTCTTCTTTTCTTAGGGATTGTTATTGCGTGGGCATCCAACCGGTCAGCGCAAGGTCCGAAGAAGCTGAAGGAGGGGTTGAGTCCGTGGAGTCGGTAATCACCTTGTTATTCTTCTATTCTTAGTGGATTGTTATTGCGTGTTGGTCCCGTGGTTTTTCTCCTGGATTGGAGTTTCCACGTAAATCTCGGTGTGCTATTTTTATTTTCCGCATTGGTTTTTATTTTGCACTGAGATTGAGTTTTTAAGTATTACACCTATTCACCCCCCCTCTAGTTGTTTGATAGTACCTATTTAGATCCTTGTGGATCCTACATTATAAAAACCTACAAAATGAATCACAAGGGATCCATTCTCCAAGAGATACGGTGTCCAAAGGGGATAAAAATAATTATTGAGCAAGAAAAGAATATTCAACTAAAAATGCACTTAAATACTTATTCCACAAAATGGTAGGAAAAAAAAAAGATTCACTACATGGAGGAGTAATTAACTACAATTAGCATACACAAATAGGAAACTCGAAGGGGCTTAGGGAAGTTCATGCACACTTGTCTAAGAAGGTATAGCAACAGTTAGCAATTAGGAGCATCTCCTTTGAGAAAGAGGTTCCTTGTTTTACAAAATCAAAGCGATAAAGCATAAGCTTAATAGTAAGTGCTCTCTATTAAGAAGTTAATATTCAGATTTTAATCTACATGCAGATTATATGATAAGGAGTTCCAAAAAAATAGGAGTAATTTAATGTTGAAGATGCTGAATGAAACATAAAGTTATAATATTAAATGAAAGGAAAAAAAATTAATTAAGATTAGTCAAATAATCTTTTAACATAAAAATTAATTAAGATACGTTTGATGTTTACCAGATGGGCAATGAGATTGTGGATGAATATTATGAGCGCTGGATGCGTCTGAAACCTGAAAGAATATATTTTTTAGTATTAGATTATCATTTCATCCTAAAAAAATGGCATTACTTGACAATGAACAAGACATTATTGAAGTGAAAGATTATCAAACTTAAAATACAATTTGATACATGCATCTCTATTTGGTATATAAATTTAAGCAAGAAAAAAAAAGAGAACTTACAATTTTCTTAGACCGTTTAAGCCTTTTAAGCTTTGAGTTATCCTGTGCGCTTGAGAGCTGTAGAAAAAAAAAAACCCATATGGCATTATTAAGTTTTCTGCACTAACAAGATATAAACCTTACAGATCGGCGTTTAATAATGTTGCAGGATTTTTTTTTCTCCCAAAATATTGTTGTGTAATTTTGCCTTTTCCATTGGTGGATATGCAATATTTAATTGTGCAATCGTGATGTTTATGAGCTAGTTGTTTTATAACTAAACAAAGTTCGGTTTTGGTCTGCAACTATTTATTAGGCTGCTTGTGAAATGTCAAATGTGTTCAGTATGCATAATTCGTATAGTTATTAGTTAGGTACGAGTTCTAGTCGAAAATGACGGAAACCATCTTATTTTTGTCATGAAGCAAAGCGCATATGCGTACACATATTTTGATTTCAGTTTCGTCTCTTTTACTGTATAACAAATTTAAGAATTGTCCTAACCGGCCTTCACAAATAATACAATTAGTAAGACTTCTTTTTATTACTGAGAAGATATCATGAACTGAAGCATACAATATATTTGGAACTTGGTGCCAAATTAGTAGCTACCAAATGGGAATAACACTAGTTAGAGGTGAAAAAAATTTGCATTCTTGGTGGAAATCTCAAGGTAACATAGTAGATACAAAAGTGTTTTAAAAGAGAAAACAGACATGCAGATCCACTCATACTTGCTTCATGATTTTTCAAGATATTACAAATCTAGCTATCTATAGGCATGTAAGTTGTGCTAGTGAAATATCTTATTTAGCTTATTATGTGGTTTTTTTTTTATTGATACTATGAACCATTGAAATTATTGTACTCATCGTTGTGAAGATCTTGTTGCATGGAATTTAATTAATGTTATTGGTTGGACTTTTCATTCTGTATCTGGTCTTTAATGATTTAACGGTCCTATGAAAGTTTATGGTAGTTCACAGAAAGAAAATCTAGTTGAGAGCTTCTCTTGGTTTTTCTTTTTTGTTACCCCTCTTTGTTAAATGATTGAATAGCTTACAGATTTACAGACATTATTTTGCATGTTAGATATGGCAAGCGAACTATTCAGGGAATAGTACAAGATGGATGGAATGCTCTGGCTAGATACTATTTGAACAATTTTGCGGATGGGACCAAGCAGGTCTGTGACTATTCATACTTTATTCCACTTTTTATATCTTTTTTCGTGAGTCTTTTGTTTTGTGATTTGTCATCCCGTAGAACATTATTTGTCTTGTTTTAAATTTGCTGGCATAGCTTGTGGTGTTTATGTTACCTCTTCTTTGATCTCTAGGACTGTCACTTGTGACATCTAGTACTTTTTGGTGTGTTTTGTCCTAATATGGTCATGTGCTTCTGTAACTCTGTTAGAAATAGGTAGCAGTGCAAAATGAGCAATGATACTTCTATATTCCAAAAGGAATGTAAATATTGTATTTTAGACTTAAAATTCATCCACTAATTTTATCAAAAAAATAACTTTCTCATCCACAAAGGTTTTAAGCAAGAAAAAGAACAAAATAACTTCATGATTAAGGAGAAAGAGATATTCACTAACAAGTTCTGGGCATTCATAATCAATTCCAGCATCTTTAATTCGTTTGTGCCGCTTCTCATCTCGCTTTAGAATTCCTCGAACCATCTTTTGGTGCTCTTCCGTTGTTCTTTCCTGCAGCAATATTTTAGTTACATAGTCATATTACCAAAGCTGGTCTATTAGATACATACTTGCAAACACTTTGATGCAAAAAAAAGAGAGAGAGAGAAAGCAAAATAAAACCTTTGCCAAGCATTGCACCATATATTTCAACTCAGCAATAGAACTATTTTGATCTAAGATAATTTTGTTTTGGTCCTGTACTTGCATCTCCAATCGCTCCATATGCTCCTTCATTTGACGCATATTTTCTTCAACTATTGTCTCGTCAAAATTTGTCATTCTTAAACCCTCAAACCGATGCAAACAAGATGAGTTGAATATATCTTTAGGCGTAGGACCTAATCCTACACCACTCACATATCCACGCTTGTCCTTTCCTATGATTTCGGAATAAGGATCACCTTGCCATGCAACCTTTCCTTGTGATGTTGACCCCTCCGAGGTTTCAATTAGCTTTTTCTTCAAGTCATCCTACAAGGAATAGCTATGTTATATAAGAAACCATTAAAATATAGTTTTAATTCAAAATACTTTTAAAAGCATGAAATTAAAATTATACAGCTGCTTTTCCATCCATGAATGTTCCATCCTTGTACACATGAGTTTTCAAATAAACTTCAGCACGTTGAGGCTCTTTCTTTTGTGGATGATATTTCCTCTAAAATAAACATAATATAGTTAGAATAATTACATATTAAAACTAGTAAGACAAATGTAAGAAATTAACACTATCAATCACTTTTATATGATAGAAATTACCATTTCCTCTGCAACACGAGCAAAACTTTTTGTTCCTGCAGTGTGAGTCGCCATTAGCATTGTACGGTTCACTTTATTTCTTGCGCTGCGTATCTGCGACATATAACTCTTAAAGCCACATAGAATCGTACACTAAAGCAATTTAATACAATAAACAACTCAAATTTTTCAGCAATAAGACAACTTATACCTTTCCTTCATCTGATTTCCAAAAGTCTACAAGATAATTCCATTGATCCTTAATCACATCTTTAGGTACTTTATTATATAACTCCTTCAAGCTAGCATATTCATCAAAGTGCGAGGCCTTAAGATCGCACTTATAATCCTTCCACTTTCTCCCGGTTGACTTCAAGATCCACTTTTCAATTCTGACTGGATATAGAAACTTTCCCTACATTTAGAAAATAAGGTATTGAAATAGATTTTCTAAAAATATTTCCTAATGAGTTCTAACTATTACTGATAACTTAATATTTAATGAATAAATGCAATGCTAAGCTTTTGTCAATACCTTCACTTGTGCTATTATATTATCTTTAGCAGCCTTTTGAACATATCTCCAATCTTTATGACTTAAAGTGCATATTCCTCCATTTCTTGCTATGGTTCCCAAAAATTGAGCCAACAATCCGCCTTCATTTCCGACGGGTTGCCCTTGAGTATTGCAATCTACAACAACTCGTTGCCCTTGTGGTAGGTTCCACAAATCAGCTAGTTTAGTTTTTCCGCGTCTTCTTTGCCCATTCTCATCTACATAGTTAAGCACAAATGGTAATGACTATCAAATTGTTTTACTTTATATCATTGTTTTGGTTTTTTTACTTTCGTGATAAACAATTTGTTAACAAACCATCGCCTTTCCCTTTAGACTGGCTATTGCTGAGATTTTCCTTTAGAAATTAATTTAAGATTTAACATTTGAATAATTTTTAGGAAGTTTGATCAATTTAGTAATGTCAACTGCATTGCATATTAAACTCTTCACACTTAAAATAAGCCAACTAACAGGTGTGAGTGAACAATTAGCAACAAATTCAGACTACTTATGGATAGCCTAGCCAAATGCACCTGTAGTCAATCTTTTTGTCATAGTCTTCAAATCAATCAATTGCATCAGAATATGAGTAGTTTTATGTTCCAACCATGATTTAAGGAGCTCAGAGTATATATACAATTTGGGATTCTTTGAACACACTTTTGTAGTTGGACTCATGTGAAGCCATGACCACTGTTACACAACAAGCATCTTTGCTTTTGGATCTAATCTATTATAGGACAATTTTATCCCACCAGCTAGTAGAGCAGATTGTCCTTCCAAGTCAGAAATGTTGTAAAAAATATCTTCCCCTCATGCTCAACTTTACCTTTTACATTGCATTTACTTTCCAGCCCTTCTAATTATAGGCTAACTTGGATGTTAAAATAAGTTATAATTAAACTGATCACTTATATTGGAGGTTGCTAATGTTTCATCTACTGCTAAGTGCACTTTCATATAGTAAACAAGAAAAGATATATATGTAGAACAAACTACTAATCCACTTATAATCTGAAATATCTGCAACAAATTATAGCTAGCAAAACTGATATTTCAAGCTAAGGATTGACAAATAGAGTCAAAGAATAGGATGAATGACAGCAATCCAATTCATGAATAAGTATGTGAATGTCTTTCCTAAATGTGTGTGTATGTGTTCAATCCCTATCATACTAGTAAATTTGAGCATAGGAAAGCTAAGAAAATTTGTTAAAGCGGTATTGCCTTATAATTGCAGGATTCTGTTGAAGTATAATATTAATTGGCTCCTTTCTGTGGGCATATAATACCTTCAAAACAGATTACCTCAGATTTTTTGTTGCATGTTTCCATCTTATACTCTTTTGATGACTTAACTATTTAGCTACTATGTCGCTCTCAAAAGTCAAAACACATTTGTTTCCTTTGCCTGTTCACAAAATTGTATGGTCACACCTCCTAATTTTCTCCTATAATTTGTGGAGAAGTGGGGATTGAAACCAATCAGTTCCATCCTTGATACTCTTTTAACCTACTGACCACTGTAGTGTAATTAGCCATTTAATTCTACATGGTGCATTTTTGTGAATTTGGTCTGATTTTCAAACTAGCTTTAATTACAGTTTTCTTTCATTAACTGCAAGGTAGGTGCTCCAAAATCCAAATTTGTTATGAGCCTAAAACGCTTGTTAATATTCATTTCATACCTTCAATAAGCATTTCATCTCCTTCTTGATTAATATTTGTAGAAGATTTTGAATGAGTAGAATTTTCTGCATGTTCATCGGATTGTGCTTGCGGATTCAAAGGAGATTGGGGCTCCGGAATATATTCTTCTTCACTTTGAGTTACTCGGATACATTTGCGCTTTGTCATCTGCACATAGTTTCAGCAGCCAAAATGAACAATTTGGTGGATAAACACATTAACAAGTAACAAGTTCTAACCAACATTTTACAAAAATCACATAATTTAAGAATCAAAATGAAGGTACAGAGATAATGACAAACAGAGAAGTGTTTTCTGTAATATTTAGTTTCTAGAGACTTTAGCTTAATCTTCTGCCTTTCCAGGGATTGCACATTTATTTTTAAGCGGCTTTACTATATTGGATGCGGAAATGGGTGCTCATTGAGGGTCAGATACCATGTATCAGGCATTGTCTCTTAGAACTTTTTGGCTGGAAATAGACCTGGCGTATTCCAACTGAACGGACCTAACTTGCAGTCATAATGTTGTCGCTGTTAATTTGATCAAATATTCTCATCAAAAAGTTCATTTCTTTACTGATTAAATATTTGATGATCTCAAACTAGATGCCTTAGTGGCTGAATATCTAAACATCTGTGATGGGGACACATAAAGATAAACTGCTTTCATCAACTAGTGAATTGATTGTGAAAGGTAAACGACTGATTTGTAGCACAGATCTTAATACATCTGTGAAAAGTAAAGGACACCAATTCAGTCCTATAGGATATTTCCACTTAGAAATGCCAAACAAGTAGAGAATTTCAGATCATCCAGTTAGAAATATTCACTTATATCACCAAAATATAAGTGAACACATGGATTATATGCCATTAAAGTTGCACAAACAAGTAAATGCAACATTGAAAACATTTCACGGTAATGTATATCGAAAAACCTGAAGAACAACTGCTGACGTAATGAATCCAAATGCGTATTCACCAATCCTAGGGTGCCTTATAATAGCCACTTCCTTGAAGTCTTGTGTGTTCTGATCTGTAGTTAGAGAATCAAAACGAAGGTTGGATCAACAAATGTCTACTTAATCAAAATTTCTCTTTATAAGAAGCACAATTAGTGAATTAGTGAATTAGTAGATATGGATATCAGCATCCACAAAAGATATCAGGAGCTAGCTAGCGTTATTCTTCACATCTTGTGACTGCTCAACATCAACATTCATAAAAGAAGGACACTAAACAAAAACTTGTAAATGAGATTGGTGACAGAGCTAATGTGGTGACCCGGATCTTTGCAGGGCTTCTACAGTGTGACCAGCAGCTTCTGGAAGCCTACGTGGCATGTCGGCGGTGTTCGCGCGCCAGTTTGGACACAAGAGATGGACTCAGGGCTTAAAATGGATCTCGTAGGTAATCGGGGGACCCCATCGGATGTTTAGAACAGTTTACGCGAGGAGTGGATATCAAATTTAGGCTCGGCGCGGAATTCGGATTAAAAATACCTTTCCGGGAGCCTCCGGCAATTTATAGGTTTGGAATTTGGCAGAATGGACGTCGTTTTTGGAATCAGCGCGCGAAAACGGTCAAGATGGGCTATTTGCTTGATGTTTTTGGGTTGGCGGTTACTGTTCATGCCGGAACAGTACTTCCGGCGATCACCGGCGGCGGCTGGCGGCGGCGGAAGGCGCTCGGGCAGGCGGCGCGCGGCCGCGGGCAGGCGCACAGGGGCGCGGGCAGGCGCGCGGTCCACCGCGGGGGTCGTGCACCGGGGGCGGGCCACGTGGCGCTCTCCGGTTGGCCGGTGCAGCAGGCGCGGTCCACAGAATTTGGGCCCGGGTGCACGGTGGACCGGGTGGACACGTGGCTTACGGTTACTGGTCCGGTGTTGTGCTCCCGGTCCACGCAGGCTGTGGAGTGGTTGACCGGGGGGCAGGTGGCCGTACGGCGGGCAGGTGGCCGTACGGGCGCGGTGCAGGCGGCGACGTGCGCGGTGCACGGACTGCCGGGGCCACGTGGCGCGACGCCACTGGCGGGCGCGGGTGCGCCGGGCGCAGCGGGGCCGGGGGCGCACAGTGTTGGGCTACGTGGCGGGCCCGTGTGGTTTCGGGCTTGCACAGTAATGGGCCGGGCCCATTACTGTAGCAGCCCGAAATTTCCCAGCGCCCGGAAGTGGGGACACATTGGGTATTTCCCCAATTGTTTTCTTCAGCCTATTTAAAGGCAACCCGAGCCCCCTTTCTTTGCCTTTTTCTCTCAACCCTCTCACTCTCTGCCCGAGCTCCCTTAAGCAAAGTTTTTCACCTCTAAGTGCTTGATCTTCCTGCCAAGTTCTAGGATTTTAGGAGGCACGAATCCCGAGGTTCCCCATTTTACGGTGCAGCGCGATGTTGCTTTCTTGTGTTCTTCTTCGGCGCAGCGACAGTGTTTTGGCTCCACTGGGTAACCCCGAGCTCCTTTTTCTGTGATTCTTGCGCCGACAGACTCCTAAGAGGTAGGGCTTCATCTTTCGTATTGATCGCGCTTTCCCGTTGCGAGTTTTTGGCACGGATCCCGAGGCAACACTGTGACCCATTTTCTGTTTGGCGTTGTGGGACAGCATCAAGGTGTTTTGGCCATATCTTTGCGCACAAGCGTCAGCCGGATACGAGCTTATACAACTTTTTCATCTACAGATCGCAAGGAACGCGCTCGTATTTTTCTTGGATTTTTCTGAGATTTCATCAGAGGTGAAAATTACTGTTTTCTCAGTGAACAGTGTACAGTTTTAATACAGATTTTTGTATGAGTGTACCCCCTTGCCGAATTTTTATCTTGACTTACCGAACTCCGATTTGGGCGTGCAAGGTACCGTTTCGAAGCTATCGACGCAAGGATTGCTGTGATATTTTTATTGGAATTTTCTGGGCACTATCTGCAGGTGATAATTTAACAGTTTTGAATCCGAGGTTGTATGTGGTTATAAGAGCAATAATTGAGAGCCTAAGTGTAATTAGTGAGCTTTGTATTGTGCCAGGAGGGTTACGGGTGTGCTGAACTTATTGGAGCAAGGGATCAGAGTTATCTGGTGTTTTCAGCTGTTGGGCTTTGGACAGTCAGCTTTTCAGGTGGGTGCCTTATTCCCGGAACCGGTGGACGGTTCTCTATATTGTTATATGTTAGCATTGCATGCAGGTGTACGGTACAATAGCTGGAATTGATCGGTAAGTTTAGCAGTGAGGATTTTATGGGAATTGCAAGTGAATTCCTCATAGTATGACAATGGTATAATCAATTATTCATGTTGGTGATTAGTGGAAGCCCACCTAAGGCAAGGTTACCATATATGATTAATTATCATGCCATATTAGCACATAACCTTTTATGAGGATGGTTTATGCATTGGGATAGGATTATGTAGTTATGTGCAGGTTCTACTCTGAGGAGCCATTATGGATTGAGAATTATGGACAGGTATGGTCATTGATAATTTTGGCATGAGGTTTATTTTCTTTATTCTTCTTGAGGACAAATGCATGCTTGTATGGACATATGTGTATGGACATATAGTTAGGCCATCTTTTACTGCTGCACTACATATTGGAATTTGACTTAGGAGAAACCATGATTGCTTTCTTTCTCCTTTCTATTTAGACTTTTGAGTCATGTTGCTCGGGTTCGAGCAGAGGTTTGGAATAGTGTAGCTGGGACCTTCGGGTCAGAGACAGTAGGCGGTTGACCGGATCCTGATTATTTTACCCAATTGTGGGTTGTGGGTTATTGCGGCAACCGCGGACAGTAGGCGGTTGACCGGATCTTGATTAATTTACCCAATTGTGGGTTGTGGGTTATTGCGGTGACCGCGGACTTTGGGCGGTTGACCGGATGTTGACTATTGCATCAGATTGGGTATCAGATCTGTTCTAGTGGATGGTGTTTCCCACTTGTTGAGTACTATTGCATCAGATCGGGGTTTTGTTAGTGGACGGAGTTTCCCACTTTGATCATAGTCTTGATCCAGTCCTGCTATTATGAGACAGTGGTTACAGAGATACTCGTTACAGTGATGCTTGATACAGTGATACTTTACTCGTGTGGGTCGCTCCCCTCGAGTGCCACTCCGGAGTAGGCTTTCCACGGTGTGAGCGCCGGGCACCAGGCAGGGTTCTTGAGTTCGACAGCAGAGCAGGCAGTACCAGTGATTACTGGTCTATCGATTGGGTTTATTCAGGCAGATACTTTTTGTTACACTCGTGCCTGGGGGACCGAGTGGAGTCTAGTAGCTGTGTTTAGACCAGTGCTAGTATTATTGGGAACCGTCGGGGTTTGACGGTGGTCCCGTGGTCGTTGTGAGTTCTTTGACCATTGTGTGAGAGGTTGAGCATCTTGAGTCTATCCGTTCTGAGAGAGAGAGCATGGATTATGACTATAGCCTGCATGAGCCACTACTCAATAGCGAGTTAGTCCGTTTGGACGCCCTACGTAATTCCTGCCCGTCAGCGGGAGGTGGTTGTAGGTGGGCGCAGGTTTGACTGGACCCGGTGTGGCAGTCAGCTCGATTGGGTCAGTTGAGCACCTCGTGTGCGAGTGTTGCATATCTTCATCAGAGTTTCCCCATTAGAGCATTTGGATAGAGTCATGGTAGCTGTAGAGTGTTTCCAGCTTCTTCTTTCAGTTTTACTGCATCGGTTATCTGTTGCCTCTAGTAGTCTTGGTGGGCAGATCATCGGGCCTAGTGGCGATACCCACTGAGAACTCCCTTATTTGCGTAGTTCTCACGCCCGTTGGGGGTTTTCCCCCTTTTGTCCTTTCTCCTCTTTGTTTTGCAGAGTCTTGGCGGGTGTTGCCGTTCTGTGGTTGCTGTTTCTGTGGTTGCTGTTTCTGCGGTTGCTGTTCGCGATGAGGGAGTAGCGAGCTAGATCCTGACCCATCTTTGGGAGTAGCGGTACCCCCTTTTGAGGAGACCTTCAGTATAGTTGGTAGATTGGTATTTATTTCCTCTTTTGAGAGACTGATGTAGTGAGGATATGATGTATTGAGAGCTTGTACACTGATGTTTTATTTGAGATATCTCCCTGTTGAGCTATGAGTTTATACTCGAGGTTATTGTATGATTATCATTTTTGAGAGATGGACCTTGTTGTTTTATTTTCAGTTGTACAGTAGTTGATTTTATTTCTATAGCAGTTTTATCTTTTAGCTCTGATATCTGTTAGCGGTAGCTCTTTTTGCAGGTAGGACGCTTCGCCTATGCGGATTTGGCATAGGTGGCGGATCTGTTGGCGAGCCCGGGTCGCAGTTTCGACCCCGGGGTGTGATAGATTAGGTGGTATCAGAGCCTAGGTTGTAGGTCATGGTGGACTTAGAAACCCTAGGCTTGTGGTTGGACCCTAGGATGACTTCGTGAGAGTCGTGATTTGTAGCGAGAGTCCTGATTGAGTTTTACGCCTCTCCCGAGGGACGGGATGAGTGATTGGCATGTTTATTCTCCTAAGTAGTTATGTTGGCTGCAGACAACATAACGCTATGGAATGGGTGACATGCTCTAGACTTTCGCTGGATTGGGTCGAGCGTTGTTGTGTGCTGATTTGTGGTTTCGTCGTGGCGAGTGGTGTCTCCCCGACGCTGGGTTTGGGACCCTTGTGCATCCTGTCATGGCAGTTGAGCTTGAGCGGTTGGTTTTGGGCCGGATACCCGGATTGAGGTCAGAGAACTCCGGACCCAGATGACAGGATTGTCAGAGGCATATCAGCGGCAGAGTGAGCAGCTAGTTTGGTGACGCAGTTGTCAGAGCAGTGGGCAGCCCGACAGTACTTTTCTTTTGAGACCACCTGGATGTAGTACCCTCAGCGGCAGGGATTTCTGTAGTGCCAATAGAGCGAGTGGCCCCCTCCGTGCCAATGTTTAGTGCCAAGGCACTGAGGTAGGGTGGATGGTTGACAGCAGAGGAGCTGTGGGGCATGTTTGATTTAGTGAGCCAGATTTGGCAAATGAACCACCCCGACTCGTAAGATTGAGCTTGGAGCCTTTGGAGGCAGAGTCGTGGTTGGGGGTGATGGAGTGATCAATTGAGAGCCTCCCTGTGCTAGAGAGTTTATGCAGTTGTTGAACTGGTGCTCCAGGTTTCGAGGCACATAGGATAAGTGAGATTGGGAGTGGATTGCACCAGGATACTCTTTAGTTTCTTTTCGGTCCCTCATGTTCGGGTTTTGGACTGTGGATGCCTCGCCGGAGTAGGCATTGTGTTTGGAGCTGGACACTGCAGTTCCTTGGATGGGGATTTGCCGCTAGAGGCGAGTTCTGGAGGGAGGCGCTTGGCGCTAGATGATGGAGGACAGATCGGCATGCAGAGGCATTTTCGTTTAGCTTTCCTGGGTGGTGGATATCCTTGTGGATGGTTAATGCAAAGCTTACCCAAGGGAATTCTACCCTTTGTGATTTATAACTTGCATATTTTGATTGCAATATATGTGATTGAAGGGTGAGCTTAGTAAGGATAATTGTATAAGGAATTGCATGAATCAATCGTGCTTGGTCGTATGACGATGATACCCAAGTGGATTTCTGAGACGTCAGGGGTTGGGTGGACCCCGAAGACAGCAACAGCCATTTTATCAGAGTAGCGCAGCGGTAGCGTGGATTGGTTGGTTGCGAGAGATCACGTTCGGCATCTCAGCGTGAGCAGAGACAGAGGTCGTGCTCCCTTGTGATTGATTGGATATTTTCGGGTGGACTAAGCGACAACCGCTTGCATCGTGTGGATGAGTTTGTGCCGCCTGGTTGGAGGGCGCCACGGCAGTGGGTCGGGTTGTCGCAGGTGTGATTTCATCACAGTAGTCGGAGTTAGTGCACTTTGCATTCCGGCATGGACTAAAGGCAGAGTTATTACCACGTGCACTAGAGGTACAGGATACCATCGGTGTTGTGCATGTGAAGGAGGCTTGTGGTTTATGTCTAGTGTCGTTGAGACCATGAGTTATACCGGCAAACCTCTTGATGTGGGTGGCTGTTCGATGTTTTGACCCAGTGCTTGGGATTGGTTGGCACGGCACCACTGGATGGTTAAGTGTAGAGAGGGTGCTGATTGTGACTTTTGCGAGGCAGACAAAGGAGGCTTGTTATGGGGAGATTGTTCGAGCACACAGGGTTTAGCGACTGTGTGAGAGGAGCTTATGGTGGCGCCGGGACCAAAGGATATTTCTATTGCTGCGAAATCCCGGGTGTGAGTCCACTCGAGTTGATGATTATGCCGCCTGTTAGGGAGATTTTGATTGCGGTTGACGTGGTTCTGGAAACCGCGCCAACCTCAATAGCACCACTTGGATTATCGGTAAGAGCTGGGAGATTTGATCGCACCGGTGCAGGGATCTGTTGGATAGAGGGTCTGTTTGACCTAGTGCCACGTCGTTGATACACGACGGTGAGAGCCTTTGGGATTGGAGTCCAGGCAGGTCCAGGTATTATTTAGAACCTTTTGAAGGAGCCATATTCCGGCAGTTATTGTTTGATGCCTGCGCCAAGTTGGAATTTCAGCTGAGGGCATTGTCTAGATGGTGTTCAGGACACAGTAGGGGCATTACGAGTACAGTGAAGCCAATGGATTGACTAATGCCCTGTTGCCTCTAGATTGAGGAATTCTGTGTTTCAGTTGGCCTTGAATGGTTTGTTAGCGGCATCCTCCAGGAATATTTTGGTTTTACCCCCCTCCCTGAGTGTTTAGAGCTTGTGCAGCATTTGTATATGGTGTGACAAGGTCTTTGGGGAAGAAGCTTTTTGCCATGTCGTTGTGGTGCAAGTTTTAGCTTCGAGAGCATATCTTCCTAGATTACTTCTTCTAGCCGAAGGGGCGGCGGTGGAAATTCGGCCAAAGTGGATGCTATTTAAGACTGGCCGAGATCGACGGTCATTGTTGGGGTGAGGAGTTTTTGGACTGGATAGTGCCAGCAGAGCTTGATGACCGGGTGATGAGATTGGTACCAGCGCCGATTCTAACCTAGTCAGTGGTGGGAGATGGATTTGTGAGTTATAGTGATACCTCCCGTAGTGGCTGTAGAGCCACCATTGGATTTTGTGAGCGTCCTGTATCACCCCGACAGAGCCACTGTGGTGGCGGATGCCTGGAGCAGAAGAGCTATTTGGGAGTCGAGTTTGACGGTTCCATAGCTGGCACTGTGTGGGGCCATCCTTGTGTGCAGGGTTTGAGTTGTGTCCCTGAGGATCCCTTTTGATGAAAGGCTGCGGCTGAGCAATCCACTTAGGTGGTTGAGTTTTGAGGGCGACCGAGTGTGAACCCCTGCTTGTTTGGGCCCCTTTTTTTGTGCAGGTGTTTGTGTGGATGTGATTCGGGTCGCTCTGGTTGAGCTGGCTCTTGGGAGTGATTTTAGAGCGTGTTACTCAGGCTGTTTGTTCCTTTTCCCCCCGCCTTTTGTTGGAGTTTTTGACGTTTTTCTGCGTCTCAGCTCTGGAGTGTCATGTTTTGGACCCCTCGCCCGTGTTTGACTCGTTCCTTTTGGGGTCTATGAGAGTTTGGAGTACGAGGGACGCCGTTGCGAATTCCGACTCGTGAGGTGAGGGAATTGCGCAATCGGGCTATGCCGTACTGGTTGTTGCTGTTGTTGTTGCTGAGGAGTAATCACGGGGAGTGATAGGTGACTTGGGAGCTGGAGACGGCGGTGTTGAGTATTGACCCCTGGTTTCTGGGACTCCTTGGGAGTTGCCTTAGTTTCGAGGACGAAACTTTCTTCTAGTGGGGGAGGATGTGGTGACCCGGATCTTTGCAGGGCTTCTACAGTGTGACCAGCAGCTTCTGGAAGCCTACGTGGCATGTCGGCGGTGTTCGCGCGCCAGTTTGGACACAAGAGATGGACTCAGGGCTTAAAATGGATCTCGTAGGTAATCGGGGGACCCCATCGGATGTTTAGAACAGTTTACGCGAGGAGTGGATATCAAATTTAGGCTCGGCGCGGAATTCGGATTAAAAATACCTTTCCGGGAGCCTCCGGCAATTTATAGGTTTGGAATTTGGCAGAATGGACGTCGTTTTTGGAATCAGCGCGCGAAAACGGTCAAGATGGGCTATTTGCTTGATGTTTTTGGGTTGGCGGTTACTGTTCATGCCGGAACAGTACTTCCGGCGATCACCGGCGGCGGCTGGCGGCGGCGGGCAGCGGCGGAAGGCGGCGGAAGGCGCTCGGGCAGGCGGCGCGCGGCCGCGGGCAGGCGCACAGGGGCGCGGGCAGGCGCGCGGTCCACCGCGGGGGTCGTGCACCGGGGGCGGGCCACGTGGCGCTCTCCGGTTGGCCGGTGCAGCAGGCGCGGTCCACAGAATTTGGGCCCGGGTGCACGGTGGACCGGGTGGACACGTGGCTTGCGGTTACTGGTCCGGTGTTGTGCTCCCGGTCCACGCAGGCTGTGGAGTGGTTGACCGGGGGGCAGGTGGCCGTACGGCGGGCAGGTGGCCGTACGGGCGCGGTGCAGGCGGCGACGTGCGCGGTGCACGGACTGCCGGGGCCACGTGGCGCGACGCCACTGGCGGGCGCGGGTGCGCCGGGCGCAGCGGGGCCGGGGGCGCACAGTGTTGGGCTACGTGGCGGGCCCGTGTGGTTTCGGGCTTGCACAGTAATGGGCCGGGCCCATTACTGTAGCAGCCCGAAATTTCCCAGCGCCCGGAAGTGGGGACACATTGGGTATTTCCCCAATTGTTTTCTTCAGCCTATTTAAAGGCAACCCGAGCCCCCTTTCTTTGCCTTTTTCTCTCAACCCTCTCACTCTCTGCCCGAGCTCCCTTAAGCAAAGTTTTTCACCTCTAAGTGCTTGATCTTCCTGCCAAGTTCTAGGATTTTAGGAGGCACGAATCCCGAGGTTCCCCATTTTACGGTGCAGCGCGATGTTGCTTTCTTGTGTTCTTCTTCGGCGCAGCGACAGTGTTTTGGCTCCACTGGGTAACCCCGAGCTCCTTTTTCTGTGATTCTTGCGCCGACAGACTCCTAAGAGGTAGGGCTTCATCTTTCGTATTGATCGCGCTTTCCCGTTGCGAGTTTTTGGCACGGATCCCGAGGCAACACTGTGACCCATTTTCTGTTTGGCGTTGTGGGACAGCATCAAGGTGTTTTGGCCATATCTTTGCGCACAAGCGTCAGCCGGATACGAGCTTATACAACTTTTTCATCTACAGATCGCAAGGAACGCGCTCGTATTTTTCTTGGATTTTTCTGAGATTTCATCAGAGGTGAAAATTACTGTTTTCTCAGTGAACAGTGTACAGTTTTAATACAGATTTTTGTATGAGTGTACCCCCTTGCCGAATTTTTATCTTGACTTACCGAACTCCGATTTGGGCGTGCAAGGTACCGTTTCGAAGCTATCGACGCAAGGATTGCTGTGATATTTTTATTGGAATTTTCTGGGCACTATCTGCAGGTGATAATTTAACAGTTTTGAATCCGAGGTTGTATGTGGTTATTTGTGCAATAATTGAGAGCCTAAGTGTAATTAGTGAGCTTTGTATTGTGCCAGGAGGGTTACGGGTGTGCTGAACTTATTGGAGCAAGGGATCAGAGTTATCTGGTGTTTTCAGCTGTTGGGCTTTGGACAGTCAGCTTTTCAGGTGGGTGCCTTATTCCCGGAACCGGTGGACGGTTCTCTATATTGTTATATGTTAGCATTGCATGCAGGTGTACGGTACAATAGCTGGAATTGATCGGTAAGTTTAGCAGTGAGGATTTTATGGGAATTGCAAGTGAATTCCTCATAGTATGACAATGGTATAATCAATTATTCATGTTGGTGATTAGTGGAAGCCCACCTAAGGCAAGGTTACCATATATGATTAATTATCATGCCATATTAGCACATAACCTTTTATGAGGATGGTTTATGCATTGGGATAGGATTATGTAGTTATGTGCAGGTTCTACTCTGAGGAGCCATTATGGATTGAGAATTATGGACAGGTATGGTCATTGATAATTTTGGCATGAGGTTTATTTTCTTTATTCTTCTTGAGGACAAATGCATGCTTGTATGGACATATGTGTATGGACATATAGTTAGGCCATCTTTTACTGCTGCACTACATATTGGAATTTGACTTAGGAGAAACCATGATTGCTTTCTTTCTCCTTTCTATTTAGACTTTTGAGTCATGTTGCTCGGGTTCGAGCAGAGGTTTGGAATAGTGTAGCTGGGACCTTCGGGTCAGAGACAGTAGGCGGTTGACCGGATCCTGATTATTTTACCCAATTGTGGGTTGTGGGTTATTGCGGCAACCGCGGACAGTAGGCGGTTGACCGGATCTTGATTAATTTATCCAATTGTGGGTTGTGGGTTATTGCGGTGACCGCGGACTTTGGGCGGTTGACCGGATGTTGACTATTGCATCAGATTGGGTATCAGATCTGTTCTAGTGGATGGTGTTTCCCACTTGTTGAGTACTATTGCATCAGATCGGGGTTTTGTTAGTGGACGGAGTTTCCCACTTTGATCATAGTCTTGATCCAGTCCTGCTATTATGAGACAGTGGTTACAGAGATACTCGTTACAGTGATGCTTGATACAGTGATACTTTACTCGTGTGGGTCGCTCCCCTCGAGTGCCACTCCGGAGTAGGCTTTCCACGGTGTGAGCGCCGGGCACCAGGCAGGGTTCTTGAGTTCGACAGCAGAGCAGGCAGTACCAGTGATTACTGGTCTATCGATTAGGTTTATTCAGGCAGATACTTTTTGTTACACTCGTGCCTGGGGGACCGAGTGGAGTCTAGTAGCTGTGTTTAGACCAGTGCTAGTATTATTGGGAACCGTCGGGGTTTGACGGTGGTCCCGTGGTCGTTGTGAGTTCTTTGACCATTGTGTGAGAGGTTGAGCATCTTGAGTCTATCCGTTCTGAGAGAGAGAGCATGGATTATGACTATAGCCTGCATGAGCCACTACTCAATAGCGAGTTAGTCCGTTTGGACGCCCTACGTAATTCCTGCCCGTCAGCGGGAGGTGGTTGTAGGTGGGCGCAGGTTTGACTGGACCCGGTGTGGCAGTCAGCTCGATTGGGTCAGTTGAGCACCTCGTGTGCGAGTGTTGCATATCTTCATCAGAGTTTCCCCATTAGAGCATTTGGATAGAGGCATGGTAGCTGTAGAGTGTTTCTAGCTTCTTCTTTCAGTTTTACTGCATCGGTTATCTGTTGCCTCTAGTAGTCTTGGTGGGCAGATCGTCGGACCTAGTGGCGATACCCACTGAGAACTCCCTTATTTGCGTAGTTCTCACGCCCGTTGGGGGTTTTCCCCCTTTTGTCCTTTCTCCTCTTTGTTTTGCAGAGTCTTGGCGGGTGTTGCCGTTCTGTGGTTGCTGTTTCTGTGGTTGCTGTTTCTGCGGTTGCTGTTCGCGATGAGGGAGTAGCGAGCTAGATCCTGACCCATCTTTGGGAGTAGCGGTACCCCCTTTTGAGGAGACCTTCAGTATAGTTGGTAGATTGGTATTTATTTCCTCTTTTGAGAGACTGATGTAGTGAGGATATGATGTATTGAGAGCTTGTACACTGATGTTTTATTTGAGATATCTCCCTGTTGAGCTATGAGTTTGTACTCGAGGTTATTGTATGATTATCATTTTTGGGAGATGGACCTTGTTGTTTTATTTTCAGTTGTACAGTAGTTGATTTTATTTCTATAGCAGTTTTATCTTTTAGCTCTGATATCTGTTAGCGGTAGCTCTTTTTGCAGGTTGGACGCTTCGCCTATGCGGATTTGGCATAGGTGGCGGATCTGTTGGCGAGCCCGGGTCGCAGTTTCGACCCCGGGGCGTGACAGCTAATTAATTCAACATCAACACATTTCAGGGCCCCATAAATCAGGGAAAAGAGAAATCCAAATTACACAATACCATTTATTGGTACTTACAACAAATGTGCATCTAATATGTCATATAAAATTTGAAGATATGAATATTTAATTGAGATTTTGATTAATGAAAAGCAATTCATATTTATATATTGCTTTTCATTATATACTTACTATACTGCTTTTCATTATATATTGCTTTTCATTATATTCATTATAATGAAAAGACCTCTAACCTGAAACTTACCATTACATTCATTACATGATATTGCTTTTCATATTCATTATATATTCATTATAATGAATATGAAAAGCAATTCATATTCATTATATATTGCTTTTCATTATATATTGCTTTTGATTAATGAAAAGACCTCTAACTTACTATACTGAACATTAAGAATGCTTAGGAAGTTCAAATTAACTTATCAAACAAAAAAAAAAGAGGAGCCTGAATCAACTAAATCCATAAATTTACTAACTGTATGCTCCTAGTTTTGAAGGTCAGAATCTCTAGAAATAAAATTGGCCTAGACGGCTCATTTGATATGATGTTCTTGAAGTAAGAGTTGGATCATTACACAGCAGGAAAAACAAATGACAAATCAAGGTGTCAGATTCGAGAAGAAGATTCAGCAACAAATAAGAACTCTACTATGCATTTTAACTGGACATAAAGCATACTGACAAAAGAGGATAAAACTTGAGAGTAAAAGACCGGTTCAAACTCCTGTATGTGCCAGATTCTCTTGAGTTGTTCATAAATTTACCTTCGTTGTGGTTGTTTACCCATTATTATCTCATGTTCACATACTAAAACCAGACTCCGAACATACTAGACCCTGCCATGATTCTCTCTCTTCCTTCAGATAGGTTTGACTGAATGCTTTGCAAATAGAAGTAGACTGGTCTTTGATCATTCTCTTCCTGATGACACTTTGACTAAGAATACATGGTAGGAGCATCAACTAGCTCCATTGGCCTTCGGCATCAAAACAATAAAAGCTGCAGCGTAACTTTTGACTTCCGAGCAAGTATGAATAACAAAAGCCCTAGCTTGTCAAAAGGCTTAGACATGAGTTAGGTTTTCATTTTTTTTGGTCTTTTGTATGTGGTATTGTGGTGAATTTGGTGAAGCAAAAGGATTAGAGAAAGATTTGTAACCATGAAGAGCGAGAGCGAATAAGAAGACTGAAAAGGTTATGCATTTAGGAAAAAGCTAGATAAGGTCATGCATATAGGAAAAAACTTGATATTGCCATGCTATGGGGAGGATACACTTGACACTCAAATTGTGAGGACTTCAAGCTCTGTTGTTGTACTTGTACAGTTAACAAATGGCAATTTAGCATATTGTAGTTAGATTTACCCTGAATTTCATAATCAATAATAATGTAAACCATGTTCAGAAATTGGATTTTCTGAACTATACAAGAACCTGAGATCCGTTATAAGTCCACAACTTCATGAAAATCAACAGTTAAATAACACAATCGATAAAGCAACATTATGTTGTTATACACACAACATAGAAGAATTACCAAAAAAACAGAAAAATAATAGAATGTTCTGAAACAGAATGACACATCATGTTCGGAAACAGAATGAGACATCAAACAAAATCTCAGATCAAACACCACATAGTTGACATCCTACTTCTATATTAGAAGAATGGCAGTTCATGCTACACTGCTTTATCAGGTTAAGCTATCACATACATAAGCAATATTGAGCAGTCAATACTCTTTTCAATTCCTTCTCTATCAGGAAGTTGTTCCCTCAACATCAATAGTTGTTCCCTCAACATCTGTTCTAACCCAAAAATGACTATCTTGTGGATTATCAAACAAGTCTTTCAGAAGTGAAACATGATAAGGTTCATCTCCCACATCTACCAAAATGTCGTCACCCATGTCGTACACATCTCTAGGCTTGAACTTTATGACAGTAGACCATCCTGGATTTAGTTCTTCTTCCACATAAAATACTTGTTCAGCTTGGTTCGCAAAGATGAATGGTTCGTCCTCCAATTTCTCGCCCGTACGTATCAAGTGTGAAAAATTTACAAGAGTGAAGTCATACTCATCTCTTTTCAATCCTTTTCCATGAGTGACATCAACCCACTCACACATAAACAACACAACTGAAAATTTTTCCCAATAATCGAGTTCAATAATCTCCAACACCTTTCCATAGTAAGTGATATCTCCAAAAATTGGATTGTTATCGCTAACCCGTGCATAACTTGATGTTTTTGCCGTTAAAAAAACTCCACTATTTTGGGTTTCTTTGTCATAACGTTTTGGCCGGAATCTATAACCACGAATGTTAAACCCTCGAAATTTTTTTGCTACTTCATTAGGTCCACGAGCTAGCCATCTAATCTCTTCTTTGAGATGCTGAACATGTCCATCCCTCTCCAATCTCAAAAACCTATAGTCATAAATAAAATAGTGAATATGTGTTATTTTCATTAAATTAGGTACTGAAATCGTAAAGATTTTTATTTTTATTTCTAAATACTCGAATTCAAATTAGTTATATATTTTTATAAATTTATAATTCTTACATGTTCAGTAAACCATTCATGAAATCTTTCATTCTGCGCACGCTCTACTTCTCTCAAAGAGAGACGACGTGGTCGACTTTTTCTTCGAATCTCCGCAGCATGGTCTCCACAAATTTTCTAAATTTGTCAATTGAATCTTTTTGAAAAGTAAAATAGTAATGCATTATATTAGTTTAAGTTCTTGACTTACCTAAGAAATGGCGCGACATCCGGACAATTGAAAAGTACATAGCGATGTGCCTGTACTTTTTCCAAATGATTAAGTATGTAATTAGTAGGCTTTCCTATCGGTCGTCCCACACGAGGGAATAAAATTGATTCCATCGCCAAATTTGAATGTTCTTCAACTTTCACCTTATCATCATTTCTCGTAGACCGATTGAATCTCGTCTCGAAACCTTCTATGTATCGAGAACAAAATGTCATGCATTCATCCGCTAAGTAAGCTTCTGCAATCGAGCCCTCTGGACGAGCCCTATTACGCACATAAGACTTTAAGGTGCCAAGATACCTAATCGACAAAAATATAATACATAAATTGATTTAATAAATAAATATTAGCATAAAAAACATAAATGACTACTCTATATACAGTCATACCGTTCAATAGGATACATCCATCGATACTGAACCGGTCCGGCAACCTTTTCTTCAGTAGCCAAATGAGTGACTAAATGCACCATAATAGTGAAAAATCCTGGAGGAAAAATCATCTCTAGATGGCACATTGTTAATCCAATTCGACTTTCAAGTTGCTCCAATTCATGTACGTGAAGAACTTTTGAACAAAATTCTCTAAAATAACCACTTAGATCAAATAATGGTAGGGTTACACTCATTGGAAGAAGCCCTCGTAATGCAACAGGCAGAAGTTGTTGCATCAATATATGACAATCATGACTTTTGAGCCCAAAAATTTTACATTGTGCAGAATTTACACATCTTGAGATGTTTCCTGCATACCCATCAGGAACTTTGATGTTGCAGAGCAAATTGCAAAATACTTGCTTCTCATTTCGAGACATTGTGTAACAGGCAGATGGCAAATATAGCTTGTTTGGACCTATCGGTTGAGGATGAAGGTCTTCTCTAATTTTCAGTTCTTGCAAATCAAGACGAGTATTCAAATTATCCTTCGACTTGCCTTCTATATTTAACACTGTACCATAGACATTTTCAGTCACATTCTTCTCTACATGCATGACATCAATATTATGTCTCAAAAGGTTAGATTCCCAATAAGGCAATGTGAAAAATATACTCTTCTTCTTCCATGTTGGTGAATTATCAAAATCAGTCATCTTCTCTAACTGACGCAAAATCATAGTCCCAGTAGGTGTCGCGGGTGCATCACCAAATTCTTCAGTACCATCAAAAAAGTCCTTATTATAACGAAATTTGTGGTTTGGTTCTAGAAAACGGCGATGGCCCATGAAGCAATATTTATGGCCATGTCTTAACCGTCTGGAGAAAGTATCAACGTTGCAACAAGGGCAAGCGAACGCTCCATGTACATTCCACCCCGACAAATTTCCGTATGGAGGAAAATCATTATTGTCCACAAAAGTGCTGCCCTGAGTCGAAAAGTTTCATCACAAGAGGAGTCATAAGTGTCTGTTCCAACCTCCCACAACTCCATCAATTCTTCAATAAGAGGTTGCAAGTAGACATCAATATGATTTCCGGGCGCACTTGGTCCAGGAATAAGTAAAGAAAGCATAAAGGATGTTGCTTTCATGCACATCCAAGGAGGCAAGTTATACGGTACTAGAACAACAGGCCAACAACTGTAACTTGAACTAAACTTCCCAAATGGATTAAAACCATCGGTAGCTAATCCAAGCCGAACATTACGTGAGTCAGAGGAGAACTCAGGGTGATTGGAATCAAAACTTTTCCAAGCTTGAGAGTCCGCAGGATGCCTCAACGCGCCATCTTTCATGCGGTTTGTTTCGTGCCATCTCATCAAAGTTGATGTATGCTTCGACATATATAACCTTTTAAGTCTAGGTTTCAAAGGAAAGTAACGCAAGACTTTAGCTGGAGAACCCCTTTTTTTTTTCTTCTTATTTGAAGAAGCTCGATCGCTAAACTTCTTCCACCTTGAGGCTCCACAAATGGAGCAAGTGTCATCATTGGCCTTATCTTTCCAATACAGTTGACAGTTATTCGGGCAAGAATGAATATTTTCATATCCGAGGCCCAGTTTCTTAATAATCTTCTTTACCTCGTTAAAGGATTTGGGTAAACTTTTACCATTAGGTATTGCAAGTTGTAAAATCTCAAGCAAATCCGTAAAGGATTTGTTGCTCCATTTGTTTGTACTCTTCGTGTAAAATAAAAGGACGAGAAATGAAAGTTTTGTCAATTCACACCCTGGCCACAACTCTTGATCTGCATCTTTAAGCAAGTCAAAAAAAATCCCAGCTTCCATATTTTGACTGTGTGTTGGTGTATCCATAGAATCCGATGGACAAGGCATCGAATCATCTTCTCCACATCCAAATGCATCAGTTAATAGCTGATGCGTATCCACATACATGCTATAATTATTTTCTGCGTGATGTCTAGAATAGGATGTGCTTTGCACTATTGGCTCACCATGAAAAGTCCATTGTCGATAACCACGAAGCATTCCATTACACACTAAATGTTCGTAAACATCTTCCCGACTCAGCTTACTTCTATTGACACACTTCACACAAGGGCACCAAATTTTGCTATCAGAAGTTGGGTTCCTGAATGCAAAATCAAGAAAACCACCAACACCCTCCAAGTATTGTCTACTTCCCCTTGGCCAATCCAACCATCCTTTAATAATTTTCAAATCCATAAATAACTGCACAATATCTTAAGAATAGCAAAAAAAAAAAAGAAAAAAAATCAGTTAAGATTAAAGAAAAGAACAAAGTAAAGAAAAAAGACAACATTATAACTAAAGGCCAACAGGTGAGTCAGTTACTTTTGTTTTCTCGTAAGCAGTCAAATACAAAATCTAAACACACTGTTGAACAATTGCCCCAATTATTATAGACATTAAAACCTATATATAATGCATGACATCATTTGTAGGGTTGGTTTTACATAGAATCTCTTTGTAGTAATTGAGTGTAATGCAATTGTTACTTGTTTTATTTTTAGGTCCTTAATTAACTAGCTAGTCCCTAAGTCAACAAAATTATCTATAAGGTGACAGTTTCTTCCCAACTAAATCAAACCCCTGGCTACTCAATCCAAGGATATGTTACTTTAATTTGGACTTTGGATTTAGTTGAATTAGATAATAATTATATCATATTAAATAAGCGCGGGCACTCTACTATATATGAAAGCAAGTAAGTATCATAGGAAGGTATCTTCCAGAATTTTAATGGAGAAGTAATGGAAAAAAATTAACTCATAACACTGTAAACATCTAATGGGGTTTTAAGATCGATTTTAATAACTCAGGACTTTCGAAAGAATTTTTTACATTTTAGCTAATTTTTATTAAAATTTTTCTAAAGAAACTTTGTTCAAACAATGATAATGCACAATAATTGGGGATCAAATATGTCACAAGTATATATGGTCAGAATGATTTGAGATTAGAAACTAATCATCGTAGTATCTTTATGTCTGATGAAACAATGATAATGCACAATAATTGGGGATCAATCAAGGCTCCTTTTGAGATTAAAGGGATTTGAAATTATACGAAACTCTAGAAATCGGAATGGCGGATCTAAACTATTAGCCCTAGTATTCGGAACCCAAGATGTTAGAACATGAAAGATCGAAGCATACTTCCAATGCCAATTTTAAGACTTACCAATATAATAGTGAAAACACCGAGGCAGCGTTTGGTTCGGGAACAAAGTATAATAGTAGCCTCTGCCATATGGATGCATTTGTTGGTATAATACAGTGATCAATATAAAATATCAACCTCTAATATGTAATAATGGAAAACTTAAAGAGGAATAGCTAATATCAGGAGTTATAAGCTAAAGAGTTTTTAGACCCATTTCTCTCATTTTCTTTATAACAACACATAAGCAATGGTTTCTCTAAGGTACAATGCATAATATATGTTTTGCTGGTCTAAATTGATTACCTCTCCTTTTTTTTTTAAAAAAAGAAAGAGCTGTGCATTAGCATAAGTGAATATATGTTTTGTTTAAAATTTGTTCCAAGATAATGCCTTTGGCATAGCTTTAGTACTATGTAGAAATTAATTATACTAATTAACCAAGGCAATGTAATTATCTTTTCTATAATGAAGGAGAAAGATACAATCACCAACAAGTGGAGGGAAAAGGAGAAGTGCAAGGTTACTGGCACTTGAAGGGCAAAAGTGTGCAAAAGTGGGTGATCATATGCTATCAATAGAAGCTACTGCTAAGGTGGCTGAAAATGGCATAGCAAGTGTGCACAATAAGAGCAGAAGAGCAAATAAGATGACACTTAGTATAATAAACTGGGCCATAAGAAAATCACTTCTTCTTTCAGTACCAACCAGATTGTCTACAAAAAAAAGACATTGCATGCCCACAGAAACAAAATGAAACTCGGCAATGTTTAAATACGAAAAGTACATTACGTGCACTAAATTAAGTAGAAAAAGATGTAAGCCACAATGAAAAGTAAAACAAGTAAGAGAACAAACTCCATAGTGGTTATTGAAAATTATATACATCCTCACAAGCATGAAAAAAAAGACTTAACAACACAAAACAGGGAAATGAACAATAAGCTTTGCCCATGAGTTTGATTTCGATCTTTATCTGCACTTTATGGCTGGTTTCTTATCTTTACAAATTTTCCTATCTAAAAGCTATGATAGTTTTACTTCCTGCATGTACTCTCTCCCTATGATGGAATAGTCACAATTTTCACACATAATTATAGAACTTACTTTAGTCCGAATTTGACCGACTTCTTTTTTATGTTCAGAGATCTATCCTCGCATTCTCAATTTTATCAGAGCAATCATAGAACTCATTCCAAAGTCTTTTCAGTTACTGCTATTTTACACAGAGCTATTGTTTATAGACAACAACAACCCTAAATACAAAACTAACAAGTAGAAAACTTGACCATCCTAACTAATATATGGCGCGGAATTGCGTCAAGATAATAGATATTTTTGTCCACACAATAACAAAAACATGCTAAAATTTAGTGTTCAAGAATAGAAGAAAGATAATTAATTAATACCTCCTTGCGTGATGACGAATCTGTTAAGCTCACAGAAAGATTCGTAGCCAATTTAGTAGGTATGAACCAACTTTCCTTTCTTCCCTATAATATAAGAAAATTAGGACCATGACATCAAAGAGCCATAACCGAGCAAGAAAAGTGACAAGAAGTTAAAACTCTCACCTGTTGAAGTTTGACCAATCCAAGGTCAGCAAGGTCCTTGATAGCGTTTCTTTGGATATCCGTGAGAGTATTCAAGTTATAAGCCTAGAGTATGAGAGGGAATAGTCATTAGTAGAGTGATGAAAAGTACAAAGAATTAATTATGCAAAACCACAATTAAACAAAGTAGTATAACTTGACTAACTATCGCCGAGAACACAAAAGAACTTGCAATTTGCACAGCATAATATTGCAACAAGTAGCAGCTGTAATACAAGCTCACCAACCTACGTTATGTAAGGCAGCCTTCGAAGGTTACTGTCCCTATAAATTGACTAGACTATTGCCCCGACCAAACAATCTAGACATAATAATAAGAAAGCCACGTAAACAGCTTATTAAAAACAAAAATATTGACGAATTTTGCATATAATACTACCTCTCCCAAAGTATGAAAACTAAGCTCGAGTAAAAATGATATCAAATCTGTCGGGTCCACTCCACGATCCTACACCATGAGGGAAGAAAATTTAAACAACTAGAAGCCCACATAAATAAAGAAATTAGTGATACTGACAATCCAAACTAATAAGAGTCTACATCAGTGATACCTCTGATGTTGAGATATATTCTCTTATTATGTACCAAAACTGATCGAAATCAAACTCATGGGCAGATAAAGATCGAAATGAAAATTCAGTGAGACAGTATCTGACTTTTCTGAGCTGACTGAGTGCACTAGGATCCAAAACTGTATAGATTTTAAACTAACTATTAGATACAAACAAAATTTTTTTGCTCCTACAGTCCCACAAATATAACAATGGACTCTAATCATGAAGCATATCACATGAAACAAGACAAATTATGTGTGCAAATGTGATCCATTCTAGTTATCGGTAGTAAATTTTGATGAGAGAGAGAGAGAAGCTCACTTTGCGATCTCGAGGCAATGGCGGAGACGATTGGGCCCTGAGCGATGGCGATGGCGAAGAACGATTTGTAGATGGCGATGGCGGAGGCAATGGCGAAGATCGATCTGTAGATGGCGATGGCGGAGGCGATGGCGAAGATCTCACCTTCTCGTCGTACTCCTCTCGCAGAGGATGAGGATGAGGAGAGAGGGAGAGGATGAGAGGGGTAGAGGGGGAGGAGTGGGTAGAGAGAGCTATAGAGAGAGAGAGAGAGAGAGAGAGAGAGAGAGAGAGAGAGAGGGAGGAGGAGGGCGAGAGGGTAGAGAGGAAATTAGCTCCCTGTTTCGGATCGAGGGGGCACCAGAGTTCAAAACTTCCACTTAACTTTTTGTTGGGCCACCAGAGTAATCGGGGACCCAAATACAAAACTGTCGGATCAAAAGAGGCACCAGAGTAAAAATTAATTTAAACCCACCAAAAAATTAATTTGAATTTAATTAACGTTAGCTGATCAAGAGAGGGCTTTGGGCCAAAGTTTGTGGTTGGTGTGGGGTGGATTGAGTAGAAATAAATAATATTTTTTTTTTGGTGGATTTAAATTTGGGTTTTGATTTATAAATGGGACACTTGTGTAAAAGTGTCCCAACAATGTTTTAAGATCAAATGAAATGGTTGCGAAAATGCTTTCCAATTCAGAGTGTCGAGTGGGCACAGACTTTGTAAACCTCTGGATTTATCCTTTCCAAAAAGCTGTAGCCGCTTTAGTATAAAGGTGTAAGTGTTTTCAAAAAGGTGGGTGTCGGGTGGACACCGTTTGCAAAATTCGTAGTTAATTATTTCCTTGCTTGTAATTGATGACTGTATGGTTGAGGAGTGATGTTGTAAATGGGATGCCGTACATATACAAAGGAGACTCCGTCCTATTGAGGAGTGAATTTGTATATGTGGCGGTCTGACACGCACCGGTAGAGAGGTCAGTCCTTTAAGAAAAAAAAAAAATAATCATGCGTTTTTCGCTGAACCTTAGACCTCCGGGCCGTGACAGATTAAATGGTATCAGAGAAAAACAACCTCAACCACAGTAGTTGGTGATCCATATCCACAGTGTATGATGCCACAAGCAAATTGGACATGAGATAACCAAGGTGTAGGTGCGGTAGAACGTGAGAGTACGGGGAAAAAGGGGACTTAATGCAGGTGTGTTCGTAAGTCAAGGTGCTAGAGTGATAACCTTAGGGTTAACACAGTTTCTTTGTTTACCAGCAGACGATGGCCCGGAGTAGGCCAGTAATGGTAGGATTGACGTGTTTTCTCTGTGCACAGATAACGATCGGGTTTGCTTATCAATCGCTAAACATTAAAATAGACAGGATGGACCCCGTAGCCGCAGCAAATCGCATGCTCCGGAATCAGCCGCGTGACGTGGCGGGGCAACTGCTGACCCTCACTGAGCGCTTGTGCATGTTGACACGAGAATTTGAGGGCACTGATACCTACCAGTACGACACTAGAGGTGACCCGCATCGGGGGATACCAACCGCGGGATACCCCACCTTTCATGAAGCGGTCAACTTGGCCATGCGGGCGGAGCAGGAACTTGCTGGAGCACGCGCACGGCAGGGATACCCCGGGGTACATCAGGGCCAGACATACCCCTACCCCGGTCCGGTAGAGCACCCATTCCAGGAGGACCGGGCAACCAAACGCCCAAAGACGGGACCGAAATTTGGGCAAACGATGGAAGAGGGACCCAAACCGCTAAGGAAGCCGTGCCCCATATGTGACGGGGCGCATCGGGTGGCAGACTGCCCATGGAGACTCGACCATTGCTATCGATGCGGCAGGCCGGGCCACACACGTTATGCGTGCCCCCGGAAGCCGGCTACCACTAGACCTCCGGCGCTGCGACCCGACGAAACAAAGGAAACTTCCACCCCCATCCCCCAAGGAGGCCTCAACCAAAGGAGCCGGGTAGGTCAACGCCCAAAGAAAGTGCAGAAAGACGGGCAAGCGCCTACGGGAGACCCGGAACCATTGCTGGGACCCTGCGCCATATGCGAGGGTGCGCACCGGATGACGGACTGTCGCTGGAGGTACGCCCGCTGTAATAGGTGTGACAAGCCGGACCACACTCGTGCCTCTTGCCCTCGTGACCCAGTCGCTGTTGTCGCGGCGCCACAACCGGAAGGACGAGAGGATACTGCAGCCCCTGCTCCGTAGGAGGACCTACCCGGCGACCGGCATACAGCAGACTCTTTCGACACTAAGTCCTTACCCCAACACGCCGTACGACGCTGGCCCAAGGGTTGTGGACGGACTCCCCGAACTACTACAGTGGAGGACGCGGCATCCCAGAACAAGTGACAGCAGGTAATTTCTGTTTCCCCTTTTGAATAGGAGCACCGGTTACACTTAAGAATGCTACCCTCGACCGACTCTCTTTTCCCTCTCTCTCCCTCTCCCCATTGTCTTTTCCCTTCCCTACTCCCTGACGTGCCTAGTGCGGTTTAGGGAAGAAATCCGTAGGAAGTTGTCGAACCCCTCCCGGCCTATGCGCGCGAGCGGGATTCGGGGCACAGGAGACCCCTAGTGTTCTTAGCAAGGGTTCAGGGGTTATGTAAGGGTTAATTAATTAGGACCCAGGAGATCGTTAGGTCGCGTGGGTCCACAATTCGGGTTAGACACGATATCCCAGTTGTAAGGGAATTCCCGAACGTATTTCCGGCGGAACTCCCTGGGATGCCACCGGAACGAGAGGTCGACTTCCCTATTGAACTACTCCTAGGCACGAAACCCATCACTAAGGCACCATACAGGATGGCCCTCGCGGAGTTAAAGGAACTCAAGGCACAGTTGGAAGACCTTTTGGACAAAGGCTTTATCAGACCAAGCGCGTCGCCATGGGGCGCGCCCGTCCTGTTCGTGAGGAAGAAGGACGGAAGCCTTCGTTTGTGCATAGACTACCGGGAGATAAACAAGGTCACCATTAAGAATAAATACCCTCTGCCAAGGATTGACGATCTGTTTGACCAATTACAAGGGGAAACGATATTTTCAAAAATTGACTTGCAGTCCGGCTACCATCAGCTCAGGGTCAAGGGAGAGGACATCCCTAAAACGGCTTTTCGGACTCGCTACGGCCACTACGAATTTACAGTAATGCCGTTCGGGCTCACTAACGCCCCGGCGGTGTTCATGGACATGATGAATAGGGTGTTCAAACCCTTCCTCGATTTATTCATAGTGGTCTTCATCGATGATATCCTTATCTACTCCCATACGGATGAGGAACACGAGGAGCACTTACGTGTAGTCCTTCAGATCCTCCGGGATCAGAAACTCTATGCCAAACTCAAAAAGTGTGAGTTTTGGCTCCGTGAGGTGGATTTCTTGGGGCATGTTGTCTCGGCGTCAGGAATCGCAGTGGACCCGAGGAAGATAAATTCGGTGACGGACTGGCCCTGACCAACAATAGTGATAGAGGTACGAAGCTTCTTGGGGCTGGCATGGTATTACCGGCGCTTTGTTGAAGGCTTCTCTAAAATTGCTACCCCCTTAAATCGCCTGACTCGGAAGGGGGAGAAGTTTATCTGGACAGAACAGTGTCAGAGGAGTTTCGAGGAACTCAAGGACAGATTGACGCAGGCCCCGATTCTCGCTCTACCGGAGCCAGGGGAGGATTATGAGGTTTATTGCGATGCGTCGCGAAACGGTCTTGGAGGTGTGCTGATGCAACGGGGTAAGGTCATAGCCTATGCGTCGAGGCAACTCAAGGAGTACGAGAGAAATTACCCCGTGCACGATCTGGAGCTTGCAGCGGTCGTGTTTGTCCTTAAACTATGGAGACATTATTTGTACGGTACACACTGCAATGTGTACTCCGATCATCAAAGTCTCAAGTACCTATTCACCCAAAAGGAGCTAAATTTGCGACAAAGGCGGTGGCTCGAACTACTGAAAGATTATGATTTGTCGATCCACTATCATCCGGGAAAAGCGAATGTGGTGGTCGACGCCTTGAGCCGCAAGGGGCAGACAGAGGGAGCAGGTGTGGGTGCTATCACCCGGCAGGACCATCTAATTGCAGAATTTTCGCAATTAAGACTGGAAGTGGTGCCAGCGGGCACGGTCGCACAACTCTTAACCCTAGTGGTAAAACCCACCTTGCTGGACAGGATTCTGAAAGGGCAATCGACCGATGATCAATTACACCTCGTGCGAGACAGGATACCCGCCGACCAAGGGGGTGATTTCATGGTGAGCCCTGACGGCACGATACGATTTCGAGGGCGAATCTGCGTACCGGATCTACCAGAACTCAAGAAGGAGATTCTGAGGGAAGCGCATACGGCCCCCTATGCGGCGCATCCTGGGGGAACAAAGATGTATAAAGGTGTAAAGCAAACCTTATGGTGGCCCATGTTAAAGGGAGATGTGACCCGATTCGTGGCACATTGCCTGGTGTGCCAACAAGTGAAGGCCGAGCATCAACGCCCGGCGGGAAAATTACAACCGCTACCGGTGCCCGAATGAAAATGGGAGAGGATTACCATGGATTTTGTGACCGGCTTCCCGAGGTCGCCACAAGGACATGATGCGATATGGGTCATAGTGGATCGTTTGACGAAATCGGCCCACTTTCTCCCCATACATACGACGTGGACTCGGGAATGACTGGCACAAACGTGCATCAATGAGATAGTGAGGTTGCATGGAGTACCGGCGTCCATTACGTCGGACAGGGACACGCGATTTGTGTCGAACTTTTAGCAGAGCCTACAACGAGCAATGGGAACCAAGTTGCACTTCAGCACGGCTTTTCATCCGCAAACTGACGGACAATCGGAACGGGTGATCCAAACCCTCGAAGACATGCTCCGGGCGTGTGTACTTGACCTAGGCGAAGGGTGGTCCTGGTACCTACTCCTGGTGGAATTCGCCTACAACAACAGTTATCAAGCCAGTATTCAGATGGCGCCATACGAGGCTCTGTATGGGCGCCGCTGTCGGTCTCCAATATGCTGGGATGACTTGGGAGAGCGCAAGTTCTTGGGCCCGGATTTGGTGGAGGAGACCGAGGCAAAGGTGCGTTTGATTAGGCAACGGCTGCTGACCGCCCAGAGCAGACAGAAAAGCTATGCGGACCATAGACGACGGGACTTGGAATTCATGGTGGGTGAACATGTGTTGCTCCGAGTCTCGCCTTCAAAGGGGACTCGACGTTTCGGCCTGTAGGGGAAGTTAAGCCCAAGGTATGTGGGACCGTTCGAAATCCTAGAACGCGTAGGCCCAGTGTCACGCCCCGAGTGTAAACCAGAACCCGGGCCCGTCTACAGATCCGCCGTGCACACGAAATTTCCCGCGTACACGAAGCGCTGGTAACCTGCTCAGAAATAAGATGTACAATAAAAGAGCATAATACAGAGCTGAAATAGAAGAACCACATAGTATCTCAGACTGGAACTAAGAATAAAGCTATAATAAATACAATAGTCTCCCAGCTCACCAAAATAGTACAACCAGCTGGCTAAAACCAGACCCAAAAGTAAAGTGCTACAGTCTGAGATATAAAAAGGGGTACAATATAAGTCCAGCTACTCTCACGGTCGGGGCAGACGATCTAGCTAGTCCGCTATCCTCTTACCTCGATCTGCCGCTGATGGCCCAGCAGCTCCCGCAGACGACTCTGCAAAACAACGGGAAAGAGACAGAAAACAACTATGGGGGTGAGAACTACTAGATAAACCAGTAGCCTCCCCTAGTGGGTAAAACCTCAACTCTGACGCACCCACTAGGACTACTAGAGGCGGGAGGAAAAGGTAAAGTGGTAAGGTAAATAAGGCACTGAAATAGGGAGACTACCACTACTATGCCTCTAAATGCAATACTGAAAGAAATGGCTGTATGAATGCACCAGGAAACAGTATCTGACCAAATAAACCCAATCTAGACACCAGAAAAATTCTGGTACTGCCCGCTCTGTCATCAATCTCATGAACTTAGTATCTCCACTGTCCAAATGACCGGAACCCAACACGGTCTGACCGGCACCCAACACGGTCTAAAGCCTACTCCGGAGTGGCACTCGAGGGGAGCGACCCACACGAGTAAAGTATCTTTGTATCAAGCATCTCTGTAACCAATGTCTCACAAAAGCAGGACTGGATCATGACTATGATCAAAGTGGGAAGAATCCTTCCACTAAAGTAACCCTGATCCCCAATCCGATGCAATAGTAATCAACAAGTGGGAAACACCATCCACTAGAGAAATCTGATACCCAGTCTGATGCAATAGTGAACATCCGGTCAACCGCCTAATGTTCGCGGGCGCCGCAACACCCCATAAGTCCTCTTTTAAAACTGTAGAAGAGTGTCTGATGTTTTTAAAAAGATTGATCTTAATATACCAACAGGATAAGTTATTTGCATGCGAAAATAGGATATAGCATTTGTCCCAACAATAGTGTCCCAATTTAACATAAATGAGCTGTCATATAATTTGTGGGGTCTACTCATGCAATTCACTATTGGAATACCGATTATCAGTTTAAAAAATAGGGGATCTCTAATACTCCTAGTGAGTTAATTAAAAATGAGGTAAGCAACAACCACCCACCTCGAAAAGCGCAATCCACACCCAAATAGTCTCCTAGTTGTCCACAGTCCTCTAATCCCGTAATTCACTGAAAACAGTGCACAGCTGTACAGAACAACGCACCCGGTAAAAATACAAATCTCAAAAATACAGTATTTGCTATTTTCCAAACAGTATGGCAAAAGAGGAGTTTTCACCTCTGTACACTGCTCCGAAAAATCCAGAAAAATTACGGTTGCGTTCCTTGCGACGAGTAGATCGAAATCGACTACTTAAACGCCTTGATCCGATGCTCCTAGCTCAAGATATAAATCGGAGAAGTCGATGCTGTCCAGAACACACCACAGCAAAAAGGGGGGTCAAAGGAGACTCGGGAACTGTGCCAAAAGTGCGAAACGGAGCAAAGTGATCAACACGAAAAACGAAGCCTTACCTCTTAGGAACGAGTTGCCGCAAAAATCGTTCAAAAATTCCTCCTGGTTAGCGATCGGGAAATTTCTGACTGAACTGCGACGGAAAATGGACCGAAACTGAAAATCGTCGCAGCGCGCCACGTCGTAGATAACTCACTGTCGACAACTCCAAAAATTCTGAAAATTCTAGGGGAGATGGAGGATAGAGAGAGGAACAACTTTCAATAAGGTCACCAGCTCATTTTCTCTCTCTAGAATTCGGAATTGCAAAGAGAGAGGGAAGGGTTTATATAATGGGCCAAATCCTATTCGGGCTCCACACCAATTCCGGGCCCAGAACAAGAAACACCAAAACTGGCCAACCAGGACGCGCCACGTGTCCTCAAAACAGGAAACATCCATGCAAGGCCACTCAGAAAATGCCACGTGTCCCACGTGGTTCACGTGGTCCACGCCTCCCGTCAACGCGCCAGGTCTTCCGAAAAGTCTCCGCCAATCAGAACGTGACACGTGTCACAGACCAGCCGCCTCTCTTGATGCCGCCCGACTAATCAGGAGCTGCCACGTGGCAGGCTCAACCTTCCGTGCTCCCGGTGCACGCCTGCCGGTGGACCAGCCCGCCTGCGCGCCTGCCCGCGCCAGCCCGCGCTGCCCGCGCCGCGCTCCGCCGCTGCGCCTCCGCGCCGCCGCGTGCCGCCGGTCGCCGGAACAGTATTTTCGGCGGTCGGAGTTACTGTTCAGGCATGAACAGTAATTTTGCGCCGAAAATTAAGTGAATACACCATTTTGATCGTTTTCGCGCGCTGAGTCCAAATCCGCCGTTCGTTTCTTCAAATTCTCATCCGAAATTTCGCCGAAAGTCCCCGAAAAGGCCCACTTGATCCGATTTTCGCGCCGGATCCTCTGAGATTCATTTTCGACACTACTAGCTCCACTACACTGTGTGAGCTTCCTGTAGTCATTGTAATCACTGCAACAGTCTCTACGGAAGTCCGGATATCACACCCAGTGGCGTACCGGTTAGCCTTGCCGCCCAACCTCGGGCGAGTCCACAACGTGTTCCATGTTTCAATGCTCCGGAAGTACCTCCCCGACCCCTCTCACTCCTTGGATGCCTCCACCATTGAGTTGCAGGAGGATTTGAGCGTTGAGGAGACGCCGGTGCGGATTTTGGCACGAGAGGATAAGAAGTTGCGTAATCGAACAATCCCCTACGTAAAGGTCCAGTGGAGCAATCACGAGGAACGCGAAGCGACATGGGAATTGGAGTCAAAAAATGAGAGAATGCTTTCCCGAGTTGTTTAGTGGGAGCTGAATTTAAGTTTTGAGGACGAAACTTGTTTTAAAGTGTGAGTGGTGTAGTGATCCGGCCTTTACATGTAGTTGTGACTCACATGTTAATTAAATATTCCTTTTAGTGGAATAAAATTATCGAGTTTCGGTAAGTCGGTCGGTGCGGAATATGAGTATTTTTCTATAAAAGGGCTCGGAAAATGAGGACCGACGGTGCGATCGGATCAGAAAACCGATGTACGGATCTCCCGGAATAGGGTTTCCACTACAACAAAAACGGTATATAGCGACACTTTTAAGTGACGGTATATGTCAAAAAAAGTGCTGCTGGCTAACTTACCAACACTTTTAAAAAGTGTTGCTATATGTGGGGTCGCTAGGTATATAGCGACAGTTTTTAAGAGTGTCGGTATAACCTAAAATGAGTGCTGCTAAATTACCGACACTTGTTTAAACTTTTAGCAGCACATAAATTTAAAATGAGGGGCCGCAACCGCACGGGCGTCGCCCGCGGAGGCGCGTCGCGCGGTTTTGGGCAGCGTGGGGCTCCGGCGGGCGGCGACGGCCGCGCGGGGATCCGTCGAGTGGTGCGTTTGATGGTTTTGCTGGGTTTTCGTCGTAAAGTTAAATTCGGGCTTCCGTTTTGCGATGTTAGTGCGTGGTTTTGACTATAGTTTACCCTTGCGGACTTTTCTTAGGTCCAGGTGCGCAGCGGGAGTGCGCGAAAGATCCAGGTGCTCCAATCTTCCCGTAACCAGGTGGGTACTCTTGCATTAAGTGCAACAAGTGCAGTAAGTGCACCGTGTCATCTTATAAAGCGTGTTAATCTTTTCAATAAAGTAGATGAGTTGTTAAACCTTTCGCATTAACATGTGTAGTCCTTTTACCAATTAACTGTGGCGACCTAGTGTCGCGGTGCCTAATGTGATATGATTCCTCTCCATAAGTAATTGTGGCGACCGAGGTCGCGGTGCTTCATACACGCTGATTCCGGCAACCCAGTTTTGGATGCTGCACGTACACAGGCGGATTGGCCTCCGCATGGGTGTACTTTTCCGGAGAACTGGTCTGAATGACCTGTGTGCCCCACGTGTGTAGGGTGGGGACCCCGTCACGCCAGCTAAAGGTGCCGCACTAGCACCGTGAACGGGGTTAAAAGCATCACGTAAGTAAGGTGAATGTCACGTGGGGAGATCGTCGACTACCCTGACGTCACGGTGACATTAAATCAAGTAAAGTGGACTCAGGATGAGGGAGAGCGAAAGGTTCCGGTACAGAATATTTATTCTAAAGTTATTGTTTATTGTTGAATCATCTACTTTATTTGTCACTTACGTTACCCACTCCGTGACTGGTCTGACTAGGTGTAGTAGCCGGGATGGCGGTGAGACTGCGTCGAGAGGACCTTAGCCGTAGGTCGCTTTCTACTTTAGTTCGTTTGGTTTATCTCATTACTTTTACAGTTTAACTGTTGGTTTAATTTGCAAGACTGCGGATCATGTTGAATGCTGAGTAGTTAAATAGCTAGCACAGTGGATTGGACATATTTTTGTGGGTATGAGTGCGGCATGTTTTAAGATCAAATGAAATGGTTGCGAAAATGCTTTTCAAATCAGAGTGCCGAGTGGGCACAGACTTTATAAACCTCTGGATTTATCCTTTCCAAAAAGCTGTAGCCGCTTTAGTATAAAGGTGTAAGTGTTTTCAGATAGGTGGGTGTCGGGTGGACACTGTTTGCAAAATCCGTAGTTAATTATTTCCTTGCTTGTAATTGATGACTGTATGGTTGAGGAGTGATGTTGTAAATGGGACGCCGTACATATACAAAGGAGACTCCGTCCGATTGAGGAGTGAATTTGTATATGTGGCGGTCTGACACGCACCGGTAGAGAGGTCAGTCCTTTAAGAAAAAAAAAAAACAATAATGTGTTTTCCGCTTAACCTTAGACCTCCGGGGCGTGACACGTGGTGGCCTGTCATTGGCCAGTTTACAGCGCGCGGTCCACAGAGCGGCGCGGGGTGGCGCATGGACCAAGCGGGAGACACGTGGCGGTCCCTGATAGGCCGGCGCAGGTTGCGTGGTTCATGGAACCCCGCGCGGGTGCATAGACCCGGCGCGTGGGACACATGGCGGCCTACCACTGGCGGGCGCATGGTGCGCGGCCCACGGGATCCTCGTGCGGGTGCATAGACCGGCGCGGGGGACACGTGGCATCGCACCATTGGCGGGCTCAGTGCGCGCGGTGCACGCAGGCGCACGGGGCTCCTCGGGATGCGTGCCTGGCAGGCGGGCAGGTGGCGCGTCATGGGCGCGGTCAGAGGCGGGGGACACGTGGCGCCCTGCAATTCGCGGGCGCCACCCACCTGCTGACCAATGCGGATACACGTGGCGGCACCCGGCTGGGCTTGCACCGTTGTCCCGTGTTCGGGACACGTGTCAAGCCCAGGAAGTTTCGGGCGCTCCTCGCGGGCCGGCCCTCAGAACTTTCGGGCGCCCGAAAGTGGGCCGAGCGCCCGAAAGTGGGGATACAGCGGGGATCTTTGGATTTGTTCTGATGGGCCTATAAATAGGACCTGATCTACTCTGTTTCTCCTCTTTTCTGGCTGGATTTTCACAGTAAATCCTACAGAGAATTTCTTCCTCTATCTGTGCTGCATCACTTGGAGGATTCCTGGGATTTTTGGTGGCACGCTCTTCGAGATCTATAGCGATTTGGTGCGTCACGACATTCCTTCACCGGTGACCTTCTCCGTCGCGTTTCGGTGCGTGGGCTCCCCCGGCCTACTCCGACCATATTTTTGGACGATTCTTGCGCCGTTGGCTTCACGACAGGTAGGGCTATGATTTTTAAATTTTTAGCTCCCCCTCATTTCGAGTTTTTCTTGGAGTTCCCGAGCCTTCTTGTGACCTCTTTTTTGCGGCGGAGTTTTTGGACAACACCGGAATGTTTCGAGGATTTCTCCATGCTCGAGCATCGGATTGAGGCGTGCCAATACTCGTTTCGCATCCACACTTCGCTGGGAACATCATCGTGATTTTTCTGGATTTTTTTGAGGCTTCCCCGAAGGTAAAAATCCCATCTTTTCTAGGCAGAGTGCTACAGTTTTTGTGCTTGTGGAGTTTCGCGCTCACTGCATTGCATATTTTGTAACTTGGCCTACAAGAGTCGGTTTGGGACGTGCAGGTACTCGTTTCGATCGGATCGACGCGACGATCGCAGCGGTATTTTTGTCGGAATTTTCGGAGGCCATCCAACAGGTGAAAATTGATCATCTTCAGGACTATTATTTTTGGACAGCGGTTAAATGTGGAATTGTATGTTTAATTGGGCACTGTTATGGACCCTTTTACAGTTATCACGGCGGGCGACTTTCTTCTTGGGCGAGAGTGCATTTTGGACTTGGATTTAGCGCTCGAGGTGGGTGTTGTTGTGAACCTCTTACTTTTGACTACCCAGTAGGTATATTGGAGTAATTCCTATGTTAAAAGGCTAATTGCACCCTACGGATAATAATTGCACGCTTGTTTGAGATCAGAGGATATTATATTAGAACTTGCTTTTATGGTGGTTTTGGTTATTAGAAGTCATAATATCATGTTAAAAGGAGAAGGCCAATTCATATCTTGTGAGCCTTATGTATGTGGTATAGGCAGGCATAGGCTATTTTGTACTTATTGTTTTTATGCAATTATCAATATCTTGGAATAGCATGCCCTAATACATGTAAGAACATCGATGTCACGCCCCGGAGGTCTAAGGTTAAGCGGAAAACGCATGATTATTTTTTTTTTCTTAAAGGACTGACCTATCTACCGGTGCATGTCAGACCGCCACATATACAAATTCACTCCTCAATCGGACGGAGTCTCCTTTGTATATGTACGGCATCCCATTTACAACATCACTCCTCAACCATACAGTCATCAATTACAAGCAAGGAAATAATTAACTACGGATTTTGCAAACGGTGTCCACCCGACACCCACCTTTTTGAAAACACTTACACCTTTATACTAAAGCGGCTACAACTTTTTGGAAAGGATAAATCCAGAGGCTTACAAAGTCAGTGCCCACTCGACACTCTGAATTGGAAAGCATTTTCGCAACCATTTCATTTGATCTTAAAACATGCCGCACTCATACCCACAGAAATATGTCCAATCCACAGTGCTAGCTATTTAACTACTCAGCATTCAACATGATCCACAGTCTTGCAAATTAAACCAACAGTTAAACTGTAAAAGTAATAAGATAAACCAAACGAACTAAAGTAGAAAGCCTCCTACGGCTAAGGTCCTCTCGACGCAGTCTCACCGCCATCCCGGCTACTACACCTAGTCAGACCTGCCACGGAGTGGGTAACGTCAGAGACAAATAAAGTAGTTGATGCAACAATAAACAATAACTTTAGAATAAATATTCTGCACCGGAACCTTTCGCTCTCCCTCATCCTGAGTCCACTTTACTTGATTTAAAGTCACCGTCACGTCAGGGTAGTCGACGATCTTCCCACGTGACATTCACCTTACTTACGTGATGCTTTTAATCCCGTTCACGGTGCTAGTGCGGCACCTTTAGCTGGCGTGACAGGGTCCCCACCCTACACCTGTGGGGCAGACGGGTCATTCAGACCACTTCTCCGGAAAAGTACACCCATGCGGAGGCCAATCCGCCTGTGTACGTGCAACATCCAAAACTGGGTTGCCGGAATTGGCGTGTATGAAGCACCGCGACCTCGGTCGCCACAGTTACTTATGGAGAGGAATCATATCACATTAGGCACCCCGACACTAGGTCGCCACAGTTAATTGGTAAAAGGATTACACATGTTAATGCGAAAGGTTTAACAACTCATCTACGTTATTGAAAAGATTAACACGCTTTATAAGATGACACGGTGCACTTACTGCACTTGTTGCACTTAATGCAAGAGTACCCACCTGGTTACGGGAAGATCGGAGCACCTGGATCTTTCGTGCACTCCCGTTGCGCACCTGGACCTAAGAAAAGTCCGCAAGGGTAAACTATAGTCAAAACCACGCACTAACATCGCAAAACGGAAGCCCGAATTTAACTTTACGACGAAAACCCAGCAAAACCGT
This sequence comes from Tillandsia leiboldiana, assembly GCA_029204045.2. Taxonomy (NCBI): domain Eukaryota; kingdom Viridiplantae; phylum Streptophyta; class Magnoliopsida; order Poales; family Bromeliaceae; genus Tillandsia; species Tillandsia leiboldiana. The sequence goes on along the minus strand of CM055071.1, from coordinate 12,228,958 downwards.
CAAACGCACCACTCGACGTATCCCCGCGCGGCCGTGGCCGCCCGCGGGAGCCCCACGCGGCCCAAAACCGCGCGGGGTGCCTCCGCGGGCGGCGCCCGTGCGGTTGCGGCCCGCGCGGCGCCCGCGCGGGTGCTGCCCGCGCGGCAGCCGCGGGTTCAGCATGCGCGGGTGCAGCCCGCGCGGGTGCACCCCGCGCGGCGCCCGTAGTCGCCGCCCGCGGGCGGCGTCCGCCCGCCCGCGGTTTCCTCCCGCGCGGTGCCCTAGCGGCACCGCGCATCTCCGCCGCCCGCCTCGTGCCCTAATTTACGCGGCGGCGGCGGCGAAGGTGGGGACGATGGAGATAGGGAGAGGAAGACAACCGAAAACCCAAACTAGAAATCAAAATAAAACCCCGAAATGCTTACAACGAGATTTTACCCACCGGTTTGATCGACGGGGGAGTTGTCCGATCGCGTCCTTGCCTCCGGTTCATTGTTCGGGGTGATCGAACACCTTCGTTTCCTTCCTCTTCTTTCTTTCTTTCCTCCTGTTAGGGTTCCGCCTTTCCTTTTTCTTTTTCTCTCACGCTCTCTTTCCGGTTAGGGTTTCTCTTTTTGTGGGATTTTTTCCCCGTATGTATTATTAAATCCCTATATTATAATTTCCATCACCGACTAATTAATTTTCTAATTAATTAATCATATAAGATAAATCCCTATTTTAATTTCCATCACCGACTAATAAATTTTCTTATTAATTAATCATATAAGATAAATCCCTATTTTAATTTCAATCACTGACAAATTAATTTTCTGTCACCGATTAATTAATTCCTTAATTAATTAATCACACGGAATATCCAAAATTCCCCACCAAGCGTGCTGGATATTTTACACGAATTCCGAAGCGCGCTTAAGTCACCGCAATCTTAGAAACCCTATTCCGGGAGATCCGTACATCGGATTTCCGATCCGATCACATCGTCGGCCCTCATTTTTCGAGCCCTTTTACAGAAAAATACTCATATCCCGCACCGACCGACTTACCGAAACTCGATAATTTTATTCCACTAAAAGGAATATTTAATTAACATGTGAGTCACAAATACATGTAAAAGCCGGATCACTACACCACTCACACTTTAAAACAAGTTTCGTCCTCGGAACTTAAATTCAGCTCCCACTAAACAACTCGGGAAAGCATTCTCTCATTTTTGACTCCAATTCCCACGTCGCTTCGCGTTCCTCGTGATTGCTCCACTGGACCTTTACGTAGGGGATGGTTCGATTACGCAACTTCTTATCCTCTCGTGCCAAAATCCGCACCGGCGTCTCCTCGACGCTCAAATCCTCCTGCAACCCAATGGTGGAGGCATCCAAGGGTGAGTGGGGTCGGGGAGGTACTTCCGGAGCATTGAAACATGGAACACGTTGTGGACTCGCTCGAGGTTGGGTGGCAAGGCTAACCGATACGCCACTGGGCCTACGCGTTCTAGGATTTCGAACGGTCCCACATGCCTTGGGCTTAACTTCCCCTTCAGGCCAAAACGTTGAGTCCTCTTTGAAGGCAAGACTCGGAGCAACACATGTTCACCCACCATGAATTCCAAGTCCCGTCGTCTGTGGTCCGCATAGCTTTTCTGTCTGCTATGGGCGGTCAGCAGCCGTTGCCAAATCAAACGCACCTTTGCCTCGGTCTCCTCCACCAAATCCGGGCCCAAGAAGTTGTGCTCTCCCAAGTCATCCCAGCATATTGGAAACCGATAGCGGCGCCCATACAGAGCCTCGTATGGCGCCATCTGAATACTGGCTTGATAACTGTTGTTGTAGGCGAATTCCACCAGGGGTAGGTACCGGGACCACCCTTCGCCTAGGTCAAGTACACACGCCCGGAGCATGTCTTCGAGGGTTTGGATCACCCATTCCGATTGTCCGTCAGTTTGCGGATGAAAAGCCGTGCTGAAGTGCAACTTGGTTCCCATTGCTCGTTGCAGGCTCTGCCAAAAGTTCGACACAAATCGCGTGTCCCTGTCCAACGTAATGGACGCCAGTACTCCATGCAACCTCACTATCTCATTGATGCACGTTTGTGCCAGTCGTTCCCGAGTCCACGTCGTATGTATGGGCAAAAAGTGGGCCGATTTCGTCAAACGATCCACTATGACCTATATCGCATCATGTCCTTGTGGTGACCTCGGGAAGCTGGTCACAAAATCCATGGTAATCCTCTCCCATTTCCATTCGGGCACCGGTAGCGGTTGTAATTTTCCCGTCGGGCGTTGATGCTCGGCCTTCACTTGTTGGCACACGAGGCAATGTGCCACGAATTGGGTCACATCTCCCTTTAACTTGGGCCACCAGAAGGTTTGCTTTACACCTTTATACATCTTTGTTCCCCCAGGATGCGCTGCATAGGGGGCCGTATGCGCTTCCCTTAGAATCTCCTCCTTGAGTTCTCGTAGATCCGGTACGCAAATTCGCCCTCGAAATTGTATCGTGCCGTCAGGACTCACCGTGAAATCACCCCCTTGGTCGGCGGGTATCCTGTCTCGCACGAGTTGTAATTGATCATCGGTCGATTGCCCTTTCAGAATCCTGTCCAGCAGGGTGGGTTTTACCACTAGGGTAATGAGTTGTGCGACCGTGCCCGCTGGCACCACTTCCAGTCTTAATTGCGAAAATTCTGCAATTAGATGGTCCTGCCAGGTGATAGCACCCACACCTGCTCCCTCTGTCTGCCCCTTGCGGCTCAAGGCGTCGGCCACCACATTCGCTTTTCCCGGATGATAGTGGATCGACAAATCATAATCTTTCAATAGTTCGAGCCACCGCCTTTGTCGCAAATTTAGCTCATTTTGGGTGAATAGTACTTGAGACTTTGATGATCGGAGTACACATTGTAGTGTGTACCGTACAAATAATGTCTCCATAGTTTAAGGACAAACACAACCGCTGCAAGCTCCAGATCGTGCACGGGGTAATTTCTCTCGTACTCCTTGAGTTGCCTCGACGCATAGGCTATGACATTACCTCGTTGCATAAGCACACCTCCAAGACCATTTCGCGATGCATCGCAATAAACCTCATAATCCTCCCCTGGCTCCGATAGAGCGAGAACCGGGGCCTGCGTCAATCTGTCCTTGAGTTCCTTGAAACTCCTCTGACACTGATCTGTCCAGATAAACTTCTCCCCGTTCCGAGTCAGGCGATTTAAGGGGGTAGCAATTTTAGAGAAGCCTTCCACAAAATGCCGGTAATACCCTGCCAGCCCCAAGAAGCTTCGTACCTCTGTCACTGTTGTTGGTCGGGGCCAGTCCGTCACCGAATTTATCTTCCTCGGGTCCACTGCGATTCCGGACGCCGAGACAACATGCCCCAAGAAATCCACCTCATGGAGCCAAAACTCACACTTTTTGAGTTTGGCATAGAGTTTCTGATCCCGGAGGATCTGAAGGACTACACATAAGTGCTCCTCGTGTTCCTCATCCGTATGGGAGTAGATAGGGATATCATCGATGAAGACCACTACGAATAAATCTAGGAAGGGTTTGAACACCCTATTCATCATGTCCATGAACACCGCCGGGGCGTTAGTGAGCCCGAACGGCATTACTGTAAATTCGTAGTGGCCGTAGCGAGTCCGAAAGGCCGTTTTAGGGATGTCCTCACCCTTGACCCTAGCTGATGGTAGCCGGACTGCAGGTCAATTTTTGAAAATACCGTTTCCCCTTGTAATTGGTCAAACAGATCGTCAATCCTTGGCAGAGGGTATTTATTCTTAATGGTGACCTTGTTTATCTCCCGGTAGTCTATGCACAAACGAAGGCTTCCGTCCTTCTTCCCCACGAACAGGACGGGCGCGCCCCATGGCGACGCGCTTGGTCTGATAAAGCCTTTGTCCAAAAGGTCTTCCAACTGTGCCTTGAGTTCCTTTAACTTCGCGAAGGCCATCCTGTATGGTGCCTTAGTGATGGGTTTCGTGCCTGGGAGTAGTTCAATAGGGAAGTCGACCTCTCGTTCCGGTGGCATCCCAGGGAGTTTCGCCGGAAATACGTTCGGGAATTCCCTCACAATTGGGATATCAGAAAGTGAGGGGACGGGTCGAGTGGTTAAATCTACTGAGGCCAGATAGGCCACACACCCACCCTCGATGAGTTTCCTGGCTCGAGACGCGGAGATAACGGTTAAGAAGGAAGTACTTTTACAAGCCAGGTAAACATTCTTTGGAAAACTCGGTTTCTGCAGGCATACCTGACGTTTCTCGCAATCGATTACCACCTGATACTCGGTAAGCCAATCCATGCCTAGCACCACGTCGAATTCTTTTAACGGGATAACCACCAGATCCCAGGGGCAGGACAACCTTCCCAGCTTTATTGAGCAAGAAGGTACCAGACCGGTTGCCGCGATGGGTCCCCCAGGGGTCTGGACGGTCATCAGGTCACAAAGGGGACTACATTCTAGCTGATGTGTATGCGCAAAAGTACTAGAGATGAAAGAGCGAGACGCCCCGGTGTCAAAAAGAGTTCGAGCGCAAAAATTGAAAACTGTAGTAATACCTGCTACCACCTCCTCCGGTGGTGCTGCTCCATGCTGACTCATGACGTAGACCCTCCCTCCTGGTTGTGGTCGCGTCTCCCCTTCTTGTCGAGGTGCTGAGGGACGTGGGGGTACTCCCGATGGCGCCCTCCCCCGTCCCTGCGGCTGCGATGTCGAGGTGGAAGCCACGGAGGACGTCGCCCCCGTGCTCATGGGGCAGTTAAATCGGAGATGCCCAGGCTTACCGCAGCGAAAATAGTGGTCTTGTCTCCTAGGGCATTCCGTGACTTCATGCGTCCCACCACAAATGACGCAAGGTTTATCTACTGACCGTTGTCCCCCGGTAGGCGCACTCTTGTTTCGTTGCTGCGTCTTGGGGTATTTTGGGGGCCGGTCCCTGCCAGAGAAGCCCCCTCCGGAAAAAGTCTACGACCGTTTCTTGTCCCGGCTGTATTCCGATCCCTCACGCCGAGCTCGAGTAATGGCAAAACCTCGTTCTACAATGGTGGCCCTGTCCACCACTTCCCGGAAGGTGTGTAAGTCTGCCGCCTGAACTACCTCGAAGATGTCACTTCGCAATCCGTCCACAAAAAGACGGGCCTTGTGGGGTTCGTCCCGCAGCACGAACGGGACACAGTTTACTAACCTCATGAACTCCCTTTGGTATTCCATGACCGAGCGGTTCCCTTGTCTAATGCGTTTGAGGTCGTCTTCCAGCTGCCGTTTGACACTATTGGAAAAGAACGCTCCAAAGAGTTCCTCCCGAAAGGCTGACCACGCCGGTAGTGGGGTGTTCGTGGACGGGTTCGGGCGTACCGTCTTCCACCAGATGCGAGCGTTCCCTTCAAGAAAATGGACGGCCAGGGGAACCCGCTCATGTTCCTCCATCAGTAGGTCCTCAAAGAGCTTTTCCATGGTATCCACCCACTTCTCTACGACCCAGGGGTCGGTCGTCTCTCCCTCAAAGTGGGCGGGTCGTGCTTTTTAAACTCCGCCAAATTTGTCCTGACTCTTTCCCGTTCGTTCGTTGGTCCGTGATTCCTCCTGCAGCTGTGGACCCCACGAGAGTAGGGGTCGTCCATGCTTCCTTTGCTGAGTCCCCCACCGTCGCCCCCAGTACCGGCCCCGAAGTTGTCGGAGTGGGTACATCTGACGGGACTGTGGGTTGCTCTGCTGACACACCCATCATCGAGGTCTGATGGGGTGCGGCCACCGTTGCACCCCCGGTCCCCGGTGGTCCCGTAGAAGGGGACGGAGTTTTCGGGCGTGAGGTGTCGGGGCGTGCTCCGTCGACGCAGCTGCCTGTCGCTGCGTTATTTGACGAACTTGCTCTGTCAACGTCACCATTTGTCCGGCCATTTCTTGTAACTGTTGTCGGAGAAGTTGATTCTCCGTGGCGGCCGGGTCGTACCGTCTGCACCTGCGTTCTCGGTAGATGACCTAGTCCGGGCCATCGTCCGCTGGTTAACAAAGAAACGTGTTAACCTAAGGTTATCACTCTAGCACCTTGACTACGAAACCACCTACATTAAGTCCCTTTTTCCCCCGTGACTCTCACGTTCTACCGCACCTACACCTTGGTTATCTCATGTCCAATTTGCTTGTTGCATCATACCTGTGGATATGGATTCACCGACTACTGGGTGAGGTTGTTTTTCTCTGATTACCATTTAATCTGTCACGCCCCGGAGGTCTAAGGTTCAGCGGAAAACGCTATGATTATTTTTTCTTTCTTAAAGGACTGACCTCTCTATCGGTGCGTGTCAGACCGCCACATATACAAATTCCCTCCTCAATCGGACGGAGTCTCCTTTGTATATGTACGGCGTCCCATTTACAACATCACTCCTCACCATACAGCATCAATTACAAGCAAGGAAATAATTAACTACGAATTTTGCAAACGGTGTCCACCCGACACCCACCTTTTTTGAAAACACTACACCTTTATACTAAAGCGGCTACAGCTTTTTGGAAACGATAAATCCAGAGGTTTACAAAGTCTGTGCCCACTCGGCACTCTGATTTGGAAAGAATTTTCACAACCATTTCATTTGATCTTAAAACATGCCGCACTCATACCCACATAAATATGTCCAATCCATAGTGCTAGCTATTTAACTACTCAGCATTCAACATGATCCACAGTCTTGCAAATTAAACCAACAGTTAAACTGTAAAAGTAATGAGATAAACCAAACGAACCAAAGTAGAAAGCCTCCTATGGCTAAGGTCCTCTCGACGCAAGTCTCACCGCCATCCCGGCTACTACACCAAGTCAGACCTGTCACGGAGTGGTTAACGTCAGTGACAAATAAAGTAGATGATTCAACAATAAACAATAACTTTAGAATAAATATTCTGCACCGGAACCTTTCGCTCTCCCTCATCCTGAGTCCACTTTACTTGATTTAATGTCACCGTCACGTCAGGGTAGTCGACGATCTCCCCACGTGACAATCACCTTACTTACGTGATGCTTTTAACCCCGTTCACGGTGCTAGTGCGGCACCTTTAGCTGGTGTGACGGGGGTCCCCACCCTACACCTGTGGGGCACACGGGTCATTCAGACCACTTCGCCGGAAAAGTACACCCATGCGGAGGCCAATCCGCTTGTGTACGTGCAGCATCCAAAACTGGGTTGCCGGAATCGGCCGTGTATGAAGCACCGCGACCTCGGTCGCCACAGTTACTTATGGAAAGGAATCATATCACATTAGGCACGCGACACTAGGTCGCCACAGTTAATTGGTAAAAGGATTACACATGTTAATGTGAAAGGTTTAACAACTCATCTACTTTATTGAAAAGATTAACACGCTTTATAAGATGACACGGTGCACTTACTGCACTTGTTGCACTTATGCAAGAGTACCCACCTGGTTACGGGAAGATCGGATCAACTGGATCTTTCGCGCACTCCCTCTGCGCACCTGGACCTAAGAAAAGTACGCAAGGGTAACTATAGTCAAAACCACGCACTAACATTGCAAAACGGAAGCCCGAATTTAACTTTACGACGAAAACCCAGCAAAACCGTCAAACGCACCACTCGACGGATCTCCGTGCGGCCGTCGCCGCCCGTCGGAGCCCCACGCGGCCCAAAAACGGGCGGCACCTGTGCGGTTGGGCCCGCACGGGTGCGGACCCGCACGGCGCCCGTGCGGTGTGCGGTCCCGCGCGGCGCCCGCGGCGGTGCGGGCCGCGCGGGCGCCGCGCGGCGCCCTTGCGGGTTGCAGCCCGCGCGGCAGCCGCGCGGGTGCCGCCGCGCGGTGCCCGCGGGTGCGGCCCTGCGCAGCGCCCGCGCGGGTGCAGCCGCGCGGGTGCCGCCCGCGCGGTGCCCGCGGTGCGGCCCTGCGCAGCTCCCGCGCGGGTGCAGCCCGCGCGGCGCCCGTAGTCGCCGCCCGCTGGCGGCGGCTGCCCGCGGGCGGCGTCCGTCGCCCGCGGTGTCCTCCCGCGCGCTGCCTAGCGGCACCGCGCGTCTCCGCCGCCCGCCTCGTGCCCTAATTTACGCGCGGCGGCGGCGGTGACGGCGGAGACGATGGAGATAGGGATAGGAAGACAACCGAAAACCCAAACTAGAAATCAAAAGAAAACCCCGAAACGCTTACAACGAGATTTTACCCACCGGATTGATCGACGGGGGAGTTGTCCGATCGCGTCCTTGCCTCCGGTTCGTTGTTCGGGGTGATCGAACACCTTCGTTCCTTCCTCTTCTTTCTTTCTTTCCTCCGGTTAGGGTTCCGCCTTTCCCTTTTCTTTTCTCTCACGCTCTCTTTCCGGTTAGGGTTCTCTTTTTGTGGGATTTTTTCCCGTACGTATTATTAAATCCCTATATTATAATTTCCATCACCGACTAATTAATTTTCTAATTAATTAATATAAGATAAATCCCTATTTTAATTTCCATCACCGACTAATAATTTTCTAATTAATTAATCATATAAGATAAATCCCTATTTAATTTCCATCACCGACTAATTAATTTTCTGTCACCGATTATTAATTCCTTAATTAATTAATCACATGGAATATCCAAAATTCCCCGCCAAGCGTGCTGGATATTTTACACGAATTCGAAGCGCGCTTAAGTCACGCAATCTTAGAAAACCCTATTCGGGAGATCCGTACATCGGATTTCCGATCCGATCGCACCGTCGGTCCTCATTTTCCGAGCCCTTTTACAGAAAAATACTCATATCCCGCACCGACCGACTTACCGAAACTCGATAATTTTATTCCACTAAAAGGAATATTTAATTAACATGTGAGTCACAAATACATGTAAAAGCCGGATCACTACAATCGATACTTGTTTTCCCTTTTGGATCATCTTGGGACATTTGCATGCTTGTATGGTCATCTAGATAGGCCATCTTTTTCTGCTACACTATCATGCTGGAACTTGACTTAGGAGAAACCATATTTCCTACTTTTCTCCATTCATGCTAGACTCTGGGTATTTGTAGCTCGTGCGCGAGCAAGGGGGGGGTTTGGGGATAATGTAGTCAGATTCTTGGGTTTTGGGACAGGTTATCACGCCCCGAGACCGCCAATTTGTACAGTTCGGGTACGTCAACAGACCCGCCAATCGAGTATGACCTCTCACTACCCGAAAGGAACGGTAACATCCAAGTAATACATCAAGTGTATGCGGAAGATCAATATCACAGTACTAAAATCACTACTAATTTAAAACTTTCATTCACTAAACAATAGTTTAAGCAGATATGAAAGCATGCAAAAGTGAACTACAAACCTCAATATAAAATGCTGATATGCATAAATAGGTCTCTACACTATCTGTGTATACTCATCAACCCAACACTACTCTGTCTAGTCATACCAGGCAACTATCCATCAACTCGGCCACTATGCCGCTGTATACAGGGTTAAAACTAACCATGCCACCTAGGCCTCTCTATTACTCTTTATTCTTTTCACACTCTTGTGTTTTAATCTCAAGCTACTCGACCCTTGGAAAACCCGCCCGAACAGGCCCCAGCCGGCAGTCATGCTACCATAAGGCGAGATAGTCCTAGGTCATCGATAGCTTTTCTTTTCTTATTTCTTTTCTCATTGCCTCAAATGAGTTTAAGGCACCTTGGCACTCATTTTCCTCGAGAGTGAAATCTGCTCAACCCTCTCGTCTCGAATGAGTTTAAAAACACCTTGGCACTCATTCACTAGGGAGTGAAATCTGCTCAACCCTCCTATTGGCAACTTGCCCATTTTCTTTAATTCACTTAGGAGTGACATATGCTCAACCCTCCCATTTAGCCATTTAGACTTTCCTTTACGGGTCCAAGGGTTCCAAAAGACGGATGCCTAACCCCCCAATCAAACAAGAATAGGTTGCAGCACCGCCTCCGTAGTGCTCGGCCCAATGTACTTTATTTTTCCTTTTTACTTTTCTTTAAACATTCTCTTTACACTTTGGTTTCAGATAAGTTTAAAGCACCTTGGCACTCATCTACCCGGGAGTGACATATGCTCAACCTTCCCGTTAGCATTTGTGCCTAAATGCTTTCTTTTACTTTTCTCTTTATCCTAAGTTCTTTACTCTAGGATAGTTTGGGTGTCTCTAACACCAATTTAGATTTGAACTTCTTGTTCATTTACATTACACTTTGTCTTGCCACTTGGCAATTTCTTTAGCTCCTTAGCCCCTTTTTAAACTTTTCTTTACTTGTTCTTTTCTTTTAAGCAATTTGCTTGTCTTGCTTGTTAAATCACTTTTAGCTTTCTTTTAAACTTTATCTTTTTCATTAATTCATCCCTTACCCTAGGTCTTGCCGCACGGGTAACTAGAGAGTCTCCTAGACTCTTAAACATTTCTCTTTCATTTATTTAACTCAAATTGAAGTTAAAGTTATTGTCCATTTGCCCAGACATCCTATGACTTTCTAGGGTTATATTTGTTTGATTCTTTAATCTTGGGATCTCATCCCCTTTTTTCCTGATTCCTCACTGAATCCTAGAGTTACCTTAACTCTATTTTCCTATTCCACTTTTAACTTAGAGTTACACCGACTCTAATTCATTATCTGTAAGTTTAAACTCCTCTAGTTCACCTTAGGTTTCCTTTACCTAAGTTCCATGTCATGCTCACCCTAGAGTTCCTTGACTCTATGTTGATCACTGTCACGCCCCGGCGTCGAAACTGCGACCCGGCTCGCCAACAGATCCGCCACCCATACGGGAAGCCCCGTATAGACGAAGCGATAACCTGCAAA
>CM055071.1:12196863-12218104 GCA_029204045.2 Tillandsia leiboldiana | reverse complement strand
CAGTACTCCATGCAACCTCACTATCTCATTGATGCACGTTTGTGCCAGTCGTTCCCGAGTCCACGTCGTATGTATGGGCAAAAAGTGGGCCGATTTCGTTCAAACGATCCACTATGACCTATATCGCATCATGTCCTTGTGGTGACCTCGGGAAGCTGGTCACAAAATCCATGGTAATCCTCTCCCATTTCCATTCGGGCACCGGTAGCGGTTGTAATTTTCCCGTCGGGCGTTGATGCTCGGCCTTCACTTGTTGGCACACGAGGCAATGTGCCACGAATTGGGTCACATCTCCCTTTAACTTGGGCCACCAGAAGGTTTGCTTTACACCTTTATACATCTTTGTTCCCCCAGGATGCGCTGCATAGGGGGCCGTATGCGCTTCCCTTAGAATCTCCTCCTTGAGTTCTCGTAGATCGGTACGCAAATTCGCCCTCGAAATTGTATCGTTGCCGTCAGGACTCACCGTGAAATCACCCCCTTGGTCGGCGGGTATCCTGTCTCGCACGAGTTGTAATTGATCATCGGTCGATTGCCCTTTCAGAATCCTGTCCAGCAGGGTGGGTTTTACCACTAGGGTAATGAGTTGTGCGACCGTGCCCGCTGGCACCACTTCCCAGTCTTAATTGCGAAAATTCTGCAATTAGATGGTCCTGCCAGGTGATAGCACCCACACCTGCTCCCTCTGTCTGCCCCTTGCGGCTCAAGGCGTCGGCCACCACATTCGCTTTTCCCGGATGATAGTGGATCGACAAATCATAATCTTTCAATAGTTCGAGCCACCGCCTTTGTCGCAAATTTAGCTCATTTTGGGTGAATAGTACTTGAGACTTTGATGATCGGAGTAACACATTGTAGTGTGTACCGTACAAATAATGTCTCCATAGTTTAAGGACAAACACAACCGCTGCAAGCTCCAGATCGTGCACGGGGTAATTTTCTCTCGTACTCCTTGAGTTGCCTCGACGCATAGGCTATGACATTACCTCGTTGCATAAGCACACCTCCAAGACCATTTCGCGATGCATCGCAATAAACCTCATAATCCTCCCTGGCTCCGATAGAGCGAGAACCGGGGCCTGCGTCAATCTGTCCTTGAGTTCCTTGAAACTCCTCTGACACTGATCTGTCCAGATAAACTTCTCCCCGTTCCGAGTCAGGCGATTTAAGGGGGTAGCAATTTTAGAGAAGCCTTCCACAAAATGCCGGTAATACCCTGCCAGCCCCAAGAAGCTTCGTACCTCTGTCACTGTTGTTGGTCGGGGCCAGTCCGTCACCGAATTTATCTTCCTCGGTCCACTGCGATTCCGGACGCCGAGACAACATGCCCCAAGAAATCCACCTCATGGAGCCAAAACTCACACTTTTTGAGTTGGCATAGAGTTTCTGATCCCGGAGGATCTGAAGGACTACACATAAGTGCTCCTCGTGTTCCTCATCCGTATGGGAGTAGATAGGGATATCATCGATGAAGACCACTACGAATAAATCTAGGAAGGGTTTGAACACCCTATTCATCATGTCCATGAACACCGCCGGGGCTGTTAGTGAGCCCGAACGGCATTACTGTAAAATTCGTAGTGGCCGTAGCGAGTCCGAAAGGCCGTTTTAGGATGTCCTCACCCTTGACCCTAGCTGATGGTAGCCGGACTGCAGGTCAATTTTTTGAAAATACCGTTTCCCCTTGTAATTGGTCAAACAGATCGTCAATCCTTGGCAGAGGGTATTTATTCTTAATGGTGACCTTGTTATCTCCCGGTAGTCTATGCACAACGAAGGCTTCCGTCCTTCTTCCCCACGAACAGACGGGCGCGCCCCATGGCGACGCGCTTGGTCTGATAAAGCCTTTGTCCAAAAGGTCTTCCAATGTGCCTTGAGTTCCTTTAACTTCGCGAAGGCCATCCTGTATGGTGCCTTAGTGATGGGTTTCGTGCCTGGGAGTAGTTCAATAGGGAAGTCGACCTCTCGTTCCGGTGGCATCCCAGGGAGTTTCGCCGGAAATACGTTCGGGAATTCCCTCACAATTGGGATATCAGAAAGTGAGGGGACGGGTCGAGTGGTTAAATCTACTGAGGCCAGATAGGCCACACACCCCCCTCGATGAGTTTCCTGGCTCGAGACGCGGAGATAACGGTTAAGAAGGAAGTACTTTTACAAGCCAGGTAAACATTCTTTGGAAAACTCGGTTTCTGCAGGCATACCTGACGTTTCTCGCAATCGATTACCACCTGATACTCGGTAAGCCAATCCATGCCTAGCACACGTCGAATTCTTTAACGGGATAACCACCAGATCCCAGGGGCAGGACAACCTTCCCAGCTTTATTGAGCAAGAAGGTACCAGACCGGTTGCCGCGATGGGTCCCCCCAGGGGTCTGGCACGGTCATCAGGTCACAAAGGGGACTACATTCTAGCTGATGTGTATGCGCAAAAGTACTAGAGATGAAAGAGCGAGACGCCCCGGTGTCAAAAAGAGTTCGAGCGCAAAAAATTGAAAAACTGTAGTAATACCTGCTACCACCTCCTCCGGTGGTGCTGCTCCATGCTGACTCATGACGTAGACCCTCCCTCCTGGTTGTGGTCGCGTCTCCCCTTCTTGTCGAGGTGCTGAGGGACGTGGGGGTACTCCCGATGGCGCCCTCCCCCGTCCCTGCGGCTGCGATGTCGAGGTGGAAGCCACGGAGGACGTCGCCCCCGTGCTCATGGGGCAGTTAAATCGGAGATGCCCAGGCTTACCGCAGCGAAAATAGTGGTCTTGTCTCCTAGGGCATTCCGTGACTTCATGCGTCCCACCACAATGACGCAAGGTTTATCTACTGACCGTTGTCCCCCCGGTAGGCGCACTCTTGTTTCGTTGCTGCGTCTTGGGGTATTTTGGGGGCCGGTCCCTGCCAGAGAAGCCCCCTCCGGAAAAGTCTACGACCGTTTCTTGTCCCGGCTGTATTCCGATCCCTCACGCCGAGCTCGAGTAATGCAAAACCTCGTTCTACAATGGTGGCCCTGTCCACCACTTCCCGGAAGGTGTGTAAGTCTGCCGCCTGAACTACCTCGAAGATGTCACTTCGCAATCCGTCACAAAAAGACGGGCCTTGTGGGGTTCGTCCCGCAGCACGAACGGGACACAGTTTACTAACCTCATGAACTCCCTTTGGTATTCCATGACCGAGCGGTTCCCTTGTCTAATGCGTTTGAGGTCGTCTTCCAGCTGCCGTTTGACACTATTGGAAAAGAACGCTCCAAAGAGTTCCTCCCGAAAGGCTGACCACGCCGGTAGTGGGGTGTTCGTGGACGGGTTCGGGCGTACCGTCTTCCACCAGATGCGAGCGTTCCCTTCAAGAAAATGGACGGCCAGGGGAACCCGCTCATGTTCCTCCATCAGTAGGTCCTCAAAGAGCTTTTCCATGGTATCCACCCACTTCTCTACGACCCAGGGGTCGGTCGTCTCTCCCTCAAAAGTGGGCGGGTCGTGCTTTTTAAACTCCGCCAAATTTGTCCTGACTCTTTCCCGTTCCGTTCGTTGGTCCGTGATTCCTCCTGCAGCTGTGGACCCCACGAGAGTAGGGGTCGTCCATGCTTCCTTTGCTGAGTCCCCCACCGTCGCCCCCAGTACCGGCCCCGAAGTTGTCGGAGTGGGTACATCTGACGGGACTGTGGGTTGCTCTGCTGACACACCCATCATCGAGGTCTGATGGGGTGCGGCCACCGTTGCACCCCCGGTCCCCGGTGGTCCCGTAGAGGGGACGGTCGTTTCGGGCGGAGGTGTCGGGGCGTGCTCCGTCGACGCAGCTGCCTGTCGCTGCGTTATTTGACGAACTTGCTCTGTCAACGTCACCATTTGTCCGGCCATTTCTTGTAACTGTTGTCGGAGAAGTTGATTCTCCGTGGCGGCCGGGGTCGTACCGTCTGCACCTGCGTTCTCGGTAGATGACCTAGTCCGGGCCATCGTCCGCTGGTTAACAAAGAAACCGTGTTAACCTAAGGTTATCACTCTAGCACCTTGACTTACGAACACACCTACATTAAGTCCCTTTTTCCCCGTACTCTCACGTTCTACCGCACCTACACCTTGGTTATCTCATGTCCAATTTGCTTGTGGCATCATACACTGTGGATATGGATCACCGACTACTGTGGTTGAGGTTGTTTTTCTCTGATACCATTTAATCTGTCACGCCCCGGAGGTCTAAGGTTCAGCGGAAAACGCATGATTATTTTTTCTTTCTTAAAGGACTGACCTCTCTATCGGTGCGTGTCAGACCGCCACATATACAAATTCCCTCCTCAATCGGACGGAGTCTCCTTTGTATATGTACGGCGTCCCATTTACAACATCACTCCTCAACCATACAGTCATCAATTACAAGCAAGGAAATAATTAACTACGAATTTTGCAAACGGTGTCCACCCGACACCCACCTTTTTGAAAACACTTACACCTTTATACTAAAGCGGCTACAGCTTTTTGGAAACGATAAATCCAGAGGTTTACAAAGTCTGTGCCCACTCGGCACTCTGATTTGGAAAGAATTTTCACAACCATTTCATTTGATCTTAAAACATGCCGCACTCATACCCACATAATATGTCCAATCCATAGTGCTAGCTATTAAACTACTCAGCATCAACATGATCCACAGTCTTGCAAATTAAACCAACAGTTAAACTGTAAAAGTAATGAGATAAACCAAACGAACCAAAGTAGAAAGCCTCCTATGGCTAAGGTCCTCTCGACGCAGTCTCACCGCCATCCCGGCTACTACACCAAGTCAGACCTGTCACGGAGTGGTTAACGTCAGTGACAAATAAAGTAGATGATTCAACAATAAACAATAACTTTAGAATAAATATTCTGCACCGGAACCTTTCGCTCTCCCTCATCCTGAGTCCACTTTACTTGATTTAATGTCACCGTCACGTCAGGGTAGTCGACGATCTCCCCACGTGACAATCACCTTACTTACGTGATGCTTTTAACCCCGTTCACGGTGCTAGTGCGGCACCTTTAGCTGGTGTGACGGGGTCCCCACCCTACACCTGTGGGGCACACGGGTCATTCAGACCACTTCGCCGGAAAAGTACACCCATGCGGAGGCCAATCCGCTTGTGTACGTGCAGCATCCAAAACTGGGTTGCCGGAATCGGCGTGTATGAAGCACCGCGACCTCGGTCGCCACAGTTACTTATGGAAAGGAATCATATCACATTAGGCACCGCGACACTAGGTCGCCACAGTTAATTGGTAAAAGGATTACACATGTTAATGTGAAAGGTTTAACAACTCATCTACTTTATTGAAAAGATTAACACGCTTTATAAGATGACACGGTGCACTTACTGCACTTGTTGCACTTAATGCAAGAGTACCCACCTGGTTACGGGAAGATCGGATCAACTGGATCTTTCGCGCACTCCCTCTGCGCACCTGGACCTAAGAAAAGTACGCAAGGGTAACTATAGTCAAAACCACGCACTAACATTGCAAAACGGAAGCCCGAATTTAACTTTACGACGAAAACCCAGCAAAACCGTCAAACGCACCACTCGACGGATCTCCGTGCGGCCGTCGCCGCCCGTCGGAGCCCCACGCGGCCCAAAACCGGGCGGCACCTGTGCGGTTGGCGCCCGCACGGGTGCGGACCCGCACGGCGCCCGTGCGGGTGCGGTCCCGCGCGGCGCCCGCGCGGGTGCGGGCCCGCGCGGCGCCCGCGCGGCGCCCTTGCGGGTGCAGCCCGCGCGGCAGCCGCGCGGGTGCCGCCCGCGCGGTGCCCGCGGGTGCGGCCCTGCGCAGCGCCCGCGCGGGTGCAGCCCGCGCGGGTGCCGCCCGCGCGGTGCCCGCGGCTGCGGCCCTGCGCAGCTCCCGCGCGGGTGCAGCCCGCGCGGCGCCCGTAGTCGCCGCCCGCTGGCGGCGGCTGCCCGCGGGCGGCGTCCGTCCGCCCGCGGTGTCCTCCCGCGCGCTGCCCTAGCGGCACCGCGCGTCTCCGCCGCCCGCCTCGTGCCCTAATTTACGCGGCGGCGGCGGTGACGGCGGAGACGATGGAGATAGGGATAGGAAGACAACCGAAAACCCAAACTAGAAATCAAAAGAAAACCCCGAAACGCTTACAACGAGATTTTACCCACCGGATTGATCGACGGGGGAGTTGTCCGATCGCGTCCTTGCCTCCGGTTCGTTGTTCGGGGTGATCGAACACCTTCGTTTCCTTCCTCTTCTTTCTTTCTTTCCTCCGGTTAGGGTTCCGCCTTTCCCTTTTCTTTTTCTCTCACGCTCTCTTTCCGGTTAGGGTTTCTCTTTTTGTGGGATTTTTTCCCCGTACGTATTATTAAATCCCTATATTATAATTTCCATCACCGACTAATTAATTTTCTAATTAATTAATCATATAAGATAAATCCCTATTTTAATTTCCATCACCGACTAATAAATTTTCTAATTAATTAATCATATAAGATAAATCCCTATTTTAATTTCCATCACCGACTAATTAATTTTCTGTCACCGATTTATTAATTCCTTAATTAATTAATCACATGGAATATCCAAAATTCCCCGCCAAGCGTGCTGGATATTTTACACGAATTCCGAAGCGCGCTTAAGTCACCGCAATCTTAGAAACCCTATTCCGGGAGATCCGTACATCGGATTTCCGATCCGATCGCACCGTCGGTCCTCATTTTCCGAGCCCTTTTACAGAAAAATACTCATATCCCGCACCGACCGACTTACCGAAACTCGATAATTTTATTCCACTAAAAGGAATATTTAATTAACATGTGAGTCACAAATACATGTAAAAGCCGGATCACTACAATCGATACTTGTTTTCCCTTTTGGATCATCTTGGGACATTTGCATGCTTGTATGGTCATCTAGATAGGCCATCTTTTTCTGCTACACTATCATGCTGGAACTTGACTTAGGAGAAACCATATTTCCTACTTTTCTCCATTCATGCTAGACTCTGGGTATTTGTAGCTCGTGCGCGAGCAAGGGGGGGGTTTGGGGATAATGTAGTCAGATTCTTGGGTTTTGGGACAGGTTATCACGCCCCGAGACCGCCAATTTGTACAGTTCGGGTACGTCAACAGACCCGCCAATCGAGTATGACCTCTCACTACCCGAAAGGAACGGTAACATCCAAAGTAATACATCAAGTGTATGCGGAAGATCAATATCACAGTACTAAAATCACTACTAATTTAAAACTTTCATTCACTAAACAAATAGTTTAAGCAGATATGAAAGCATGCAAAAGTGAACTACAAACCTCAATATAAAATGCTGATATGCATATAATAGGTCTCTACACTATCTGTGTATACTCATCAACCCAACACTACTCTGTCTAGTCATACCAGGCAACTATCCATCAACTCGGCCACTATGCCGCTGTATACAGGGTTAAAACTAACCATGCCACCTAGGCCTCTCTATTACCTCTTTATTCTTTTCACACTCTTGTGTTTTAATCTCAAGCTACTCGACCCTTGGAAAACCTCGCCCGAACAGGCCCCAGCCCGGCAGTCATGCTACCATAAGGCGAGATAGTCCTAGGTCATCGATAGCTTTTCTTTTTCTATTTTCTTTTCTCATTGCCTCAAATGAGTTTAAGGCACCTTGGCACTCATTTTTCCTCGAGAGTGAAATCTGCTCAACCCTCTCGTCTCGAATGAGTTTAAAACACCTTGGCACTCATTCACTAGGGAGTGAAATCTGCTCAACCCTCCTATTGGCAACTTGCCCATTTTCTTTAATTCACTTAGGAGTGACATATGCTCAACCCTCCCATTTAGCCATTTAGACTTTCCTTTACCGGGTCCAAGGGTTCCAAAAGACGGATGCCTACAACCCCAATCAAACAAGAATAGGTTGCAGCACCGCCTCCCGTAGTGCTCGGCCCAATGTACTTTATTTTTCCTTTTTACTTTTCTTTAAACATTCTCTTTACACTTTGGTTTCAGATAAGTTTAAAGCACCTTGGCACTCATCTACCCGGGAGTGACATATGCTCAACCTTCCCGTTAGCATTTGTGCCTAAATGCTTTTCTTTTACTTTTCTCTTTTATCCTAAGTTCTTTACTCTAGGATAGTTTGGGTGTCTCTAACACCAATTTAGATTTGAACTTCTTGTTCATTTACATTAACACTTTGTCTTGCCACTTGGCAATTTCTTTAGCTCCTTAGCCCCTTTTTAAACTTTTCTTTACTTGTTCTCTTTCTTTTAAGCAATTTGCTTGTCTTGCTTGTTAAATCACTTTTAGCTTTCTTTTAAACTTTATCTTTTTCATTAATTCATCCCTTACCCTAGGTCTTGCCGCACGGGTAACTAGAGAGTCTCCTAGACTCTTAAACATTTCTCTTTCATTTATTTAACTCAAATTGAAGTTAAAGTTATTGTCCATTTGCCCAGACATCCTATGACTTTCTAGGGTTATATTTGTTTGATTCTTTAATCTTGGGATCTCATCCCCTTTTTTCCTGATTCCTCACTGAATCCTAGAGTTACCTTAACTCTATTTTCCTATTCCACTTTTAACTTAGAGTTACACCGACTCTAATTCATTATCTGTAAGTTTAAACTCCTCTAGTTCACCTTAGGTTTCCTTTACCTAAGTTCCATGTCATGCTCACCCTAGAGTTCCTTGACTCTATGTTGATCACTGTCACGCCCCGGCGTCGAAACTGCGACCCGGGCTCGCCAACAGATCCGCCACCCATACGGGAAGCCCCGTATAGACGAAGCGACTAACCTGCAAAAGATCAACTATACTATACAGATATCAGAGCTAAAAGTAAACTGTTGAAAATGAAAATATATATACAACTCAAAATCCTCCCCGGTAATACATAATTCTCTCAAGCAGTAAAATAAAAAGTACAACTCTATACCTCACTACAAAAGTCTCTCAACAAGAACTCTCAAAAAGTAAGGGGGTACATCTACTCTCTGGACGACGACTGGTAGGGATCTATCTCGCGACTCCCTTACCTCGATCAGCCGGATCAACAACAGGAGCAGCCGCGGGTTCAGCACGCGCGGGTGCAGCCCGCGCAGGTGCACCCCGCGCGGCGCCCGTAGTCGCCGCCCGCGGGCGGCGTCCGCCCGCCCGCGGTTTCCTCCCGCGCGGTGCCCTAGCGGCACCGCGCATCTCCGCCGCCCGCCTCGTGCCCTAATTTACGCGGCGGCGGCGGCGAAGGTGGGGACGATGGAGATAGGGAGAGGAAGACAACCGAAAACCCAAACTAGAAATCAAAATAAAACCCCGAAATGCTTACAACGAGATTTTACCCACCGGTTTGATCGACGGGGGAGTTGTCCGATCGCGTCCTTGCCTCCGGTTCATTGTTCGGGGTGATCGAACACCTTCGTTTCCTTCCTCTTCTTTCTTTCTTTCCTCCTGTTAGGGTTCCGCCTTTCCTTTATCTTTTTCTCTCACGCTCTCTTTCCGGTTAGGGTTTCTCTTTTTGTGGGATTTTTTCCCCGTACGTATTATTAAATCCCTATATTATAATTTCCATCACCGACTAATTAATTTTCTAATTAATTAATCATATAAGATAAATCCCTATTTTAATTTCCATCACCGACTAATAAATTTTCTAATTAATTAATCATATAAGATAAATCCCTATTTTAATTTCAATCACCGACAAATTAATTTTCTGTCACCGATTAATTAATTCCTTAATTAATTAATCACACGGAATATCCAAAATTCCCCACCAAGCGTGCTGGATATTTTACACGAATTCCGAAGCGCGCTTAAGTCACCGCAATCTTAGAAACCCTATTTCGGGAGATCCGTACATCGGATTTTCGATCCGATCGCACCGTCGGTCCTCATTTTTCGAGCCCTTTTACAGAAAAGTACTCATATCCCGCACCAACCGACTTACCGAAACTCGTTAATTTTATTCCACTAAAAGGAATATTTAATTAACATGTGAGTCACAAATACATGTAAAAGCCGGATCACTACACCACTCACACTTTAAAACAAGTTTCGTCCTCGGAACTTAAATTCAGCTACCACTAAACAACTCGGGAAAGCATTCTCTAATTTTTGACTCCAATTCCCACGTCGCTTCGCGTTCCTCGTGATTGCTCCACTGGACCTTTACGTAGGGGATGGTTCGATTACGCAACTTCTTATCCTCTCGTGCCAAAATCTGCACCGGCGTCTCCTCGACGCTCAAATCCTCCTGCAACTCAATGGTGGAGGCATCCAAGGCGTGAGTGGGGTCGGGGAGGTACTTCCGGAGCATTGAAACATGGAACACGTTGTGGACTCGCTCGAGGTTGGGTGGCAAGGCTAACCGGTACGCCACTGGGCCTACGCGTTCTAGGATTTCGAACGGTCCCACATGCCTTGGGCTTAACTTCCCCTTCAGGCCGAAACGTCGAGTCCCCTTTGAAGGCGAGACTCGGAGCAACACATGTTCACCCACCATGAATTCCAAGTCCCGTCGTCTGTGGTCCGCATAGCTTTTCTGTCTGCTACGGGCGGTCAGCAGCCGTTGCCTAATCAAACGCACCTTTGCCTCGGTCTCCTCCACCAAATCCGGGCCCAAGAAGTTGTGCTCTCCCAAGTCATCCCAGCATATTGGAAACCGATAGCGGCGCCCATACAGAGCCTCGTATGGCGCCATCTGAATACTGGCTTGATAACTGTTGTTGTAGGCGAATTCCACAAGGGGTAGGTACCGGGACCACCCTTCGCCTAGGTCAAGTACACACGCCCGGAGCTTGTCTTCGAGGGTTTGGATCACCCATTCCGATTGTCCGTCAGTTTGCGGATAAAAAGCCGTGCTGAAGTGCAACTTGGTTCCCATTGCTCGTTGCAGGCTCTGCCAAAAGTTCGACACAAATCGCGTGTCCCTGTCCGACGTAATGGACGCCGGTACTCCATGCAACCTCACTATCTCATTGATGCACGTTTGTGCCAGTCGTTCCCGAGTCCACGTCGTATGTATGGGCAAAAAGTGGGCCGGTTTCGTCAAACGATCCACTATGACCTATATCGCATCATGTCCTTGTGGTGACCTCGGGAAGCCGGTCACAAAATCCATGGTAATCCTCTCCCATTTCCATTCGGGCACCGGTAGCGATTGTAATTTACCCGTCGGGCGTTGATGCTTGACCTTCACTTGTTGGCACACGAGGCAATGTGCCACGAATTGGGTCACATCTCCCTTTAACTTGGGCCACCAGAAGGTTTGCTTTACACCTTTATACATCTTTGTTCCCCCAGGATGCGCCGCATAGGGGGCCGTATGCGCTTCCCTCAGAATCTCCTCCTTGAGTTCTCGTAGATCCGGTACGCAAATTCGCCCTCGAAATTGTATCGTGCCGTCAGGACTCACCGTGAAATCACCCCCTTGGTCGGCGGGTATCCTGTCTCGCACGAGTTGTAATTGATCATCAGTCGATTGCCCTTTCAGAATCCTGTCCAGCAGGGTGGGTTTTACCACTAGGGTAATGAGTTGTGCGACCGTGCCCGCTGGCACCACTTCCAGTCTTAATTGCGAAAATTCTGCAATTAGATGGTCCTGCCAGGTGATAGCACCCACACCTGCTCCCTCTGTCTGCCCCTTGCGGCTCAAGGCGTCGGCCACCACATTCGCTTTTCCCGGATGATAGTGGATCGACAAATCATAATCTTTCAATAGTTCGAGCCACCGCCTTTGTCGCAAATTTAGCTCATTTTGGGTGAATAGTACTTGAGACTTTGATGATCGGAGTACACATTGCTGTGTGTACCGTACAAATAATGTCTCCATAGTTTAAGGACAAACACAACCGCTGCAAGCTCCAGATCGTGCACGGGGTAATTTCTCTCGTACTCCTTGAGTTGCCTCGACGCATAGGCTATGACCTTACCTCGTTGCATAAGCACACCTCCAAGACCATTTCGCGATGCATCGCAATAAACCTCATAATCCTCCCCTGGCTCCGGTAGAGCGAGAACCGCGGCCTGCGTCAATCTGTCCTTGAGTTCCTTGAAACTCCTCTGACACTGATCTGTCCAGATAAACTTCTCCCCGTTCCGAGTCAGGCGATTTAAGGGGGTAGCAATTTTAGAGAAGCCTTCCACAAAGCGCCGGTAATACCCTGCCAGCCCCAAGAAGCTTCGTACCTCTGTCACTGTTGTTGGTCGGGGCCAGTCCGTCACCGAATTTATCTTCCTCGGGTCCACTGCGATTCCGGACGCCGAGACAACATGCCCCAAGAAATCCACCTCACGGAGCCAAAACTCACACTTTTTGAGTTTGGCATAGAGTTTCTGATCCCGGAGGATCTCAAGGACTACACATAAGTGCTCCTCGTGTTCCTCATCCGTATGGGAGTAGATAGGGATATCATCGATGAAGACCACTACGAATAAATCTAGGAAGGGTTTGAACACCCTATTCATCATGTCCATGAACACCGCCGGGGCGTTAGTGAGCCCGAACGGCATTACTGTAAATTCGTAGTGGCCGTAGCGAGTCCGAAAGGCCGTTTTAGGGATGTCCTCACCCTTGACCCTAGCTGATGGTAGCCGGACTGCAGGTCAATTTTTGAAAATACCGTTTCCCCTTGTAATTGGTCAAACAGATCGTCAATCCTTGGCAGAGGGTATTTATTCTTAATGGTGACCCTTGTTTATCTCCCGGTAGTCTATGCACAAACGAAGGCTTCCGTCCTTCTTCCTCACGAACAGGACGGGCGCGCCCCAAGGCGACGCGCTTGGTCTGATAAAGCCTTTGTCCAAAAGGTCTTCCAACTGTGCCTTGAGTTCCTTTAACTCCGCGAAGGCCATCCTGTATGGTGCCTTAGTGATGGGTTTCGTGCTTGGGAGTAGTTCAATAGGGAAGTCGACCTCTCGTTCCGGTGGCATCCCAGGGAGTTTCGCCGGAAATACGTTCGGGAATTCCCTCACAATTGGGATATCAGAAAGTGAGGGGACGGGTCGAGTGGTTAAATCTACTGAGGCCAGATAGGCCACACACCCACCCTCGATGAGTTTCCTGGCTCGAGACGCGGAGATAACGGTTAAGAAGGAAGTACTTTTACATGCCAGGTAAACATTCTTTGGAAAACTCGGTTTCTGCAGGCATACCTGACGTTTCTCGCAATCGATTACCGCCTGATACTCGGTAAGCCAATCCATGCCTAGCACCACGTCGAATTCTTTTAACGGGATAACCACCAAATCCCAGGGGCAGGACAACCTTCCCAGCTTTATTGAGCAAGAAGGTACCAGACCGGTTGCCGCGATGGGTCCCCCAGGGGTCTGGACGGTCATCAGGTCACAAAGGGGACTACTTTCTAGCTGATGTGTATGCGCAAAAGTACTAGAGATGAAAGAGCGAGACGCTCCGGTGTCAAAAAGAGTTCGAGCGCGAAAATTTAAAACTGTAGTAATACCTGCTACCACCTCCTCCGGTGGTGCTGCTCCATGCTGACTCATGACGTAGACCCTCCCTCCTGGTTGTGGTCGCGTCTCCCCTTCTTGTCGAGGTGCTGAGGGACGTGGGGGTACTCCCGATGGCGCCCTCCCCCGTCCCTGCGGCTGCGATGTCGAGGTGGAAGCCACGGAGGACGTCGCCCCCGTGCTCATGGGGCAGTTAAATCGGAGATGCCCAGGCTTACCGCAGCGAAAACAGTGGTCTTGTCTCCTAGGGCATTCCGTGACTTGATGCGTCCCACCGCAAATGACGCAAGGTTTATCTGCTGACCGTTGTCCCCTGGTAGGCGCACTCTTGCTTCGTTGCTGCGTCTTGGGGTATTTTGGGGGCCGGTCCCTGCCAGAGAAGCCCCCTCCGGGAAAAGTCTACGACCGTTTTTTGTCCCGGCTGTATTCCGATCCCTCACGCCGAGCTCGAGTAATGGCAAAACCTCGTTCTACAATGGTGGCCCTGTCCACCACTTCCCGGAAGGTGTGTAAGTCTGCCGCCTGAACTACCTCGAAGATGTCACTTCGCAATCCGTCCACAAAAAGACGGGCCTTGTGGGGTTCGTCCCGCACCACGAACGGGACACAGTTTACTAACCTCATGAACTCCCTTTGGTATTCCATGACCGAGCGGTTCCCTTGTCTAATGCGTTTGAGGTCGTCTTCCAGCTGCCGTTTGACACTATTGGAAAAGAACGCTCCAAAGAGTTCCTCCCGAAAGGCTGACCACGCCGGTAGTGGGGTGTTCGTGGACGGGTTCGGGCGTACCGTCTTCCACCAGATGCGAGCGTTCCCTTCAAGAAAATGGACGGCCAGGGGAACCCGCTCATGTTCCTCCATCAGTAGGTCCTCAAAGAGCTTTTCCATGGTATCCACCCACTTCTCTACGACCCAGGGGTCGGTCGTCTCTCCCTCAAAAGTGGGCGGGTCGTGCTTTTTAAACTCCGCCAAATTTGTCCTGACTCTTTCCCGTTCCGTTCGTTGGTCCGTGATTCCTCCTGCAGCTGCGGACCCCACGAGAGTAGGGGTCGTCCCTGCTTCCTTTGCTGAGTCCCCCACCGTCGCCCCCAGTACCGGCCCCGAAGTTGTCGCAGTGGGTACATCTGACGGGACTGTGGGTTGCTCTGCTGACACACCCGTCATCGAGGTCTGATGGGGTGCGGCCACCGTTGCACCCCCGGTCCCCGGTGGTCCCGTAGCGGGGACGGTCGTTTCGGGCGGAGGTGTCGGGGCGTGCTCCGTTGACGCAGCTGCCTGTCGCTGCGTTATTTGACGAATTTGCTCTGTCAACATCACCATTTGTCCGGCCATTTCTTGTAACTGTTGTCGGAGAAGTTGATTCCCCGCGGCGGCCGGGGTCGTACCGTCTGCACCTGCGTTCTCGGTAGATGACCTAGTCCGGGCCATCGTCTGCTGGTTAACAAAGAAACCGTGTTAACCCTAAGGTTATTACTCTAGCACCTTGACTTACGAACACACCTACATTAAGTCCCTTTTTCCCCGTACTCTCACGTTCTACCGCACCTACACCTTGGTTATCTCATGTCCAATTTGCTTGTGGCATCATACACTGTGGATATGGATCACCGACTACTGTGGTTGAGGTTGTTTTTCTCTGATACCATTTAATCTGTCACGCCCCAGAGGTCTAAGGTTCAGCGGAAAACGCATGATTATTTTTTCTTTCTTAAAGGACTGACCTCTCTATCGGTGCGTGTCAGACCGCCACATATACAAATTCCCTCCTCAATCGGACGGAGTCTCCTTTGTATATGTACGGCGTCCCATTTACAACATCACTCCTCAACCATACAGTCATCAATTACAAGCAAGGAAATAATTAACTACGAATTTTGCAAACGGTGTCCACCCGACACCCACCTTTTTGAAAACACTTACACCTTTATACTAAAGCGGCTACAGCTTTTTGGAAAGGATAAATCCAGAGGTTTACAAAGTCTGTGCCCACTCGGCACTCTGATTTGGAAAGAATTTTCGCAACCATTTCTTTTGATCTTAAAACATGCCGCACTCATACCCACAGAAATATGTCCAATCCACAGTGCTAGCTATTTAACTACTCAGCATTCAACATGATCCACAGTCTTGCAAATTAAACCAACAGTTAAACTGTAAAAGTAATGAGATAAACCAAACGAACCAAAGTAGAAAGCCTCCTACGGCTAAGGTCCTCTCGACGCAGTCTCACCGCCATCCCGGCTACTACACCAAGTCAGACCTGTCACGGAGTGGTTAACGTCAGTGACAAATAAAGTAGATGATTCAACAATAAACAATAACTTTAGAATAAATATTCTGCACCGGAACCTTTCGCTCACCCTCATCCTGAGTCCACTTTACTTGATTTAATGTCACCGTCACGTCAGGGTAGTCGACGATCTCCCCAGGTGACAATCACCTTACTTACGTGATGCTTTTAACCCCGTTCACGGTGCTAGTGCGGCACCTTTAGCTGGCGTGACGGGGTCCCCACCCTACACCTGTGGGGCACACGGGTCATTCAGACCACTTCGCCGGAAACGTACACCCATGCGGAGGCCAATCCGCTTGTGTACGTGCAGCATCCAAAACTGGGTTGCCGGAATCGGCGTTTATGAAGCACCGCGACCTCGGTCGCCACAGTTACTTATGGAAAGGAATCATATCACATTAGGCACCGCGACACTAGGTCGCCACAGTTAATTGGTAAAAGGATTACACATGTTAATGTGAAAGGTTTAACAACTCATCTACTTTATTGAAAAGATTAACACGCTTTATAAGATGACACGGTGCACTTACTGCACCTGTTGCACTTAATGCAAGAGTACCCACCTGGTTACGGGAAGATCGGATCAACTGGATCTTTCGCGCACTCCCTCTGCGCACCTGGACCTAAGAAAAGTACGCAAGGGTAACTATAGTCAAAACCACGCACTAACATCGCAAAACGGAAGCCCGAATTTAACTTTACGACGAAAACCCAGCAAAACCGTCAAACACACCACTCGACGGATCCCCGCGCGGCCGTCGCCGCCCGTCGGAGCCCCACGCGGCACAAAACCGGGCGGCGCCTGTGCGGTTGGCGCCCGCAAGGGTGCGGTCCCGCACGGCGCCCGTGCGGGTGCGGGCCTGCGCGGCGCCCACGCGGCGCCCGCGCGGGTGCTGCTCGTGCGGCGCCCGCGCGGCGCCCGCGCGGCGCTCGCCCGGCGCCCCGCGCGGCAGCCGCGCGGGTGCCGCCCGCGCGGTGCCCGCGGGAGCGGCCCTGCGCAGCGCCCCGCGGGGTGCAGCTCGCGCGGCAGCCGCGCGGGTACCGCCCGCGCGGTGCCCGCGGGTGCGGCCCTGCGCAGCGCCCGCGCGGGTGCAGCCCGCGCGGCGCCCGTAGTCGCCGCCCGTTGGCGGCGGCCGCCCGCGGGCGGCGTCCGTCCGCCCGCTGTGTCCTCCCGCGCGGTGCCCTAGCGGCACCGCGCGTCTCCGCCGCCCGCCTCGTGCCCTAATTTACGCGCGGCGGCGGCGACGGCGGAGACGATGGAGATAGGGATGGAAGACAACCGAACCCCAAACTAGAAATCAAAAGAAAACCCCGAAACGCTTACAACGAGATTTTACCCACCGGATTGATCGACGGGGGAGTTGTCCGATCGCGTCCTTGCCTCCGGTTCGTTGTTCGGGGTGATCGAACACCTTCGTTTCCTTCCTCTTCTTTCTTTCTTTCCTCCGGTTTGGGTTCCGCCTTTCCCTTTTCTTTTTCTCTCACGCTCTCTTTCCGGTTAGGGTTCTCTTTTTGTGGGATTTTTTCCCCGTACGTATTATTAAATCCCTATATTATAATTTCCATCACCGACTAATTAATTTTCTAATTAATTAATCATATAAGATAAATCCCTATTTAATTTCCATCACCGACTAATAAATTTTCTAATTAATTAATCATATAAGATAAATCCCTATTTTAATTTCCATCACCGACTAATTAATTTTCTGTCACCGATTAATTAATTCCCTTAATTAATTAATCACATGGAATATCCAAAATTTCCCACCAAGCGTGCTGGATATTTTACACGAATTCCGAAGCGCGCTTAAGTCACCACAATCTTAGAAACCCTATTCCGGGAGATCCGTACATCGGATTTCCGATCCGATCGCACCGTCGGTCCTCATTTTCCGAGCCCTTTTACAGAAAATACTCATATCCCGCACCGACCGACTTACCAAAACTCGATAATTTTATTCCACTAAAAGGAATATTTAATTAACATGTGAGTCACAAATACATGTAAAAGCCGGATCACTACAATCGATACTTGTTTTCCCTTTTGGATCATCTTGGGACATTTGCATGCTTGTATGGTCATCTAGATAGGCCATCTTTTTCTGCTACACTATCATGCTGGAACTTGACTTAGGAGAAACCATATTTCCTACTTTTCTCCATTCATGCTAGACTCTGGGTATTTGTAGCTCGTGCGCGAGCAAGGGGGGGGTTTGGGGATAATGTAGTCAGATTCTTGGGTTTTGGGACAGGTTATCACGCCCCGAGACCGCCAATTGTACAGTTCGGGTACGTCAACAGACCCGCAAATCGAGTATGACCTCTCACTACCCGAAAGGAACGTAACATCCAAAGTAATACATCAAGTGTATGCGGAAGATCAATATCACAGTACTAAAATCACTACTAATTTAAAACTTTCATTCACTAAACAAATAGTTTAAGCAGATATGAAAGCATGCAAAAGTGAACTACAAACCTCAATATAAAATGCTGATATGCATATAATAGGTCTCTACACTATCTGTGTATACTCATCCAACCCACACTACTCTGTCTAGTCATACAGGCAACTATCCATCAACTCGGCACTATGCCGCTGTATACAGGGTTAAACTAACCATGCCACCTAGCCTCTCTATTACCTCTTTATTCTTTTCCACTCTGTGTTTTAATCTCAAGCTACTCGACCCTTGGAAAAACCTCGCCCGAACAGGCCCCAGCCCGGCAGTCATGCCTACCATAAGGCGAGATAGTCCTAGGTCATCGATAGCTTTTCTTTTTCTATTTTCTTTTCTCATTGCCTCAAATGAGTTTAAGGCACCTTGGCACTCATTTTTTCTTGAGAGTGAAATCTGCTCAACCTCTCGTCGCGAATGAGTTTAAAACACTTGGCACTCAGTCACTAGGGAGTGAAATCTGCTCAACCCTCCTATTGGCAAACTTGCCCATTTTCTTTAATTCACTTAGGAGTGACATATGCTCAACCCTCCCATGTTAGCCATTTAGACTTTCTTTACCGGGTCCAAGGGTTCCAAAAGACGGATGCCTACACCCCAATCAAACAAGAATAGGTTGCAGCACCGCCTCCCGTAGTGCTCGGCCCATGTACTTTATTTTCTTTTTTACTTTTCTTTAAACATTCTCTTTTACACTTTGGTTTCAGATAAGTTTAAAGCACCTTGGCACTCATCTACCCGGGAGTGACATATGCTCAACCCTCCCGTTAGCATTTGTGCCTAAATGCTTTCTTTTACTTTCTCTTTTATCCTAGTTCTTTACTCTAGGATAGTTTGGGTGTCTCTACCACCAATTAGATTTGACGTCTTGTTCATTTACATTTACACTTTGTCTTGCCACTTGGCAATTTCTTTAGCTCCTTAGCCCCTTTTTAAACTTTTCTTTACTTGTTCTCTTTCTTTTAAGCAATTTGCTTGTCTTGCTTATTAATCACTTTTAGCTTTCTTTTACGCTTTATCTTTTTCATTAATTCCTCCCTTACCCTAGGTCTTGCCGCACGGGTAACTAGAGAGTCTCCTAGACTCTTAAACATTTCTCTTTCATTTATTTAACTCAAATTGAAGTTAAAGTTATTGTCCATTTGCCAGACATCCTATGACTTTCTAGGGTTATATTTGTTTGATTCTTTCATCTTGGGATCTCATCCCCCTTTTTTCCTGATTCCTCACTGAATCCTAGAGTTACCTTAACTCTATTTTCCTATTCCACTTTTAACTTAGAGTTACACCGACTCTAATTCATTATCTATA
Organism: Tillandsia leiboldiana; assembly: GCA_029204045.2. Lineage (NCBI taxonomy): Eukaryota > Viridiplantae > Streptophyta > Magnoliopsida > Poales > Bromeliaceae > Tillandsia > Tillandsia leiboldiana. Next base: position 12,198,622 of record CM055071.1, on the reverse strand, counting down.
AGTTTAAACTCCTCTAGTTCACCTTAGGTTTCCTTTACCTAAGTTCCATGTCATGCTCACACCTAGAGTTCCTTGACTCTATGTTGATCACTGTCACGCCCCGGCGTCGAAACTGCGACCCGGGCTCGCCAACAGATCCGCCACCCATACGGGAAGCCCCGTATAGACGAAGCGACTAACCTGCAAAAGATCAACTATACTATACAGATATCAGAGCTAAAAGTAAACCGTTGAAAATGAAATATATATACAACTCAAAATCCTTCCCGGTAATACATAATTCTCTAAAGCAGTAAAATAAAAAGTACAACTCTATACCTCACTACAAAAGTCTCTCAACAAGAACTCTCAAAAAAGTAAGGGGTACATCTACTCTCTGGACGACGACTGGTAGGGATCTATCTCGCGACTCCCTTACCTCGATCAGCGGATCAACAACAGGAGCAGCCGCGGGTTCAGCACGCGCGGGTGCACCCCGCGCGGCGCCCGTAGTCGCCGCCAGCGGGCGGCGTCCGCCCGCCCGCGGTTTCCTCCCGCGCGGTGCCCTAGCGGCACCGCGCATCTCCGCCGCCCGCCTCGTGCCCTAATTTACGCGGCGGCGGCGGCGAAGGCGGGGACGATGGAGATAGGGAGAGGAAGACAACCGAAAACCCAAACTAGAAATCAAAATAAAACCCCGAAATGCTTGCAACGAGATTTTACCCACCGGATTGATCGACGGGGGAGTTGTCCGATCGCGTCCTTGCCTCCGGTTCATTGTTCGGGGTGATCGAACACCTTCGTGTCCTTCCTCTTCTTTCTTTCTTTCCTCCTGTTAGGGTTCCGCCTTTCTTTTTCTTTTTCTCTCACGCTCTCTTTCGGGTTAGGGTTTCTCTTTTTGTGAGATTTTTTCCCGTACGTATTATTAAATCCCTATATTATAATTTCACTCACGAGTAATTAATTTTCTAATTAATTAATCATATAAGATAAATCCCTATTTTAATTTCCATCACCGACTAATAAATTTTCTAATTAATTAATCATATAAGATAAATCCCTATTTTAATTCAATCACCGACAAATTAATTTTCTGTCACGATTAATTAATTCCTTAATTAATTAATCACACGGAATATCCAAAATTCCCCACCAAGCGTGCTGGATATTTACACGAATTCCGAAGCGCGCTTAAGTCACCGCAATCTTAGAAACCCTATTCGGGAGATCGTACATCGGATTTCCGATCCGATCGCATCGTCGGTCCTCATTTTTGAGCCCTTTTACAGAAAAAATACTCATATCCCGCACCGACCGACTTACCGAATCTCGATAATTTTATTCCACTAAAAGGAATATTAATTAACATGTGAGTCACAAATACATGTAAAAGCCGGATCACTACACCACTCACACTTTAAAACAAGTTTCGTCCTCGGAACTTAAATTCAGCTCCCACTAAACAACTCGGGAAAGCATTCTCTAATTTTTGACTCCAATTCCACGTCGCTTCGCGTTCCTCGTGATTGCTCACTGGGACTTTACGTAGGGGATGGTTCGATTACGCAACTTCTTATCCTCTCGTGCCAAAATCCGCACCGGGTCTCGCGACGCTCAAATCCTCCTGCAACTCAATGGTGGAGGCATCCAAGGCGTGAGTGGGGTCGGGGAGGTACTTTCGGAGCATTGAAACATGGAACACGTTGTGGACTCGCTCGAGGTGGGGGTGGCAAGGCTAACCGGTACGCCACTGGGCCTACGGTTCTAGGATTTCGAACGG
>CM055071.1:12158859-12196763 GCA_029204045.2 Tillandsia leiboldiana | reverse complement strand
TTATCTGTAGTTTAAACTCCTCTATTTCACCTTAGGTTTCCTTTACCTAAGTTCCATGTCATGCTCACCCTAGAGTTCCTTGACTCTATGTTGATCACTGTCACGCCCCGGCGTCGAAACTGCGACCCGGGCTCGCCAACAGATCCGCCACCCATACGGAAGCCCCGTATAGACGAAGCGACTAACCTGCAAAAATCAACTATACTATACAGATATCAGAGCTAAAAGTAAACTTTGAAAATGAAAATATTAGACAAACAAAATCCTCCCCGTAATACATAATTCTCTCAAGCAGTAAAATAAAAAGTACAACTCTATACCTCACTACAAAAGTCTCTCAACAAGAACTCTCAAAAAGTAAGGGGTACATCTACTCTCTGGACGACTGGTAGGGATCTATATCTCGCGACTCCCTTACCCTCGATCAGCCGGATCAACAACAGAAGCCGCGGGGTTCAGCACGCGCGGGTGCAGCCCGCGCAGGTGCACCCCCCGCGGCGCCCTAGTCGCCGCCCGCGGGCGGCGTCCGCCCGCCCGCGGTTCCTCCCGCGCGTGCCCTAGCGGCACGCGCATCTCCGCCGCCCGCCTCGTGCCTAATTTACGCTCGGCGGCGGCGAAGGTGGGGACGGATAGGGAGAGGAGAGACAACACCGAAAACCCAAACTAGAATCAAAATAAACCCCGAAATGCTTACAACGAGATTTTACCCACCGTTTGATCGCGGGGAGTTGTCCGATCGCGTCCTTGCCTCCGTTTCATTGTTCGGGGTGATCGAACACCTTCGTTTCCTTCCTCTTCTTTCTTTCTTTCCTCCTGTTTAGGGTTCCGCCTTTCCTTTATCTTTTCTCTCACGCTCTCTTTCCGGTTAGGGTTTCTCTTTTTGTGGGATTTTTTCCCCGTACGTATTATTAAATCCCTATATTATAATTTCCATCACCGACTAATTAATTTTCTAATTAATTAATCATATAAGATAAATCCCTATTTTTATTTCCATCACGACTAATAATTTTCTAATTAATTATCATATAAGATAAATCCCTATTTTAATTTCAATCACCGACAAATTAATTTTCTGTCACCGATTATTAATTCCTTAATTAATTAATCACACGGAATATCAAAATTCCCCACCAAGCGTGCTGGATATTTTACACGAATTCCGAAGCGCGCTTAAGTCCGCAATCTTAGAAACCCTATTTCGGGAGATCCGTACTCGGATTTTCGATCCGATCGCACCGTCGGTCCTCATTTTTCGAGCCCTTTTACAGAAAAGTACTCATATCCCGCACCAACCGACTTACCGAAACTCGTTAATTTTTCCACTAAAAGGAATATTTAATTAACATTGAGTCACAATACATGTAAAAGCCGGATCACTACACCACTCACACTTTAAAACAAGTTTCGTCCTCGGAACTTAAATTCAGCTACCACTAAACAACTCAAAGCATTCTCTATTTTTGACTCCAATTCCCACGTCGCTTCGCGTTCCTCGTGATTGCTCCACTGGACCTTTACGTAGGGATGGTTCGATTACGCAACTTCTTATCCTCTCGTGCCAAAATCTGCACCGGCGTCTCCTCGACGCTCAAATCCTCCTGCAACTCAATGGTGGAGGCATCCAAGGCGTGAGTGGGGTCGGGGAGGTACTTCCGGAGCATTGAAACATGGAACACGTTGTGGACTCGCTCGGGTTGGGTGGCAAGGCTAACCGGTACGCCACTGGGCCTACGCGTTCTAGGATTTCGAACGGTCCCACATGCCTTGGGCTTAACTTCCCTTCAGGCCGAAACGTCGAGTCCCCTTTGAAGGCGAGACTCGGAGCAAACATGTTCACCCACCATGAATTCCAAGTCCCGTCGTCTGTGGTCCGCATAGCTTTTCTGTCTGCTACGGCTCAGCAGCCGTTGCCTAATCAAACGCACCTTTGCCTCGGTCTCCTCCACCAAATCCGGGCCAAGTTGTGCTCTCCCAAGTCATCCCAGCATATTGGAAACCGATAGCGCGCCATCAGAGCCTCGTATGGCGCCATCTGAATACTGGCTTGATAACTGTTGTTGTAGGCGAATTCCACAAGGGGTAGGTACCGGGACCACCCTTCGCCTAGGTCAAGTACACACGCCCGGCTTGTCTTCGAGGGTTTGGATCACCCATCCGATTGTCCGTCAGTTTGCGGATAAAAAGCCGTGCTGAAGTGCACTTGGTTCCCATTGCTCGTTGCAGGCTCTGCCAAAAGTTCGACACAAATCGCGTGTCCCCTGTCCGACGTAATGGACGCCGGTACTCCATGCAACCTCACTATCTCATTGATGCACGTTTGTGCCAGTCGTTCCCGAGTCCACGTCGTATGTATGGGCAAAAAGTGGGCCGGTTTCGTCAAACGATCCACTATGACCTATATCGCATCATGTCCTTGTGGTGACCTCGGGAAGCCGGTCACAAAATCCATGGTAATCCTCTCCCATTTCCATTCGGGCACCGTAGCGATTGTAATTTACCCGTCGGGCGTTGATGCTTGACCTTCACTTGTTGGCACACGAGGCAATGTGCCACGAATTGGGTCACATCTCCCTTTAACTTGGGCCACCAGAAGGTTTGCTTTACACCTTTATACATCTTTGTTCCCCCAGGATGCGCCGCATAGGGGCCGTATGCGCTTCCCTCAGAATCTCCTCCTTGAGTTCTCGTAGATCCGGTACGCAAATTCGCCCTCGAAATTGTATCGTGCCGTCAGGACTCCCGTGAAATCACCCCCTTGGTCGGCGGGTATCCTGTCTCGCACGAGTTGTAATTGATCATCAGTCGATTGCCCTTTCAGAATCCTGTCCAGCAGGGTGGGTTTTACCACTAGGGTAATGAGTTGTGCGACCGTGCCCGCTGGCACCACTTCCAGTCTTAATTGCGAAAATTCTGCAATTAGATGGTCCTGCCAGGTGATAGCACCCACACCTGCTCCCTCTGTCTGCCCCTTGCGGCTCAAGGCGTCGGCCACCACATTCGCTTTTCCGGATGATAGTGGATCGACAAATCATAATCTTTCAATAGTTCGAGCCACCGCCTTTGTCGCAAATTTAGCTCATTTTGGGTGAATAGTACTTGAGACTTTGATGATCGGAGTACACATTGCTGTGTACCGTACAAATAATGTCTCCATAGTTTAAGGACAAACACAACCGCTGCAAGCTCCAGATCGTGCACGGGGTAATTTCTCTCGTACTCCTTGAGTTGCCTCGACGCATAGGCTATGACCTTACCTTTGTGCATAAGCACACCTCCAAGACCATTTCGCGATGCATCGCAATAAACCTCATAATCCTCCCCTGGCTCCGGTAGAGCGAGAACCGCGGCCTGCGTCAATCTGTCCTTGAGTTCCTTGAACTCCTCTGACACTGATCTGTCCAGATAAACTTCTCCCCGTTCCGAGTCAGGCGATTTAAGGGGTAGCAATTTTAGAGAAGCCTTCCACAAAGCGCCGGTAATACCCTGCCAGCCCCAAGAAGCTTCGTACCTCTGTCACTGTTGTTGGTCGGGGCCAGTCCGTCACCGAATTTATCTTCCTCGGTCCACTGCGATTCCGGACGCCGAGACAACATGCCCCAAGAAATCCACCTCACGGAGCCAAAACTCACACTTTTTGAGTTTGGCATAGAGTTTCTGATCCCGGAGGATCTCAAGGACTACACATAAGTGCTCCTCGTGTTCCTCATCCGTATGGGAGTAGATAGGGATATCATCGATGAAGACCACTACGAATAAATCTAGGAAGGGTTTGAACACCCTATTCATCATGTCCATGAACACCGCCGGGGCGTTAGTGAGCCCGAACGGCATTACTGTAAATTCGTAGTGGCCGTAGCGAGTCCGAAAGGCCGTTTTAGGGATGTCCTCACCCTTGACCCTAGCTGATGGTAGCCGGACTGCAGGTCAATTTTTGAAAATACCGTTTCCCCTTGTAATTGGTCAAACAGATCGTCAATCCTTGGCAGAGGGTATTTATTCTTAATGGTGACCCTTGTTTATCTCCCGGTAGTCTATGCACAAACGAAGGCTTCCGTCCTTCTTCCTCACGAACAGGACGGGCGCGCCCCAAGGCGACGCGCTTGGTCTGATAAAGCCTTTGTCCAAAAGTCTTCCAACTGTGCCTTGAGTTCCTTTAACTCCGCGAAGGCCATCCTGTATGGTGCCTTAGTGATGGGTTTCGTGCTTGGGAGTAGTTCAATAGGGAAGTCGACCTCTCGTTCCGTGGCATCCCAGGGAGTTTCGCCGGAAATACGTTCGGGAATTCCCTCACAATTGGGATATCAGAAAGTGAGGGGACGGGTCGAGTGGTTAAATCTACTGAGGCCAGATAGGCCACAACCCACCCTCGATGAGTTTCCTGGCTCGAGACGCGGAGATAACGGTTAAGAAGGAAGTACTTTTACATGCCAGGTAAACATTCTTTTGAAAACTCGGTTTCTGCAGGCATACCTGACGTTTCTCGCAATCGATTACCGCCTGATACTCGGTAAGCCAATCCATGCCTAGCACCACGTCGAATTCTTTTAACGGGATAACCACCAAATCCCAGGGGCAGGACAACCTTCCCAGCTTTATTGAGCAAGAAGGTACCAGACCGGTTGCCGCGATGGGTCCCCCAGGGGTCTGGACGGTCATCAGGTCACAAAGGGGACTACTTTCTAGCTGATGTGTATGCGCAAAAGTACTAGAGATGAAAGAGCGAGACGCTCCGGTGTCAAAAAGAGTTCGAGCGCGAAAATTTAAAACTGTAGTAATACCTGCTACCACCTCCTCCGGTGGTGCTGCTCCATGCTGACTCATGACGTAGACCCTCCCTCCTGGTTGTGGTCGCGTCTCCCCTTCTTGTCGAGGTGCTGAGGGACGTGGGGGTACTCCCGATGGCGCCCTCCCCCGTCCCTGCGGCTGCGATGTCGAGGTGGAAGCCACGGAGGACGTCGCCCCCGTGCTCATGGGGCAGTTAAATCGGAGATGCCCAGGCTTACCGCAGCGAAAACAGTGGTCTTGTCTCCTAGGGCATTCCGTGACTTGATGCGTCCCACCGCAAATGACGCAAGGTTTATCTGCTGACCGTTGTCCCCTGGTAGGCGCACTCTTGCTTCGTTGCTGCGTCTTGGGGTATTTTGGGGCGGTCCCTGCCAGAGAAGCCCCCTCCGGGAAAAGTCTACGACCGTTTTTGTCCCGGCTGTATTCCGATCCCTCACGCCGAGCTCGAGTAATGGCAAAACCTCGTTCTACAATGGTGGCCCTGTCCACCACTTCCCGGAAGGTGTGTAAGTCTGCCGCCTGAACTACCTCGAAGATGTCACTTCGCAATCCGTCCACAAAAAGACGGGCCTTGTGGGGTTCGTCCCGCCACCACGAACGGGACACCGTTTTACTAACCTCATGAACTCCCTTGGTATTCCATGACCGGAGCGGTTCCCTTGTCTAATGCGTTTGAGGTCGTCTTCCAGCTGCCGTTGACACTATTGGAAAGAACGCTCCAAAGAGTTCCTCCCGAAAGGCTGACCACGCCGGTAGTGGGGTGTGTCGTGGACGGGTTCGGGCGTACCGTCTTCCACAGATGCGAGCGTTCCCTTCAAGAAAATGGACGGCCAGGGGAAACCCGCTCATGTTCCTCCATCAGTAGGTCCTCAAAGAGCTTTTCCATGGTATCCACCCACTTCTCTACGACCCAGGGGTCGGTCGTCTCTCCTCAAAAGTGGGCGGGTCGTGCTTTTTAAACTCCGCCAAATTTGTCCTGACTCTTTCCCGTTCCGTTCGTTGGTCCGTGATTCCTCCTGCAGCTGCGGACCCACGAGAGTAGGGGTCGTCCCTGCTTCCTTTGCTGAGTCCCCCACCGTCGCCCCCAGTACCGGCCCCGAAGTTGTCGCAGTGGGTACATCTGACGGGACTGTGGGTTGCTCTGCTGACACACCCGTCATCGAGGTCTGATGGGGTGCGGCCACCGTTGCACCCCCGGTCACCGGTGGGTCCCGTAGCGGGGACGGTCGTTTCGGGCGGAGGTGTCGGGGCGTGCTCCGTTGACGCAGCTGCCTGTCGCTGCGTTATTTGACGAATTGCTCTGTCAACATCACCATTTGTCCGGCCATTTCTTGTAACTGTTGTCGGAGAAGTTGATTCCCCGCGGCGGCCGGGGTCGTACCGTCTGCACCTGCGTTCTCGGTAGATGACCTAGTCCGGGCCATCGTCTGCTGGTTAACAAAGAAACCGTGTTAACCCTAAGGTTATTACTCTAGCACCTTGACTTACGAACACACCTACATTAAGTCCCTTTTTCCCCGTACTCTCACGTTCTACCGCACCTACACCTTGGTTATCTCATGTCCAATTTGCTTGTGGCATCATACACTGTGGATATGGATCACCGACTACTGTGGTTGAGGTTGTTTTTCTCTGATACCATTTAATCTGTCACGCCCCAGAGGTCTAAGGTTCAGCGGAAAACGCATGATTATTTTTTCTTTCTTAAAGGACTGACCTCTCTATCGGTGCGTGTCAGACCGCCACATATACAAATTCCCTCCTCAATCGGACGGAGTCTCCTTTGTATATGTACGGCGTCCCATTTACAACATCACTCCTCAACCATACAGTCATCAATTACAAGCAAGGAAATAATTAACTACGAATTTTGCAAACGGTGTCCACCCGACACCCACCTTTTTGAAAACACTTACACCTTTATACTAAAGCGGCTACAGCTTTTGGAAAGGATAAATCCAGAGGTTTACAAAGTCTGTGCCCACTCGGCACTCTGATTTGGAAAGAATTTTCGCAACCATTTCTTTTGATCTTAAAACATGCCGCACTCATACCCACAGAAATATGTCCAATCCACAGTGCTAGCTATTTAACTACTCAGCATTCAACATGATCCACAGTCTTGCAAATTAAACCAACAGTTAAACTGTAAAAGTAATGAGATAACCAAACGAACCAAAGTAGAAAGCCTCCTACGGCTAAGGTCCTCTCGACGCAGTCTCACCGCCATCCCGGCTACTACACCAAGTCAGACCTGTCACGGAGTGTTAACCGTCAGTGACAAATAAAGTAGATGATTCAACAATAAACAATAACTTTAGAATAAATATTCTGCAACCGGAACCTTTCGCTCACCCTCATCCTGAGTCCACTTTACTTGATTTAATGTCACCCGTCACGTCAGGGTAGTCGACGATCTCCCCAGGTGACAATCACCTTACTTACGTGATGCTTTTAACCCCGTTCACGGTGCTAGTGCGGCACCTTTAGCTGGCGTGACGGGGTCCCCACCCTACACCTGTGGGGCAACACGGGTCATTCAGACCACTTCGCCGGAAAACGTACACCCATGCGGAGGCCAATCCGCTTGTGTACGTGCAGCATCCAAACTGGGTTGCCGGAATCGGCGTTTATGAAGCACCGCGACCTCGGTCGCCACAGTTACTTATGGAAAGGAATCATATCACATTAGGCACCGCGACACTAGGTCGCCACAGTTAATTGGTAAAAGGATTACACATGTTAATGTGAAAGGTTTAACACTCATCTACTTTATTGAAAAGATTAACACGCTTTATAAGATGACACGGTGCACTTACTGCACCTGTTGCACTTAATGCAAGAGTACCCACCTGGTTACGGGAAGATCGGATCAACTGGATCTTTCGCGCACTCCCTCTGCGCACCTGGACCTAAGAAAAGTACGCAAGGGTAACTATAGTCAAAACCACGCACTAACATCGCAAAACGGAAGCCCGAATTTAACTTTACGACGAAAACCCAGCAAAACCGTCAAACACACCACTCGACGGATCCCCGCGCGGCCGTCGCCCGCCCGTCGGAGCCCCACGCGGCACAAAACCGGGCGGCGCCTGTGCGGTTGGCGCCCGCAAGGGTGCGGTCCCGCACGGCGCCCGTGCGGGTGCGGGCCTGCGCGGCGCCCACGCGGCGCCCGCGCGGGTGCTGCTCGTGCGGCGCCCGCGCGGCGCCCGCGCGGCGCTCGCCCGGCGCCCGCGCGGCAGCCGCGCGGGTGCCGCCCGCGCGGTGCCCGCGGGAGCGGCCCTGCGCAGCGCCCGCGCGGGTGCAGCTCGCGCGGCAGCCGCGCGGGTACCGCCCGCGCGGTGCCCGCGGGTGCGGCCCTGCGCAGCGCCCGCGCGGGTGCAGCCCGCGCGGCGCCCGTAGTCGCCGCCCGTTGGCGGCGGCCGCCCGCGGGCGGCGTCCGTCCGCCCGCTGTGTCCTCCCGCGCGGTGCCCTAGCGGCACCGCGCGTCTCCGCCGCCCGCCTCGTGCCCTAATTTACGCGGCGGCGGCGGCGACGGCGGAGACGATGGAGATAGGGATAGGAAGACAACCGAACCCCAAACTAGAAATCAAAAGAAAACCCCGAAACGCTTACAACGAGATTTTACCCACCGGATTGATCGACGGGGGAGTTGTCCGATCGCGTCCTTGCCTCCGGTTCGTTGTTCGGGGTGATCGAACACCTTCGTTTCCTTCCTCTTCTTTCTTTCTTTCCTCCGGTTTGGGTTCCGCCTTTCCCTTTTCTTTTTCTCTCACGCTCTCTTTCCGGTTAGGGTTTCTCTTTTTGTGGGATTTTTTCCCCGTACGTATTATTAAATCCCTATATTATAATTTCCATCACCGACTAATTAATTTTCTAATTAATTAATCATATAAGATAAATCCCTATTTTAATTTCCATCACCGACTAATAAATTTTCTAATTAATTAATCATATAAGATAAATCCCTATTTTAATTTCCATCACCGACTAATTAATTTTCTGTCACCGATTAATTAATTCCTTAATTAATTAATCACATGGAATATCCAAAATTTCCCACCAAGCGTGCTGGATATTTTACACGAATTCCGAAGCGCGCTTAAGTCACCACAATCTTAGAAACCCTATTCCGGGAGATCCGTACATCGGATTTCCGATCCGATCGCACCGTCGGTCCTCATTTTCCGAGCCCTTTTACAGAAAAATACTCATATCCCGCACCGACCGACTTACCAAAACTCGATAATTTTATTCCACTAAAAGGAATATTTAATTAACATGTGAGTCACAAATACATGTAAAAGCCGGATCACTACAATCGATACTTGTTTTCCCTTTTGGATCATCTTGGGACATTTGCATGCTTGTATGGTCATCTAGATAGGCCATCTTTTTCTGCTACACTATCATGCTGGAACTTGACTTAGGAGAAACCATATTTCCTACTTTTCTCCATTCATGCTAGACTCTGGGTATTTGTAGCTCGTGCGCGAGCAAGGGGGGGGTTTGGGGATAATGTAGTCAGATTCTTGGGTTTTGGGACAGGTTATCACGCCCCGAGACCGCCAATTTGTACAGTTCGGGTACGTCAACAGACCCGCCAATCGAGTATGACCTCTCACTACCCGAAAGGAACGGTAACATCCAAAGTAATACATCAAGTGTATGCGGAAGATCAATATCACAGTACTAAAATCACTACTAATTTAAAACTTTCATTCACTAAACAAATAGTTTAAGCAGATATGAAAGCATGCAAAAGTGAACTACAAACCTCAATATAAAATGCTGATATGCATATAATAGGTCTCTACACTATCTGTGTATACTCATCAACCCAACACTACTCTGTCTAGTCATACCAGGCAACTATCCATCAACTCGGCCACTATGCCGCTGTATACAGGGTTAAAACTAACCATGCCACCTAGGCCTCTCTATTACCTCTTTATTCTTTTCCCACTCTTGTGTTTTAATCTCAAGCTACTCGACCCTTGGAAAACCTCGCCCGAACAGGCCCCAGCCCGGCAGTCATGCTACCATAAGGCGAGATAGTCCTAGGTCATCGATAGCTTTTCTTTTTCTATTTTCTTTTCTCATTGCCTCAAATGAGTTTAAGGCACCTTGGCACTCATTTTTTCTTGAGAGTGAAATCTGCTCAACCCTCTCGTCGCGAATGAGTTTAAAACACCTTGGCACTCATTCACTAGGGAGTGAAATCTGCTCAACCCTCCTATTGGCAACTTGCCCATTTTCTTTAATTCACTTAGGAGTGACATATGCTCAACCCTCCCATTTAGCCATTTAGACTTTCCTTTACCGGGTCCAAGGGTTCCAAAAGACGGATGCCTACAACCCCAATCAAACAAGAATAGGTTGCAGCACCGCCTCCCGTAGTGCTCGGCCCAATGTACTTTATTTTTCCTTTTTACTTTTCTTTAAACATTCTCTTTACACTTTGGTTTCAGATAAGTTTAAAGCACCTTGGCACTCATCTACCCGGGAGTGACATATGCTCAACCCTCCCGTTAGCATTTGTGCCTAAATGCTTTTCTTTTACTTTTCTCTTTTATCCTAAGTTCTTTACTCTAGGATAGTTTGGGTGTCTCTACCACCAATTTAGATTTGAACTTCTTGTTCATTTACATTTACACTTTGTCTTGCCACTTGGCAATTTCTTTAGCTCCTTAGCCCCTTTTTAAACTTTTCTTTACTTGTTCTCTTTCTTTTAAGCAATTTGCTTGTCTTGCTTATTAAATCACTTTTAGCTTTCTTTTAAGCTTTATCTTTTTCATTAATTCATCCCTTACCCTAGGTCTTGCCGCACGGGTAACTAGAGAGTCTCCTAGACTCTTAAACATTTCTCTTTCATTTATTTAACTCAAATTGAAGTTAAAGTTATTGTCCATTTGCCCAGACATCCTATGACTTTCTAGGGTTATATTTGTTTGATTCTTTCATCTTGGGATCTCATCCCCTTTTTTCCTGATTCCTCACTGAATCCTAGAGTTACCTTAACTCTATTTTCCTATTCCACTTTTAACTTAGAGTTACACCGACTCTAATTCATTATCTATAAGTTTAAACTCCTCTAGTTCACCTTAGGTTTCCTTTACCTAAGTTCCATGTCATGCTCACCCTAGAGTTCCTTGACTCTATGTTGATCACTGTCACGCCCCGGCGTCGAAACTGCGACCCGGGCTCGCCAACAGATCCGCCACCCATACGGGAAGCCCCGTATAGACGAAGCGACTAACCTGCAAAAGATCAACTATACTATACAGATATCAGAGCTAAAAGTAAACCGTTGAAAATGAAAATATATATACAACTCAAAATCCTTCCCGGTAATACATAATTCTCTAAAGCAGTAAAATAAAAAGTACAACTCTATACCTCACTACAAAAGTCTCTCAACAAGAACTCTCAAAAAGTAAGGGGGTACATCTACTCTCTGGACGACGACTGGTAGGGATCTATCTCGCGACTCCCTTACCTCGATCAGCCGGATCAACAACAGGAGCAGCCGCGGGTTCAGCACGCGCGGGTGCACCCCGCGCGGCGCCCGTAGTCGCCGCCAGCGGGCGGCGTCCGCCCGCCCGCGGTTTCCTCCCGCGCGGTGCCCTAGCGGCACCGCGCATCTCCGCCGCCCGCCTCGTGCCCTAATTTACGCGGCGGCGGCGGCGAAGGCGGGGACGATGGAGATAGGGAGAGGAAGACAACCGAAAACCCAAACTAGAAATCAAAATAAAACCCCGAAATGCTTGCAACGAGATTTTACCCACCGGATTGATCGACGGGGGAGTTGTCCGATCGCGTCCTTGCCTCCGGTTCATTGTTCGGGGTGATCGAACACCTTCGTGTCCTTCCTCTTCTTTCTTTCTTTCCTCCTGTTAGGGTTCCGCCTTTCCTTTTTCTTTTTCTCTCACGCTCTCTTTCCGGTTAGGGTTTCTCTTTTTGTGAGATTTTTTCCCCGTACGTATTATTAAATCCCTATATTATAATTTCCATCACCGAGTAATTAATTTTCTAATTAATTAATCATATAAGATAAATCCCTATTTTAATTTCCATCACCGACTAATAAATTTTCTAATTAATTAATCATATAAGATAAATCCCTATTTTAATTTCAATCACCGACAAATTAATTTTCTGTCACCGATTAATTAATTCCTTAATTAATTAATCACACGGAATATCCAAAATTCCCCACCAAGCGTGCTGGATATTTTACACGAATTCCGAAGCGCGCTTAAGTCACCGCAATCTTAGAAACCCTATTCCGGGAGATCCGTACATCGGATTTCCGATCCGATCGCATCGTCGGTCCTCATTTTTTGAGCCCTTTTACAGAAAAATACTCATATCCCGCACCGACCGACTTACCGAATCTCGATAATTTTATTCCACTAAAAGGAATATTTAATTAACATGTGAGTCACAAATACATGTAAAAGCCGGATCACTACACCACTCACACTTTAAAACAAGTTTCGTCCTCGGAACTTAAATTCAGCTCCCACTAAACAACTCGGGAAAGCATTCTCTAATTTTTGACTCCAATTCCCACGTCGCTTCGCGTTCCTCGTGATTGCTCCACTGGACCTTTACGTAGGGGATGGTTCGATTACGCAACTTCTTATCCTCTCGTGCCAAAATCCGCACCGGCGTCTCCTCGACGCTCAAATCCTCCTGCAACTCAATGGTGGAGGCATCCAAGGCGTGAGTGGGGTCGGGGAGGTACTTTCGGAGCATTGAAACATGGAACACGTTGTGGACTCGCTCGAGGTTGGGTGGCAAGGCTAACCGGTACGCCACTGGGCCTACGGGTTCTAGGATTTCGAACGGTCCCACATGCCTTGGGCTTAACTTCCCCTTCAGGCCGAAACGTCGAGTCCCCTTTGAGGGCGAGACTCGGAGCAACACATGTTCACCCACCATGAATTCCAAGTCCCGTCGTCTGTGGTCCGCATAGCTTTTCTGTCTGCTATGGGCGGTCAGCAGCCGTTGCCTAATCAAACGCACCTTTGCCTCGGTCTCCTCCACCAAATCCAGGCCCAAGAAGTTGTGCTCTCCCAAGTCATCCCAACATATTGGAAACCGATAGCGGCGCCCATACAGAGCCTCGTATGGCGCCATCTGAATACTGGCTTGATAACTGTTGTTGTAGGCGAATTCCACCAGGGGTAGGTACCGGGACCACCCTTCGCCTAGGTCAAGTACACACGCCCGGAGCATGTCTTCGAGGGTTTGGATCACCCATTCCGATTGTCCGTCAGTTTGCGGATGAAAAGTCGTGCTGAAGTGCAACTTGGTTCCCATTGCTCGTTGCAGGCTCTGCCAAAAATTCGACACAAATCGCGTGTCCCTGTCCGACGTAATGGACGCCGGTACTCCATGCAACCTCACTATCTCATTGATGCACGTTTGTGCCAGTCGTTCCCGAGTCCACGTCGTATGTATGGGCAGAAAGTGGGCCGATTTCGTCAAACGATCCACTATGACCTATATCGCATCATGTCCTTGTGGTGACCTCGGGAAGCCGGTCACAAAATCCATGGTAATCCTCTCCCATTTCCATTCGGGCACCGGTAGCGGTTGTAATTTTCCCGTCGGGCGTTGATGCTCGGCCTTCACTTATTGGCACACGAGGCAATGTGCCACGAATTGGGTCACATCTCCCTTTAACTTGGGCCACCAGAAGGTTTGCTTTACACCTTTATACATCTTTGTTCCCCCAGGATGCGCCGCATAGGGGGCCGTATGCGCTTCCCTCAGAATCTCCTCCTTGAGTTCTCGTAGATCCGGTACGCAAATTCGCCCTCGAAATTGTATCGTGCCGTCAGGACTCACCGTGAAATCACCCCCTTGGTCGGCGGGTATCCTGTCTCGCACGAGTTGTAATTGATCATCGGTCGATTGCCCTTTCAGAATCCTGTCAAGCGATCCACTACATCTACCAGACTCCACTCTGCTCTGCTGCACGAGTGCAAATGCATCCCACACTAAAAAGAAGTCCTGACCGCTCGGCCCACTACCCGGGCGAGGATAACACTAAGTCCAGGAATGAAACACAATGTGTGGATGTCTAAACATAAATAACCCTAGCCCAAGTGAGGGTTTTTTACTGGTCTGGTTACACATGCAACATATGACGGGGGTGCTAGGTCAAGTTCCAAATAACTATAATTAAACAGGTGGTAGGAAGCAAAAGAGATCATAAGATCATCAGATAAATACAAGGAATAACAATTCCTACTATCTAGCATGCTACACAAGAACCCACTATCATGCATGGTCCTACTATAGCAGATTTAATGTTCAGTCCATCCAACTTGGAGACAATGCCACCCACCTGAAGGCGCTAACTGTCCAGGATCTAACAGCTGAAAACACCAGGAGCAGCAACCACCAATAATTCACAGTCCCAAAATCCCAGAACAACTCCTCCTGGGTACAACACAGGGTTCACAGTTACACTTTATTCCAAAACTACACCAAGTAATCACAATCTGAAATTCAGTCCCAAAGATGCCAATTATTAACCTACAGAAAGGGCTCTGAAAAATCCGATTAAAATACCACAGTGATCCTCGCGTCGAGACCTTCGAAACGGTTACCTGCATGACCAATTCCGAGCAACGTAGGCCAAGTTACAAATTCCATAACATAGGGTGCTCACAGCCTCACAACAACACGAGTGTAAATCCATGCACAGTTAAGGGAGAAAATTATACCTCTGGGAAGGTCTCGGAAAAATCCAAGAAAAATACTACGATAATCCTCGCGACGAGTAGATACAAAAAGTGCAAAGGCTCGTCTCAATCCGATGTCCGAGCGCGGAGAAACCCCGAATAAACCTGCTGTCCCCGAAATCCTCACAGAAAACCAGAGTCCCAGTAAGCACGGAAGAACTCCTCGAAAAGCGTGAAACGAGGATATGTTGAAAATACCAAGATTGTAGCCTTACCTGTCGCGGATCCAACGGCAAAGAAATCGCTCGAAAAGGTGGTCGGAGTAGGCCGGGGGAGCTCGCGTACCGAAACGCGACGGGAGAAACACTGGAGAAGGAACGTCGCGACGCGCCAAGAAAATGGAAACCTCGATAAGCGTGCCACGTAAAATCCCCAAAATCGACAGATGGATGTAGAACTACGTGGGGATCAACTTTCCTGAAGACCTCCAGTCGGTTTGAAGCTCGAAAATGTCAAAACCCTGCAAGTGAAGGCGGCTCGGGCTTTATATAGGCCGCAGAAAAACAATTGAAGAAATTCCAACCAAGTGCCGGATTCGGGCGCTCCTGAAGATTCGGGCGCCCGAATCCGACCGCAGAGGGGAAACACTGTAGGCGCCCGGATCGTCCTAGAGCGGCCACGTCACCCACACAGCAAACAGCTGTGCGGGGCGTGCCAGGAGCGGCCACGTGGCCCTCCCGGGGGCCGACGCGTGTCCCGCACAGCAAACAGCTGTGCGGGGCGCGTGTGCTGTCGCCGCGTGGCACCTACTCGGTCAAACGGGTAGGTGGCGCCCGCGAGTGGCAGCGTGCCACGTGTCCCGACACTGTCCCGGTCACACGTGCGTGCAGGCGCCGCTCTGGCCGCCTGCCACGCACGCGCCCCGAGGCGCCCGCCCGCGACCCCGTGCGCCGCGCCTCGTGTGCCCGCGAGTAGCACGTCGACACGTGTCCGCTGCACCCTGTCCACGTACCCTACTTCGGGTTCCTTGGACCGCGCCGCGTGCACCGACCAACCGGGGACTGCCACATGTCCACCCGCCTTGGTCCATGCACCGCCGCGCCACCCTGTAGACCGCGCATCACGAGCCCGCCAATCAGGCGGCGCCACATGTCCATGCGCCGGGTCCGTGCACCCAGCCGCGCCTCTCTGTGGACCGAGTGCTACGGACCAGCCAATAACAGGCCGCCACGTGGCAGCCGGCGGTCCACGGCCCCTCCCATGCACCGAAATTCAGCGAAAACTTCCGGGAGTCCGTTTTTGGGCCTCCAGACTCAGATTCAAACAAGAAAATAGCTGTTTTCAAGCGTTTTTCCACGCTGAATCCAAATCCAACCTCTGTTTGGCCCAAAACCATTTCAAAACTTCGACAAATGCAGCCGAAGGGCAATCCAGCTGTGGATATCACACAGGGTCCATCTGTGGCATCCCTTTGATGCACTATTGTCCAGACACACCAACACTAGGTGTTCTACACCACAGTTCATGGGAGAAGCTACACGGGGATCGGGGTCACCACAATCACTCTATTTAATGTCCTTAGGTTATCTCCTAAGACAATGCCACTCGTTCAAATCCTAGGATAAACTCCTAAGTTTGATGTCACTCATTAAACCCTGAATCTAGGTTTTCTCCTAGTCTTACTACCGACATGTTCTTTTCCCAATGCTTTCACATGATTCCTAGGGTTATACCCTAACATGATCACAATCATAAATGATTATCCACTTTTACGCATGCAATTATTTTCATATCCATCACAAAATAATATTTATCCTCTACGCATGCAATTTCTATCATGATTCCCTAACGCTTCTAACAGGCTACTATCATGCATCTAAATCGAAAAGCAAAGGAGCAAGAGGAGAGGTCACCCAGTTTCGGCAGAATCCCCTACCTTGCATTGCCCCCAATTGCTCGTAGACACTTGCAATTGGTTTCCACGCGATTGTTCTTGTTTCCTCAAAACGGTGCACGTCCACTGAAACCTGCACGCAAAACGGTGCACATCGTTAGAGACTACACGTAAAACGGTGCGTGTTTATCCAGGTTGCATGCAAAATGGTGCACGCAAAACGGTGCCCATACCTTGGGTTTGCACGCAAAACGATGCACGCTTTTCTTTAGGGTTGCATGCAAAACGGTGCATGTTCTCCTAACCCTGCATGCAAAACGGTGCGCAATATTAGAGACTGCATGCAAAACGGTGAACGTCAATTCAAACCGCACGCAAAACGGTGCATGTTCTTTCTAATGGGTGCACGCCAAACGGTGCACATTTTTTGAGTTTGCGCGCAAAATAGTGCATGTTCGTCGAGTCGCACGCAAAACGGTGCATATCTTTCTCAAGCTTGCACGTAAAACAGTGCGCGCCAAAACTCACGGCGACACTTCGTGTAGCAAGATGGCAGAGTAAAACTCGGTCCCTAACACGCACAAGGGCATGGGGTCAAATCTAAAATCCATAAAGGAAATCTCAAAACTGTGCCAAAAATACCGCAAAATGACATACGGGACCTAGCTCGACATCGTCGTGCCATCCAACGCGTGCACACGCATCATCCGGCATCTTGGAACACCTTGCGCGCTTCACGGGGTCAATGGCGCGCTCGCGCACCCTCAAAAAACCCGCCACGAAATCACCCTCTCCCTCCCCGTAGCCTCTCTGTGCGAGCAAAAAGGAGAAAAGGGAAAGAAATGGGGCCATTCGGGCTATTATAGGCCGACAAACCCGATTCGGGCGAATCTTTCGGGCGCCGGAAACATATTCGGGCTGCTACAGTAACTAGCCCCCCGCGGTCCACGCGTCCACGCCGCGCCAGCGAGGCGCCACGTCATTCGCGTTCGGCCAACCGGGGAGCGACACGTGTCCTTGGACCCGTGCACCGCGACCACGGAACAATCGGCGGCCGCCACGTGGACCGCACCCGAGCCTGCGGCGGCAGCGACGCGTCGTGTCGCGCTGACCCGCGAACGGGAGGCCGACATGTGGCCTGCCCCCACTGACGCCGCGCCAGGGCCCGCGCGCCTTCCTAGCGCGCCTGACGTCCTCGGCCGCTGTGGCCAATAGGGAGACGCCACGTGGCGTCCCCCACCCGCCCCGCGCCTCGCGCCGTGCGCCTTGCACGGCGTGCCACGCCTCGGGATTCATGCCTGCTGCATCGAGATCCGTGCCAACTGCCTCGGGATCCGTGCCAACTGCCTCGGGATTCGGGCGCGCTACAGTAACTTTCGGGCGCAAAATTCGATCTGGACCGGGCTGCTACAGTAATCGGTCCGCCCAAGCCGAACCGGGTTTTCTACAGTACCCATAACCCGGCTCGCTACAGTACTTTCCCGGCGCGCTACAGTACTTTCGGGCGCCTGAATGTACGGCCCGATTTCCGGATTTCGCCCATTTCGCTCGTTTTCGTCCGTTTTTGCCTGTTTCTCGCCCGCTTTCGCTCAAATTTGACAGGCAGCCACGGTTTAACTTGATTTACCTCAAGATACTTTTAATTTCCAGTTTGGACCATTATGGGTCGCCAAAAACCTCGCTGTATTCAGAATCGCTGGCGGACCCCTGCTCACTATCTAGGTATCCTATCAACGCGAAACTTTTACTGTGGCCCTAAAACATATTTACCGAGCTCCCAGAATTTTCTCAGAATTTTCTGACACTGTGAATTTTCTGCTAAAAATCTGGGCCCACTTTCTCATATAAAATTCTAGATGCCTTATTTTTATCCCGATTTGGGGCCAAATTCACTTCCAAATCATTCTTTACTTCTCTAAGCTCAATAAAAATGGTATTTCCTACCATTTTTATTTATATTTGCTCATATACCAAGATCTGGTACACTACATTCTACCCCCCTTAAAAGAGTTTCGTCCGCGAAACTTAAATCGCATCTCGATTCGAAATTGATGGAATAAGAGGGATTTTGCCCCTAAACGCTGGGCTCACCAAAACTACACGAACATCTCATTCGTGGATCCCTATCTCCACTCAGGAAAATTTTAGACCTTGTGTCAGGCCACTTTCACTAAGCGGGTGAACGACACAGTCGAGCACTTGCTCCCTCAATTGTCACGAATGACCAATGTTTACTTGTGAAATTCCTTATTAATTCTGCCATCATTTTTTCACAACGAGGCTGCATTCGCAACCAACTACATTTACCGCATTTTCCCTGTCGTTACACGGCCTAATGTGGAGGGCAAGGCCAATCCACGAGTCCTCAGCTATCTCACACGCTACTAGCGCTCGGAGTCCACAAGTTATTAGCTAACCCGTCTATTTCGGACTGCTAATATGTCCATAGACCATGGTCCAATATGGGCCTATAGCCCAAATACTAGCCTGACAATGTGCAACGGCTCTTACTCGCACGCAGACCCAATCATCATACGGGCAGATCCTTAATCAAGATTACTGCACCCACACTCCCACTAGGAGTAACAGCATCACAATCATCACCAGCCCTATGGCAGGATCATGTCTACACTCTCAGTGTACTAACAGCCTCAAGGCTCACACGTGGCATTCCACGTTCCCGGATCATCGCTCGGACTACCGCCCCGACCAAATCTCTACCATGCCCCGCCCTCAGGTCTCGGGCCGCTGTCTCTCACAGCTGACTGCGCCTGCCCACTGGGCTGCAGGCCCACAGTCGACAAGCATGTTCCAGGCATGGATCGTCCCCAAGCGAACCCGCAAATCGTCGCCACGCGACTACTACGCTCCACTGAGCAAAAATCCACTCGCTAGTCGTCAATCTACGACCCGAACTCTCTATCGACTCTTGTCACACTTAGCAAAAGCTAATGTGCCACCAAACCAGCTCTTTCTGGCTAAACGGTACTTGTGCTCCCTGAGCACCTAAACGGTAGGGCGTCCTACGCCCCCACACTAACTCGCAAAATTCGGTGTTAAGCGATTGGTTAAACTCACCTACGGCTCTTGTACACCTCTCCCAACCGGATTGAGGCA
The DNA here is from genome assembly GCA_029204045.2 of Tillandsia leiboldiana. Classification (NCBI taxonomy): domain Eukaryota; kingdom Viridiplantae; phylum Streptophyta; class Magnoliopsida; order Poales; family Bromeliaceae; genus Tillandsia; species Tillandsia leiboldiana. Next base: position 12,177,263 of record CM055071.1, on the reverse strand, counting down.
CCACAATAACTGTTCACCAACTCTGGTGATTAACACGCGAATCCTACAGTGGCAACCCTTGCCATTACACCGATCCGTCAAACCGGCGTCACAAAATTCCCGCTCACTTGCGAGGTTTTCGAATCTCGAAACCCACCCTGGGTTTTACCAGCCCCACTATGCGGCAATTTAGCTACAATGATATGCCACACGGTCATTACCGTCATCAGGGGCGAATTCCCGCCGCCTGGCCCGTAAGTTTTTCTTGCCCTAAACTTTAGGACATAATAACTTGGCTCTTGCAACATAGCGATCACCAGCGTTTCATGAGTCGGTCTCTCACTGGACCTTTCTAGTCATACTTGGACAGCAAGTAGCTGACACCCGCTTATACACCTTGACGCTTCATCTAGGCGTCGGAATCCGCCTTCCTGCCGGCGGGAAGTTTCCGCTTGTCGGCGAGAAGCATCGGTCTGTTGCTGGACCACACCAACAAGTGCGGCCACCTGCTATCACAGCTCGTGTACCTTGTTCGACTCAGAACCCTCTCGTGGCTCGAGTCGAAACAAGCGCGTCTCCCTGCGTGGCGTCGTCGCTAATATGCACACCACACGAAACGATTAGCCCAAATTTAGCCATTTGAGCAACGCGTACGCTAAACACCGACAAAAGAAAACTCGTCGACTCAATCATGCGAAAGTATAAGAGGAATACTTCTTCCCACTCCTAACGTTACGTTGTCGGCCGCCCAACATATCGTTAGCTAGTGGAAGTCCATTTCCCTCGATCCATTCCCAATGTCCTTCCTGGGAATCATATAACCCAATCATGTACTTTTGCCCAAAGTCCACGCACTCTCTCGTGCTAATCCCTAGGGTCTCCCTAAGGTTTGCTAACCACCTAGGACTGTTCCTAGGCTCTGATACCACCCTCTATCTGTCACGCCCCGAGACCGCCAATTTGTACAGTTCGGGCACGTCAACAGGCCCGCCAATCAAGTATGACCTCTCACTATCCGAAAGGAACGGTAACATCCAAAGTAATACATCAAGTGTATGTGGAAGATCAATATCAGAGTACTAAAATCACTACTAATTTAAAACTTTCATTCACTAAACAAATAGTTTAAGCAGATATGAAAGCATGCAAGAGTGAACTACAAACCTCAATATAAAATGCTGATATGCATATAATAGGTCTCTACACTATCTGTGTATACTCATCGACACAACACTTCTCTGTCTAGCCATACCAGGCAACTATCCATCAACTCGGCCACTATGCCGCTGTATACAGGGTTAAAACTAACCCGACCACCTAGGCCACTCTATTACCTCATTATTCTTTTCACACTCTTGTGTTTTAATCTCAAGCTACTCGACCTCTGGAAAAACTCGTCCCAATAGGCCCCAGCCCGACAGTCATGCTACCATAAGGCGAGATAGTCCAAGGTCATCGATAGCTTTTCTTTTTCTCTTTTTTTTTCTCATTGCCTCAAATGAGTTTAAGGCACCTTGGCACTTATTTTTCCACCAGAGTGAAATCTGCTCAACCCTCTCGTCTCGAATGAGTTTAAAGCACCTTGGCACTCATTCACTAGGAAGTGAAATCTTCTCAACCCTCCCATTGGCAACTTGCCCTTTTTCTTTAATTCACTTGGGAGTGACATATGCTCAACCCTCCCATTTAGCCATTTAGAGTTTCCTTTACCGGGTCCGAGGGTTCCTTTACTGGGTCCGAGGATTTCTTTTAAGCAATTTGCTTGTCTTGCTTATTAAGTCACTTTTAGCTTTCTCTTAAGCTTTATCTTTTTCATTAATTCATCCCTTACCCTAGGTCTTGCCACACGGGTAACTAGAGAGTCTCCTAGACTCTTAAACATTTCTCTTTCATTTATTTAACTAAAATTGAAGTTAAAATTATTGTCCATTTGCCCAGACATCCTATGACTTTCTAGGGTTATATTTGTTTGATTCTTTATTCTTGGGATCTCATCCCCTTTTTTCCTGATTTCTCACTGAATCCTAGAGTTACCTTAACTCTATTTTCCTATTCCACTTTTAACTTAGAGTTACACCGACTCTAATTCATTATCTGTAAGTTTAAACTCCTCTAGGTCACCTTAGGTTTCCTTTACCTAAGTTCCATGTCATGCTCATCCTAGAGTTCCTTGACTCTATGTTGATCACTCTATTTAATGTCCTTAGCTTATCTCCTAAGACAATGCCACTCGTTCAAATCCTAGGATAAACTCCTAAGTTTGATGTCACTCATTAAACCCTGAATCTAGGTTTTCTCCTAGTCTTACTACCAACATGTTCTTTTCCCTATGCTTTCACATGATTCCTAGGGTTATACCCTAACATGATCACAATCATAAATGATTGTCCACTTTTACGCATGCAATTATTTTCATATCCATCACAAAATCATATTTATCCTCTACGCATGCAATTTCTATCATGATTCCCTAACGCCCCTAACATGCTACTATCATGCTTCTAAATCGAAAAACAAAGGAGCAAGAGGAGAGGTCACCTAGTTTCGGCAGAATCCCCCACCTTGCATTGCCCCCAATTGCCAGTAGATACTTGTAATTGGTCTCCGCGCGATTGTTCTTGTTTTCTCGAGCTTGCACGCAAAACGGTGCACGTCCACTGAACCTGCACGGAAAACGGTGCACATCGTTAGAAACTATATGTAAAATGGTGCGCGTTTATCCAGGTTGCGTGCAAAATGGTGCACGCAAAACGGAGCACATACCTTGGGTTTGCACGTAAAACGGTGCACGCTTTCCTTTAGGGTTGCAAGCAAAACGGTGCACATTCTGTTAACCCTGCACGCAAAACGGTGCGCAATATTAGAGACTGCTCGCAAAACGGTGCACGTTAATTCAAACCGCACGCAAAACGGTGCACGTACCTCGGATTTGCACGCAAAAATGGTGCACGTTCTTTCAAATGGTTGCACGCCAAACGGTGCACATTTTTCGAGTTTGCGTGCAAAACAGTGCACGTTCCTCGAGTCCGCACGCAAAACGGTGCATATCTTCCTCAAGCTTGCACGTAAAATAGTGCGCGCCAAAATGCCCGGCGACACTTCGTATAACAAGTTGGCACAGTAAAACTTGGTCCCTAACACGCTCAAGGGAATGGGGTCAAATCCAAAATCCATAAAGGAAATCTCAAAACTGTGCCAAAAATACCGAAAAATGACATACGGGACCTACCTCGACATCGTCGCGCCGTCCAACGCGTGCACACGCGTCATCCGGCATCTTGGAACACCTTGCACCCTCCACGGGGTCAACGGCAAGCTCGCGCACCCTCGAAAAACCCCCTACGAAATCGCCCTCTCCCTCCTCGTAACCTCTCTACGCAAGCAAAAAGGAGAAAAGGGGAAGAAATTGGGCCATTCGGGCCCTTATAGGCCGAATAACCCGATTCGGGCGCATCTTTCGGGCGCCCGAAATAGATTCGGGTTGATACAGTAACCAGCCCCCCGCGGTCCACACTTCCACGCCGCGCCAGCGAGGCCCACGTCATCCGCGTTCGGCCAATCGGGGAGCGACACGTGTCCTTCGACCTGTGCACCGCGACCACGGAACAGCTGCAGCCAATCGGCGGCCGCCACATGGACCGCACCCGCGCCTGCGGCGGCAACGACGCATCGCATCGCGCGTCGCGTCGCGTTGACCCGCGAATGGGAGGCCGACACGTGGCCTGCCCCCGCTGACACCGCGCCAGGGCCCGCGCGCCTGACGCCCTCGGCCGTTGTGGCCAATGCGGAGACGCCACGTGGCGTTACCCACCCGCCCCGCGCCTCGCACCACGTGCCACGCCTCGGGATTCGTGCATTTGCCTCGAGATTCGTTCCTGCTGCCTCGGGATCCGTGCCAACTACCTCGGGATCCGTTCCAACTGCCTCGGGATCCGTGCCAACTGCCTCGGGATTCGGGCGCGCTACAGTAACTTTCGGGCGCAACATTCGATCTGGACCGGGCTGCTACAGTAACCGGTCCGCCCAAGCCGAATCGGGTTTGCTACAGTACCCATAACCCGGCTCGCTACAGTACTTTCTGGGCGCGCTACAATAACTTTCGGGCGCCCGAATGTACGGCCCGATTTCCGGATTTCGCCCGTTTCGCCCGTTTTCGTCCGTTTTCGCCTGTTTGTCGCCCATTTTCGCTCAAATTTGACAGGCAGTCACGGTTTAACTTGATTTACCTCAAGGTACTTTTAATTTCCAGTTTGGACCATTCTGGGTCGCCAAAAGCCCCGCTGTATTCAGAATCGCTGGCGGACCCCGTTCTCACTATCCGGGTATCCGATCGACGCGAAACTTTTACTGTGGCCCTAAAACATATTTACCGAGCTCCCAGAATTTTGTCAGAATTTTTTGACATTGTGAATTTTCTGCTAAAAATCTGGGCCCACTTTCTCATATAAAATTCTAGATGCCTTATTTTTATCCCGATTTGGGCCCAATTCACTTCCAAATCATTCTTTACTTCTCTAAGCTCAATAAAAATGGCATTTCCTACCATTTTTATTTATATTTGCTCATATACCAAGATCTGGTACACTACACAGGCTGGCTTGAGGGCAGGGTATTGCGGCGACCGCGGACATTGGGCGGTCGACCGGGTAGTTTCGGTTGCATCAGATCGGGGGGGGTCGGGCTTTCTTTAGTGGATAGGCTTTCCCACTTTGATCAGAGTCGTGATCCAGTCCTGCTAGTTTATGATACTTGTTACTGAGATACTTTACTCATGTGGGTCGCTTCCCTCGAGTGCCACTCCGGAGTGTGCGACAGGCAGGCTTTGAGTCCTTGAGACTCCTTCTTTGCATCGGTGTTGTGCGTAGGCTGGCATACCCGATGCGGCAGGCAGTACCAGTGTTCACTGGTGGTTGGATTGGGTTTATTCATGCAGGCATTTATATACTGATGCATTCATTTAGCTATTCTTTTGGCTCGGCATTTAGAGGCACATTAGTGGTAGCTTTTTCATCAGCAATTATATTCAGAGCATACCACCTCTCTTTCCTTTTCGCCTCTGGTTGACCTAGTGGGCATGCCAGAATTTGAGGCTTAACCCACTATGTGATGATCCGGACTTCCACAGGAACTATTCCAACATTAAACAGTGACTGTAGGAAGCTCATATGATGTATCGGAGCTAGTAGAGTCGAAAATAGATTTTTAAAATGGATTCGGCACGAAAAATGAAGCAAGTGGGTTTTCCGGGGGCTTTCGGCAAAATTTCGAATGAGAATTTGGCGAAATGGACAGCGGATTTGGACTCAGCGCGCGAAAACGGTCAAAATGGTATATTCACTTTATTTTTCGCTAAATTTTTACTGTTCACCGGAACAATAACTCCGGCCGGCCGGAATTACTGCTCCGGCGGCCGGCGGCCACCGGCCGGTGGCGGCGCGGCGGCGGAGCGCGACGGAGCAAGGCAAGAAGCGGCGGCGCGCGGCGCGGACAGCACGGGCAGGCGCGGGCAGGGGGCGCTGGTGCGGGGTCCATGGGCTTGCCGTGCACCGGGAGCACCGAAGATCCGTGTTGCCACGTGGCGCTTCCCCATTGGCCGGCCGGCTTCTAGAAGACATGTGGGAAGGTGACACGTGGCAGCACCCCATTGGCCGACATTTTCCGGAAAACCCGGAGCGCGGAGCAGGCATGTGCACCACGTGGACACGTGGCGATTTTTGAGTGGGCTTGCATAGGCTGTTTCCTGTTTTGTGGACGCGTGGCGCGTTTTGGTTGGCTCTTTTCGCTGTTTCCTGTTCTGCCCGGATCTCGTGTGGGAGATTCCCTGGCCCATTATAAATAGGAATCCCCCTCCCTCTCATTCCCTACCTCGATTTCTGTGCCGTAGAGAGAGAATCAAAGGTTGGGCCCCTTAGGAAAATTGTTTCTCTCTCTCTCTTCTCTCTCTCCTCAAAATTTCAGAATTTCTGGAGTTACTGTTAGCAAGTTATCTGCGACGCGGCGCATTGCGATGGTTTTCTTTTTCGGCCCATTTCCCGTCGCAGTTCAGTCGAAAATTCCCTGTGGGCTAACCAGGAGGAATTTTTGGACGATTTTTGCGGCATCGCGTTCCTAAGAGGTAAGGCTTCGATTTTTGTGTTGATCACTTTGCTCCATTTCATACTTTTGGCACGGTTCCCGAGGTCTCTTTGACCCTCCTTTTTGCTATGGAATTTTCTGGATAGCATCGACTTCTCCGATTTTTATCTTGGCGTAGGAGCATCAGATCGAGGCGTTTAATGAGTCGATTTCGATCTACTCGTCGTAAGGAACGCAACCGTAATTTTTCTGGATTTTTCTGAGCACTATACAAAGGTGAAAAACTCCTCTCTTTTTGTGCTATTTGAAAAATAGCAAAAGCTGTATTTTTATGAATAATATAGTTACACCCTGTGCAATGTGTGTTGCTGTAGGGCACCGTTTTCGGCAGACAGCAGTTCTAGGGGACTGTGGACAGCCAGGAGACTATCTGGGTGTGATTTGAGCTGTTCGAGGTGTTACGGATTTTGAGTTGGCGTAGTTTCGTGAAAGTCTCAAGTCTTGAAGATTGAAGGTGAAGAAAGTTGGATCATTTAACTCAATCTCAAGAAAGAAGAATTCAAAAGGATCAGGTATGTTTTACTAAAGATTTTGTGTGATCCGAATACTTCTTGTAGTGTAGAAACACTTGGAAGAATCTTTCATTGCATAAAAATCAAAAACTGGACTTGGGACATGTTCAGGATCCGGATCAGGTTGTTCGATCCGGATCCCGAAGGTGGTTCGTTCATACACCAGTTCAATCCGGATCGTAGCCTCTCTTGATCCGGATCCCGAACACTGAGTTTACTATCTTCCTTGAACGATCCGGATCAGGCTTCGCAATCCGGATCCCGAACGTTGATGCTTGGTGAACTGTATGAACGATCCGGATCAAGCACTTCGATCCGGATCCCGAACCTTCGTTTTTCTGGAATTGCCTGACTCGTTACGACGATCCGGATCACAGCTAATCCGATCCGGATCACCGTCCGTAAAATCTCCAGAAATGTTAGGTTTTTTATTCTTATCTCCTTCCTAGGGTTTCTAACCTAAAAATAGACCCTATGACTCTTTTTCTAGGGTTAATCCGAAAAAGAGGCCGAAAATAAAAATAGCCGTCATTTTCATATATACGCCTCTAGATCCACATATAGAGAAGAAAGGAAATCATTAGAGAATACTCTATGTTTCTTCATCTATATTGATTAGTTTGATTCTAGGCTTTCATACTCACATCTTGAGTTGAATCAAACTAATGAATACTTAGATGGTATTTCCGATCTATCTTTGATCTAAGTATTCGGCGGATCATCACCACCCAAAAACAACGATTTACCCCAAAAATCGGCGCGTGGATTCGCGTGTCCTTGTGGATTCAAGGTTCAACCGCTCTCGTGGATTCGGAGCGAGGCACGTTCGTGGATTCGAAGGGTGCTATTGGGTGAAGACCATGTATTCGGTCGGACGTCGTGGATTCGACGTTGGACGCCGTGGATTCGGCGTTGGGCGCAGATCGTGGATTCGAGAAGCGTCGCGGAGCGAGCGGAGAAGATCCTCTAGGAGCGTATGGAAAAGGTTGAGTCGTAATTGTGTACGGTAAATCACCTTGTACGTGTTTTAATTCTAGTGGATTTCTGCCGTGTTATCGGTCCCGTGGTTTTTTACTCCGGTGATGGAGTTTTCCACGTAAAAATCTTGCGTATTATTTTTTATTTCCGCATTGGGTTTTTATCGCAACGATTTTTGAGTGTTTATACGTTTACACCTATTCACCCCCCTCGAGGTGTTTTTTCCCCTATTTAGATCCTTATTACATATAACCCAACAAGTGGTATCAGAGAGGGAATAGGGTTGTAAACAATGGTTGAAGGTGGAAACATCAACCGACCCCCGTTCTTCGATGGAACAAATTATGCGTACTGGAAAGTACGGATGAAAGCCTTTTTAATTTCCATCGACGAACGGGTGTGGCAATCAATTGAATTAGGATGGTCTAATCCAACTGAATTTATTGGTGATGTTCGCACCTTAAAACCTAGGTCGAAATGGACCAAGGAAGAGTTAGATTCATCTTCTTACAATGGCAAGGGAATTAATGCTATCTTTAATGCCTTATCTCAAACTGAATTCTCTCGCGTCTCGGCATGTGAGACTGCGAAAGAAATCTGGGATGTTCTTCAGGTTACACATGAGGGAACTAACCTCGTGAAGATTCAGAAACTGCAAATGCTTACGAGCAAGTTTGACTCTATCTTAATGGCAGAAAACGAATCTTTCACGGACTACTATACACGATTGCAAGACATCATAAACTCATGTGCTAATCTGGGAGAGAAGATTCCAGAATTTAAGATTGTAAGAAAGATCTTAAGAACTCTTCCTGAACGATTTCGCCCAAAGGTTACTGCCATTGAAACTATTAAACACCCGGACGAAATACGTGTAGAAGAATTAGTTGGTTCATTACAAACTTATGAAATGACATTTACTACTAACAATTCTTCTGGAAAGGCATCCACTTCTAAGTCTTCAGGTTATGCGTTGAAAACAACTAAGGAAGAAGACGCGGATACATCCTCCTCAGACGATGACGAGAACCTTTCTATGGAGGAATTTGAGAAGCAGCTCGCTCTCTTGACAAGGAAGTTTCGCCGCAACTTTCGAAGGGGTAATTCAAGCAAATCTCCATCCTTCGGAAAGTCGAACAAAGGCAAGGGTACTTCAAGTTACAAGTCAAGAAAGCAAGAGAACTTCTCAAAGGATAAGAAAAGTTCAGAAGGACAACTACAATGCTTCAAATGTCGAGGCTACGGCCACATTGCAACGGAGTGTCCTAACAAGTATCCGGCAAAGAAGAAGGCGATGCAAGTCGTCACTTGGGATGACAAATCAACGTCAAATGAGTCGTCTTCGAGTGATGAAGAAAAGAGCTCCACCGCATTCCACGCGTCCGTATCTTCACCCTTCATGTGCTTTATGGCAAGTACATCCGAGTCGTTGTCCAACTCCACTGTTGAAAAGAATGCAACGGACAACGAATCGGATGATTCGGAAGGTGAAGATTTTGCTCTAGCCTACCACAGACTTTGAGGGACTCAAAGAAAGTGGCTAAGCAAAACAAGAGTTTGAGAGGGAGAGTGCATGATCTCGAAGAAGAAGCAAAAAGAGCGACTTCTCTCTCAAACGCTCTTGAAGTGGAAAGGGAAAACCTGATAAAGGTAAATGTTTCCCTTCAAGAGTCCAATGAGCAACTTGAGAAGGAACATACAAATCTGGTGGATAACGCGAATCACTTCTCAAAGCTCTACAACGAGGCTCGACAGGATAACCTGGAAATGACAAAGACCATTTTCCAACTCAAGAATGACTTACAGCGATTCTCTTCAGGAAGGAGTAAGTTGGATAGACTTCTTGGTCTTGGTCAATCAAATCGGTTCGGCCTCGGATACACTCAAACTGGAAACAGTCCAAGTTCGAGTGAGACAGTTTTTGTGCCTCAGTCGGTATCTCCTCCTCCGACACCGGAATTCAAGACAAACAACGACAACAAACCTACTTCATCCTCTTTGGGATCGTCAAGATCTAAGGTATGTTTTCGTTGTGGTGTTTCAGGGCACATAAGAAGATATTGCAAGACGGGAGTCGAACGCTCATCTCAAGGACCTCTTGCAACAACTACCAAAAAGGCTCCTCCCCGAAAATCAAAGCAAACTTTTCAAATGAAAAGAGACTTGGTAGTTCATCGCGCAAGACGATTTCATCAAGGAACAACAATCGCTATAACAAGACGCCTTCACCTAGGCATATAACTTCACGACCATTACTGACGCACTCCAAAAGGGTTTGGGTGCGCAAAGGTGAAATTTTCCCTTGTCTTGTTTCCAATGTTTCCTTGCATGCATATGATAGTTCGTCTTGGTATCTGGATAGCGGGTGTTCCCGTCACATGACCGGTGACAAAAATAGTTTTCAAAATCTTGAGAAAATCTCCGGAGGACACGTAGTTTTCGGAGACGGTCGATCTTCCAAAATTGTTGGAAAAGGGACGGTAGCTATTCCAGATGGCCCGATTTTGAAAAACGTCTTATTTGTTGATGGCCTTAAGACTAACCTCATAAGCATAAGCCAACTTTGCGACAATGGTTTTTCAGTTAACTTTTCATCTGTTGAATGCGTTGTAACTGATAAGGACCATGTCTTCTTTTAAAAGGGGTTAGATCTGAAAACAATTGTTATGTTGTTCCTAATAAATTTTCTGAAAATTGTAACTTAGCCGCTTTGAATAATGAAACTCTTTGGCATGAAAGGCTAGGTCACTTAAATTTTAAGGAACTTACTAGATTTCAAACAAGGACGTGGTCAAGGGGGGTTCCAAAGCTTTTATTTAAACAAAACGTTGTGTGTGGTGGTTGCCAAAAGGGAAAACAGTCTAGGACTGCACACAAGAACTTGAACCACGTTGGTACAAAACGGCCCTTGGAACTTTTGCACATGGACTTAATGGGGCCGACCCGTCAACCATCTTTGGGAGGTGAATGGTACATTTTTTTATTGGTTGATGATTTCTCTCGGTTTTCTTGGGTAGCATTTTTAAAAGAGAAAGCTGATATGTTTGACTCTTTTCATGAGATTTGCCATCGTATTATGATTGAAAAGAATGAAAAGATCATTCGTGTTAGAAGTGATAGAGGTGGAGAATTCATAAATTCAAAAATTCATTGATTTTTGCACTTCAAATGGCATTAAACATGAATTCTCGGCACCTTATACACCTCAGCAGAATGGTGTTGTTGAGCGCAAGAACAGGGTTGTTCAAGAGATGGCGCGTGTGATGCTTCATAGCCGGAATTTACCGCTACATTTTTGGGCTGAAGCCGTGAACACCGCTGTCTATGTCATTAATAGAGTTTACTTGCGCCCAGGAACTTTAAATACACTATATGAGCTGTGGTTTAGTAGAAAACCCAACATCAAATATTTTCGTGTCTCGGGAGTCGATGGTTACATTTTACGTGACCGTGAAAATCTTGGAAAGTTCGACTCTCGAAGTGATGAAGGGAATCTTTTTGGGTTATTCTACGAATAGCAGAGCATATCGAGTATTTACATTGAATCTAAGACGATCGTAGAATCTATAAATGTTAAAGTAGATGAAGCTTTTCACTTTGGATCTGGAAAATCTACCCTCGATATCTCTCTAGATGATGATTCTCCTGCTAATGCATCTTCTCATAATAATACTTCCAATATTAATGATGCATCTAATGGTTCTTCAAGTTTATCTGATGTGCAGGAGTCATCTCATGTATCTCCGAGTACTCCGTTCAACAAACGTTACGAATCTCCAAGGATCATCCGGAATCGCAGATATTATTGGAGATCCACAAGAAGGAGTCAGAACTCGGAGGCAGTTGGTTTGTGGATTCGCTTGCTACGTATCTTTAATCGAACCAAAGAACATAGATGAAGCTCTTCAGGATGACTACTGGATTAAAGCAATGCAGGAAGAGCTCCATCAATTTGAGCGAAACAAAGTCTGGGAATTAACGAAGCCCCCAAAGCAACACAATGTGATAGGTACCAAATGGATCTTCAAGAACAAGAGAAATGAGGATGGTACTATCATCAGGAACAAGGCACGATTAGTGCTCAAGGCTACTCTCAAGTAGAAGGTATAGGACTTTGACGAAACATTCGCCCCTGTAGCTAGACTCGAGTCCATTCGTATACTATTTGCTATTGCTTGTCATTTAAAATCAAATTATTTCAAATGGACGTTAAGAGCGCATTTCTAAATGGGTTTTTTAAATGAGGAAGTTTATGTGGCTCAACCGAAAGGTTTTGTAGATCATAAACAACCTAACCATGTTTTTCGTTTGAAAAGGCTCTTTACGGTCTGAAACAAGCACCGCGAGCATGGTACGAAAGGTTAACAAAGCACCTTTTGGAGAAGGGCTATACTCGAGGGGGAGCTGATAGGACTCTCTTTGTGAAGCATTATCAAAGCAATTTCATTGTAGCACAAATCTATGTCGATGACATTGTATTTGGCGCAATAAGAGATAATGATGCTTCTAAATTCGCGGAAACCATGGAAAGCGAATTTGAGATGTCCATGATGGGCGAATTGACTTATTTCCTTGGATTGCAAATTAAACAAATGAGGAAGGTATTCACTTGAGTCAATCCAAGTATGCCAATGGAGTTGGTCAAAAGTTTGATCTCGAAAATTGTAAAGATTTTCCGACTCCAATGGGAACTAGCCACAAGGGACTTGGAAGTGAATCACATAGTGAGAATGTAGACGAGAAACTGTATCGAAGTATGATTGGAAGTCTACTTTACCTCACGGCTAGTCGCCCGGATATATCTTTTGGTGTTGGGATTTGCGCGAGATATCAATCAGCACCAAAGGAGGTTCACCTGAAAGCGGTGAAAAGGATCATCCGGTATATCAAAGGATCAATTAATTTCGAAATGTTGGTATCCTATGGGAACAAGTTGGATATTGTTGGATACTCAGATGCCGATTGGGCAGGATTCAGTGGATGATCGGAAAAGCACGAGTGGTGCATGCTTCTATCTTGGCCATTGCCTTGTTGCATGGCACAGTAAAAAACAGAACTGCATAGCACTCTCGACTGCCGAAGCGGAATACATTTCAGCTGGAAGTTGCTCAACTCAACTCATTTGGATGAAAAGCGTATTGAGCGACTTCCGCATTTCAGCATCTTCGGTAACAATTCTTTGTGACAACACAAGTGCAATTCACATTTCTAAAAACCCTGTGTTGCACTCATAGAACAAAACATATTGAGCTTAGATATCATTTTCTGAGAGAGCTAGTTGAATCAAATACTCTTCAACTTTCATATATTTCGACTGAGGATCAATTAGCTGACATTCTAACAAAACCTTTGGATCAAAAACGTTTTATTCATTTACGAAAAGCAATTGGAGAATGCTTTCCTTGAAATAAACTTCTTTTTGAAACCTTTGCTTAGGATAGGTTTGTATTTGTTTTGTTTTGTTCATTATCTGGTTGTACATAGGACATTAATTGAGCATAGATCAATAATTGACTTTAATTGCATCTTTTCGCACATTTAGAAATTTATTATGCTTTTGCCATCATAATATTTCACTGTTGCAATGATCATTTATGTTAATTAATCATCTTCTAAGTGATCAAAGTCAATTTCTCTCTCTCTATGATCTCTTGGTATAGTCATTATCTTATTTGACTGCTTAGTCGAGTATGAAATCGAGATCAATATTTGGTTGAATACTTTATATCTTAAATAATTGATAGCCAATTGAGGGGGAGTCAAAGAAAAGTAAAATGCTCAAAAGATGTGGAAAGAGTTACATCCCAATGAGGAGTGTGAAAACTACCACCACATGGAGGAAAGAGCTACCACCTCGGTCGTCCGAGTATTGTGTGCAGCTACCACATGTATACCAAGCATGGTTGTTCAAATTTTGATTAAGTAAAATGCATGTTGAAATACTTGACTCCGTCAAATTTCAAGGTTGGTATAAGGTGGGTTTTTAAAGAAAGATGCTCAAAGAGCCACTCTCTTCAACAGATTGTCTAGATACATTATCTATTATATTTGGGATTTCAAACATCTATTGATCTTTGTATTTCATTTTCTTTACTGAATTGATGATTTGATAAAGGCATTACTCATAAGATCAAGTTAGATGTAATTGAAGGTGTTCAACTTTAAGGGATTTAATTTTTGTAAATTTTCGTTTCATTTTTGGATATTATTGATAGATTTGGCATAATCTAATTCTTGTTGTATGAAACGATGATTTTTGTTTAAAGTTGATACACATTTGTGCTTACAATCTTTTTCTGGTTTTTCTTGAATTTCTCTGAAATTTTCTAAAGAAAAAGTTGGAGCCGATCCGGATCGGGCTAGATGATCCGGATCCCGAACGCAGGAATTCTTCTGCGGGCTGACGATCCGGATTGTATCTGCCGATCCGGATCCCGAACGCAGTTTCTCACTGCGGGTAGCCGATCCGGATCGCAGTTATGAACTGATCCGGATCGCGGCTAGGTTTATAAAGAACAAAAGGGTTTTTGATTTCTTTTACTCCAATCTTTTGTTCCAAAGTTTCCAGAGCCTCTCTCTCTAGATTTCATCCTTCCTGGAAGCTTTCAAACTCAAGTTCTTCAACTCCAAGTAAGTTTTATTGATCAAAATCTCGGTTTTTCACCGTTTTCTCTCTTCTTCCTCAAACGTCATGAATTTCTTGGATCAACTTTGTTTGTGGATGGTTTTTGATCAAATTTCTTTTGAAATAAGAACTCTGGGTAGATTAGTTTTGATTATATGCTAGGTATTCTCCTGATTAACGGATTTTTAGGCTTCGATTTCTAAAATTTCGGTTTTAGGGCATATAATAAGGATTTTCGAAAATCATGCAATTGATCTATTTTTAAAAGTCCTTTTGCAAAACTAATTTGATTCTTAGTCTCTCTACATGATTATGATTGTTTGGGTACAATTTTTCAATCTTTGAAAATTAACAATTTTCTCATGTGTTCTTGAGTTGTTGCTCACAGGATTTTAATCTTCTTAAAGCACTTGGATCAATGGGATTCTCATGGATCATTCTTCTTATTGGTCACTATGGTGCACACTCGGGCCACAAATAAGTTAAAAAGAGCTAAGAAAACACACCAAAGGGTGAGTTTCTTGTGATCAGCGACACAGAAGTAGATTGTCACGAGGTAGATTGGACTGCATTGACAGATGATGATGACTCATTGCCTGAACAAAAGGCGTCCGATGCATCGAAAGAAAAAGCAACCATGGACAAAGGTAAAGCACCTATGACTGCACCAACCATCTCAGTGAAAAGGAAACGACTCGCTCGACGGTTTGGACGAGCACGAGGTTTCATGGCTAACGAACCGATTATTCCGGATTCTCCACCTCGGGAGGAACAAGTGTTCGTTAATTCGGATCGCCTAAGGGCATTTGAGAATCGTGAATGCATTGGTGAGAGGCATGTCATATAGAGGCTCTACGAGATCACTCTCCTGAGTTTGGCGTTCTATTGAACAAGCAAACCTTATTCAAGTTGTCGATTTCCAGAAGTGCTTGGATACTGTCTGCATCTTGTAAGGGCCTTCTATACAAATGCACGGCACCTTCGTGAAATTGAAAACGGTCCAATGGAATTTTACACGAAATCCAAGGCACAAGATTCAAAATTACTCCACAATTGATTGGCGGTTTGGGATGCCTGCAGCAAGACAGGAGTTAATTACTTGAAGGGAAAGGTTTTGACAACCCTGTGTGGCAATGGTATATAAGGGAATTGTTTGGAAGGAACGCAATCAACGGAGAAATCGTCAGATCCAAGGAACTTCGTCTTGAGTACCGATTTCTAAACTTCATCACTTGTTACAATATCCTTCCAAATTGCGACAAAAGTTTTGAGATGGATCGAATGCTATTTTGTATCTCTTAGGACATCCGTCTGAGGCAATGGGTTGAATATCAACTTCCATACATTATTTGGAATAGAATGACAAGATATGTTGAGCACCCTCATCCACAGAGAGATTCATTTCCACTGATTATAATGAGGATTTTGAAGAAATTTCAGGTTGACATTACCTCACCGACTTATCATCAATGTTTGGCATGATCGATGAGTCCACCGTCGTGAAGTCCTTCACAAATTGCCCCATGTCACTCCTTCCCAACAAGCGGAACGAACCTTAACGGCACTTCCGCTCACCATCACAACCAGCACCCACACCAGCGATGAAGCATCAGTCTCATCCATCTACAAAGAACAACAACGATTATCGGTTGAGCAGGAACAGATTCGAAGGCACAGACGAGAATCTCCAATGAGCTCGAGCTCATCACGGCAGCTCACATTACCATAAACTAAAGATCAATTCTATAACAAGCGTGTGAACAGATGTTCTCAAAGATGTTCTGCACAATGGCTCTGAAACTTCCGAATCTGATGACTGTTCCTTCTTTTTATTCTTTTGCAGATTTTTAATCTTTTTGTGCAGGTTTTTCAGTTTTTAGGACTTCTTTTAGTTCTAGTTCTTACAATTTCGGAACATTTTCGTTGATATTTTTTTAACTCTCCTTCAATTTTTTTGGTAACTTTGGCTTTGTTTTGTGACAAAAAGGGGGAGAGAGTTTAGAGAACTTGAACAATGATATTTAAAATTGTGAAATTTGTGATCTTGTATGCACAATGATAACAATGATGATGCATCGTAAGGAACATCAAGGGAACTTGAACAATGATTGTGAAAATCTTGATGATGAAGATTTTGTATACATCAAGGTAGTATCACTTCAACTCAACTTTGGTTTTCATCTTGTGATTGTTTGCATGTCTCGACTAACTATTCGACTAACTATTTGGGCATGTAATATGACTAACAAGTTGATGTTGGACTAACTTTTGTGACATTTGGTTTTTAATTGCATAGAGATATGTTGTTTTTGACTACTGATTCTCTTACATATCTGAATTCTCAAATCATGATGCAGATAAACTCTATCTCTGTACTATGTTTTGTATGCTAAATATTCTTGAGGTATCTAACGATCTCTTTTTGTCAAGAATGATTTCTTTGTGCAGAGAGTACAGATGTCTAAGTCTAGAGTCTGTTTTAGGAGTTTATCTCATGTTTTTAAATTTTTGGATCTCCATTGTAAATTTTTGTTGTATGGTGATAGCAACAAAAATATCTTTTTGAATTTTCTTTAGTGGATCTGTGTTTTGTCACGAAACCGCCAAAGGGGGAGATTGTTACGGAATTTGAGTTGGCGTAGTTTCGTGAAAGTCTCAAGTCTTGAAGATTGAAGGTGAAGAAAGTTGGATCATTTAACTCAATCTCAAGAAAGAAGAATTCAAAAGGATCAGGTATGTTTTACTAAGATTTGGTGTGATCCGAATACTTCTTGTAGTGTAGAAACACTTGGAAGAATCTTTCATTGCATAAAAATCAAAAACTGGACTTGGGACATGTTCAGGATCCGGATCAGGTTGTTCGATCCGGATCCCGAAGGTGGTTCGTTCATACACCAGTTCAATCCGGATCGTAGCCTCTCTTGATCCGGATCCCGAACACTGAGTTTACCATCTTCCTTGAACGATCCGGATCAGGCTTCGCAATCCGGATCCCGAACGTTGATGTTTGTGAACTGTATGAACGATCCGGATCAAGCACTTCGATCCGGATCCCGAACCTTCGTTTTTCTGGAATTGCCTGACTCGTTACGACGATCCGGATCACAGCTAATCCGATCCGGATCGCCGTCCGTAAAATCTCCAGAAATGTTAGGTTTTTGATTCTTATCTCCTTCTAGGGTTTCTAACCTATAAATGACCCTATGACTCTTTTTCTAGGGTTAATCCAAAAGAGGCCGAAAATCAAATATCCGTCATTTTTCATATATCCCTCTAGATCCACATATAGAGAAGAAAGAAAATCATTAGAGAATACTCTATGTTTCTTCATCTATATTGATTAGTTTGATTCTAGGTTTTCATACTCACATCTTGAGTTGAATCAAACTAATGAATACTTAGATGGTATTTCCGATCTATCTTTGATCTAAGTATTCGGCGGATCATCACCACCCAAAACAACGATTTACCCCAAAAATCGGCGCGTGGATTCGCGTGTCCTTGTGGATTCAAGGTTCACCGCTCTCGTGGATTCGGAGCGAGGCACGTTCGTGGATTCGAAGGGTGCTATTGGGTGAAGACCGTGGATTCGGTGGACGTCGTGGATTCGACGTTGGACGCCGTGGATTCGGCGTTGGGCGCAGATCGTGGATTCGAGAAGCGTCGCGGAGCGAGCGGAGAAGATCCTCTAGGAGCGTATGGAAAAGGTTGAGTCGTAATTGTACGGAAATCACCTTGTACGTGTTTTAATTCTAGTGGATTTCTGCCGTGTTATCGGTCCCGGTTTTTTTTACTCCGGTGATGGAGTTTTTCCACGTAAAAATCTTGCGTATTATTTTTTATTTCCGCATTGGGTTTTATATCGCAACGATTTTTGAGTGTTTATACGTTTACACCTATTCACCCCCCCCTAGGTGTTTTTTTCCCTATTTAGATCCTTATTACATATAACCCAACAAGATGGGGGCGGTGTTGCTTACTCATTTTTTGCGCAAGCTCCTGGCCTGATTAGAACTCCCCTAAAATGCAAGTGATGAAAACCATTTGGGACAAACTAATAGGACAACTAACATGACAAACTAACAGGACATGATGAGAACATTGGGTACAGCTAACAGGACATATTGTGAAAACCCGCTGGACGAACTCTCCTAAAATTTAATATAACCCCCACA
>CM055071.1:12123962-12158759 GCA_029204045.2 Tillandsia leiboldiana | reverse complement strand
GGATCATCACCCAAAAAAAACAACGATTACCCAAAAATCGGCGCGTGGATTCGCGTGTCCTTGTGGATTCAAGGTTCAACCGCTCTCGTGGATTCGGAGCGAGGCACGTTCGTGGATTCGAAGGGTGCTATTGGGTGAAGACCGTGGATTCGGTCGGACGTCGTGGATTCGACGTTGGACGCCGTGGATTCGGCGTTGGGCGCAGATCGTGGATTCGAGAAGCGTCGCGGAGCGAGCGGAGAAGATCCTCTAGGAGCGTATGGAAAAGGTTGAGTCGTAAGTGTGTACGGTAAATCACCTTGTACGTGTTTTAATTCTAGTGGATTTCTGCCGTGTTATCGGTCCCGTGGTTTTTTACTCCGGTGATGGAGTTTTCCACGTAAAAATCTTGCGTATTATTTTTATTTCCGCATTGGGTTTTTATCGCAACGATTTTTGAGTGTTTATACGTTTACACCTATTCACCCCCCTCTAGGTGTTTTTTCCCCTATTTAGATCCTTATTACATATAACCCAACAAGTGGTATCAGAGAGGAATAGGGTTGTAAACAATGGTTGAAGGTGGAAACATCAACCGACCCCCGTTCTTCGATGGAACAATTATGCGTACTGGAAAGTACGGATGAAAGCCTTTTAATTTCCATCGACGAACGGGTGTGGCAATCAATTGAATTAGGATGGTCTAATCCAACTGAATTTATTGGTGATGTTCGCACCTTAAAACCTAGGTCGAAATGGACCAAGGAAGAGTTAGATTCATCTTCTTACATGGCAGGGAATTAATGCTATCTTAATGCCTTATCTCAAACTGAATTCTCTCGCGTCTCGCATGTGAGACTGCGAAAGAAATCTGGGATGTTCTTCAGGTTACACATGAGGGAACTAACCTCGTGAAGATTCAGAAACTGCAAATGCTTACGAGCAAGTTTGACTCTATCTTAATGGCAGAAAACGAATCTTTCACGGACTACTATACACGATTGCAAGACATCATAAACTCATGTGCTAATCTGGGAGAGAAGATTCCAGAATTTAAGATTGTAAGAAAGATCTTAAGAACTCTTCCTGAACGATTTCGCCCAAAGGTTACTGCCATTGAAACTATTAAACACCCGGACGAAATACGTGTAGAAGAATTAGTTGGTTCATTACAAACTTATGAAATGACATTTACTACTAACAATTCTTCTGGAAAGGCATCCACTTCTAAGTCTTCAGGTTATGCGTTGAAAACAACTAAGGAAGAAGACGCGGATACATCCTCCTCAGACGATGACGAGAACCTTTCTATGGAGGAATTTGAGAAGCAGCTCGCTCTCTTGACAAGGAAGTTTCGCCGCAACTTTCGAAGGGGTAATTCAAGCAAATCTCCATCCTTCGGAAAGTCGAACAAAGGCAAGGGTACTTCAAGTTACAAGTCAAGAAAGCAAGAGAACTTCTCAAAGGATAAGAAAAGTTCAGAAGGACAACTACAATGCTTCAAATGTCGAGGCTACGGCCACATTGCAACGGAGTGTCCTAACAAGTATCCGGCAAAGAAGAAGGCGATGCAAGTCGTCACTTGGGATGACAAATCAACGTCAAATGAGTCGTCTTCGAGTGATGAAGAAAAGAGCTCCACCGCATTCCACGCGTCCGTATCTTCACCCTTCATGTGCTTTATGGCAAGTACATCCGAGTCGTTGTCCAACTCCACTGTTGAAAAGAATGCAACGGACAACGAATCGGATGATTCGGAAGGTGAAGATTTTGCTCTAGCCTACCACAGACTTTTGAGGGACTCAAAGAAAGTGGCTAAGCAAAACAAGAGTTTGAGAGGGAGAGTGCATGATCTCGAAGAAGAAGCAAAAAGAGCGACTTCTCTCTCAAACGCTCTTGAAGTGGAAAGGGAAAACCTGATAAAGGTAAATGTTTCCCTTCAAGAGTCCAATGAGCAACTTGAGAAGGAACATACAAATCTGGTGGATAACGCGAATCACTTCTCAAAGCTCTACAACGAGGCTCGACAGGATAACCTGGAAATGACAAAGACCATTTTCCAACTCAAGAATGACTTACAGCGATTCTCTTCAGGAAGGAGTAAGTTGGATAGACTTCTTGGTCTTGGTCAATCAAATCGGTTCGGCCTCGGATACACTCAAACTGGAAACAGTCCAAGTTCGAGTGAGACAGTTTTTGTGCCTCAGTCGGTATCTCCTCCTCCGACACCGGAATTCAAGACAAACAACGACAACAAACCTACTTCATCCTCTTTGGGATCGTCAAGATCTAAGGTATGTTTTCGTTGTGGTGTTTCAGGGCACATAAGAAGATATTGCAAGACGGGAGTCGAACGCTCATCTCAAGGACCTCTTGCAACAACTACCAAAAAGGCTCCTCCCCGAAAATCAAAGCAAAACTTTTCAAATGAAAAGAGACTTGGTAGTTCATCGCGCAAGACGATTTCATCAAGGAACAACAATCGCTATAACAAGACGCCTTCACCTAGGCATATAACTTCACGACCATTACTGACGCACTCCAAAAGGGTTTGGGTGCGCAAAGGTGAAATTTTCCCTTGTCTTGTTTCCAATGTTTCCTTGCATGCATATGATAGTTCGTCTTGGTATCTGGATAGCGGGTGTTCCCGTCACATGACCGGTGACAAAAATAGTTTTCAAAATCTTGAGAAAATCTCCGGAGGACACGTAGTTTTCGGAGACGGTCGATCTTCCAAAATTGTTGGAAAAGGGACGGTAGCTATTCCAGATGGCCCGATTTTGAAAAACGTCTTATTTGTTGATGGCCTTAAGACTAACCTCATAAGCATAAGCCAACTTTGCGACAATGGTTTTTCAGTTAACTTTTCATCTGTTGAATGCGTTGTAACTGATAAGGACCATGTCTTCTTTTTAAAAGGGGTTAGATCTGAAAACAATTGTTATGTTGTTCCTAATAAATTTTCTGAAAATTGTAACTTAGCCGCTTTGAATAATGAAACTCTTTGGCATGAAAGGCTAGGTCACTTAAATTTTAAGGAACTTACTAGAATTTCAAACAAGGACGTGGTCAAGGGGGTTCCAAAGCTTTTATTTAAACAAAACGTTGTGTGTGGTGGTTGCCAAAAGGGAAAACAGTCTAGGACTGCACACAAGAACTTGAACCACGTTGGTACAAAACGGCCCTTGGAACTTTTGCACATGGACTTAATGGGGCCGACCCGTCAACCATCTTTGGGAGGTGAATGGTACATTTTTTTATTGGTTGATGATTTCTCTCGGTTTTCTTGGGTAGCATTTTTAAAAGAGAAAGCTGATATGTTTGACTCTTTTCATGAGATTTGCCATCGTATTATGATTGAAAAGAATGAAAAGATCATTCGTGTTAGAAGTGATAGAGGTGGAGAATTCATAAATTCAAAATTCATTGATTTTTGCACTTCAAATGGCATTAAACATGAATTCTCGGCACCTTATACACCTCAGCAGAATGGTGTTGTTGAGCGCAAGAACAGGGTTGTTCAAGAGATGGCGCGTGTGATGCTTCATAGCCGGAATTTACCGCTACATTTTTGGGCTGAAGCCGTGAACACCGCTGTCTATGTCATTAATAGAGTTTACTTGCGCCCAGGAACTTTAAATACACTATATGAGCTGTGGTTTAGTAGAAAACCCAACATCAAATATTTTCGTGTCTTCGGGAGTCGATGTTACATTTTACGTGACCGTGAAAATCTTGGAAAGTTCGACTCTCGAAGTGATGAAGGGATCTTTTTGGGTTATTCTACGAATAGCAGAGCATATCGAGTATTTAACATTGAATCTAAGACGATCGTAGAATCTATAAATGTTAAAGTAGATGAAGCTTTTCACTTTGGATCTGGAAAATCTACCCTCGATATCTCTCTAGATGATGATTCTCCTGCTAATGCATCTTCTCATAATAATACTTCCAATATTAATGATGCATCTAATGGTTCTTCAAGTTTATCTGATGTGCAGGAGTCATCTCATGTATCTCCGAGTACTCCGTTTCAACAAACGTTACGAATCTCCAAGGATCATCCGGAATCGAATATTATTGGAGATCCACAAGAAGGAGTCAGAACTCGGAGGCAGTTGGTTTGTGGATTCGCTTGCTACGTATCTTTAATCGAACCAAAGAACATAGATGAAGCTCTTCAGGATGACTACTGGATTAAAGCAATGCAGGAAGAGCTCCATCAATTTGAGCGAAACAAAGTCTGGGAATTAACGAAGCCCCCAAAGCAACACAATGTGATAGGTACCAAATGGATCTTCAAGAACAAGAGAAATGAGGATGGTACTATCATCAGGAACAAGGCACGATTAGTTGCTCAAGGCTACTCTCAAGTAGAAGGTATAGACTTTGACGAAACATTCGCCCCTGTAGCTAGACTCGAGTCCATTCGTATACTATTTGCTATTGCTTGTCATTTTAAAATCAAATTATTTCAAATGGACGTTAAGAGCGCATTTCTAAATGGGTTTTTAAATGAGGAAGTTTATGTGGCTCAACCGAAAGGTTTTGTAGATCATAAACAACCTAACCATGTTTTTCGTTTGAAAAAGGCTCTTTACGGTCTGAAACAAGCACCGCGAGCATGGTACGAAAGGTTAACAAAGCACCTTTTGGAGAAGGGCTATACTCGAGGGGGAGCTGATAGGACTCTCTTTGTGAAGCATTATCAAAGCAATTTCATTGTAGCACAAATCTATGTCGATGACATTGTATTTGGCGCAATAAGAGATAATGATGCTTCTAAATTCGCGGAAACCATGGAAAGCGAATTTGAGATGTCCATGATGGGCGAATTGACTTATTTCCTTGGATTGCAAATTAAACAAAATGAGGAAGGTATTCACTTGAGTCAATCCAAGTATGCAATGGAGTTGGTCAAAAAGTTTGATCTCGAAAATTGTAAAGATTTTCCGACTCCAATGGGAACTAGCCACAAGGGACTTGGAAGTGAATCACATAGTGAGAATGTAGACGAGAAACTGTATCGAAGTATGATTGGAAGTCTACTTTACCTCACGGCTAGTCGCCCGGATATATCTTTTGGTGTTGGGATTTGCGCGAGATATCAATCAGCACCAAAGGAGGTTCACCTGAAAGCGGTGAAAAGGATCATCCGGTATATCAAAGGATCAATTAATTTCGAAATTTGGTATCCTATGGGAACAAGTTTGGATATTGTTGGATACTCAGATGCCGATTGGGCAGGATCAGTGGATGATCGGAAAAGCACGAGTGGTGCATGCTTCTATCTTGGCCATTGCCTTGTTGCATGGCACAGTAAAAAACAGAACTGCATAGCACTCTCGACTGCCGAAGCGGAATACATTTCAGCTGGAAGTTGCTCAACTCAACTCATTTGGATGAAAAGCGTATTGAGCGACTTCCGCATTTCAGCATCTTCGGTAACAATTCTTTGTGACAACACAAGTGCAATTAACATTTCTAAAAACCCTGTGTTGCACTCTAGAACAAAACATATTGAGCTTAGATATCATTTTCTGAGAGAGCTAGTTGAATCAAATACTCTTCAACTTTCATATATTTCGACTGAGGATCAATTAGCTGACATTCTAACAAAACCTTTGGATCAAAAACGTTTTATTCATTTACGAAAAGCAATTGGAATGCTTTCCTTGAAATAAACTTCTTTTTGAAACCTTTGCTTAGGATAGGTTTTGTATTTGTTTTTGTTTTGTTCATTATCTATGTTTGTACATAGGACATTAATTGAGCATAGATCATAATTGACTTTAATTGCATCTTTTCGCACATTTAGAAATTTATTATGCTTTTGCCATCATAATATTTCACTGTTGCAATGATCATTTATGTTAATTAAATCATCTTCTAAGTGATCAAAGTCAATTTCTCTCTCTCTATGATCTCTTGGTATAGTCATTATCTTATTTGACTGCTTAGTCGAGTATGAAATCGAGATCAATATTTGGTTGAATACTTTATATCTTAAGTAATTGATAGCCAATTGAGGGGGAGTCTTAGAAAAGTAAAATGCTCAAAAGATGTGGAAAGAGTTACATCCCAATGAGGAGTGTGAAAACTACCACCACATGGAGGAAAGAGCTACCACCTCGGTCGTCCGAGTATTGTGTGCAGCTACCACATGTATACCAAGCATGGTTGTTCAAATTTTTGATTAAGTAAAATGCATGTTGAAATACTTGACTCCGTCAAATTTCAAGGTTGGTATAAGGTGGGTTTTTTTTTAAAGAAAGATGCTCAAAGAGCCACTCTCTTCAACAGATTGTCTAGATACATTATCTATTATATTTGGGATTTCAAACATCTATTGATCTTTGTATTTCATTTTCTTTACTGAATTGATGATTTGATAAAGGCATTACTCATAAGATCAAGTTAGATGTAATTGAAGGTGTTCAACTTTAAGGGATTTAATTTTTGTAAATTTTTGTTTCATTTTTGGATATTATTGATAGATTTGGCATAATCTAATTCTTGTTGTATGAAACGATGATTTTTGTTTAAAGTTGATACACATTTGTGCTTACAATCTTTTTCTGGTTTTTCTTGAATTTCTCTGAAATTTTCTAAAGAAAAAGTTGGAGCCGATCCGGATCGGGCTAGATGATCCGGATCCCGAACGCAGGAATTCTTCTGCGGGCTGACGATCCGGATTGTATCTGCCGATCCGGATCCCGAACGCAGTTTCTCACTGCGGGTAGCCGATCCGGATCGCAGTTATGAACTGATCCGGATCGCGGCTAGGTTTTATAAAGAACAAAAGGGTTTTTGATTTCTTTTACTCCAATCTTTTGTTCCAAAGTTTCCAGAGCCTCTCTCTCTAGATTTCATCCTTCCTGGAAGCTTTCAAACTCAAGTTCTTCAACTCCAAGTAAGTTTTATTGATCAAAATCTCGGTTTTTCACCGTTTTTCTCTCTTCTTCCACAAACGTCATGAAATTCTTGGATCAACTTTGTTTGTGGATGGTTTTTGATCAAATTTCTTTTGAAATAAGAACTCTGGGTTGATTAGTTTTGATTATATGCTAGGTATTCTCCTGATTAACGGATTTTTAGGCTTCGATTTCTAGAATTTCAGTTTTAGGGCATATAATAAGGATTTTCGAAAATCATGCAATTGATCTATTTTTAAAAGTCCTTTTGCAAAACTAATTTGATTCTTAGTCTCTCTACATGATTATGATTGTTTGGGTACAATTTTTCAATCTTTGAAAATTAACAATTTTCTCATGTGTTCTTGAGTTGTTGCTCACAGGATTTTAACCTTCTTAAAGCACTTGGATCAATGGGATTCTCATGGATCATTCTCTTATTGGTCACTATGGTGCACACTCGGGCCACAAATAAGTTAAAAAGAGCTAAGAAAACACAACAAAAGGGTGAGTTTCTTGTGATCAGCGACACAGAAGTAGATTGTCACGAGGTAGATTGGACTGCATTGACAGATGATGATGACTCATTGCCTGAACAAAAGGCGTCCGATGCATCGAAAGAAAAAGCACCCATGGACAAAGGTAAAGCACCTATGACTGCACCAACCATCTCAGTGAAAAGGAAACGACTCGCTCGACGGTTTGGACGAGCACGAGGTTTCATGGCTAACGAACCGATTATTCCGGATTCTCCACCTCGGGAGGAACAAGTGTTCGTTAATTCGGATCGCCTAAGGGCATTTGAGAATCGTGAATGCATTGGTGAGAGACATGTCAATATAGAGGCTCTACGAGATCACTCTCCTGAGTTTGGCGTTCTAATTGAACAAGCAAACCTTATTCAAGTTTGTCGATTTCCAGAAGTGCTTGGATACTGTCTGCATCTTGTAAGGGCCTTCTATACAAATGCACGGCACCTTCGTGAAATTGAAAACGGTCCAATGGAATTTTACACGAACATCCAAGGCACAAAATTCAAAATTACTCCACAATTGATTGACGAGGTTTTGGGAATGCCTGCCAGCAAGACAGGAGTTAATTACTTGAAGGGAAAGGTTTTGACAAACACTGTGTGGCAAATGGTTATAAAGGGAATTTGTTTGGAAGGAACGCAATCAACGGAGAAATCGATCAGATCCAAGGAACTTCGTCTTGAGTACCGATTTCTAAACTTCATCACTTGTTACAATATCCTTCCAAATTTGCAGACGAAAGTTTTGAGATGGGATCGAATGCTATTTCTGTATCTCTTAGGACATCCGTCTGAGGCAATGGGATTGAATATCAACATTCCATACATTATTTGGAATAGAATGACAAGATATGTTGAGCACCCTCATCCCACAGAGAGAATTCCATTTCCACTGATTATAATGAGGATTTTGAAGAAATTTCAGGTTGACATTACCTCACCGACTTATCATCAATGTTTGGGCATGATCGATGAGTCCACCGTCGTGAAGTCACTTCACAAATTGCCCCATGTCACTCCAGTCCCAACAAGCGGAACGAAACCTAGTAGCAGCACTTCCGCGTCACCATCACAACCAGCACCCACACCAGCGGATGAAGCATCAGTCTCATCCATCTACAAAGAACAACAACGATTATCAGTTGAGCAGGAACAGATCTCGAAGGCACAGACGAGAATCTCCAATGAGCTCGAGCTCATCACGGCAGCTCACATTACCTTAACTAAGAAGATCAATTCTATGAACAAGCTGGTGAAAAAGATGTTCTCAAAGATGGGCTGCACGAGCTCTGAAGACTCCGAATCTGATGACTGATTCCTTCTTTTTATTCTTTTGCAGATTTTTAATCTTTTTGTGCAGGTTTTTCAGTTTTTAGGACTTACTTTTAGTTCTAGTTCTTAAATTTCGGAACATCTTCGTTGATACTTTTTTTAACTCTCCTTCAATTTTTTTGGTAACTTTGGCTTTGTTTGTGACAAAAAGGGGGAGAGAGTTTAGAGAACTTGAACAATGATATTGTGAAAATTGTGATCTTGTATACATCAATGATGAACAATGATGACTGCATCAACGTAAGTGAACATCAAGGGAACTTGAACAATGATTGTGAAAATCTTGATGATGAAGATTTTGTATACATCAAGGTAAGTATCACTTCAACTTCAACTTTGGTTTTCATCTTGTGATTGTTTGCATGTCTCGACTAACTATTCGACTAACTATTTGGGCATGTAATATGACTAACAAGTTGATGTTGGACTAACTTTTTGTGACATTTGGTTTTTAATTGCATAGAAGATATGTTGGTTTTTGACTATGATTCTCTTACATATCTGAATTCTCAAATGTCATGATGATCAGATAAACTCTATCTCTGTACTAGGTTTTGTATGCTAAATATTCTTGAGGTATCTAACGATCTCTTTTTGTCAAGAATGATTTCTTTGTGCAGAGAGTACAGATGTCTAAGTCTAGAGTCTGTTTTAGGAGTTTATCTCATGTTTTTAAATTTTTGGATCTCCATTGTAAATTTTTGTTGTATGGTGATAGCAACAAAAATATCTTTTTGAATTTTCTTTAGTGGATCTGTGTTTTGTCACGAAACCGCTAAAGGGGGAGATTGTTACGGATTTTGAGTTGGCGTAGTTTCGTGAAAGTCTCAAGTCTTGAAGATTGAAGGTGAAGAAAGTTGGATCATTTAACTCAATCTCAAGAAAGAAGAATTCAAAAGGATCAGGTATGTTTTACTAAAGATTTTGTGTGATCCGAATACTTCTTGTAGTGTAGAAACACTTGGAAGAATCTTTCATTGCATAAAAATCAAAAACTGGACTTGGGACATGTTCAGGATCCGGATCAGGTTGTTCGATCCGGATCCCGAAGGTGGTTCGTTCATACACCAATTCAATCCGGATCGTAGCCTCTCTTGATCCGGATCCCGAACACTGAGTTTACCATCTTCCTTGAACGATCCGGATCAGGCTTCGCAATCCGGATCCCGAACGTTGATGTTTGGTGAACTGTATGAACGATCCGGATCAAGCACTTCGATCCGGATCCCGAACCTTCGTTTTTCTGGAATTGCCTGACTCGTTACGACGATCCGGATCACAGCTAATCCGATCCGGATCGCCGTCCGTAAAATCTCCAGAAATGTTAGGTTTTTGATTCTTATCTCCTTCCTAGGGTTTCTAACATATAAATAGACCCTATGACTCTTTTTCTAGGGTTAATCCGAAAAAGAGGCCGAAAATAAAAATAGCCGTCATTTTCATATATACGCCTCTAGATCCACATATAGAGAAGAAAGAAAATCATTAGAGAATACTCTATGTTTCTTCATCTATATTGATTAGTTTGATTCTAGGCTTTCATACTCACATCTTGAGTTGAATCAAACTAATGAATACTTAGATGGTATTTCCGATCTATCTTTGATCTAAGTATTCGGCGGATCATCACCACCCAAAAACAACGATTTACCCCAAAAATCGGCGCGTGGATTCGCGTGTCCTTGTGGATTCAAGGTTCAACCGCTCTCGTGGATTCGGAGCGAGGCACGTTCGTGGATTCGAAGGGTGCTATTGGGTGAAGACCGTGTATTCGGTCGGACGTCGTGGATTCGACGTTGGACGCCGTGGATTCGGCGTTGGGCGCAGATCGTGGATTCGAGAAGCGTCGCGGAGCGAGCGGAGAAGATCCTCTAGGAGCGTATGGAAAAGGTTGAGTCGTAATTGTGTACGGTAAATCACCTTGTACGTGTTTTAATTCTAGTGGATTTCTGCCGTGTTATCGGTCCCGTGGTTTTTTACTCCGGTGATGGAGTTTTCCACGTAAAAATCTTGCGTATTATTTTTTATTTCCGCATTGGGTTTTTATCGCAACGATTTTTGAGTGTTTATACGTTTACACCTATTCACCCCCCTCTAGGTGTTTTTTCCCCTATTTAGATCCTTATTACATATAACCCAACACGAGGTGGGCGGTTGTTGCTTACCTCATTTTTGACAAGCTCACTGGGATTATTAGAACTCCCCTAAAATACAATTGATGAAAACCATTGGGACAAACTAATAGGACAAACTAACAGGACAAACTAACAGGACAATTGATGAGAACCATTGGGACAACTAACAGGACAATTGATGAGAACCGCTGGGACGAACTCTCCTAAAATTTAATATAACCCCACACATAACTTATATTGGGACACTGTGATTGGGACAAAGGCTATAATCTCGCATGCAATAACTTTTATAACAATCAATCTTTTTAAAATAAATATTTGACACTTTTCTACAGCTTTTAAATAATGGCATGCTTTCTTGCTCATCTAGTTAGCCACTATTTATTGCTACACTATCATCTTGGGATTTGTACATGTTTCATTGTTGTCCTGTGCATCCAGAGGCTTGTTGCTCAAGTGTGAGCAGGGGTTTGGGATAGTGTAGTCGAGATTGCATTAGATTGTGGATTTGTGGGGTATTGCGGTAACCGCGGACAGTAGGCGGTCGACCAGAGGTTTATCCTTGCATCAGATTGGGGTTGAGTCTGGTTTATTGCATCAGCTGGGGATTGGGTTTCTGTAGTGGATGGAGTTTCCCACTTTGATCAAAGTTATGATCCAGTCCTGCTATATTGAGATATGTGCTACAGAGATACTTGAGATACTGATGACAGAGATGCTTTACTCGTGTGGGTCGCTCCCCTCTGGTGCCACTCCGGAGGTGGGCTTTCTCAGACCCAGCCGTGTGTGCCGGTCTGATACTTATGTTGGGATGCGAGCCGTGCGAGCCGATCCCGCGGTTTCGAGCCGTGTGTGCAGATTCCGCTGAGTAGGCAGTACCAGTTGTTACTGGTGTCTAGATTGGGTTTATTTGGACAGATACCATTTCTGATGCATGCATACAGTTTTGACAGCATAGTAGTGGTAGTTTTCCTGTTTCAGCATCTTATGTATTTTACCACTTCCCTTTTTCCCTTTTGCCTCTAGTAGTCCTAGTGGGTGCGTCAGAGTTGAGGTTTACCCACTAGGGGAGGCTGCTGGTTTATCTGGTAGTTCTCACCCCCCATTGTTATTTTCTGTTTCTTTCTTCTCCTTTATTTTGCAGAGTCATCTGCAGGAGCTGCTAGGCCTTCGGCAGCGGATCGAGGTAAGGGGATCGCCGAATAGATAGATCTCCTGTGAGATTGCGAGCTGTAAATAGACGATGTACCCTTCACTCGGACTGTGGTATTCTCCTTTTATTTGGGTATGGCTTCCGCCAGCGGGTTGTACTATTTGGTGAGCTGAGAGATTATTGTACTTATTACAGCTTTATTTGTAGTTCCAGTCTGAGATACTATGTGGTTCTTCTACTTCAGCTCTGATTATGCTCTTTTATTGTTCATATTATATCGGAGCAGGTTACCAGCGCTTCGTGTACTCGGGAAATCCCGTGTGCACGGCGGATCTGTTGGCGAGCCCGGGTTCCGGGGCGTGACACACTAGGGGAGGCTACTGTTTTTATAGTAGTTCTCACCCCCATTGTCCTTCTTTTTGTTCTCCCTATTTTGCAAAGTCCTCTGCGGGAGTAGCTGGGCCATCTTCGGCAGATCGAGGTAAGAGGATAGCGGACTAGATAGTCGTCTACACCGTCTGCGAGCATAGCAGTATTTTGATTGTATCCCCTATACACTCAGGCAGTTGTATTTTCTTTTATTTGGGGTCTGGTTTCGGCCAGCTGGTTGTATTTTTTTGGTAAGCTGGGAGAGACATATGTATTTATTTGAGAGTTATTGTACTTTTATTTTCAGCTTTGGTATGAGAAGTATTAGTTTCAGTTCAGCTCTGTTTTTATGCTCTTTTATTATTATCTGTTATATCTGAGCAGGTTGCCAGCACTTCGTGTACACGGAAAATTTCATGTGCACGGCGGATCTGTGGACGGGCCCGGGTTCTGGTTTACACCCGGGGCGTGACAATTGTACCCTTATTGTGGATTGAGAACTTGTATGTTAAGTCACCCATGATGTTATTGGAATCTACATGATGTATGGTACATATTAAGTAAATGAGAGCTTTATGTTGGAATGATCCATGCTTATGATTGAGAATCATATTGTGAGGACCCGAATTCCCACCTAATGATTACTGTTACATTAGCAGCTTATGGAGGCCTATGTGGTGTGTCGGCGGTGTTTGTGCGCGTATTGGACACAAGTGTTGGACTTAGTGTGTAAAATAGATCACGAGTGCATTCGGATGCCCCGTCGAATTTTAGAGGTGGTTTTGTGCGAAATGGACATTAGATTTGGATTCAGTGCGGAAAAACGATAGAAATCGACTACTTGGTTGTATTTTTCTGAGTCCGGACACCCGAAAACAGACACCCGAAAGATTTCAGTATTTTTGGGTGCACGGTGGACCGGTGGACCGAGGAGAGTGCCACATGGCGGCTTCCTGTTAGTATCGTACGCCACGTGGCGGAGCGGGGTCGCGGCGCAGTGGGATCGGCCCACGGGAGCAGGCGCGGGCAGCGCGCAGGCGCGGCAGGCGCGCGGGCAGGGCCACGAGCGA
The DNA here is from genome assembly GCA_029204045.2 of Tillandsia leiboldiana. Taxonomy (NCBI): domain Eukaryota; kingdom Viridiplantae; phylum Streptophyta; class Magnoliopsida; order Poales; family Bromeliaceae; genus Tillandsia; species Tillandsia leiboldiana. The sequence goes on along the minus strand of CM055071.1, from coordinate 12,145,275 downwards.
GCGCGGTGCAGCGGGGGCGGCGTGCCACATGGCGTCTTCCCATTGGCCCGCTATGTATACGTGGCAGTAGAGGAGTTGTTGACGCATTAGGCGCGGTCCACGGAAGCTTGTGCGGGCGCCTCAGGCTGCGTGCCAGGCAGGGTGGCAGGCGGCGGGCGCAGGCGCACGTGGGCGCGGCGACCGAGCTGTTGACACGCGGGTTCCCGCGCGTGGGCGCGTCACGTGTCGGCGCGTGGTTGGCTGGCGCCAGCCACCGCGCGCACTGTGCAGGGCCACGCGGCGCTGCGTGGAAGGCCCGCTTTGTTGTTGCCTGTTTCAGGGTGACGTGGCGCAATGGCAATGTTTCGGGCGCTCATCGCAGGGGGACCCCGTGGGGGATTCGGGCGCCCGAATGTGGTCCGAGCGCCTGAATCCTGCGACAAAGTCGGTATTTTTGGATTTGTTGGGCTGGGCCCATAAATAGGCCCAGTACTGCTTCGTTGCGGGGTTTTTTGGCCGGTTTCTCACAGAGGCTTCTACAGGAGACTTCATCCTCTACAAGTGCTTCATCTTGTGGAGGATTCCCGGATTTTTTGGAGGTCGCGACATCAGCGATTTCTGCGACGCGGCGCACTTCGACGCTCCTTCGATATTAGCTTCTACCGTCGCATTTCGGTGCGCGAGGCCCCCTGAGCTACCCCAATAGAATTTTGAGCCGATTTTCATGGCAGCGCATTCATGAGAGGTACGCCTTCGATTTCTGTGTTGAGCACTTTGCTCCGTTTTGGGTTTTTGGCACGGTTCCTGAGGTATCTTTTGACCCTATTGTATTGCTGCGAGGTATAGGATAGTAGTGGAGTATTGTTAGGATTTCTCGGCCTACGGGCATCAGAACGAGATGTATGAGGACTCGATGGGCATTTACACTTCGAGGGAAATGTGCTCGTATTTTTATTGAAATTTTTGGAGGACTATTCGAAGGTGATAATTAACCTTCTTTGGGACTGATTTTTCTGTAGACTTCGAGAGAAACTGAGTACCGAGGGTGCAGTTTCAATGGATTTTGATGGTGAGTGACTGCGCACTTCACCGACTTTAGCTTTTCCTGCGGAAGCGATTCAGGTGGGTTGCTTCGTCTCCAGAACCGGTGGACGGTTCTCTAATTCTATCTGATAGATTGCATGCATTTTAGGGTACAATGTATGTGGTCGAGGGGTAAGCTTAGGAATGGTAATTGTATAAGGAATTGCAAGTTAATTATTCATGTTATGACTTATGGGAACTTGCAAGATCTATATATCCTTGATGATGATTAAGGAAAGCTTACCTAAGGGAATATTGCTCTTTTGATTATTAGCATGCCATGTTAGCACATAGCCTTTATGAGATATGATTACTCGATGGGGTGGGATGACATATCTATGTTCGGGTATCACTCTGATGATTTAGGATGGACCTAGATTGTGGACAGGTGTTGTTAGTTAGTGAGTTTGGCATGTGGTTATACCCTCGTGGAGCTATTATGTGATTTACTCCCTTTTATCTTTCTTGAGGACAATGCATGCTTGTATGGACATCTAGATAGGCAATCTTTTATCGCTACACTATCATGTTGGGACTTGACTTAGGAGAAACCATGCTTGTTTCTTTTCTCCTTTTTAGTCAGACTTGTGATACATGTTGCTCGGGTTCGAGCAGGGGTTTAGGATAGTGTAGCCGAGATTGTCGAGTTGGATTGGTTATACCAGATTGTGGGTTTGTGGGGTATTGCGGCGACCGCGGATATTGAGCGGTTTACCGGATATGTACTTGTGCATCAGATTGGGTATCGGATTTCCTTTAGTGGATGGAGTTTCCCACTTATTGTTTACTGTTGTATCAGATTGGGGATTGGGTTTCCCTTTAGTGGATGGGTTTTCCCACTTTGATCAGAGTCGTGATCCAGTCCTACTATATTATGATACTTATGATACCTGCGACAGTGATACTTTACTCGTGTGGGTCGCTCCCCTTGAGTGCCACTCCGGAGTAGGCTTTAGACCGTGACGGGAGCCGGTCAGTTGGATAGTTGGAGATACTGAGTTCGTGAGATTGATGACAGAGCAGGCAATACCGGGTTTTATACCGGTTCATTTGATTGGGTTTATTCAGACAGATACTTTTATTGTTGCGCTCGTGCCTGGGGGCTGAGTGGAGTCTGGTAGCTGAGATTAGACCAGTGCTAGTGTTGTTGGGAGCCGTTTGGATTGACGGTGGACCCGTGTCGTTGAGAGTACTTCGACCGTGTGCGAGATGTTTAGGATCTTGAGTCTATCCGTTCTGAAAGAGAGCGTGGATTTCGACTATAGCCTCCAGGTGCCACTATTCGATAGCGAGTTAGTCCGATTGGACACCCTACGTGGATAAACTTGGGAGACGCAAGCTTGATTGGACCAGATGTGGCAGTCAGCTCGATTGGGTCGATTGTGCACCTCGTGTGCGAGTGGTTGCATACCTTTCATTGGTTTTTTCCCATTTGAGCATTTAGATAGAGGCATGGTAGCTGTAGAGTATCTCCAGCTTTCTTGTTCAGTTTTTACTGCATGGTTATCTTATGCTTCTAGTACACTTAGTGGGCAGACCATCGGGCCTGGTGGCGGTACCCACTGAGAACTCCCTTTTTGGTGTAGTTCTCACACCCGTTGGGGATTTTCCCCCTCAATTTTCTTTCCTCTCCCTTGTTTTTCAGAGTCTTAGCGGGTGTTGCTGATTCTGTGGTTGGTGTTTGAGGCGAGGGAGTCGCGAGCTAAATCCCTACCCGTCTGTGGAGAGTAGCGGCACTCCTTTATTGGAGATCCTGAGTACAGTCAGTAGACTAGTTTTATTTCCATTTTTGAGAGACTATTGTATTGTGAGGATCTGACTTGTACTGAGAGCCTGTACACTGATGTATTATTTCAGTTTACCTCCCTGTTGAGTTCTGGGTTATTGTATCAGACGATTTTGTATATGATCATATTTGGGAGATGGATATTGTATCATTATTTCCAGTTGTACAGATGGTTGGATTTTAGTTTTACAGCAGTTTTATTTTATAGCTCTGATATCTGTTTAGCCGTAGTTCCTTTTTTTGCAGGTTGGACGTTTCGCCTATGCGGGGTTTTGTATAGGCGGCGGATCTGTTGGCCAGCCCAGGTCGCAGTTTCGACCCCGGGGCGTGACACATATGTTAGAATGATCCATACTTATGATTGAGAATCATATGTTAGAATGATCCATGCTTATGATTGAGAATCACATGTAGGAATGATCCATGCTTATGATTCAGAATGTGATGGCCCAAATCCTCGTGTAGCTTGCCCCTGTGGTCCGCAGCAAAAAACACCTATTATTGGTGTACTGGGTCCGTAACGCACAAAACAGACGCGTTAAACGGACTTAGCACGGAATTAGATCATGTTGCACTTCGACTGCCTTTGCCAAAATTTTAGAAGTGGTTTCTCGCTAAACGGAGGCCGGATTTGGATTGAGCGTGGAAAAATGTTGGAAATTGGCTATTTGCTTGTATTTTTCTGAGTCCGGATGCCCAAAAAGGGACACTCGGAAGTTTACCGCGCATTTTGGTGCAGGGGGGTGTTGTGGACCGGCGGGCAGGGGGGCAGACGGGCAGGTGGCAGCGACGTGCGGGGGGAGGCGGGCAGGTGGGCGCCCGTACGCTGGGGCGCCACCTGCCTCGCTTTCCTATTCGGGCCACGTGGCGTGGCCCAAGCGGCCCCGCACCCGCTATCCCCTGTTCGGGACACGCGGCGCGCCCGAAGTGATCCGGGCGCTGCGCGGATGAGGGGCCGGTGGTGCCTGTTCGGCGCCCGAATTATTCGGGCGCCCGAATTATTCGGGCGCCCGAAAAGGTACCCCAAACCTTGATTTTTGGTATTTTTTGTGATTTGCCTTTAAACAGGCCTCTTCTCTCCCTCATTTCAATTTTTCGGGAGGAGTTTTTCATAGGGGTTTTTGGCAGAGCTCTTCCTCACCCTATGTGCTACATTTCCTAGGATCTTGGGAATTTTTGGAGGCCGCAGCATTGACGATTTCAGCGATTCCGCGCACTTCGACGTTCCTCTTTCGGTGGCTTTCTCCGTCGCAGTTCAGTCCGCGGGCTACCGTGAGCTACCCTGAGAGAGTTTTTTGGCCGATTCTTGTGCCAACGTTTCCATGACAGGTGGGCCTTCGTTTTCTATATTTACCATTTCCCTCCATTTTGAGTTTTTGTTGGGTTTTTTGGAGTATCTTTAGATCCCCTTTTTCTGCAGTAATTTCTAGACAACAGAGAAGAGATCATGCCTTTTCTCGGCCTACGAGTGTCGGAACGGGGAGTTTAAACATGATTTGCATCTGCATTTCCCGAGGATTGTAGTCGTGATTTTTCTAGAATTTTTGGAGGACTTTTCGTAGGTGAAAAATTATAGTTTTTGGGACTGTTGTGCAAACAGCAAGATACATATTTTTTGGGACTAAATTTTACACTGTGTTCGGATGTTGTTACAGTTTTTGCTGAGATTTTGGTGCTTCGCAAGGAAAGAGGAAGTTGGAACGTTTCATCATGATCGAGGTGAGCATTTTCCCGTTTTGGCCCGGGACAGAATTTGTGCTCGTTTTCACATCTACACTATTGTCGCGTGCTCGCTGATTTTCGCACTATATTGTTGGATAACACTTCACCGTTTTACTCGCCACCGTTGATCCGGGAAGAGTTTTTGGGAGATTTTGGATTCGTTGGGACCGTAGATGCTGAGGGAACGCGCACGGCAGATTTCAGCCTGATCGGATTTCAGATTTGCGCGTTCCTGGTGGGTTGTTGAGAACCTTTTTTTACGACTTACTCACTAGGGCTATTAGGGTGATTCCCGACACATTGTATATTGTTGCACCACCCCATTGTGGATCATGCATGGATGAATTATTCTGGTTATTTCTTAGCTTATCTATGTGAGATTAGTACTTCATGAGTATATATGGAAAGCACGTGTTGTTGATTAGTGATTATGACATATTGGCCTACTGCTATGTGTAAATGGTACTTGATACTTTCCATTCCCTGTTATTCAAGAACTATTACATGCTTGTATGGATATCTAGATAGGCCACCTTTTATTGCTACACTATCATATTGGGACTTGACTTAGGAGAAACCATGATTGTTCCTTTCCTCCTTTTTATTTAGACTTATGATTCATGTTGCTCAGGTTCGAGCAGGGGTTTGAGATAGTGTAGTCGAGATCATTGAGTCTAGGAGAGGTTGTACCAGATTTTGGACTCGTGGGGTGTTGCGACAACCACGAATATTAGGCGGTTGAGGGGATGTGGATTATTCTACCAGATTGTGGACTTGTGGGGTGTTACGGCAACCGCGGACATTGGGCAGTTGACCGGATGTTGCTTTTAGCATCGGATTGGGATCGGGGTTTTGTTAGTGACATGGAGTCTCCCACTTTGAGCATAGTCGTGACTAAGCCCTGCTATATTGAGATATTTGTGACATGGTTACTTTACTCGTGTGGGTCGCGCCCCTCGAGTGCCAGTCCGGAGGTAGGCTTATGACCGAGCCACGTGTCGGTCCATTGGTTACCTAGGGATTCGAGCCGTGTGCCGATTCCGCTACTAGGTTCTTGAGTTCGACAGCAGAGCAGGCAGTACCGGGTTGTATACCGGTCCATCTGAATGGGTTTATTTTGGCAGATACTATTACCGATGCATGCATACAAACATTTTATTTGGTATTGCATTAGAGTCTTATTAGTGGTAGTTTTCCCTTATCAGTTGTCTTTTTAGCTTACTACTTTACTTTCCTTTTGCCTCTGGTAGACTTAGTGAACACGTCGAATTTTGAGGATTTACCCACTGGGGACTACTAGTTTTATCAGTGGTTCTCACTCCTATTGTTGTTTTCCCTTTTTCTCCCCTTTATTTTGTTGAGTCTTCTGCAGAAGCTGCTGTGCCTTCGGCGGTTTATCAAGGTAAGGGGATCGCTGTGTACATAGATATTCTGCCTGACTGTGAGAGTGCAGCTAGACTTTTGGTGTACCCTTTTTTCCCAGACTGATGTACTTTTATCTTTGGGTCTGGCTTTTGCCAACTAGTTGTTTTATTTTGGTGAGCTGGGAGAGATTATTGTATTTATTACAGTTGTATTTCACTTTCACTTTCAGTTTCAGTATAAGATGTTATAGTTTTTAGTTTAGTTCTATTTTTGTGCTATTTTATTGCTTAGCTTATATCTGAGCAGGTTTTTTGGCGCTTCGTGTACGCGAAAAATTTCGTGTGCACGGCGGATCAGTAGACTGGCCTGGGTTCTGGTTTACCCCAGGGGCGTGACAGATTAGGTTGGTATCAGAGCTTATGGATAGGTCAGTTGGGACTTAGGAAACCGTAGGCTTTTGGCAGACCCTAGGATGATAGGGCGTGAGAGACGTGACATTTTGCAAATATTGGTGATTTATTTATTTGACTCTTCTAGTGAGTGGAGAGTGATCGACATATCCTATTTCTGTTGAACAATTATGTTGGCTGCAGACAACATAAAGTTACAGAAATAGGGGGATGTCTTTGACTTTCTCTAGATTGGGTCGAGCGTGTTTGTGTTTCTGACTCGTATTTTTCTGGTGGCAGGATGCCTCCCCGTCGTCATTTTTCCACCTGGGGTACCCCCACACCCTCAGAGGAGCCTGACCAGGCGGTATCCGCCGAGCTAGGGGAACTGCGGGCCTTGGTGACCCATTTAGTGGCTAGGAGCTTTCGACAGGACCAGCGCCTTGAGAAACTGCTGGCGCAGAGGGGTGACATGGCGGTCGGAGAGAGGGCTGGGACACCAGAGCAGGGTTCGGAAAGGAAACACCCTGCCCCGGATGATGAGGGATAGACCTGTGGATGGAGACCACCCCGACCACCGCGGCCTCGGTCCCAGGGTCGTGGTCGTTCAGGCCAGCGGAGGCCTGAGAGGTCGGAGAGATTACAGCTTAGTTAGAGGCAGCAGCGACAAGCTGACAGGTGTATCTTTTGCGGGGGCCAGTATTTCGCCAGTACTGTGATCAGCGGTGGGGGCGCTTCTACCTCTATGGACAGTTTGGGCACATTCGAGCTGCGTGCCCCCTTTGGACATCTACTTTACCCTCTCTGGCATCTGCCCCTTTTGGATTCCAGAAAACTTATAGGTGCATTTTCTGTGGGAACCAGCATCCACCTTACTCTTGTGATCAACGTAGGGGACATTGTTACCGGTGCGGGCTGTCTGGACACCTGCGGGCTTCATGCCCCCTACTGACATTTGCGGCACCAACTTCGACTTCAGTTCCTACTACTTCCCGGCTGAGACTAGGAGTTTTACCGACAGATCTCCAGGCAGACTGAGCTGCGTCTCCCAGCCTATCTAATTGGAGACAACCGCTGTCACGCCCCGGGTGTAAACCAGAACCCGGGCCCGTCCACAGATCCGCCGTGCACACGGAATTTTCCGTGTACACGAAGCGCTGATAACCTGCTCAGATATAAAACAAGTAATAAAGGAGCATAAAACAGAGCTAAACTAAAACTAATACAACTCAGACAAATGCTGGAAATGAAAGTACAGTAAGCTCTCAAAAATATACAAGTGTCTCTTCCAGCTCACGAAATATACAACCAGCTGGCCGCAGCCAGACCCAAAAAAAAGGGAAAATACAACCGTCTGAGTGTACTGGGGATACATCAAAACTACAAAACTCCAACTCGGGGCAGCAGCTATCTAATCAGCGATCCTCTTACCTCGATCCAGGGAAGAGGGTCCCGCGACTCCCGCAGAAGACTCTACAAAACAAAGGGGAAAAGAAAAGAGAAAACAGTGGGGGTGAGAACTACTATAAAAACAGTAGCCTCCCCTAGTGGGTAGACCTCAAACTCAGAAATACCCACTAGGACTACTAGAGGCGAAAATGAAATAAAGGTAGTATGCTAAAGGTAAGTCTACTGATGATAAAGCTACCCCTAGTATGCCTCTAAAATGCCTAGCTGTCAAAATCGCTAGAAGTATGCATCAGTATGTCAAAACCTGGCCAACCAAACCCAATCACTACACCAGTCAACACTGGTACTGCCTGCTGTACTGTCAACTCGAGAACCCAGTATCTGATCGGCACACGGCACGATCCTCAAAGTACCCAATCGACCGGCACACGGCTCGGCCCTAAGCCTACTCCGGAGTGGCACTCGAGGGGAGCGACCCACACGAGTAAAAATATGTAACCATAAGTATCTGATGTAGCAGGACTGGATCAAGACTCTAAACGAGTGGGTAAGACCATCCACTAAAGAAGCCCGATCCCTCACCTCCAATCTGATGCAATAATAATAATACTAGTAAGCCGGTCAACCGCCCACAGTCCGCGGTTGCCGCAACACCCAACCATCCATCCCCGACTGTCCCAACTCTGAACATCTGAACTACACAATCCTCTACAACTAGACTACAGGAGAATGAATAGAAAGCATGGTTTCTCCTAAGTCAATTCCAGCATGTATGTGTAGCAGAAAAAGGTGGCCTAGCTAGATGACCATTGAAGCATGCAAAGTCCTTTACTTGATAAACCCCTTTCAATTATTCTAACATATGCAACATTAAATGTTTGGGAAATCCCGATGTACATGTGGCATGATATACGATACATGATACAATTTAGATGCACAATTAACTAGCAAGTACCCCTTTTACAACATGCATTCTAACCACATGCCCAAACCTTTCCTTAACACACAATATGATATGGCTATAGCATTCTTTCCAACTAATTAAATTGCATATCTAAACATGGAAACACCACTTACTAACTTGTAGCCTGCTAACAATGCAAGTATTAGCAAAGGAACCTTAATCTCATGCAAGCATGCTAGATACATTCATATTTAATAACACATAAGCGTGGCATTCCAATAGGCCTAGTGACATTCACAAGTAGGAGGTTCGCAACATCACCCACCTCGAGCGCTATTCCAAAATTCCCAAAGGCGAAGTCCAATATCAGTCCAACACACCACCAATCTGTACAAAATACCCCAAAGGAAAAATACATAAGCTAAACATCCACACTTTCCAAAATCTGTCCCCCAAATCAGCAGTCCACAATTCACTAATTTTTACCTGCGAATAACGCCCAGAAAAATCCAAGAAAAATACTATCGCGATCCTTGCGACGAGCCCGTCGAAACGAGTACCTGCACGCCCAATTTGGAGTTTCCTACGCTGAGATAAAAATCCGACAAGGGGTACACCCCAAATCCAAACTGCACTAAATTCCTGTAACAAGGAACCACAGAGAAAGGAGATTCTCACCCTCGAGTAAAATTCAGAAAATTCTGAGAAAAATCCAGGAGACTCCTTGCGAAGCGTAGATGAAAATTGCCTTTTGAATCGCCTCGTTCCGACGCCTGAGCGAAAAGATATGGCAAGAACACTGCGGTGCTGTCCCAAAAGTCCGCGAAGAAAAAGGGTCAAATGGGTGCTAAGGAAACTCCAAGATCAGCACGGAAATCGAGGAACCATAAAACACAGGAGTTGAAGCCCTACCTGTCGTGAGTCCAACGGCGCAAGAATCGGCGAATTCCGAGGTCGGGGTGGGTCGGAGGAGTCCAAACACTGAGAAGGGGCGAAGAGGATTGCCGGAGAACAAGCGTCGCGCCGCGCCGTAAAATGGTGAACCTCGGGATGCGTGCCTCCAAAAATCTTCAAACTTCTCCAAAGGGTAGAGCTCTGAGAGAGGAGGAATCTCTGTGAAGGAAGCCCAGCGAAAAAAGTCCAAAAAAAGCTAAAGGGGCGAATGGGGGGAGCTATTTAAAGGCCCAGCCCAAATAGCTAAAGGGCCGGTTTTCGGGCGCAGTTTCCGGGCGCACTGCGCCCGGAAACCGGGTTGTACAGAACCCGTCCGACGCGCCCGAAAGTTTCTGGGACGGCCACGTCGCCCCGAACAGGGGACAACGGATCCCCGCGGCCCGCAACACGCCACGTGGCCCCCCGCAGTCAGCGGGGGTAGGTACGGCCGGCCAATCCCGAGGCGACGCGTGTCGCACTCGAGTGCGGCCGACCGCCCCGCCTGGCGCCACTGTGCGCGCACGTGCGCGCACAGTACCGAGGCGCCCTCCCCCGCGCACCCGTGGACCGCGCCCACGTGGGCCGACGAATCCGAAGCCGCCACGTGTCATGCGCCCGGTCCACCGCAAACCCGCAATTCCAGTGAGCCGTGCCGCGTGCGCCCGCCTACCAGGGCACGCCACGCGTCCACCCGCCGCGGTCCATGCACCGCCGCGCCACTGCGTGGACCCAGCTGCGTGAGCCGGCCAATAAAAGGCCGCCACGTGGCTCGGGCCGGTCCACGTGTCACCCCCATGCACCGAAAATCCCCCAAATCTTCCGGAAGCCCGCATTTGGTCATCCGGACTCCAAATTCAACAAGCAAATAGCCGTTTTCAAGCGTTTTTCCGCGCTGAATCCAAATCCAACCTCAGATTGGCCCAAAACCTTTTCTAAAATTCGGCAATTACAGCCGAAGGCCAATTCCGCTATCAAAGTCTCACGAGGTCCATCTGTGGCACCCCTTCGATGCACCATGGGCCAGACACACCAACACTAGGTGTTCTACACAGTGGATTCATCGGAAAGTCGCAAGGGGGAAACCCAGTACACTACATCCTCCCCTACAAGAAAAAGTTTCGTCCTCGAAACAAAAGTCATACCTCAGGTGGCGGCCTCAAACAAGTGGGGGTGAGCATCCATCATCGCTGACTCCAACTCCCAGGTAGCCTCGCGCTCGTCATGACTGCTCCAGAGGATCTTCACATAAGGGATGGCTCGACTGCGCAACTCCCTAACCTCGCGGTCCAAGATCCTCAACGGCCGCTCAACATAGCTCAGGTCCTCAGCAACCTCCAATGGGGTGAAATCGATGACATGGGACGGGTCATGAACATACCTCCTCAGCGTCGATACATGAAACACATTGTGAACACCTGAAAGCCTGGGAGGAAGCGCAAGCCTGTAGGCAACTGGCCCTAAGCGCTCCAACACCTCAAAAGGTCCAATATAACGAGGGCTCAGTTTCCCACGAACACCAAATCTCCGAATCCCCTTCGAAGGCGAGACTTTCAGAAAAACATGGTCACCCACCTGAAACTCTAAGTCTCGCCGTCGAGTATCAGCATAACTCCTCTGTCGACTCTGGGCGGTCCCTAGGTGTCGTCGTATCAATCTGACCTTTTCCTCTGCCTCTAACAGTAGATCAGGACCCAAAGTCTTCTTCTCACCCACGTCACTCCAATAAAGGGGTGACCGACACTTGCGTCCATACAACGCTTCAAACGGAGCCATCTGAATGCTCGCTTGATAGCTGTTGTTGTACGCAAACTCAACTAATCCCAAGTGTCGGTACCATCCTCCTCCAAAGTCCAGAATGCATGCTCTCAACATATCCTCGAGGGTCTGAATAGTGCGCTCTGACTGCCCATCGGTCTGTGGGTGGAATGCTGTACTAAATCGGAGCTGCGTCCCCAAGGCTGTCTGTAAACTCCTCCAGAAATGCGAGACAAACCTCGGGTCTCTATCTGATACGATGGAAACGGGTACCCCGTGCAATCTAACCACCTCAGTCAAGTACACCTGCGCCAGTCGCTCCATCGGCCAAGTCATCTGAACCGGTAAGAAGTGAGCGGATTTGGTAAGCCTGTCCACGACTACCCAGATAGCATCCGCTCCCGTCTGTGCTCTCGGCAACCCAGTGACAAAATCCATCGTAACATGTTCCCATTTCCATTCAGGGATTGGGAGACTCTGCAACTTGCCAGCAGGTACACGATGCTCAGCCTTTACTTGCTGACAAGTTAAACAGTGCGCTACAAATCTCCCAATGTCTCTTTTCATCCCATTCCACCAAAACTGTGCCTTCAGATCCCTATACATCTTAGTCCCACCAGGGTGGATGGTATAAGGTGTATAGTGGGCCTCCCTCAAGATCTGCTCTCGAATCTCTGCATCCATAGGCACGCAAGCTCGGTCCCTGTACCGGAGTACTCCCGCAGCATCAACTGAAAAGTCCCCTATCAAACCAGTCTGCATCTGCTCTCGAATCCTCACCAGGTGGGGGCCCTCACTCTGTCTCTCCCGAATCCTGTCCAACAGAGTGGGTTGCACGACTAGAGACATAAGTCTAGCAGAGACCCCAGGGGACACAACCTCGAGCTCTAACCGCCTCATCTGCTCAAGTAATGGCGCCTGATCGGTGATCATCAAAGATAAACTCTGTACTGCTCTCCTGCTTAGGGCATCAGCAACCACGTTGGCCTTGCCAGGGTGGTATAAAATGTCTACATCATAATCTTTCAACAATTCCAACCATCTACGCTGCCTCAAGTTGAGCTCCTTCTGTGTGAACAGGTATTTCAAGCTCTTGTGGTCGGTGTAAATCTCGCAGTGTTCCCCATACAGGTAGTGGCGCCACAACTTTAGTGCAAAAATCACTGCAGCTAGCTCCAAATCATGGGTAGGGTAATTCTTTTCATAATCCTTCAGTTGCCGAGAGGCGTAAGCGATTACCCTACCATCCTGCATCAGCACGCAACCAAGTCCACTGTGCGATGCATCACTATAAATCACGTATCCTTTCCCCATAACAGGGAGGGAAAGGATAGGAGCCGACATCAACCTGATCTTTAATTCCTCAAAGCTCCTCTGGCAGTCCTCACTCCAAATAAACTTAATCCCTTTTCGCGTCAAACGAGTGAGGGGTGTGGAAAGTTTCGCAAAACCTTCCACAAACCGACGGTAATATCCTGCTAAGCCCATGAAACTGCGGACCTCTGATACCGTCGTCGGTCGGGGCCAATCCCGGACTGCCTCGATCTTCGCCGGGTCTACTGCCACTCCAGCGGCTGAAATCACGTGGCCCAAAAAGGCAACCTCCCGAAGCCAGAAATCACACTTAGATAACTTGGCATACAACTTTCTCTCTCTAAGAAGTTGTAGCACAATCCTCAGATGCTCCTCGTGCTCCACATCGCTTCGGGAATAAACTAGGATGTCATCAATAAAAACAACGACGAACCGATCCAGGTATGGTCGAAAAATCCTGTTCATCAAATCCATAAAAGCTGCAGGGGCATTTGTCAGTCCAAAAGGCATGACGGTGAACTCATAATGCCCGTACCGCGACCTGAATGCCGTCTTTGGGATGTCCTCGGCCTTCGCCTTCAATTGGTGGTAACCAGACTGTAAATCAATCTTGGAGAAGACACAAGACCCTTGCAGCTGGTCGAATAAGTCATCAATGCGCGGCAAAGGGTACTTGTTCTTGATGGTCACTTTATTCAGCTCCCGGTAATCCACACACAGTCGAAGTGAACCATCCTTCTTCTTCACAAATAGCACCGGCGCTCCCCAAGGTGATACACTGGGCCTCACAAAACCCTTGTCCATTAAATCCTGGAGTTGCGCCTTTAACTCCCGCAGCTCGGCCGGTGCCATTCGGTAAGGAGCCTTAGAGATTGGCGCAGTTCCTGGAACTACGTCAATCAAAAACTCAACCTCCCTATCCGGCGGCATATGAACTAGCTCCGGAGGAAAAACATCCGGGTACTCATGGACAATGGGGATATCCGTGAGTCCCGGTGCCGCCGTAGGCTCCTTAACCACCGATGCCAAAAAGGCCACGCATCCACTGCGCATCATCTGCCTCGCACGAGAGGTCGAAACCACAGAGGCAAAGAAAGCACTCTGGCACCCCCTGTAAACGAACACCTCCTGGCCTGGCTCGCTAAAGGTAACAGTCCTCACGGCGCAATCAATCGTCGCGAAATAGCGAGCCAGCCAATCCATCCCCAGTACAATGTCGTAATCTCGCAGCTCACTAAGGACCATAAGGTCCGCTGGCAAGATCCAGGACTCAATCTGAACAGGGCAAGACCAACAACACTCCTCTACATGCAATGTATGATCAGGAATCTGTACCTCTACTGCATGTGGCAACCGACCTAACACTAGTCCATGAGATGATGCAAATACTCTACTGATAAAAGAATGTGATGCACCGGTATCAAATAAAGTGCGAGTTCTAGTACCAAGAAGTAAAGTGATACCTGCCACCACGTGGTCGGCTGCCGTGGAGTCTCCTACCTGGGCGGCGTAGACTCGCCCGCTCTGAGCTGGTGGTCGGTAATCTGCAGGGTGGGAGGAAGGAGCCCTGCTCGCTGGAGCATAAGGCCGCTGCTGGGGCACTGAAGGGGCTGATGCCGAGGAAGGAGCTGTCGACGCTGCAAAAGGGCAAGTGGCTCGCATGTGACCAGACTGTCCACAGATATAACATCGTCCCCACCGCTGATCACAAGTGCTAGGAAAGTGCGGCCCACCACAAAAGACACATCTCTCAGACGACTGGGACTGTCGGGACTGCTGCTGTGGTCTCCGAGACTGCTGCTGCTGCTGCCGCTGTGGCTGTCGCTGTGACCCCTGCTGTCGCGACTGCGACCTCTGCTGCTGCGAATGCTGCTGCTGTCGCTGGGGCTGCTGCTGCTGCTGCTGCTGTGGGGGTCTCTGGGATCCACCAGACCCTCGCCGCTCCGAACGCCCACGGCCCGTAAACTGCGGCGGTGGTGGTCGGGGCGGCCTCCATGAACTGGCCTGTCCCCCCTCGTCTGGCATTGGCCGCTTCCTCTCAGAACTCTGAGCGGCCAAGCCCCCACGTCTAGCGACGACGTGATCTCCCCTCTCGACCCACTGTGCATGATCCACTGCCTCTGATAAAGTCTGAAGCCTCTGGGCGTGTACCAAGGTATAGATCTCGGGGCGCAAACCTGTCTCAAACAGCTCCACCTGGTGCAGCCCATCCCTGGCAACATAGGGTACGCAGTTGAGCAACTGCGTAAACTCCTGATAATAATCCCATACCGTCCTGTCCCCCTGCTGGAGATTCTTCAAATCATCCTCAAGCTTTTTCTTCACGCTCGTGGAGAAATAAGTGTCAAGGATCAACCGTCTAAACTCCGACCAGGGTAGCTGTCGGGTGATCTGAAACTCTAAGGGCTCGACCCGACGCCACCAAGCATCTGCATCCCCCTCTAGGCAATGTACAGCCATATGCACTCTGAACCTGTGGTCAATGAAGAAGTCTCTGAACAACTTCTCCATTGCTGCCAGCCATGATCCTATCTCCGATGGGTGAGTGCTCCTCCCAGAGAACCTAGGTGGTCCTCGCTTACAGAACTTGGCGAGTTTGTCAGCAAACTCCTCCTCCTCCGCTGGGGTCAACGGCCTGAACACTCCCTGAGCCCCACTGCTCGACGACGGTGCCGTAGGGACTAATGGAATAGCCGGCGGTACAACTGGTGGTACAGGGGCCTCTACAGTAGTAGGGGGAGGGGCCCCAACCTGCGTAAGCAACTGCTCGAACCTCTGCTCCTGTCGGCGGTGGCTCTCCGCCAACTGGGCCACCATGGCCCTCAGCTCACTCAACTCAGAAGGCCCAGACTGCTCCGGCTCCTCCGGGGGTGTAGGAGTACCCCGAGTAGGAATCTGCCGCCTAGGAGGCATCCTGTCACACAAAATCCACGGGTCAGTAAACCAAACCACTCTCGACCCAATCAAGCGAAAGTCATGGACATTCCCCTATTTCTGTAACCTTATGTTGTCTGCAGCCAACATAATAGTCCCCCAGAAATAGGCTATGTCAATCCCTCTCCACTCACAGGAAGAGTTAACAACCTATTACCGACTTTCGCACAATATCACGTCACTCACGCTCTGCCTTCCTAGGGTCTGCCAAAAGCCTAGGGTTTCCTAAGTCCCAACTGACCTATCCCTAAGCTCTGATACCAACTATTCTGTCACGCCCCGGGTGTAAACCAGAACCCGGGCCCGTCCACAGATCCGCCGTGCACACGGAATTTTCCGTGTACACGAAGCGCTGATAACCTGCTCAGATATAAAACAAGTAATAAAGGAGCATAAAACAGAGCTAAACTAAAACTAATACAACTCAGACAAATGCTGGAAATGAAAGTACAGTAAGCTCTCAAAATATACAAGTGTCTCTTCCAGCTCACGAAATATACAACCAGCTGGCCGCAGCCAGACCCAAAAAAAAGGGAAAATACAACCGTCTGAGTGTATTGGGGATACATCAAAACTACAAAACTCCAACTCGGGGCAGCAGCTATCTAATCAGCGATCCTCTTACCTCGATCCAGGGAAGAGGGTCCCGCGACTCCCGCAGAAGACTCTACAAAACAAAGGGGAAAAGAAAAGAGAAAACAGTGGGGGTGAGAACTACTATAAAAACAGTAGCCTCCCCTAGTGGGTAGACCTCAAACTCAGAAATACCCACTAGGACTACTAGAGGCGAAAATGAAATAAAGGTAGTATGCTAAAGGTAAGTCTACTGATGATAAAGCTACCCCTAGTATGCCTCTAAAATGCCTAGCTGTCAAAATCGCTAGAAGTATGCATCAGTATGTCAAAACCTGGCCAACCAAACCCAATCACTACACCAGTCAACACTGGTACTGCCTGCTGTACTGTCAACTCGAGAAACCAGTATCTGATCGGCACACGGCACGATCCTCAAAGTACCCAATCGACCGGCACACGGCTCGGCCCTAAGCCTACTCCGGAGTGGCACTCGAGGGGAGCGACCCACACGAGTAAAAATATGTAACCATAAGTATCTGATGTAGCAGGACTGGATCAAGACTCTAAACGAGTGGGTAAGACCATCCACTAAAGAAGCCCGATCCCTCACCTCCAATCTGATGCAATAATAATAATACTAGTAAGCCGGTCAACCGCCCACAGTCCGCGGTTGCCGCAACACCCAACCATCCATCCCCGACTGTCCCAACTCTGAACATCTGAACTACACAATCCTCTACAACTAGACTACAGGAGAATGAATAGAAAGCATGGTTTCTCCTAAGTCAATTCCAGCATGTATGTGTAGCAGAAAAAGGTGGCCTAGCTAGATGACCATTGAAGCATGCAAAGTCCTTTACTTGATAAACCCCTTTCAATTATTCTAACATATGCAACATTAAATGTTTGGGAAATCCCGATGTACATGTGGCATGATATACGATACATGATACAATTTAGATGCACAATTAACTAGCAAGTACCCCTTTTACAACATGCATTCTAACCACATGCCCAAACCTTTCCTTAACACACAATATGATATGGCTATAGCATTCTTTCCAACTAATTAAATTGCATATCTAAACATGGAAACACCACTTACTAACTTGTAGCCTGCTAACAATGCAAGTATTAGCAAAGGAACCTTAATCTCATGCAAGCATGCTAGATACATTCATATTTAATAACACATAAGCGTGGCATTCCAATAGGCCTAGTGACATTCACAAGTAGGAGGTTCGCAACATCACCCACCTCGAGCGCTATTCCAAAATTCCCAAAGGCGAAGTACCAATATCAGTCCAACACACCACCAATCTGTACAAAATACCCCAAAGGAAAAATACATAAGCTAAACATCCACACTTTCCAAAATCTGTCCCCCAAATCAGCAGTCCACAATTCACTAATTTTTACCTGCGAATAACGCCCAGAAAAATCCAAGAAAAATACTATCGCGATCCTTGCGACGAGCCCGTCGAAACGAGTACCTGCACGCCCAATTTGGAGTTTCCTACGCTGAGATAAAAATCCGACAAGGGGTACACCCCAAATCCATACTGCACTAAATTCCTGTAATAAGGAACCACAGAGAAAGGAGATTCTCACCCTCGAGTAAAATTCAGAAAATTCTGAGAAAAATCCAGGAGACTCCTTGCGAAGCGTAGATGAAAATTGCCTTTTGAATCGCCTCGTTCCGACGCCTGAGCGAAAAGATATGGCAAGAACACTGCGGTGCTGTCCCAAAAGTCCGCGAAGAAAAAGGGTCAAATGGGTGCTAAGGAAACTCCAAGATCAGCACGGAAATCGAGGAACCATAAAACACAAGAGTTGAAGCCCTACCTGTCGTGAGTCCAACGGCGCAAGAATCGCGAATTCCGAGGTCGGGGTGGGTCGGAGGAGTCCAAACACTGAGAAGGGGCGAAGAGGATCGCCGGAGAACAAGCGTCGCGCCGCGCCGTAAAATGGTGAACCTCGGGATGCGTGCCTCCAAAAAATCTTCAAACTTCTCCAAAGGGTAGAGCTCTCAGAGAGGAGGAATCTCTGTGAAGGAAGCCCAGCGAAAAAAGTCCAAAAAAAGCTAAAGGGGCGAATGGGGGGAGCTATTTAAAGGCCCAGCCCAAATAGCTAAAGGGCCGGTTTTCGGGCGCAGTTTCCGGGCGCACTGCGCCCGGAAACCGGGTTGTACAGAACCCGTCCGACGCGCCCGAAAGTTTTCCTGGGACGGCCACGTCGCCCCGAACAGGGGACAGCGGATCCCGCGGCCCGCAACACGCCACGTGGCCCCCCGCAGTCAGCGGGGGTAGGTACGGCCGGCCAATCCCGAGGCGACGCGTGTCGCACTCGAGTGCGGCCGACCGCCCCGCCTGGCGCCACTGTGCGCGCACGTGCGCGCACAGTACCGAGGCGCCCTCCCCGCGCACCCGTGGACCGCGCCCAACGTGGGCCGATGAATCCGAAGCCGCCACTGTCATGCGCCCGGTCCACCGCAAACCCGCAATTCCAGTGAGCCGTGCCGCGTGCGCCCGACTACCAGGGCACGCCACGCGTCCACCCGCCGCGGTCCATGCACCGCCGCGCCACTGCGTGGACCCAGCTGCGTGAAGCCGGCCAATAAAAGGCGCCACGTGGCTCGGGCCGGTCCACGTGTCACCCCATGCACCGAAAATCCCCAAATCTTCCGGAAGCCCGCATTTGGGTCATCCGGACTCCAAATTCAACAAGCAAATAGCCGTTTTCAGCGTTTTTCCGCCGCCTGAATCCAAATCCAACCTCAGATTGGCCCAAACCTTTTCTAAAATTCGGCAATTACAGCCGAAGGCCAATTCCGCTATCAAAGTCTCACGAGGTCCATCTGTGGCACCCCTTCGATGCACCATGGGCTAGACACACCAACACTAGGTGTTCTACACAGTGTTCATCGGAAAGTCGCAAGGGGAAACCCAGTACACTACAACCGCCGTCGAGCGGCCAGGATTGCTTAGCGCAGTGGAGGATTCTACTATAGCTGACTGGTGGTGTGCATGGTATGATTTACTTTCTGCATTAGAGTTCGCACTTTAACCGGAGCATCTCATTCTTTTGTTAGTAGACATTCACATTATTGCATGGTTTAGAGGTAGGACGATTACCGCGTGCACGAGAGGTTCAAATTCTCGACCATACTTTGTACATGGAGGAGTGTTGTTGGTCCTGCCAGGTGCAGCTTGAGTCCTGGATTATGCCAGCACTTGATGGTCTTGAGACAACTGCGGGATTTTGATGTGGTGCTTGGGATGGACTGGCTGGCTTGGTACTTCACGACGATCGACTGTGCCGCGAGGACGGTGACCTTTAGAGAGCCAGGCCAGGAGGTGTTCTTGTACCGAGGATGCCAGAGTGCTTTCTTCGCCACTATGTTTCGACTTCGTGGGCGAGGCAGATGATTCGCAGGGGATGTGTAGCCTTTTTGGCTAGTGTGTTGAGGGGCCAACAGCGGCACCGGACTCGGGGAATCCCTATCGTTCGCGAGTTTTCCAGATGTTTTCCCACCAGAGTTGACGAGCATGACGCTGGATAGGGAGATTGAGTTTATGATTGACGTAGTTCCAGGAACTGCGCAAATCTCTAAGGCACCCTACCGAATGGCACCTGCAGAGCTGGGAGAGTTAAAGGCGCAACTCCAGGATTTGATGGACAAGGGTTTTGTTAGACCGAGTGTGTCACTTTGGGAGCGCCGTGCTATTCGTGAAGAAGAATGATGGTTCACTTAGGCTTTGCATGGATTATCGGGAATTGAATAAAGTGACCATCAAGAACAAGTACCCTTTACAGCGTATAGATGATCTGTTTGACCAGCTGCAAGGGTCTTGTGTATTATCGAAGATTTATCGTGATACGAGCATTACTAGTTTACCGTCATGCCTTATGGATTGACTAATGCCCTGCCGCATTTATATACTTGATGAACAGGATTTTTCGACCGTATTTGGATCGATTCATAGTGGTGTTCATCGACGCATCTTGGTTTACTCCTGGAGCGATGCGGAGCATGAGGACGCACTTGAGGATCGTGCTGCAACTTCTATGAGAGAGAAGTTGTACGCCAAGTTGGTAAAGTGCGAGTTTTGGCTCCGGAGGTGATTTTTGGTCCATGGTGATTTCCGCCGCAGGTGTGGCAGTGGATCCGCGAAGATAGAGGCAGTCCGGGATTGGCCCCGACCGACGATGGTTACTGAGGTGCGCAGCTTCATGGGCTTAGCTGGATATTACCGTCGGTTTGTGGAGGGCTTTGCGAAGCTCTCCACACCCTCACTCGATTGACTCGTAAAGGAATTAAGTTTGTTTGGAGAGAGGATTGCTAGAGGAAGTTTTGAGGAACTGAAAAGAGATTGATGTCAGCTCCTATCCTTTCCCTCCCTGTCATGGGGAAAGGATATGTGATCTACAGTGATGTGTTGCACAGTGGACTTGAAGCTGCTGATGCATGAGGGTAGGTAATTGCGTATGCGTCTCGACAGCTTAAGGATTATGAGAAAAATTACCTACTCATGACTTAGAACTTGCTGTAGTGGTATTTGCCCTGAAGTTATGGCGTCACTACCTGTATGGGGAGCACTACGAGATTTATACTGACCACAAAAGCGTAAAGTATCTGTTTCATAGAAGAGCCGAATCCGAGGCAGCGCAGATGGTTGGAGCTATTGAAGGATTATGATATGAATATCCCTTCCATCCTGGCAAGGCTAATATGGTTGCAGATGCACTGAGTAGGAGAGCTGTGTAGAGCTTGACTATGATGATCACATACCAGACGCCACTACTAGAGGAGATGAGGCGGCTCGAGTTAGAGGTTGTGTAAATATCATAGATTTTTGTAACACTTTATACCTCCTGCTAATAAAGCTTCCGTTTAACGTAATTAATGTAACGGGTTACTTAAGTGGATAATTTGGAGGTGCGGGTATTTTTCTGCGATAGTGCTCGGAAAACGGAGACGGCGGTGCGATTGGATCCGGATTCTGACTTATGGAACCCCCAAAAGGGGTGGAAAGGATCACAATGGCCAGGGGGTGCATCCAAATCTGCATAAGTTATTTGGCACGCTTTTCGAGGAGAAAAAATGGATTATCTTTGAAGAATTATCTTTAAAGATTATCCCGAAGATTATATGGTATCAGA
>CM055071.1:12054053-12123862 GCA_029204045.2 Tillandsia leiboldiana | reverse complement strand
CAGCCAGACCCAAAAAAAAGGGGAAAATACATAACCGTATGAGGGACATGGGGATACACAAAACTACAAACTCCAACTTCGGAGGCAAGAAGCGATCTAAGCAGCGATCCTATTCTCGATACGGGAAGAGGGTCCCGGACTCCCCGCAGAAGACTCTACAAAACAAAGGGGGGGAAAAGAAAAGGAGGAAAACAAGTGGGGTGAGAACTACTATAATAAACAGTAGCCTCCCCTAGTGGCTAGACCCAAACTCAGAAATACCCACTAGGACTACTAGAGGCGAAAAATGGAAATAAAGGTTAGTATGATAATAGGTAAGTCTACTGATGATAAAGCCTACCCCTTAGTATGCCTCTAAAATGCCTAGCGTCAAAATCGCCTGCCGACTAGAAGTATCCTCAGTATGGCAAAACCTGGCCCACCAACCCAATCACTACAACCAGTCAAACGGTGTAGGCCTGCTGTACTGTCAACTCGAGAACCCAGTATAGGATCGGCACACGGCACGATCCTCAAAGTACCCAACATCGACCGGCACAAGGCGGCCTAAAAGCTACTCCGGAGTGGCACCGAGGGGAGGAGACCCACACGAGTAAAAAAAAATGTAACCATAAAGTATCTGATGTAGCGGATGGATCCCCAAGACTCAAACGAGTGGGGAAGCACAATCCACTAAAGAAGCGATCCACCCCTTCCAATCTGATGCAATCATAATCAGATAGTAGCGGTCAAAACGCACACAGTACCCGCGGTGTGCCGCAAAACCAAACATCCATCCACGACTGTCCCAACTCTGAACATTGAAATTAAAAATCCTCTACAACTAGACTACAGGAGAATGAATAGAAAAGCATGGTTTCTCCTAAGTCAATTCCAGCATGTATGTGTAGCAGAAAAAGGTGGCCTAGCTAGATGACCATTGAAGCATGCAAAGTCCTTTACTTGAAAACCCCTTTCGATTATTCTAACATATTCAACATTAAATGTTTGGGAAATGATGTACATGTGGCATGATATACGATACATGATACAATTTAGATGCACAATTAACTAGCAAGTACCCCTTTTACAAATGTCATTCTAACCACATGCCCAAACCTTTCCTTAAACACAATATGATATGGCGTAGCATTCTTTCCAACTAATTAAATTGACATTATCTAAACAGGAAACACCACTTACTAACCTTGTAGCCTGCTAACAATGCAAGATATAGCAAAGGACCTTAATCTCATGCAAGCAGGCTAGATACATTCATATTAATAACACATCAGCGTGGCATTCCAAGGCCTGGACATTCAAAGTAGGAGGTTCGCAAAAATCACCCCCTCGAGCGCTATTCCAAAATTCCCAAGGCGAAGTCCAATATCAGCCAACACACCACCAATCTGTACAAAATACCCCAAAGGAAAATACATAAGCTAAACATCCACACTTTCCAAAATCTGTCGCCCAAAATCAGCAGCCCCAATCCACTAATTTTTACCTGCGAATAACGCCAGAAAAATCCAAGAAAATACTATCGCGATCCTTGCGACAGATCCGTCGAAACGAGTACCTGCGACGCCCAATTTGGCGTTTCCTACGCCTGAGATAATAAATCCGACAAGGGGTACACCCCAAATCCAAACTGCACTAAATTCCTGTAACAAGGAACCAAGAGAAAGGAGATTCTCACCCCGAGTAAAATTCAGAAAATTCTGAGAAACAATCCAGAGACTCCCTGCGAAGCGTAGATGAAAATGCCTTTTGAATCGCCTCGTTCCGACGCCTGAGCGAAAAGATATGGCAAGAACACTGCGGTGACGTCCCAAAAGTCCGCGAAGAAAAAGGGTCAAATTGGGTGCTAAGGAAACTCCACAGATCAGCACGGAAATCGAGGAACCATAAAACACAGGGAGTGAAGCCCTACCTGTCGTGAGTCCACGGCGCAAGAATCGGCGAATTCCGAGGTCGGGGTGGGTCGGAGAGTCCACACTGAGAAGGGGAGAAGAGGATTGCCGGAGAACAAGCGTCGCGCCGGCCGTAAAATGGTGGAACCTCGGATGCGTGCCTCCAAAAATCTTCAAATTCTCCAAAGGGTAGAGCTCTGAGAGAGGAGGAATCTCTGTGAAGGAAGCCCAGCGAAAAAAGTCAAAAAAAGCTAAAGGGGCGATATGGGGGGGCGCCATTTAAAGGCCCAGCCCAAATAGCAATAATGGCCGGGTTTTAGCGGCGCAGCTTCCCGGGCGCACGACCGCCCGGAAACGGGTTGGTAACAGAACCCGTCCGACGCGCCCCGAAAGTTTCTGGACGGCCACGCCGCACACAAACAGGGGACAAGGATCCCCGCGGCCCGAAACACGCCACGTGCCCCCCGCAGTCAGCGGGGGTGGTCGCACGGCCAATAAAGAGGCGACGCGTGTCGACTAGAGTGCGGCCGACCGCCCACGCCTAGCGCCACTGTGCGCGCAATAGTTGCGCGCACAGGCGTAGACGAAGCACCTACCCCGCGAACAGGCGGACCGCGCCCACGTGGGCCGCGAATCCGAGAGCCCGCAAGTGTCATCTGGCCGGGGCCACGGTCCACCGCAACAACCGCAATTCCAGTGAGCCGTGCCGCCTACGTGCAGACCGAATACAGGGCACGCCACTCGTCCACACGCTGCGGGTCCATGCACCGCCGCCGCCAATGCGTGGACCTAGCTCGCGTAGCCGGCCAAATAAAAGGCCGACACGTTGTCCGGGCGGCACAAGTGTCACCCCCATTGCCCGAAAATCACCCCCAAATCTTCCGGAAGCCCGCATTTGGTCATCCGACTCAAATCAACAAGCAAATAGCCGTTTTCAATCGTTTTTCCCGCGCTGAATCCAATCCACCTCAGATTGGCCCAAAACCTTTTCTAAAAACGCGGCATTACATCCGAGCTCAATTCCGCTATCAAAGTATCACTGGAGGTCCATCTGTGGCACCCCTTCGAGCACATGGGCCAGACACACCAACACTAGGTGTTCTACACAGTGGATTATCGGAAAGCCGCAAGGGGGAAACCCAGTACACTACAGACTCCCCTACTAAGAAAAGTTTCGTTCCTCGAAACAAAAGTCATACCTCAGGTGTCGGCCTCAAACAAGTGGGGGTGAGCATCCATCATCGCTGACTCCAACTCCCAGGTAGCCTCGCGCTCGTCATGACTTGCTCCAGAGGATCTTCACATAAGGGATGGCTCGATGCGCAACTCCCTAACCTCGCGCGTCCAAGATCCTCAACGGCCCCGCAACATAGCTCAGGTCCTCAGCAACCTCCAAGGGTGAATCGATGACATGGGACGGGTCATGAACTACTCCTCAGCGTCGATACGAAACACACCGTGTGAACACCTGAAAGCCTGGGAGGAAGCGCAAGCCTGTAGGCAACTGGCCCTAAGCGCTCCAACACCTCAAAAGGTCCAATAGAACGAGGGCTCAGTTTCCCACGAACACCAAATCTCCGAATCCCTTCGAAGTGCGAGACTTTCAGAAAAACATGGTCACCCACCTGAAAACTCTAAGTCTCGCCGTCGAGTATCAGCATAACTCCTCTGTCGACTCTGGCGGTCCCTAGGTGTCGTCGTATCAATCTGACCTTTCCTCTGCCTCTAACAGTAGATCAGGACCCAAAGTCTTCTTCTCACCCACGTCACTCCAATAAAGGGGTGACCGACACTTGCGTCCATACAACGCTTCAAACGGAGCCATCTGAATGCTCTCTTGATAGCTGTTGTTGTACGCAAACTCAACTAATCCCAAGTGTCGGTACCATCCTCCTCCAAAGTCAAGAATGCATGCTCTCAACATATCCTCGAGGGTCTGAATAGTGCGCTCTGACTGCCCATCGGTCTGTGGGTGGAATGCTGTACTAAATCGGAGCTGCGTCCCCAAGGCTGTCTGTAAACTCCTCCAGAAATGCGAGACAAACCTCGGGTCTCTATCTGATACGATGGAAACGGGTACCCCGTGCAATCTAACCACCTCAGTCAAGTACAACCTGCGCCAGTCGCTCCATCGGCCAAGTCATCTGAACCGGTAAGAAGTGAGCGGATTTGGTAAGCCTGTCCACGACTACCCAGATAGCATCCGCTCCCGTCTGTGCTCTCGGCAACCCAGTGACAAAATCCATCGTAACATGTTCCCATTTCCATTCAGGGATTGGGAGACTCTGCAACTTGCCAGCAGGTACACGATGCTCAGCCTTTACTTGCTGACAAGTTAAACAGTGCGCTACAAATCTCCCAATGTCTCTTTTCATCCCATTGCCACCAAAACTGTGCCTTCAGATCCCTATACATCTTAGTCCCACCAGGGTGGATGGTATAAGGTGTATAGTGGGCCTCCCTCAAGATCTGCTCTCGAATCTCTGCATCCATAGGCACGCAAGCTCGGTCCCTGTACCGGAGTACTCCCGCAGCATCAACTGAAAAGTCCCCTATCAAACCAGTCTGCATCTGCTCTCGAATCCTCACCAGGTGGGGGCCCTCACTCTGTCTCTCCCGAATCCTGTCCAACAGAGTGGGTTGCACGACTAGAGACATAAGTCTAGCAGAGACCCCAGGGGACACAACCTCGAGCTCTAAACCGCCTCATCTGCTCAAGTAATGGCGCCTGATCGGTGATCATCAAAGATAAACTCTGTACTGCTCTCCTGCTTAGGGCATCAGCAACCACGTTGGCCTTGCCAGGGTGGTATAAAATGTCTACATCATAATCTTTCAACAATTCCAACCATCTACTCTGCCATCAAGTTGAGCTCCTTCTGTGTGAACAGGTATTTCAAGCTCTTGTGGTCGGTGTAAATCTCGCAGTGTTCCCCATACAGGTAGTGGCGCCACAACTTTAGTGCAAAAATCACTGCAGCTAGCTCCAAATCATGGGTAGGGTAATTCTTTTCATAATCCTTCAGTTGCCGAGAGGCGTAAGCGATTACCCTACCATCCTGCATCAGCACGCAACCAAGTCCACTGTGCGATGCATCACTATAAATCACGTATCCTTTCCCCATAACAGGGAGGGAAGGATAGGAGCCGACATCAACCTGATCTTTAATTCCTCAAAGCTCCTCTGGCAGTCCTCACTCCAAATAAACTTATCCCTTTTCGCGTCAAACGAGTGAGGGGTGTGGAAAGTTTCGCAAAACCTTCCACAAACCGACGGTAATATCCTGCTAAGCCCATGAAACTGCGGACCTCTGATACCGTCGTCGGTCGGGGCCAATCCCGGACTGCCATCGATCTTCGCCGGGTCTACTGCCACTCCAGCGGCTGAAATCACGTGGCCCAAAAAGGCAACCTCCCGAAGCCAGAAATCACACTTAGATAACTTGGCATACAACTTTCTCTCTCTAAGAAGTTGTAGCACAATCCTCAGATGCTCCTCGTGCTCCACATCGCTTCGGGAATAAACTAGGATGTCATCAATAAAAACAACGACGAACCGATCCAGGTATGGTCGAAAAATCCTGTTCATCAAATCCATAAAAGCTGCAGGGGCATTTGTCAGTCCAAAAGGCATGACGGTGAACTCATAATGCCCGTACCGCGACCTGAATGCCGTCTTTGGGATGTCCTCGGCCTTCGCCTTCAATTGGTGGTAACCAGACTGTAAATCAATCTTGGAGAAGACACAAGACCCTTGCAGCTGGTCGAATAAGTCATCAATGCGCGGCAAAGGGTACTTGTTCTTGATGGTCACTTTATTCAGCTCCCGGTAATCCACACACAGTCGAAGTGAACCATCCTTCTTCTTCACAAATAGCACCGGCGCTCCCCAAGGTGATACACTGGGCCTCACAAAACCCTTGTCCATTAAATCCTGGAGTTGCGCCTTTAACTCCCGCAGCTCGGCCGGTGCCATTCGGTAAGGAGCCTTAGAGATTGGCGCAGTTCCTGGAACTACGTCAATCAAAAACTCAACCTCCCTATCCGGCGGCATATGAACTAGCTCCGGAGGAAAAACATCCGGGTACTCATGGACAATGGGGATATCCGTGAGTCCCGGTGCCGCCGTAGGCTCCTTAACCACCGATGCCAAAAAGGCCACGCATCCACTGCGCATCATCTGCCTCGCACGAGAGGTCGAAACCACAGAGGCAAAGAAAGCACTCTGGCACCCCCCTGTAAACGAACACCTCCTGGCCTGGCTCGCTAAAGGTAACAGTCCTCACGGCGCAATCAATCGTCGCGAAATAGCGAGCCAGCCAATCCATCCCCAGTACAATGTCGTAATCTCGCAGCTCACTAAGGACCATAAGGTCCGCTGGCAAGATCCAGGACTCAATCTGAACAGGGCAAGACCAACAACACTCCTCTACATGCAATGTATGATCAGGAATCTGTACCTCTACTGCATGTGGCAACCGACCCTAACACTAGTCCATGAGATGATGCAAATACTCTACTGATAAAAGAATGTGATGCACCGGTATCAAATAAAGTGCGAGTTCTAGTACCAAGAAGTAAAGTGATACCTGCCACCACGTGGTCGGCTGCCGTGGAGTCTCCTACCTGGGCGGCGTAGACTCGCCCGCTCTGAGCTGGTGGTCGGTAATCTGCAGGGTGGGAGGAAGGAGCCCTGCTCGCTGGAGCATAAGGCCGCTGCTGGGGCACTGAAGGGGCTGATGCCGAGGAAGGAGCTGTCGACGCTGCAAAAGGGCAAGTGGCTCGCATGTGACCAGACTGTCCACAGATATAACATCGTCCCCACCGCTGATCACAAGTGCTAGGAAAGTGCGGCCCACCACAAAAGACACATCTCTCAGACGACTGGGACTGTCGGGACTGCTGCTGTGGTCTCCGAGACTGCTGCTGCTGCTGCCGCTGTTGGCTGTCGCTGTGACCCCTGCTGGTCGCGACTGCGACCTCTGCTGCTGCGAATGCTGCTGCTGTCGCTGGGGCTGCTGCTGCTGCTGCTGCTGTGGGGGTCTCTGGGATCCACCAGACCCTCGCCGCTCCGAACGCCCACGGCCCGTAAACTGCGGCGGTGGTGGTCGGGGCGGCCTCCATGAACTGGCCTGTCCCCCCTCGTCTGGCATTGGCCGCTTCCTCTCAGAACTCTGAGCGGCCAAGCCCCCACGTCTAGCGACGACGTGATCTCCCCTCTCGACCCACTGTGCATGATCCACTGCCTCTGATAAAGTCTGAAGCCTCTGGGCGTGTACCAAGGTATAGATCTCGGGGCGCAAACCTGTCTCAAACAGCTCCACCTGGTGCAGCCCATCCCTGGCAACATAGGGTACGCAGTTGAGCAACTGCGTAAACTCCTGATAATAATCCCATACCGTCCTGTCCCCCTGCTGGAGATTCTTCAAATCATCCTCAAGCTTTTTCTTCACGCTCGTGGAGAAATAAGTGTCAAGGATCAACCGTCTAAACTCCGACCAGGGTAGCTGTCGGGTGATCTGAAACTCTAAGGGCTCGACCCGACGCCACCAAGCATCTGCATCCCCCTCTAGGCAATGTACAGCCATATGCACTCTGAACCTGTGGTCAATGAAGAAGTCTCTGAACAACTTCTCCATTGCTGCCAGCCATGATCCTATCTCCGATGGGTGAGTGCTCCTCCCAGAGAACCTAGGTGGTCCTCGCTTACAGAACTTGGCGAGTTTGTCAGCAAACTCCTCCTCCTCCGCTGGGGTCAACGGCCTGAACACTCCCTGAGCCCCACTGCTCGACGACGGTGCCGTAGGGACTAATGGAATAGCCGGCGGTACAACTGGTGGTACAGGGGCCTCTACAGTAGTAGGGGGAGGGGCCCCAACCTGCGTAAGCAACTGCTCGAACCTCTGCTCCTGTCGGCGGTGGCTCTCCGCCAACTGGGCCACCATGGCCCTCAGCTCACTCAACTCAGAAGGCCCAGACTGCTCCGGCTCCTCCGGGGGTGTAGGAGTACCCCGAGTAGGAATCTGCCGCCTAGGAGGCATCCTGTCACACAAAATCCACGGGTCAGTAAACCAAACCACTCTCGACCCAATCAAGCGAAAGTCATGGACATTCCCCTATTTCTGTAACCTTATGTTGTCTGCAGCCAACATAATAGTCCCCCAGAAATAGGCTATGTCAATCCCTCTCCACTCACAGGAAGAGTTAACAACCTATTACCGACTTTCGCACAATATCACGTCACTCACGCTCTGCCTTCCTAGGGTCTGCCAAAAGCCTAGGGTTTCCTAAGTCCCAACTGACCTATCCCTAAGCTCTGATACCAACTATTCTGTCACGCCCCGGGTGTAAACCAGAACCCGGGCCCGTCCACAGATCCGCCGTGCACACGGAATTTTCCGTGTACACGAAGCGCTGATAACCTGCTCAGATATAAAACAAGTAATAAAGGAGCATAAAACAGAGCTAAACTAAAACTAATACAACTCAGACAAATGCTGGAAATGAAAGTACAGTAAGCTCTCAAAAATATACAAGTGTCTCTTCCAGCTCACGAAATATACAACCAGCTGGCCGCAGCCAGACCCAAAAAAAAGGGAAAATACAACCGTCTGAGTGTATTGGGGATACATCAAAACTACAAAACTCCAACTCGGGGCAGCAGCTATCTAATCAGCGATCCTCTTACCTCGATCCAGGGAAGAGGGTCCCGCGACTCCCGCAGAAGACTCTACAAAACAAAGGGGAAAAGAAAAGAGAAAACAGTGGGGGTGAGAACTACTATAAAAACAGTAGCCTCCCCTAGTGGGTAGACCTCAAACTCAGAAATACCCACTAGGACTACTAGAGGCGAAAATGAAATAAAGGTAGTATGCTAAAGGTAAGTCTACTGATGATAAAGCTACCCCTAGTATGCCTCTAAAATGCCTAGCTGTCAAAATCGCTAGAAGTATGCATCAGTATGTCAAAACCTGGCCAACCAAACCCAATCACTACACCAGTCAACACTGGTACTGCCTGCTGTACTGTCAACTCGAGAACCCAGTATCTGATCGGCACACGGCACGATCCTCAAAGTACCCAATCGACCGGCACACGGCTCGGCCCTAAGCCTACTCCGGAGTGGCACTCGAGGGGAGCGACCCACACGAGTAAAAATATGTAACCATAAGTATCTGATGTAGCAGGACTGGATCAAGACTCTAAACGAGTGGGTAAGACCATCCACTAAAGAAGCCCGATCCCTCACCTCCAATCTGATGCAATAATAATAATACTAGTAAGCCGGTCAACCGCCCACAGTCCGCGGTTGCCGCAACACCCAACCATCCATCCCCGACTGTCCCAACTCTGAACATCTGAACTACACAATCCTCTACAACTAGACTACAGGAGAATGAATAGAAAGCATGGTTTCTCCTAAGTCAATTCCAGCATGTATGTGTAGCAGAAAAAGGTGGCCTAGCTAGATGACCATTGAAGCATGCAAAGTCCTTTACTTGATAAACCCCTTTCAATTATTCTAACATATGCAACATTAAATGTTTGGGAAATCCCGATGTACATGTGGCATGATATACGATACATGATACAATTTAGATGCACAATTAACTAGCAAGTACCCCTTTTACAACATGCATTCTAACCACATGCCCAAACCTTTCCTTAACACACAATATGATATGGCTATAGCATTCTTTCCAACTAATTAAATTGCATATCTAAACATGGAAACACCACTTACTAACTTGTAGCCTGCTAACAATGCAAGTATTAGCAAAGGAACCTTAATCTCATGCAAGCATGCTAGATACATTCATATTTAATAACACATAAGCGTGGCATTCCAATAGGCCTAGTGACATTCACAAGTAGGAGGTTCGCAACATCACCCACCTCGAGCGCTATTCCAAAATTCCCAAAGGCGAAGTCCAATATCAGTCCAACACACCACCAATCTGTACAAAATACCCCAAAGGAAAAATACATAAGCTAAACATCCACACTTTCCAAAATCTGTCCCCCAAATCAGCAGTCCACAATTCACTAATTTTTACCTGCGAATAACGCCCAGAAAAATCCAAGAAAAATACTATCGCGATCCTTGCGACGAGCCCGTCGAAACGAGTACCTGCACGCCCAATTTGGAGTTTCCTACGCTGAGATAAAAATCCGACAAGGGGTACACCCCAAATCCATACTGCACTAAATTCCTGTAATAAGGAACCACAGAGAAAGGAGATTCTCACCCTCGAGTAAAATTCAGAAAATTCTGAGAAAAATCCAGGAGACTCCTTGCGAAGCGTAGATGAAAATTGCCTTTTGAATCGCCTCGTTCCGACGCCTGAGCGAAAAGATATGGCAAGAACACTGCGGTGCTGTCCCAAAAGTCCGCGAAGAAAAAGGGTCAAATGGGTGCTAAGGAAACTCCAAGATCAGCACGGAAATCGAGGAACCATAAAACACAAGAGTTGAAGCCCTACCTGTCGTGAGTCCAACGGCGCAAGAATCGGCGAATTCCGAGGTCGGGGTGGGTCGGAGGAGTCCAAACACTGAGAAGGGGCGAAGAGGATCGCCGGAGAACAAGCGTCGCGCCGCGCCGTAAAATGGTGAACCTCGGGATGCGTGCCTCCAAAAATCTTCAAACTTCTCCAAAGGGTAGAGCTCTCAGAGAGGAGGAATCTCTGTGAAGGAAGCCCAGCGAAAAAAGTCCAAAAAAAGCTAAAGGGGCGAATGGGGGGAGCTATTTAAAGGCCCAGCCCAAATAGCTAAAGGGCCGGTTTTCGGGCGCAGTTTCCGGGCGCACTGCGCCCGGAAACCGGGTTGTACAGAACCCGTCCGACGCGCCCGAAAGTTTCTGGGACGGCCACGTCGCCCCGAACAGGGGACAGCGGATCCCCGCGGCCCGCAACACGCCACGTGGCCCCCCGCAGTCAGCGGGGGTAGGTACGGCCGGCCAATCCCGAGGCGACGCGTGTCGCACTCGAGTGCGGCCGACCGCCCCGCCTGGCGCCACTGTGCGCGCACGTGCGCGCACAGTACCGAGGCGCCCTCCCCCGCGCACCCGTGGACCGCGCCCACGTGGGCCGATGAATCCGAAGCCGCCACGTGTCATGCGCCCGGTCCACCGCAAACCCGCAATTCCAGTGAGCCGTGCCGCGTGCGCCCGCCTACCAGGGCACGCCACGCGTCCACCCGCCGCGGTCCATGCACCGCCGCGCCACTGCGTGGACCCAGCTGCGTGAGCCGGCCAATAAAAGGCCGCCACGTGGCTCGGGCCGGTCCACGTGTCACCCCCATGCACCGAAAATCCCCCAAATCTTCCGGAAGCCCGCATTTGGTCATCCGGACTCCAAATTCAACAAGCAAATAGCCGTTTTCAAGCGTTTTTCCGCGCTGAATCCAAATCCAACCTCAGATTGGCCCAAAACCTTTTCTAAAATTCGGCAATTACAGCCGAAGGCCAATTCCGCTATCAAAGTCTCACGAGGTCCATCTGTGGCACCCCTTCGATGCACCATGGGCTAGACACACCAACACTAGGTGTTCTACACAGTGGATTCATCGGAAAGTCGCAAGGGGGAAACCCAGTACACTACAACCGCCGTCGAGCGGCCAGGATTGCTTAGCGCAGGTGGAGGATTCTACTATAGCTGACTGTGTGGTGGCAGGTATGATTTACTTTCTGGCATTAGAGTTCGCACTTTATACCGGAGCATCTCATTCTTTTGTTAGTAGAGCATTCACATTATTGCATGGTTTAGAGGTAGGACGATTACCGCGTGCACGAGAGGTTCAAATTCTCGACCATACTTTGTACATGGAGGAGTGTTGTTGGTCCTGCCAGGTGCAGCTTGAGTCCTGGATTATGCCAGCAGACTTGATGGTCTTGAGACAACTGCGGGATTTTGATGTGGTGCTTGGGATGGACTGGCTGGCTTGGTACTTCACGACGATCGACTGTGCCGCGAGGACGGTGACCTTTAGAGAGCCAGGCCAGGAGGTGTTCTTGTACCGAGGATGCCAGAGTGCTTTCTTCGCCACTATGATTTCGACTTCGTGGGCGAGGCAGATGATTCGCAGGGGATGTGTAGCCTTTTTGGCTAGTGTTGTTGAGGGGCCAACAGCGGCACCGGGACTCGGGGATATCCCTATCGTTCGCGAGTTTCCAGATGTTTTCCCACCAGAGTTGACGAGCATGACGCTGGATAGGGAGATTGAGTTTATGATTGACGTAGTTCCAGGAACTGCGCAAATCTCTAAGGCACCCTACCGAATGGCACCTGCAGAGCTGGGAGAGTTAAAGGCGCAACTCCAGGATTTGATGGACAAGGGTTTTGTTAGACCGAGTGTGTCACTTTGGGGAGCGCCGGTGCTATTCGTGAAGAAGAATGATGGTTCACTTAGGCTTTGCATGGATTATCGGGAATTGAATAAAGTGACCATCAAGAACAAGTACCCTTTACAGCGTATAGATGATCTGTTTGACCAGCTGCAAGGGTCTTGTGTATTATCGAAGATTTATCGTGATACGAGCATTACTAGTTTACCGTCATGCCTTATGGATTGACTAATGCCCCTGCCGCATTTATATACTTGATGAACAGGATTTTTCGACCGTATTTGGATCGATTCATAGTGGTGTTCATCGACGACATCTTGGTTTACTCCTGGAGCGATGCGGAGCATGAGGAGCACTTGAGGATCGTGCTGCAACTTCTATGAGAGAGAAAGTTGTACGCCAAGTTGGTAAAGTGCGAGTTTTGGCTCCGGGAGGTGATTTTCTTGGTCCATGTGATTTCCGCCGCAGGTGTGGCAGTGGATCCGGCGAAGATAGAGGCAGTCCGGGATTGGCCCCGACCGACGATGGTTACTGAGGTGCGCAGCTTCATGGGCTTAGCTGGATATTACCGTCGGTTTGTGGAGGGCTTTGCGAAGCTCTCCACACCCCTCACTCGATTGACTCGTAAAGGAATTAAGTTTGTTTGGAGAGAGGATTGCTAGAGGAGTTTTGAGGAACTGAAAAGAAGATTGATGTCAGCTCCTATCCTTTCCCTCCCTGTCATGGGGAAAGGATATGTGATCTACAGTGATGTGTTGCACAGTGGACTT
This sequence comes from Tillandsia leiboldiana, assembly GCA_029204045.2. NCBI lineage: Eukaryota > Viridiplantae > Streptophyta > Magnoliopsida > Poales > Bromeliaceae > Tillandsia > Tillandsia leiboldiana. The sequence goes on along the minus strand of CM055071.1, from coordinate 12,110,858 downwards.
GAATGCGTGCTGATGCATGAGGGTAGGGTAATTGCTTATGCGTCTCGACAGCTTAAGGATTATGAGAAAAATTACCCTACTCATGACTTAGAACTTGCTGTAGTGGTATTTGCCCTGAAGTTATGGCGTCACTACCTGTATGGGGAGCACTACGAGATTTATACTGACCACAAAAGCGTAAAGTATCTGTTTACATAGAAAGAGCCGAATCCGAGGCAGCGCAGATGGTTGGAGCTATTGAAGGATTATGATATGAATATCCCTTACCATCCTGGCAAGGCTAATATGGTTGCAGATGCACTGAGTAGGAGAGCTGTGTAGAGCTTGACTATGATGATCACATACCAGACGCCACTACTAGAGGAGATGAGGCGGCTCGAGTTAGAGGTTGTGTATAATATCATAGATTTTTGTAACACTTTATACCTCCTGCTAATAAAGCTTCCGTTTAAAGTAATTAATGTAACGGGTTACTTAAGTGGATAATTTGGAGGTGCGGGTATTTTTCTGCGATAGTGCTCGGAAAACGGAGAACGGCGGTGCGATTGGATCCGGATTCTGACTTATGGAACCCCCAAAAAGGGGTGGAAAGGATCACAATGGCCAGGGGGTGCATCAAAATCTGCATAAGTTATTTGGCACGCTTTTCGAGGAAAAAAGGGAATTATCTTTGAAGAATTATCTTTAAAGAATTATCCCGAAGGATTATATGGTATCAGAGAAAACGACTTTAACCACTATGGCCAGTGACCAACATCCACAGAATGTATTATCACGAGTGACTAACCAAGTTGATAACCAAAGTATAGGTGTGTCACGTATTAGCGTGAGCGCGGGGAAATATGGGATTGAGTCCCAGGGTTAGTAGGTTAAGGTGCCAGGTTTTCTTAGAAATATTAGGATTGACGTGATTTCTTTGTGTGCACAGATAGCAGTCCGGCTCAGTGAGTAATCGCCTACGTGAAATGGACACTGCAGCCGCAGCGAACCGCTTACAACGCAACCAGCTGCGCGATGTGGCTGGGCAGCTGCTGACCCTCACCGAACGCTTGTGCCTACTGAAACGAGAGTTTGAGGGTGTCGACCACTTTCAGCACGGCGTCAGGGACGACACTTTTCGTGGAATGCCACCTCCAGGCTTTCCCACCTTCCATGAAGGGGTCAACTTGGCCATGCGGGCGGAGCAAGAACTCGCCGAAGCACGCGCTCGGCAGGGATACCCCAGGTTACATAAGGGCCAGAGATACCCCTACCCCGGTCCGGCAGAGGACCCCTTTCAGAGGGGCCAGGCGACCAAACGCCCAAAGACAGAACCGAAATTTGGGCAAGCAAGGAAGGAAGGACCCGAACCACTATGGAAGCCGTGCGTCATATGTGATGGTGCGCATCGATTGATGAGCTGCCCTTGGAGGCACGACCACTGCTTTCGGTGTGGCAAGCCGGGCGTCCACTCACGTTTCACATGCCCTCAGAAACCGACTACTACTACCCCGGCGCCGCAACCCGACGAACCAGAGAAAACTGCAGCCCCCGCTCCGCAAGGGGGCCCCAACCCAAGGAGCCGGGCAAACCAACGCCCGAAGAAAGCACAGAAAGACGGGCAAGCGCCAACGGGAGGTCCGGAACGACTAGAGGAACCCTGCATTATTTGTGGGAAGGCACACCGAGTGACGAGTTGCCTTTGGAGGGACGCTCATTGTTGTAAGTGTGGCAAGCCGGATCACACCCGTGCCTCATGCCCTCAGGAACTAGCCACTGATACTGCAGCGCCGCAGCCGGAAGGACAAGAGGGTGCTACAGCCCCCGTTTCGCAGGAGGACCTACCTGGCGGCCAGCACACAACGGATTCTTTCGACACCAGGTCCCTACCTCACCACGCCGTACGTCGCTGGCCTAAGGGTTGTGGACGGGCTCCCCGCCGCCCCAGTGGAAGACGCGACGTCTCGGAATGGCAAATAGCAGGTAACGTATTATGGCACTTTTCTCACTACTTTTGTTTGGAAGAACCGGATACACCCGAACGCCCTACCCCGGTCTGACTCCCCCCCCCCTTTCTAGTTTTTCAGTTTAGCCCTTCCTAGTACACACGGGCGGATAGGTCCTGATGTAGTAAGGCAAAGGGGATTCCATTGCGGGTTAATTGGGTGATTATAAATTAAGTATGCCCCACACCCCTGCCTCGTGGCAATAGGGCTTGCGGACCAATAAATTGAGTAGGGCTATGGCCGCCTCATACCCAGCGTCAAGGTGGGTTGAGTTCGGGCGAAGCGTGAGCACTATGTCTGTACACCTCTAGTAAGCTGGTTACGCGACCTTCGGGTCACGAGCCAAGAAACTTTTAGCCTCGATAGACGTAGCCACTCCCCCCCCCCCCCCTCACTTTCTGACATTCCAATAGTAAGGGAATTCCCGGATGTCTTTCCGTCCGAACTCCCAGGGATGCCACCTGGGCGTGAGGTTGACTTCTCTATCGAGCTAATCCCGGGGACAAAACCCATCACGAAAGCGCCATACAGAATGGCCTTCGCCGAACTAAAGGAATTGAAGGCGTAACTTGAGGACCTCCCGGACAAGGGGTTCATCCGACCGAGTGTGTCACCATGGGGAGCGCCTGTGCTCTTTGTAAGGAAGAAGGACGGGAGTTTGCGTTTATACATAGACTACCGGGAAATAAACAAGGTCATGGTGAAGAACAAATACCCCTTGCCACGTATCGATGACCTATTTGATCAACTCCAAGGGGCATCAGTATTCTCAAAGAACGACCTCCAGTCGGGCTATCACCAACTCAGAATCAGAGGTGAGGATATACCGAAGACGGCGTTCCGAACTCGCTATGGCCATTACGAGTTCACGGTGATGCCGTTTGGGCTTACCAATGCCCCAGCGGTGTTTAGGGACATGATGAACCGGATTTTCAAACCATTCCTGGATCAATTTGTGGTGGTTTTTATCGATGATATCCTCATCTATTCCCGTACGGATAAAGAGCATGAGGAGCACCTCCGAGTGGTCCTCCGGACCCTAAGGGATGAAAAAAAAAAAAACTGTATGCCAAACTCAAAAAGTGTGAGTTTTGGCTCCGTGAGGTCAATTTTCTGGGACATATTGTCTCGGCCACGGGAATTGCAGTGGATCCGAGGAAGATTGAATCGGTGACCGACTGTGTTCGCCCGACCATGGTGACAAAAATCCGAAGTTTTCTCGGGCTAACAGGATACTACAGACGCTTCGTGGAAGGCTTTTCGAAGATAGCCACTCCCCTTACTCGACTAACCCGGAAAGGGGAGAAATTCATCTGGACGGCCCAATGCCAGAAGAGCTTCGAGGAGCTTAAGGACAGACTCACGCGGGCACCGGTACTCACGTTGCCACAGCCCAGTGAGGACTACGAGATCTATTGTGATGCATCTCGAAGCGGACTGGGAAGCGTATTGATGCAACAGGGGAAAGTCATAGCATACGCATCAAGACAGCTCAAGGATTATGGGCAGAACTATCCTACACACGACTTGGAGCTCGCGGCAGTCGTGTTTGCGTTAAAGCTCTGGAGGCACTACCTCTACGGGGCACACTGTAATGTGTATTCCGACCACCAGAGCCTCAAATACTTGTTTACGCAAAAGGAATTGAACTTACGGCAACGACGGTGGTTGGAACTACTGAAGGACTACGATTTGTCCATCCATTACCACCCTGGGAAGGCAAACGTGGTGGCAGATGCCTTGAGCCGGAAGGGGCAGGCGGGGGAGACGGCACTGAGCGCCCTTACCCAACAGGATCGGCTAATTGCACAATTTTCGCAACTGCGGCTGGAGGTAGTGCCAGCAGGAGCGGTTGCGAAATTGCTGTCCTTAGTGATAAAGCCTACACCGATAGATAAGATCGTGGAAGGCCAAGCAACAGACACGCAACTACAGCAAGTACGGGATGGACTATCCTCGGAACCGGGTGGGGACTTTGAGATCGGCGCTGACGATGTGTTGAGGTTTCGGGGACGAGTCTGCGTGCCCGATATGCCGAAATTGAGGAATTCTGGCAGAAGCGCATAATGCCCCCTATACTGCGCATCCCGTAGGTACAAAAATGTACAGAGACCTGAGGCAGACCTTCTGGTGGCCCAAGTTAAAGAATGATGTGACGCAATTCGTGGCTCGATGTTTGGAGTGCCAACAGGTGAAAACGGAGCATCAGCGGCCGGCGGGAAAACTACAACCGCTGCCCATACCGGAGTGGAAGTGGGAATGGATCACCATGAACTTTGTGACCGGTTTTCCACGATCGCAACAGGAACATGACGCGATATGGGTCATTGTGGACCGTCTGACGAAATCGGCCCACTTTATACCGACTCACACGACGTGGAGCAGAGATCGGCTGGCGCAGACCTATATCGATGAGGTGGTGAGGTTGCATGGAATACCATCATCCACAACCTCGGACACGGACACACGTTTCGTGTCAAACTTCTGGCGGAGTCTGCAGTAGGCACTGGGGACCAAGCTGCAGTTTAGCACAGCATTTCACCCGCAGACGGATGGGCAATCGGAACGAGTGATCCAGATTCTCGAAGATATGCTTCGAGCTTGTGTGCTAGACCTGGTGTGACGCCCCACTTCCCAGGGGGTCACCCATCCTAGAACTACTCTAGCTCTAGCACGCTTAACTCTCATGTTCCTCTTGGATCTTGCTACCATCCAAAATGCTATAGCCGGGTTAGAGATTTAGTCCTATTATATCATTTATATAGAGGACTAATCCAAATTCCGGGGTGTCACATTCTTCCCCCCTTTAAGCCCTGACGTCCACGTCAGGCTCAAGCACACTCACAAGCACCAGGCGATGTGAGACTCGTCTCGCTAGCCTTAGCCGACCTTGTGGGGAGCTGCACTCCACCCACAACGGTCATTAGCCGGGGAGCCTCGCTCTACCCGCTATATAACCCTGGCTCAGCCGAGACTCATCTCACATTGCCGGCTGGTGAATGGCTCTGATACCAACTGTGACGCCCCACTTCCCAGGGGGTCACCCATCCTAGAACTACTCTAGCTCTAGCACGCTTAACTCTCATGTTCCTCTTGGATCTTGCTACCATCCAAAATGCTATAGCCGGGTTAGAGATTTAGTCCTATTATATCATTTATATAGAGGACTAATCCAAATTCCGGGGTGTCACACCTGGGGGAGGGATGCTCGCATTACCTACCCCTCGTGGAATTTGCCTACAATAATAGCTATCAAGCTAGTATTCAGATGGCCCCTTACAAAGCCTTGTATGGACGCCGGTGTCGATCGCCTATTTGCTGGGACGACTTAGGAGAACGGAAGCTCTTAGGGCCAGACCTCGTAGAGGAAACGGAAGTAAAGGTGCGCCTTATCAGGAAGTGGTTGTTGACCGCCCAGAGCCAGCAGAAAAGATACGCGGACCAAAGGCGACGGGAATTGGAATTTAAGGTAGGGGACCATGTGTTGCTACGTGTGTCACCGTCAAAGGGGACAAGACGGTTCGACATACGAGGAAAGCTGAGCTCACGGTATGTGGGACCATTCGAGATTTTGGAACGCGTGGGCCCGGTGGCTTACCGGTTGGCCTTACCGCCAAATCTTGAACAGGTGCATAACATATTCCACATTTCGATGCTCCGAAATTACCTATCCGACCCGTCGCACATCCTCGATGCCTCGGCCGTCGAACTGCGGGAGGATTTGAGCTTCGAGGAAACGCCGATGCGGATCTTGGCGAGGGAAGAAAAGAAACTTTGAAACCGGACGATCCCCTACGTAAAGGTGCAATGGAGTAACCACGAGGAGCGCTAGGCGACGTGGGAACTTGAAACGAAAATAACATAGTGTTACCCTGAGTTATTTAGCGAGGGTTGAGGTTAAGTTTCGAGGACGAAACATCTTTTAAGGGGTGAGTGGTGCAATATCATAGATTTTTGTAACACTTTATACCTCCTGCTAATAAAGCTTCCGTTTAAAGTAATTAATATAACGGGTTTACTTAAGTGGATAATTTGGAGGTGCGGGTATTTTTCTGCGATAGAGCTCGGAAAACGGAGAATGGCGGTGCGATCGGATCCGGATTCCGACTTACGGAACCCCCAGAAAGGGGTGGAAAGGATCTCAACGGCCAGGAGGTGCATCGAAATCCGCGTAAGTGATTTGGCACGCTTTCCGAGAAAAAGAGGGAATTATCTTTAAAGAATTATCCTTAAAGAATTATCCTGAAGTATTATATCGGAGGAATTAATTAATTAAGGAATTAATTAATTAGGATTTAAAAATACACGATGTGGTATTTTATCGTACATTGAAGATTAAATTGTGACTTCTCCCGAAAGAAAGGAAAAGAATAGGAAAAAAGGCGAAACCCTAACCGGAAGGAAACGAGAGGAAGGAACGAGCGAAAGAAAAGGAAAAAAGCCGAAACCCTAAACGGAAGGAAACGAGAGGAAGGAACGAGCGAAAGAAAAGGAAAAAGGCGAAACCCTAATCGGAAGGAAACGGTAGGAAAGAAGGAGAAGGCGGAAGGACCCAACCCTCCCGACGAACGTGCCAAAGCCGGGAGCGTGAACGGTTCACCGTCTCCGACGATTAGCGGTAAGCGACATTTATTTTCGTGTAGTTTCGCTCGGTTTTTGGTTTCGGTCTTTTTCTGAGTTTTAGGAGTAGCCGTTTGCCACCCTATGCGTCGCCGCCGCGGAGCCCTAGGGCACCGCCGCACGGCCCTAGGGCATCGCCGCCGCGGCCGCGGTACGCGCCGTGCGGGGACGGTGCCCACGCGGCCGTGGCTAGCGCCGCGCGGGACCAAAGTTCCCACGCGGCCGCGGCTAGGGCAAACGCCGCCCGGGGCCGGTGCCCGCGCGGCCGCGGCAAGCGCCGCGCGGCTGCGGCGCGTGCCGCGCGGGGCCCATGCCCGCGCGGCCGCAGCCGGTGCCGGGCGGGTGGGCGCCCGCGCGGCGGTGCTGCGCGGCATGGCACCCGCGCGGCCGTGGCGCGCGCCGCGCGGGGCCTATGGCAGCGCGGCCGCAGCGGGTGCCGCGCGGGCGGGCGCCCACGCGGCTGTGGCGCGCGCCCCACCGGGCCATGCCCGCGCGACTGTGGCGCGCACCGCGCCGGGCCATGCCCGCGCGGCCGCGGCTGGTGCCGCGCGGGCGGGTGCCAGCGCGGCTGCGGCCGCAATTTGTGCCGCGCGGGCGGGTGCCCGCGCGGCCGCGGCATGCGCCGTGCGGGGCTAAGGCCCGCAAGGTCGCGGAGGGTGCCGCGCGGGGCTGGTGCCCGCGCGGCCGCGGCTTGCACCGCGCGGGGCTAGGGCCTGCGCGGTCACGGCAAGTGCCGCGCGGGGCGGGTGCCCGCGCGGCCGTATGGCCTGCAACGCCGCGGGGGCGGCCGCGTCGCTCGTCGCGCGGGGGCGCCACCGCTGGGTCAAGTTGTCATTAGTGTTTTTGAGTATTTGGGCTCGGTTTATCTACTGTTATATTTCTGATCTGGCCGCGGCTCTTTTGGGGACTACTTCTAGGTCCGGGCGTCGACAGAGAGCGAGGTCCGGTCTATGGAGTGCAGATTTCACATAATCGAGGTGGGTACTTTTGGTTATTACCGGTGTAGAGTCGTTCCCGTATATTCGTTTTGATAAAGTAGATATGTTTGGTAATTTGACTAACCCCATAGCATGTGAATCCCTTTTATTATGTTAATCAAAGCGGCTGCGGTCGCAAGATCGTTATACTATTCTGACTAAAGCGGCTGAGGTCGCAACACTGTTCTTACACTCATATTGCTTACACGCACACCGGCGGTTTGGCCACCGCACTGGGTGTATTTTCCGGAAAGATGGTAAGTTATTTTTACCGGTGTACCCCACAAGGGGAGGTTGGTGGGGACCCCTCAAGGAGAGGCGACTGCTACTTGGGCAGTGGAGGGGTTGGAGGCACTAAGAAGATGAGTACGGTATTAGGGTTGGGGCCCAAAATATTCTGAAAGCTGGGGTAGATGCCCAGTGGGACTTTCGACAGGGATTTAGCGATACATGACGGGGGGGGGGGGGAAGTAAATGCTCTAGTGATTCGGTGTGTCCTTTCTGTTATTGCGTTTACTTACATGTTTCTACTTTATCAGTCACTACAACCCACACTGTGACAGGTCCGAGTAGGGGTGGAATTCGGGACGATGGTGAGGCATCAGTTAGAGGACCCTAGCCATGAGGGCTAGTAAACGATACGTTTTTTTCTTTCCTTTGGTTATTTCCTTATACTGTGGTTAGTTAAACTGTGATTCATTTGTGTAGTTTCTGATGGATGTTGGAATGAGAATTTTCTTGTCTATAATTGGTGAATGTTAGGATGTGTAATTGCGGCTTGTTTTCAAATGCAGACGTGGTTTCAAAAATGTTTTCAAAGCAGGTGCCGTGTGGGCACCGATTTTAAAACCCGTGGATTTATCCTTTCAAGTGAATGGCCGCTCAAAGAGTTTGCGAAAACGTTTTGGAAAAACTGGGTGTCGAGTGGGCACCGATTTTCAAACCCATGGGTTTATGCTATAATCTGTATGTGATAGCGGTGACGGTATGATTTATTGTATTCTCTCCTCTTTGTCTGTCATGGTTGGAATGGTTAAAGTATTTGTCTTGTTGGTAACGCCTGCATATACAAAGGAGACTCCGCCCGTTTGGGGAGTGAATTTGTATATGCGGCGGGTCTGGTACGCACCGGAGGCAAGGATCATTTAAATACATTTAAGAAAAAAAAAATAGGGCACGTTTTCCGCTCTTTTAGAACCTCCGGTGGGACTAAGATGTATAAGGACCCTAAGGCACAATTTTGGTGGAACGGCATGAAGAGGGATATTGGGAGATTCGTTGCTCAGTGTTTAATTTGTGAGCAAATAAAAACTGAACATCGGGTGCTAGCTAGCAAGTTACAGAGTCTCCCAATCCCTGAATGGAATTGGGACCACATTACTACAGACTTTGTGGTTGGATTGCCGAGAGCATAGGGAGGAGCAGATGCTATTTGGGTAGTGGTGGATAGACTCACCAAGTCCGCCCACTTTTTGCCGATGCAGACTACTTGGTCACTTGAGCGGCTAGCCTAGCTATATTTGGACGAGGTGGTGAAGTTACATGGAGTGCCCGCCTCTATAGTATCAGATAGAGACCCGAGGTTTGCTTCGGGTTTCTGGAAGAGTTTACGAACAACCTCGGGGACTCAGCTCAGATTCAGTACAACCTTTCACCCACAGACCGATGGGTGGTCAGAGTGGACGATACAGATTCTCGAGGATATGCTGAGGGCATGCGTCCTGGACTTTGGTGGATGGTGGATTCGACTCTTATCCTTGGCAGAGTTTGCGTACAACAAGAGCTTTCAGGCGAGCATCCAGATGGCTCCGTTTAAGGCGTTGTATGGACGCAAGTGTCGATCACCTCTTTATTGGAGTGACGTAGGTGAGAGACGGGCGTTGGAGCCCGATTTACTATTAGAGGCAGAGGAGAAGGTCCGAGTGATTCGACAGCACCTTCAAACCGCCAAGAGCCGACAGAGGAGATATACTGATACACGACGACGAGACTTAGAGTTTCAGATTGGAGATCATGTGTTTTTTAAAAGTCTCACCATCCAAAGGGATCAGGAGATTTGGCATTCGTGGGAAGCTCAGCCCCCGTTACATTGGACCTTTCGAGGTATTAGAGCGTATTGGGCCAGTTGCCTACAGACTTGCACTTCCCCCGAGGCTTGCCAGTGTCCATGATGTTTTTCATCTTTCTGCTCTGAGGAGATACGTTTTCGACCCGTCGCACGTCATCGACTTCACCCCACTCGAGATCAACGAGGACTTGAGGTATGAGGAGCGCCCACTACGGATTCTGGATCGAGAGGTGAGAGAATTACGTAGTCGGGCCATTCCATATGTGAAAATCTTATGAAGCAATCATGACGAGCGCGAGGCTACTTGGGAGCTTGAGTCGTTGATGATGGACACCCACCCCAACTTGTTCGAGGCGTCGGTTTGAGGTATGACTTTTGTTTCGAGGATGAAACTTTTTTTAGTGGGGGAGGATGTGATGGCCGAAATCCCCGTGTAGCTTTCCCCCGTGGTCTGTGGCGAGAAACACCTATTATTGGTGTACCGGGTCCGTAACGCATCAAACAGACGCGTTAAACAGACTCAGCACGGAATTGGATCATGTTGCCCTTCGGCTGCCTTCGCTGAAATTTTAGAAGTGGTTTCTCGCTGATAGGAGGTCAGATTTGGATTCAGCGCGGAAAAATGTTGAAAATGGCTATTTGCTTGTGTTTTTCTGAGTCCGTACGCCCAAAAACGGACACCCGGAAGTTTACCGCGCATTTTGGTGCACGGGGTGTTATGGACCGGCGGGGAGGGGGGCACGTGGTGGCACCGGATAGGCCAGCGCATGCAGCGCGGTCCACGCAGCTCGGGGGGCAGGCGGGCAGGTGGCGGCGACGTGCGGGGGCAGGCGGGCAGGTGGGCGCCCATACCCGGGGGCGCCACGTGGCGCCCCACGGTTAGCGGGCGCCACCCACGCAGCTTTCCTGGTCGGGCCACGCTGCATGGCCCGAGCGACCCCGCACCCGCTGTCCCATGTTCGGAACACGCGACGTGCCCGGAGCAATCCGGGCGCTGCGCGGATGAGGGGGCGGTGGTGCCTGTTCGACGCCCAAATTATTTGGGCGCCCGAAAAGGTACCCCAAACCCGAATTTTTTGTATTTTTTATGATTTGCCTATAAATAGGGCCTATTCTCTCCCTCATTTCAGTTTTTTGGGAGGAGTTTTTCCTGGGAGTTTTTGGCATAGCTCTTCCTTACTCTATGTGCTACATTTTGAAGGATCTTGGGAATTTTTGGAGGCCGCAACATCGACGATTTCAGTGATTCGGCGCACTTCGACGTTCATTTTTCGGTGGCTATTTCCGTCGCAGTTTAGTCCACGGGCTCCCCTAAGCTACCCCGAGGGAGTTTTTAGCCGATTCTTGCTGTAGCATTTCCACGACAGGTAGGCCTTCGTTTTTCATATTTACCATTTCCCTCCATTTCGAGTTTTTATGGGTTTTTTGGAGCATCTTAGACCCCCTTTTTCTGCGGCAATTTCTAGACAGTAGAGCAGAGATCATGCCTTTTCTTGGCCTATGGGAGTCAGAATGGGGAGATTAAATACTCGATTTGCATCTACACTTCGCGAGGATCACAGCCGTGATTTTTCTAAAATTTTTGGAGGACTTTTTGTAGGTGAAAAATTGCTGTTTTTGGGACTGTTGCGCAAACAGCAAGATGTAGATTTTTGGGATTAATTTTACACTGTGTTCGGCTCTTGTTACAGTTTTTGCTGAGATTTTGGTGTTTCGCGAGGAAAGAGGAAGTTGGAACTTTTCATCATGATCCAGGTGGGCATTTTCTTTTTTTGGCCCGGGATAGAATTTGCGCTCGTTTTCACATCTATGCCATCGTCGCGCGTTCGCTGATTTTTGCACTATATTGTTGGACAGCACTTCACCGTTTTGCTTGCCACCGTTGATCCGGGAGGAGTTTTTAGGAGATTTTGGATTCGTTAGGACCATAGATGCTGAGGGAACGCGCACGCTAGATTTTAGCCCGATCGTATTTCGGATCTGCGCGTTCTAGGTGGGTTGTTAAGCACATCTTTTTACTACTTACTCACTAGGGCTATTAGGGTGATTCCCGACACATTGTATATTGTTGCACCACCCAATTGTGGATCATGCATGGATGAATTATTCTAGTTATTTCTTATCTTATCTATGTGAGATTAGTACTTCATGAGTATATATGGAAAGCATGTGTTGTTGATTAGTGATTATGACATATTGGCCTATTGCTATGTGTAAATGGTACTTGATACTTTCCATTCCATGTTATTCAAGAACTATTACATGCTTGTATGGATATCTAGATAGGCCACCTTTTATTGCTACACTATCATATTGGGACTTGACTTAGGAGAAACCATGATTGTTCCTTTCCTCCTTTTTATTTAGATTTATGATTCATGTTGCTCGGGTTCGAGCAGGGGTTTGAGATAGTGTAGTCGAGATCATTGAGTCTGGGAGAGGTTGTACCAGATTTTGGACTCGTGGGGTGTTGCGACAACCGCGAATATTAGGCGGTTGACGGGATGTGGATTATTCTACCAAATTGTGGACTTGTGGGGTGTTACGGCAACCGCGGACATTGGGCAGTTGACCGGATGTTGCTTTTAGCATCGGATTGGGATCGGGGTTTTGTTAGTGACATGGAGTCTCCTACTTTGAGCATAGTCGTGACTAAGCCCTGCTATATTGAGATATTTGTGACATGGTTACTTTACTCGTGTGGGTCGCGCCCCTCGAGTGCCAGTCCGGAGGTAGGCTTATGACCGAGCCACGTGTCGGTCCATTGGTTACCTAGGGATTCGAGCCGTGTGCCGATTCCGCTACTGGGTTCTTGAGTTCGACAGCAGAGCAGGCAGTACCGGGTTTGTGGGTTATGGGATCCAAGGATCTAAATAGGGGAAAAATCACCTAGAGGGGGGGGGTGGATAGGTGTAAACAATAAAATTCAGAAATCTTTGCATAAAAATAACCCAATGCGGAAAATAAATAAAGTACGCAAGATTTTACGTGAAAAACTCTGTCACAGGAGTAAAAACCACGGGACCGATCATACGAAAAAATCCACCAAGATTAAACACGTACAAGGTGATATAACGCAACACTACGACTCAACCTTTTCCATACGCTCCGAGTAGATCTTCTCCGCTCACTCCACAACGCGCTTTGATCACACGATTTGCGTCCTACTTCGAATCCACGAAGTCCAACCGAATCCACGGTCTTCACCAAGTTTGGTATGAATCGATCACACGAACGCACCTCGCTCCGAATCCACAAAAGCGACAGCACCTTGAATCCACAAGGCCATGCGAATCCACGCGCCGATATTCCTTTCAGAAATCGTTGTTTGTTTATTTGTGGTGATGATATTTGAATACTTAGATCAATATGGATAGATAAGGAAATACCATCTAAGTATTCATCAATTTTATTCTTCAAAAGAAAAAAGAGATTGAAAGAACCTCGAATCAAACCGATAAATATATAGAAAGAAAACCTAAAATTAACGGTGTTTACCTTTTCTTCTCTACACGTGGATTACCTTTGATTCCTTTTTGGAATATTAGGAATTTTAGGAACCTTAGGAATACCCTAAAAGATGATATTAGGGTCTATTTATAGCTAGAAATCTTTTGGAAAGAGATAAGAATCAAAAACTGACTTAACAAATTTTTTCCCGCATGGCAGTCCGGACTGGATTTTGACTGATCCGGACTGTCGTCTTTTTCAAGAAAATTTTCTGAAAAATAGTTCGGGGTCCGAACTGGATTTTCCTGATCCGGACTGATTCATGCGAATTATCAAAAACAATGTTCGAGGTCCGGACTGAATATGGGTTGATCCGGATTGGAATTTCGTATGAACCAAACCATGTTCGGGGTCCGGACTGGATGTGGTTGATCCGGATCCAGAACATATAAAATGTCCAGTTTTAATTTTTATGCAATGAAAATTATTCCAAATGTTTCTAAACTATAAGAATGTATTCAAATCATCAAAAATATTTAATTTAACGTACCTGATCATTTTGAATTCATTCTTCTTGAGATTGATGTATGTGATCCTCAATTCTTCAACTTCAATCTTCAAGACTCAAAACACTTCACGAAATACGCCAATACAAAAATCCTTAACAATCTCCCCCTTTGGCGGTTTCGTGACAAAACATATAATCCACTTAAAATAAAATAAAATAAAATAATTTTTGTTGCTATCACCATACAACAAAAATACGCATGAACGATCCAAAAATGAATACAAGATTTAACTCCTAAAACAAATTCTAGACTTAGACATAACCGAGGAGTGTTCAAGTCTTATTCTCTCTACAAAAGAAAATCATCAAATACCTCAAGAATTTAATAGGTCAATAAACAATCAGAGAGTTTACATTCATTTAACTTATGACATTAATTATCAGATATGTATGAAAATAAATAATCAAGGTTCACATATCATCATATATCAATAGAATTTCATATGTCATAGTTCAGATTCAAAAAGTTTCAAGTGTTCATACCTACCTGTCACTTGTTCATGTTCTATCTACCAACTTGGTAAAAGTTAGAATATTACAAACCGAATGGTTAGTAGAATACCTAGTCAGGTAGTCTGATCTAGATCTCACTTGTTCTCAGTTTTCTTTCCCCATTTTTGTCACTTAAACAAGCCAAAATGAAAATATAAGGATGATTTGCAAAGTTCAAGTAAAAATAAAATAAAATATGCAAAAGAGAAACTGTTAGAAGAAGAGAAAAAAAAAGGAAACTCTTGTCTTCAAAAAGATTCATTCTGAACTAGATTCATCGGAACTGTTGTAGCATCCTAATTTGTCAAATATTGCCTTGGCCAACTTTGAATGTTTGGAACATTTCTTTCGAAGATCACGTTGGTTGGCAGTGATGCACTGTAAGTCAAAAGACATCCTTTCTTGCTCTGAAGAAAGTCGATGTTGTTCTCGATAAATGGAACACACAGAAGCGTCATCCTTTGAGGTGTCTTTCTTTGGTGTTGAAGTAGGTATCGAGTGTGCAGATTGTGCAACATATAGAGGAATTGACGACACAGGTCTATTTCCAATCCATTCAGCATCTTTTATCTGGATGATGTTCTCTTCGGGTGGAAATGGTGCACTTGCAAGAGGTTCATTAATATGAAGTCCATCAGCTCGTGTTCGCTTCCTTGCGACACATTTCCTCTTGATTGAAGTTGGTTCCATCAGAGCCTTGCCTTTCTCAATAGCTGTGGGAGGAGTTCTAGCTTTCTCAGAAACTGGGGCTTTACCCTTTGAAACAGAAGAAACTTTCTCAGCAGCTTTCTCTTTGATTCCTTCAACTATTTTCTCCCAATCTTCTGATTCGATTTTTGATTCATCTAAAGAAACAAACTCTCCCTCTTCTTGAGTTTTTCTTGTTCTCTTAAGTTTGTTGGTCACTCAGGTGCTAACAAGAGCCGTTATGAAGACAATCAACCAAGCAAACGCCGTTTGAAATGTTTTCAAAAATTAACGTGTGAGTAAGAACTCAAAAAACATGGAAAAAATTATTTTATTCCAAAAATTTAAAAATTATACCCAAACAATCCTTATCACATGTAGAAGCTAGGAATCAAGAGATGTAGAAGCTAGGAATCAAGAGAGATTTGCAAAAGGAATTTTAAAAATAAATCAATCCCATGATTTTCAAAAATCTCCTTTTTTCTTCCCCTTCCTTACTTGAACGGCCTACAGAATCAGAAAAAAGTAAACCCAGCACAAGGTCTTCTCCTCAGAAGAAGCTGAATAAAGGGCGATGGCTTCCTAACGGAAGTTGGGTTGAACCTCTTTCTTCGCCTTCTCTTCTCTCTCTGGTGTAGCAACCGACCCCGAAACAGCCGAAAAAGCCACTGGAGCAGGTTATAGAATTGATACTAGCAAATGTTTCAGGTCTATTTCCGTACGTAGGAGTAACTGCTTCTGTAGGAGAAGGCACACCAGCTAGCCCAGGAAGCCAAGGTTGAAAGATAAAGATCATAGACATGTGGTGAACCATACTGAGATAAAGCAAGGCACTTCCCAAGCTTGAATATGTCCTAAAACTGAAATTTCTGAAATCGAAGCGGTAAAATTCGTTTAGAATATAACAAACAATCATAGCAAGGTTTCTTAGGCATCCAGAGTTCAGATTTCAAAAGAAATTTGATCAAAAACTTTGCAAAATTGAAATCGTAGCATAAAATCTATTACGTTTTGATGAACAAAAAAAAAAAAATTGTGAATATCCGAGATTTGATCAAAATACTTACTTGGATTGAGTGAAATGGAGTGAGAAAAGATCCAAAAACTCCAATGTTCTAGAGAAAGAAACTCAGGAAACCAAAAAAGAAAACTTAGAATGAATAAGAAATCGAAAACCCTTTGTTTTGATTAAACCCTAGCCGCAGTCCGGATCGGATTAACAAAGTCAGTCCGGATCGGCTTTGCGCAGAGAATCCTATTGTTCGGGATCCGGACTGATTCATCCAGTCCGGACTGCTTGCAACTTTTTCTCCAGAAAAATTTTGAAAAATTTCAAAAAATCCAGAAGAAGTATGTAAGCATTCTTGCATATCAACTTTAAACAAAAAATATCGTTTCATATAAAAAGAAATAGATTATGAGAAATCTATCAAAATATCCCAAATTTTGAAATGAAAATTTATAAAAGTTATAACCTCTAAAGTTGAGCAAGATCAAAACATCAGTCATGATCTAGTGAGTAATGATTTTATCAAATCATCAATTGAGCAAAGAAAATGAAGCACCAAGATCGATAGATGTTTGAAATCCCTAGTAAGTCAAATAATATTATCTAGTCAATATATTTAGGGAGTGGCTCTTTTAGCATCTTTCAATCTGAAATCCCACCTTATACCAACCTTGGAATTTGACAGAATCAAGTATTCCAAACAGCATTTTATCAGATAAACCATAGCACCATGCTTGATAAACATGTGGTAGCTACACAAAGTACTCGAACGAGCGAGTTGGTAGATCTTTCCTCCATGTGGTGGTAGTTTTCACACTCCACTAAGGGATGTAACTCTTTTCACATCTTTTGAGCATGAAAATTTTAAATAGACTCCCCCTCAATTGGCTATCAATTATGTGAGATATTAAATATTCAACCAAAAATTGATCTCGTGTTCATACTTATTTCAATTATCAAATAAGATAAAAATAATACCAAGAGATCATTGAGCGAGGACTTGACTTTGATCAACTAAATATGAAATAATTGATATAAATGATCATTGCATCAAATGAGTTATAATGATATCTAAATCATAATAAACTTCTCGAAACATGAAAGGATGCAATTAAAGTCAACTATGCTAATGCTCATTTAATGTTCTATAGTACAAACAAAAAGAACAAAAACACAAACAAAACCTAACCTAAGCAATGGTTCAAAAATCGGTTATTTCAAAGAAAGCATACCAATTGCTTTTCGTAAATGAATAAAACATTTTTGATCCAAAGGTTTTGTCAAAATATCGGCTAATTGATCATCAGTTGAAATATAAGCAATTTGCAAAGTACTTGATTCAACTAGCTCTCTTAAGAAATGATATCTCAGTTTAATGTGTTTTGTTCTAAAGTGCAACATAGGGTTTTTGAAAATATTAATGGCACTAGTGTTGTCAGACAAAATAGTTACCGAAGACGCAAGAATACGGAAGTCACTCAATACACTCTTCATCCAAATCAATTGAATTGAGCAACTTCTCGCAGAAATATATTTCGCCTCGGCAGTCGGCAGAGCAATACAGTTCTGTTTTTTTACTATGCCATGCAACAAGACAATGGCCAAGATAAAAACATGCACCACTCGTGCTCTTCCGATCATCCACTGATCCAGCCCAATCGGCATCTGAATATCCTATAATATCGAGAGATGTGCCCATAGGATACCAAATTCCGAAATTGATTGTGCCTTTGACGTACCGGATGATCCTTTTCACCACTTTCAGATGAATTTCTTTCGGTGCTGATTAATATATCGCGCAAATCCCAACACTGAAGAAAATATCCGGGCGACTAGCACTAAGATTGAGTAGACTTCCAATCATACTTCTGTAAAGTTTCTCGTCTACACTCTCTCCATGAGATTCACTCCCTAATCCCTTATTTCTAGTTCCCATAGGAGTCGGATGGTCTTTAGAATCATCTAATCCGAATTTCTTAACCAACTTCTTCGCATACTTGGATTGACACAAATGTATGCCATCTTCACATTGTTTAACCTGAAATCCAAGAAAATACGTAAGCTCACCCATCATGGACATCTCAAATTCATTTTCCATTGTCTCGGCGAATTTTGAAGCATCGTTATTTCTTGTAGCTCCAAACACGATGTCATCCACATAGATTTGAGCCACAATGAAGTTATCCTGAGAGTGCTTCACAAAGAGTGTCCAATCGGCTCCCCTTCGAGTATAGCCCTTTTCCAAAAGATATTTCGTTAATCTTTCGTACCATGCTCGCGGTGCTTGTTTTAGTCCGTAAAGAGCCTTTTTCAATCGAAAAATATGGTTTGGAAGTTTATGATCAATGAAACCTTTCGGTTGAGCCACATAAACTTCTTCGTTTAGAAAATAATTTAAAAATGCGCTCTTAACGTCCATCTGAAAAGCTTAATATTAAAATGACAAGCAATTGCGAAAAGGATACGAATAGACTTTGTCTCATCAAAGTCTATTCCTTTAATTTGTGAGTAGCCCTGAGCAACCAATCATGCTTTGTTTCTCACAATGGTACCATCTTCATTTTTCTTATTCTTGAAAATCTATTTTGTACCAATAACATTTTGTTGCTTAGGGGACTTCGTAAATTCCCAGACTTTGTTCCTTTCAAATTGATTAAGCTCTTCTTGCATTGCTTCAATCCAATAATCATCCTGAAGAGCTTCATCAATATTCTTTGGTTCTATCATGGAGACATAACATGCAACTCCATATTCTAACTGCCTCCGAGTTCTAACTCCTTCTTGAGGGTCTCCAATGATGTTTGATTTAGGATGGTCCTTGGAGATTCGAAGCGTTTGAGGTAAAGGAGTACTCGGGGGTAATAGTGATGAATCATGCACATTAGATGAACTAGAAGAACCATGAGATGCATCAAAAATTTCAAAAAATTTATCAGGCACCGATGCAACATCGTTAGCAGGCAATTCATCATCAAAAGACATATCAGGAGTAGATTTATCAGAAGAAAAAGGGAAAGCTTTATCTACTTTAACATTTATAGATTCTATCATCGTTTTAGATTCAAGGTTAAATACCCGATATGCTCTACTATTTGTAGAATAACCCATAAAAATTCCTTCGTTACTACGAGAGTCGAATTTTTCAAGATTTTCACGATCACGTAAAATGTAACAACGACTCCCAAAGATACGAAAATATTTGATGTTTGGTTTTCTACAGAACCATAGCTCATATGGTGTATTTAAAGTACCCGGGCGAAAATATATTCTATTGATCACATAGACCACGATGTTAACTACTTCAACCCAAAAATATAAAAGGAGTTTCCGGCTATGAAGCATACACGCGCCATCTCTTGTACAACTCTATTTTTGCGCTCGACTATACCGTTCTGTAGCGGTGTATAAGGTACAGAGAATTCATGTTTTATACCGTTCAAAGAACAAGAATCAATGAATTTTGAATTAATGAATTCTCCACCTCTGTCACTGCGAATACGGACAATCTTTTCATTTTTCTCAATCATAATCCGATGACAAATATCATGAAAAGAGTCGAAACTATCTATTTTCTCTTTTAAAATTGCAACCCATGAAAATCTAGAGAAATAATCAACCATGAGAAATATGTACCAATTTTCACCCAAACTAGGTTGATGAGTTGGCCCCATTAAATTCATATGCAATAATTCTAATGGGCGTTTTGTTCCCACATGGTTCAAATTCTTGTGAGTGGATCTAGTTTGTTTTCCCTTTTGGCACCCACCACACATAATGTTTTCTTTGAAGTTTAGTTTAGGAGCACCTCTAACAACATCCTTATGTGTAATTCTATATAGTTCCTTAAAGTTCATGTGACCTAGTCTTTCATGCCAAAAAATCTCTGTGTCAAGTGAAACTATGTTACAATGTTCAATAGATTTACTAGGAACTACATAACAATTATTCTGTAATCTAACCCCTTTCAAAAAGAATGATTGGTTACATCAGTTCCAAGACATTCTATTACAGAAAAACTAACTGAAAAGCCATCATCACACAATTGACTAATGCTTATGAGGTTAGTCTTGAGGCCCTCAACATATAAAATATTTTTCAAATCTGGGCCGTTTGGAATAGTGATTGTTACTTTTCCAACTATTTTTGGGCCGTTTTTCACTTTCAGATTGCCCCCAGGGCGTGACAGGTAGCTGTGGCTAGTCTTGTACTAGTGTCGGGAGCCGTTTGGGTAAACGGTGGTCCCAGGTCGTCGAGTTTTCTTCGATCAATTTGTCGTCACTGTGTTCATGGCAGTAGTGTACTGGTGATAGTAGGACCTTGAATCCGAAATCTTTTTGGATAGACATGATTTTAGTAAACCAATATTTTTCTTTCAAATATCGAAGGGTCGCCAGAGTCTGTTCTTGTCTGATTGGGAGAAGGCATTAGCCCTTCGGGGTTTGAGAATAAAACTTATTTTCTAACTGATTTTCCTAAAAGAGTTAAAATTCATTAAAATGGGTTTTCTTAAATCAAGATGGTTTTATAAAAAGGAATTACTTTTAGTCCTCACCCCGAGTGGGTTCGAGTGAAAATAGTTTTCAGTAATAAATATCATCTTTTCCTCTAAACTTCCTCACCCGGGAAGGTTCGAGTGATCTGGGTTCTAAGGGTTCTTTTCTTCTGTGGGTCGAGAACAACGAGAGGCTATTCTTAGAGCCTGTTCTTGTTTGATTTGGGTTTAGGTGCTAGTCTTTCGGAGTTTTCAGACCCTTCGTTGTCGTCGGCTGTAGAGTATCTCCAGCTAGTGAGTTTTTAGCGTGGTGAGTTCGATATCCTCTTTTGGGAGCCGTTGGGTCGATGGTGGTACCGGGTATTGAGTACCTGTAATGTCACGACCTCTCCTGCAATTCTTTAATCCCTTTCGGGATAAATTGGTTGTTAGGGGCTTATTTTATCGAGTTTTCTTGGGTAGAACGTTGGTGCATGCGGGTATTTTTCTATGATAGAGCCCAAAAAACGGTGAACGGCACTGCGATCGGATCTGAAATCCGACTTACGGATCTCCCGGAATGGGGTTTTGAAGGTCGCGGTATCCATAATGTGCACCGAAATCTGTGCTAAGAGTTGGCACGCTTTTCGAGGAGGTGGTGATTTTATCTCTTGTAACTAAAATTAAAAATATCCTCAGAATACCGAATATGGGGATTTTTCCTTTATACGCACATATGAAAAGAAGAAATAAAAGAAATAAATTAATTATAAGATATAATTATATTCCGTTTACCGAAAAAAAAGAAACCCTAGTTTTAAAAGACCGCCTCCTCTAACCCTTCCCTATTGTGCGTGCCGAAGACCAAGCGAAACCCTAATTCGGAGATAGAAAAGAGAGAAAAGAGAGAGGATCTTCCACCTTCTTCGATCAACGTGCCGGAAGGCGGGAACGAGACGTCACCGTCATCGGAGAGCGGATCTTCCACCTTCTTCGATCAACGTGACGGAAGCCAGGAACGAGATGTCACCGTCATCGGAGGGCGGATCCGGATTCCCACCACCGCAAAGAACGGGATCGGGTCGTCTCCTCCGGCAGATCAAGGTACGCGGCTTTAATTTTCGTGTTTTCATCGTTGTCGTAGGCGTCGTGGTTTTGTCGCCATCGCGTCGCCGCCACAGCGCCCGGGCAAACCGCGGCCACCGCCGCGCGGGAGGGAACCGCGAGGGACAGAACCGCGCGGGCATTGCCGCAGACACCGCACCGCGCAGCCCAGCAGCCGCGCGGGGTGCCTCCCGCAGGCGCCGCGTGGCCTTGTGCCGCGCGGGGCGTCGCCCCCAAGCGGCGCGCGCCCGCGCGGCCTGCTGCCGCGCGGGGCGCCGCCCGCAGCCGGCGCGCGCCCGCAGACGGCGAGCGCTGGCGCGGCTAGCTGCCGCGCGGGGCGCCGCCCGCAGGCGGCGAGCGCCCGGGCGGCCTGCTGCCGCGCAGGGTGCCGCCCGCAGGCGGCAAGCAGCCGCGCGGCCTGCTGCCGCGCTGGGGGCCGCCGGCAGGCGACGCGCGCCCACGTGACCTGCTGTCGCGCGGGGCGCCGCCCACAGGCAGTGGCGCACGCGCGGGTAGGTGCCGCGCGGGGCGCCTCCCGCAGGTGACGGTGCCCGCGCGGGCTGGTGCCGCTCGGGGCGCCGCCCGCAGGTGACCCGCGCCCGTGCGGCCTGCTGCCGCGCGGGGCGCCGCTGGCAGGCGATGCGCATCCGCGCGACCAGTTGTGGCGCGGGGCGCCACCCGCAGGCAGCGCGCCAGCGAGGGCAGGTACCGCGCGGGGCGCCGCCTGCAGGTGACGCGCGCCCGCGCGACCTGCTATAGCGCGGGGCGCCTCCGGCAGCCGACGCGCGCCAGCGCGACTTGTTGTCGCGCGGGGCGCCGCCCGTAAGTAGCGGCGCCCTCGCGGATAGGTGCCGCGCGGGGCGCCGCCCGCAGGCGACGGTACCCGCGCGGACTGGTGCCGCGCGGGGTGCCGCCCGCAGGCGGCGCGCGCACCGCGTGGCCTGCCGTCGCGCGAGGCGCCGTCCGCGGGCGGTGATGCGCGGGGGAATTGGGCCACACGGTGGACTGTTTTTCAACGTTCGCCGCGCGGTGGGTTGTCTAGCCCCGCCGCCCGGTCTGCGTTGTCCACCCGTGCGTTTCCTTGTCTGATTCAATACTCGGGTGGGCCAGGTTCTAAATTAGGCTTTTCTAATGTTTTGTTGGGACTTTTAGGGGTCCAAGAATCGTGCAAGGGCGCAGGACGGTTTCAGGCATTCCGTCGACGCGACTTGAGGTGGGTACCTTTGTTGTGTTTTGAAGTATGGTTTCATCTCGTAATATGTATGAGTAGAGTAGAGGTGCTAATTGTTATTGTCTAACCCATTTTCGCATGAGTATCCCTCTTTATTACTATCTGTTGCGACTGAGCATCGCGGTGCTCTACGTTACACGTTGACTGCGGTCATTCTGCTCAAGATTTGCTTACACGTACACAGGCGGTTTGCCCACCGCATGGGTGTACTTTTTCGGAGAAGTGGTCCGATGACCCGTGTACCCCACAAAGGTGAAAGTGTCGTGGCGGGGACGCCTCGCGGTTACTTACGGTGCTGCACAAGTACCGTGGAGGGGTTAAAGCACAAAGGTGAGAGCAAAATGTTCACTTTTACCCGAGGTCTTTAGACCTTTTGGCTGGTGCTTTGTTTCGATTTACAGGGGGTGCGGGGGGATTCATGTGGTGAAGTTTGGATGCTCTGGTCTATCGGTTTGCTTTTATTTAAGTATTTACCGCATTGTACTTGTTTACATCTACTCTTCTTGTCACTGACTTCCTACACTATGACAGGTTCAGCCGAGGGTAGGACCCGGGACGACGGTGAGGCTGCGAATAGAGGGTTCTAGCCCGTTTGGGGTGAGTGACACTTCCTTTTCTTACTTTCGATTATCTTGGTTATTTGGTTAGGTAGTTTTGTTGTTGCCTTTATTGTGGTTCTATGTGGATGTTGGATTGAGCTTTTGACTTAGTGTTGGACCATCTTTAATATGTTTCTATTAGTCTTGCATGCCGCATGTTTTCAAGTGGGAAAATGATTGCGAAAACGTTTTCCAAACCGAGTGTCGTGTGGGCATTGCTTTATAAACCCGTGGGCTCAATGTTATATTGCCGCCGAAAAAGAAATTGTGAAAACGTTTTAAAAACCTAGTGTCGTGTTGACACCGATTTGGCAAACTTGTGGCTTTATCCTCGTTCAAACTTATGTTAATATTAGTAGTTGTGATAAATTGTAATTACCCTCTTTGGCTCTCAACGTGATTGTGTGGTTAAAGTATGTATTGTGATTGTGACGCCGTGCATATACAAAGAAGACTCCGTCCGTTCGCGGGGTGAATTTGTATATGTGGCGGGTCTAGCGCGCACCGGTAGGCGAGGTTGTTTTCAAAAAAAAAATGTATACGCTTATTTGGAACCTCCGGGGTGTGACAGATTATATGGTATCAGAGAAAAACGACTTTAACCACGGTAGTCTGTGTCCAACATCTATACAGTGCAATGCCACTAGCAACTAACCGATGAGATAATCAAGAATAGGTGCGTAGAGCGTGAGTGTATTGGGGAGGGGATAGAGTCCCTGGTTGATCGTAGGTCATGGTGTTAGACCAGTTAAGTCTTGGGTTGACTTGGTTTCTTTGTATTCAGCGGATAATGGCCCGGACTAGGTCATCAGCTGAGAACGCAGTGGCAGAAAGTACGGTATCGACGGCCGCGGAGTATCAGCTTCTCCGACAACAGCTACGAGAGATGGCCGGGCAACTAACGGCCCTCACAAAACAGGTACGTCAGTTGACGCAACAGCCGACCACATCGGTGGAGGTCGCCCAGGCTCCTCTGCCCGGACCAGCCGCACCAGTGACGGAACCGCCGGTGGCGGACAGCGAGACTATGGCCGCTCCTCCTCAGACCACGACAACCGGGATACCGTCGGTTCAGCCAACAACGCCTTCGGTAGCACCAACACCAGCGACTTCGGAACCTACGCCGGGAGCCACTGCTGGAGACCCCTTGAGAGAGACTGTGGTGACGCTTACTCCCCGAGTGTCTGCCGTCGCTGCAGAGGAAGCTCCTATCCGACAAACCGAACGTGACAGGGTGAGAGCGAACTTGGCGGACTTCCAGAAGTACGACCCACCCGTGTTTGAGGGAGAGACGACCGATCCTTGGGTCGTGGAAAAATGGGTTGACACCATGGAAAAACTTTTTGAAGATTTGTTGATGGAGGAATATGAACGGGTCCCCTTGGCAGTCCACTTCCTTGAGGGAAACGCCCGCATGTGGTGGAAGACATTGTGCCCGGACCCCTCGGAGGGCGCCGCCCTGCCATCATGGCCCACGTTCCGAGAAAATATATTTGGGGCATTTTTCTCCGACAGCGTTAAACAGCAGATGGAGGATGACCCGAAGCACATCAAGCAAGGAAGTCGGACAGTTATGGAGTACCAACGGGCATTTGTGAGATTGGTCAATTGTGTCCCCTTTGTCATAAAGGACGAATCTTACAAAGCCCGTCATTTTGTGGACGGTTTATAGAGCGATATCTTTGAGGTTGTGCAAGCGGCGGATTTGCACACCTTCCAGAAGGTGGTCCATAGAGCCACCACAGTGGAGCGCGGATTTGCGGTTACACGAGCCCGACGGGAGAGCTCGGAACACAGAGGGGATAAGAAACAAACTCAGCCTTATTCCGGAGGATAGCATTCCAATGGGAGCCGGCCCCCTAAACATCCGAGATCGCAACAAGGAACCAAGAACGCGCCGACGGGAGGACAAAGGCCGGTGGACAAGTCTTGCATCATTTGTGGTGGAATACACCAGGTGAGCGAATGTTCCCAGAAGCAAGACCACTATTTTCGTTGCGGCAAGCCGGGGCGCTTCCGTTTCAACTGCCCCTTGAAAATGGAGATATCATCCTCAGCAGCTCCTACACCTTCGTCGCAGCAACGGGAGGGGGAAGCGCGGCCGCAATCGGGGGGGGGAGAGTCAATGTGATGACCCACTAGGGGACGGACCCATCGGAGGACGTGGTAGCAGGTAATACTCGAGTCTCAGATTATCGTGCTAGAACTTTTGTGTAAACACCTGAGCATCCCACCCTTTCACCTCGCTTCGTGTTTTCACCTACCTTTAGTTATTAGAAGAGACCCACATCGTAGAAATAAGTTCGGTCGGACTATTGGGCAACCCCTCGAGGCAGGTGGCTTTGTTCCTTCCTTGCCAGCGAGGGTGGGGCGGGTTCTTAGGCTCTAAGAACTTGTGGTCCTTCCGTTAAGGGTTATCGGTGTGGCGCTTGGGACCGACGGTCACAGCAACCTTTAAGCGGTAGTTGACTGCTTGAAGTTCCAAGTGCGTCTCCGGGAACCGGGCTTACCGGAACTTGTGAACTTAGCTTGTAGGAACGCCTTCTGCTCGCTTTTCTTTTCGTCGTCATGGGCAAGAAGCTTGGTGGAGGGTAGTTGAGTAGCGTTCACGAGTTCAGTATGGATCTTGACACGAGAAGACAAGAAATTATGCAACCAGAATATTCCCTATGTGAAGGTGCTGCGGAGGAACCATAAAGGGCGCAAGGCGACTTGGGAACTGGAATCGAATGTGAGGGAGTGTCTTCCGGACTCGTTTGGCATGGGTTGAAGTTAAGTTTCGAGGACAAAACTTCCTTTAAGGGGTGAGTGATGTAATGTCACGACCTATCCAGCATTTCTTTAATCCCTTTTGGGATTAATTGGTTGTTAGGGGCTTATTTTATCGCGTTTTCTTGGGTAGAACGTTGGCGCATGCGGATATTTTTCTATGATAGAGCCCGAAAAACGGTGAATGACACTACGATCGGATCTGAAATCCGACTTACGGATCTCCCGGAATGGGGTTTTGAAGGTTGCGGTATCCATAATGTGCACCGGAATCCGTGCTAAGAGTTGGCATGCTTTTCGAGGAAGTGGTGATTTTATCTCTTGTAACTAAAATTAAAAATATCCTTAGAATACCGGATATGGGGATTTTTCCTTTATACGTACATATGAAAAGGAGAAATAAAAGAAATAAATTAATTATAAGATATAATTATATCCCGTTTACCGAAAAGAAAGAAACCCTAGTTTTAAAAGACCGCCTCCTCTAACCCTTCCCTCTTGTGCATGCCGAAGATCAAACGAAACCCTAGTTCGGAGATAGAAAAGAGAGAAAAGAGAGCGGATCTTCCACCTTCTTCGATCAACGAGCCGGAAGCCGGGAATGAGACGTCACCGTCATCGGAGAGCGGATCTTCCACCTTCTTCGATCAACGTGACGGAAGCCAGGAACGAGACGTCACCATAATCGGAGGGCGCATCCGGATACCCACCACCGCAAAGAACGGGATCGGGCCGTCTTCTCCGGTAGATCAAGGTATGCGGTTTTAATTTTCGTGTTTCCGTCATTGTTGTAGGCGTCGTGGTTTTGTCGCCGTCGCGTCACCGCAGACACCACTCCGCGCGGGGTGCCCCCCGCAGGCGGCGCGCGGCGCGCGGCTTTGTGCCGCTCGGGGCTCCGCCCGCAGGCGGCGAGCGCCCGCGCGGCCTGCTGCCGCGCGGGGTGCCGCCCGCAAGCGGCGAGCACCCGCGGCTTTGTGCCGCGCGGGGAGCCGCCGACAAGTGACGCGCGCCCGCGCAACCTGCTGTCGCGCAGGGCACCACCCGTAGGCAGCGGCGCCTGCGCGGGTAGGTGCCGCGCGGGGCGCTTCCCACAGGTGAAGGTGCCTTGTGACGCGCGGGGAGCCACCCGCAGGTGACGTGCGCCCGCGCGTCCTGCTGCCGCGCGGGGCACCGCCGGCAGGCGACGCGCGCCCGCGCGACCTGCTGTCGTGCGGGGCGCCGCCCCCAGGTGACGCGTGCCCGCACGGCCTGCAACTGCGTGGGGCGCCGCCGGCAGGCGACGCGGGCCCGCGCGACCTATTGTCGCGCTGGGCGCCGCCCGCAGGCAGCGGCGCCCTCGCCGGCAGGTGCAGCACGGGGCGCCGCCCGCAGGTGACGCGCGCCCGCGCGACCTGCTGTCGCATGGGGCGCCATCGGCAGGCGATGCGCGCCCGCGCGACCTGCCGTCTCGCGGGGCAGGTCGCGCGGGGCGCCGCCCGCAGGCAGCGGCGCCCGCGCGGACTGGTGCCACGCGGGGTGCCGCCCGCAGGCGACGGTACCCGCGCGGGGTGCCGCCCGCAGGCTGCGCGCGCGCTGTGTGGCCTGCCGTCGCGCCTGGCGTCGTCTGCGAGCGGCGACGCGCGAGGGAGTTCGGCCATACGAGTGACTGTTTTGAAACATTCGCCTCGCGGGGGGTTATCTAGCCCCGCCGCCCGGTCTGCGTTGTCCACCCGTGTGTTTCCTAGTCTGATTCAATACTCGGGTGGGCTAGGTTCTAAATTATGCTTTTCTAATGTTTTTGTTGGGATTTTTCGGGGTCCGAGAATCGTGCACGGGCGCAGGACGGTTTCAGGCGTTCCGTCGATGCGACTTGAGGTGGGTACCTTTGTTGTGTTTTGAAGTATGGTTTCATCTCGTAATATGTAAGAGTAGAGTAGAGGTGCTAATTGTTATTGTCTAACCCCTTTTCGCATGAGTATCCCTCTTTATTACTTTCTTTTGCGACTGAGCGTCGCGGTGCTTTACGTTACACATTGACTGCGGTCATTCTGCTCAAGATTTGCTTACATGTATACAGGCGGTTTGGCCACCGCATGGGTGTACTTTTCCGGAGAAGTGGTCCGATGACCCGTGTACCCCACAAAGGTGAAAGTGTCGTGGTGGGGACGCGTCGCGGTTACTTACTGTGCTGCACAAGTACCGTGGAGGGGTTAAAGCACAAAGGTGAGAGCAAAGTGTTCACTTTTACCCGAGGTCTTTAGACCTTTTGGCAGGTGCTTTGTTTCGATTTACAGGGGGTGCGAGGGGATTCATGAGGGAAAGTTTGGATGCTCTGGTCTATCAGTTTGCTTTTATTTCAGTGTTTACCACATTGTACTTGTTTACATCTGCTCTTCTTGTCACTGACTTCCCACCCTGTGACAGGTTCAGTCGAGGGTAGGACCCGGGACGACAGTGAGGCTGCGAATAGAGTGTTCTAGCCCGTTTGGGGCCAGTGACACTTCCTTTTCTTACTTTCGATTATCTTGGTTATTTGGTTAGTTAGTTTTGTTGTTGCCTTTATTGTGGCTCTATGTGGATGTTGGATTGAGCTTTTGACTTAGTGTTGGACCATCTTTAATATGTTTCTATTAGTCTTGCATGCCGCATGTTTTCAAGTGGGAAAATGATTGCGAAAATGTTTTCAAAACTGAGTGTCGTGTGGGCACTGCTTTACAAACCCGTGGGTTTATCCTTTCAAAGTTATATTGCCGCCGAAAAAAAAATTGTGAAAACGTTTTAAAAACCTAGTGTCATGTTGACACCGATTTGGCAAACTTGTTGCTTTATCCTCGTTCAAACTTGTGTTAATGTTAGTAGTTGTGATAAATCATAATTCCCCTCTTTGGCTCTCAACGTGACTGTGTGGTTAAAGTATGTATTGTGATTGTGACGCCGTGCATATACAAAGAAGACTCCGTCCGTTCGCGGGGTGAATTTGTATATGTGGCGGGTCTGGCGCGCACCGGTAGGCGAGGTTGTTTTCAAGAAAAAATTGTATACGTTTTTCTGCTTATTTAGAACCTCTGGGCCGTGACAGTACCTCTGGCCTGTGGGTAGTGTTGTAAGTTGGACATTATCGATCTGATTAATCGTGTTTTTTGATTATAGCCTGCATGAGCCATATTGAACTCGATAGAGATGAGCGGATACTTTCCTCAGTGGGGTTTCTCCCCTCGAGTGCCGCTCCGGAGCTAGACCTGTTGCTTTTCTTTCGCAGCTTGTTGAGGCAGTCCGAGTGGGACCAGCTATGTAATTCCTGACCCAGTGCGTGTATGTGGTTGTAGGTAGGCGCAGGTTTAACTGGACCCTATGTGGCAGTCAGTGTGATTGGGTTGATTGAGTATACTGAGTTGGAGTCGATGCATCATTTTCATCTGTATCACCCATTGAGCATTATAGATAGAGGCATGATAGCTGTAGATTTCTTTCTAATTTATCTTTTGATTATTAGAGTTCTATTATCTTTTGCCTCTAGTAGATATAGTGGGCAGATCGTTGGTCTTGGAGATGGTACCTATTGAGAACTACTGTAGGATGTAGTTCTCACACCCTCTGTCAGTGACAGGTTTGTCGAGACTTTTCCATCCGTTCCTGCTCTAGTTGGCATGACGGACTGAGGACAGGGAGTCACGAGATAGATCCCTACCAGTGTAGTTCATTTCTGTGAGATAGATATACCATCCCTGATTGTGGGATTTCATTGTACACTGATGTATTATTGTTTTAGTTTACCACCTTTTTTGGATTCATAGATGTTGTATAGGTGGATTTTTATTTGTACTATTCCTGTGGATTCGATTATATATTATTTACATTTGGGAGATGGATCTTGTACTTTATTCTAGTTGTACAGTGGTTTGGATCTTATTTACAGCAGTTTATTTCTCGCTCTGATATCTGTATAGCTGTAGTGCTATCTTTGCAGGTTGGACGCTTCGTCTATACGGGACTTCCCGTATGGACGGCGGATATGTTGGCGTGCCCGGGTCGCAATTTCGACTCCGAAGCGTGACATATGTATTTCGGCGAGCCCCACCTAAGGTAACGGGGCCGCTGGCTGTGCCGGTGGAGGTGGCGGCCCGCATTTGCCAGCCTGGTTCTGAGGAGTTCCTTGGACTGGGACCTGCCAGTCATTCCTACTGCACCCAGCTTGGGGTTGGAAAACCGGCGGTAGGGGCAGAAGATGAGTCCCCAAATGGTTTTCTGGTTGATGCCCGATGTTCTGCCTCAGCGGCCTTACTCCCGTCTGGTACGGGACTGCTTGAGGCTGCACTGACCCCAAAGGCTGCGCCGCTTGATAGGTAGCCATCGGCGGTACATCACCCTGTGGTTGCACTATCGGCATTGCCGGCGCCATCGGGATTGATTGCGTCAGCAACAGCTGGGGCAGTGTGGAGGTGAGTCTTCCATTGTATGTCTCAATTCGGGCCAAGAACTACCGATTCGAGCCATATTGTCATTCGAGACCGATACTGCAGCGAACATTGAATCCGGGCGAGCATCGTGTGCTTGTTTGCTTCTCTCGAGAGACCTCTCAAAAGATTCTAATGCTCGGGCCATTTGCCTGAGCATTTCTTGCAGGGTCGGCTCATGCGGTGCAGACCTCCCGCTGGTTTCTTCAATCTCTGGTAGCGTCGGTGGCGGATCATCCGCATATCTGGCGCTACTAGATTGGTCGTTCCCTGAGGGCCTCGGAACGACTCTGTTCTTGAGATTCAGGCTATTGTCTTCTGACATTGTATCGGTAGAACTAAGGTAAGAGTTTACCTGAGGGTCCTACCGGATGTGCCAAAAAAGTTGTTGGGGCCAAAATATGTCGCTGACCGTTGTCCTGGTCTGGTCCGCGATCGGTCTCCAAATTGACCCTCTAATGTGATGCGCCGCGTGCCAAACAATTAGGCCAAGGAGGGATCCGCTCAAGCGGGTTCTTCTTAATCGAACTCTTAATAAAGTTCGGCCCAGAGGAGCCGAACTAGGATAAATGGGTATTGATCAACACGGTTGGATCAGTCGGTTCGCTTTGTATTGCTCGAAAGAAAGGGTTAAAAGGGAACGATTACAAGTACGACTACTCTTAGGAAAGCTGTAAAGGAAAGCGGTAAATGGTAGTATGGAAATCTATCTAGGAAAGCTATAGATGTAGGTATTGAAGGTATTGAAAAGTAGGGGTGGTCACTAACTTATGAGGTTACAGGATCCCTTTTTCTTCGATGGTTCGCTTATTTATACTTGTCCGAACCACGTAGACACCTGTATATATCGGAATTGAAGGGGAAACATCGCATATCTCTCAACTACTTCCTTCTGAGTTGATTCTTCTTGGTTGGATAGTACCTCTTTTACGTCCATGTTCATTCCCAAGATTGTCGCGCTGAGACATGATCCTCGGTGCTTCCTGATGCGGAGCGTAAATTGCCATTTCTGCGTTAGTTGCGTGATTCACGCCCAAAATCTTGTGCCTTCCTTCTTCAGGATCTTCTCTTTTGCGGCTCGAACAGCCGCTTCTTGATTCTAGTTTCGCCTATTGTTATCGTTCGGTTGAAATTTACATTCAGCCGGAGTCGGTCTCGATTAAGACGCGCGCGAGTACCTTTTTATCGGCTACCTTTTCTATCGGCTGATATCCTTGACCGATGGTCTGCGCCATGTGTCGCCTCCCAATTTAACCGCAGTGCGTTTCATGTGGCGATAATTTTGACCTCAACAAATACAAAAGCGTGGCTTATCTAATTAATAGCATCAATGGGCTGGTACGGAATGAGGTTCTTGGTGATTATTTTTGTTTTAAATTTTTCCTCCGTCGGTTCTCTCAGTTTCCGTAGGCTTTGATGTTTAAGAATTTGATTATTTTATTAGTTAACTTAAATGTTTAGATTTAGAGAGGCGTAATTGCGTATTATCTTGGATCGTTAATTTATTATATCTTCTTCAATGTTGATTTTGGGATTTCTATTTCTTTTCCCTTTCTCAAATCTTTTGATTGTATTGTGCCTTTCTTTTGTTTGGGATTTCTATTTCTTTTCCCTTTCTCAAATCTTTTGATTGTATTGTGCCTTTCTTTTCTTCCAAAACTCTTTATTATTATAATCAAGTTTTAATTTTACTGAAATGTCTATTGACATTTTCTTAATATTTTTTTTAAAAAAATCTGTAATGTAGAAGTGTTTTTTGGAGTGACTTTTTGTCGGTTTAAGTGGGTTCTGAATGGTTTAAGAATCTTGACCTTAATCTGTTTAGTAATTAACAGATCAAAATTCTGAACCTTGAGCTTAACCTGTTAATGAAAACATTTTGGCCCTGACCTGTTTGCATTATTAATTAATAAATATGGGTTTGATATTTTCTAAAGTATGAGATGATATGGATACAGGCAATTGATGTTGTTATAAGTTAACCATGCAGCAACCAAAGCCATGATCACTTCCCAGCTCATAAAATGAACCAAAAAAGCTAGGCCTTGCTTGGCGTTGGTGTTGTTTTGTTTACTTAAATACTAGTTCTATATAATTTGTTATATTAGTAAAAGGACTTTTTTTTCTTGTTGTCACACCTGATTAGCTTGAAATATGTGCGCCCCAGCCAAAGGATAATTCATAATTTGTTTGAAAAAAAATTTGGAAGCAAAAAACTAATAAAAAAATAAAAAATAAAAAATATTTTTAGAGCTGTTTGGCATGGTTTTTTTTCTTTTTTTTAAATACTTATTTTATATAATTTAATATAACGTAGAAAAGCTATTTTTTTGTTGCTATAATTAATTAGCTTATGAGGACGCAAATGGGGTGTATATCCTACACCCATCCCAGTCTGGAATGGGTATTCCTCCACTCGTCCCATCGATGGGACGAGTGAAATTCACCCCACCCCAGAATGGGGTGGGTGTAAGATGTACACCCCAATTGAGGTGTACATCTAGCATTTTCCTTAGCTTATAATGTATCTGGCAAAGTAATAGATGTCGATTTTTGTAGTTGTATAGTACATTATGTGTATCTTGTATTTTGCAAAATTGAGCCAAAATCTTTTCGTTTTTTGTGTTCAACTATAGAAGATGCTCTCGACTTCTAGCACAAGGTTTTGGATAGCTGTTGAGATCAAAATTTTCGCCACTCGAGAAAGCGACACGTGGCGTATACTCCGGCTAAAAATATCAGCCGACAGAAGAATGAATTAACAAAGAGGGACTCACGTCTTGACTAAGACCGGCCTCAACCGCATGAAAGAGCGGCACGCGACATATGCCATCGGCTAAAGACATCAGCCAATAGAAGAAGCGGTCAACTCGAAAATTATCGTCTCATCCAGGATCGTGCTCAGCCGAAAACACACATCAAACCACCTCAGTCGAGCGATGAAAGAGGTGAAGTTAGGGTCAACTCTCGGCTACTCGAAGCCACAGAAGGAAAGGCTCTGAAAGAAAGGAATGCGAGATTTGGACATGAATATCGTAGCAGCTTCCGGAACGACAAGCGGTGCCCAGTATTGGAAAGTGTCGAAGATCACGCAACGGCACGCCGATTAGGGAATGGACCTGGACTAAAAAACGACTACTATCCTATCGAGAAGAATTGAGCCAAAAGAAAGTAGTTGAGAAATTTACGATAATTCTCCTTAGATTACGCCGATTTATAAAATCGGCGATTATACACAA
The DNA here is from genome assembly GCA_029204045.2 of Tillandsia leiboldiana. NCBI lineage: Eukaryota > Viridiplantae > Streptophyta > Magnoliopsida > Poales > Bromeliaceae > Tillandsia > Tillandsia leiboldiana. The sequence goes on along the minus strand of CM055071.1, from coordinate 12,077,156 downwards.
AGATTCGCAAATATATAAATAAATGAACCATCGAAGAAAAAAAAACTCCTGCAACTTCGTAAGCCAGTAACCATCCCTACTTTTTCATATATTTCATACCAACATTTACTGGTTTCCTTTCCTACCAGCATTTACCGCACTTTCTAATAGTAGACTTAATTGTAATCGATTCTCCGTTATCCTTGTAACCCCACTCAAATCAATACATATCTTTAATCGGCTGCTTAACCGTGTCAAATCCTTGTTTCCCCATCTTGGTTCGGCTACTTTAGGTCGAACTCTGTTTTCCTCACAATCTCAGTTCGGCTAATCTAGACCGAACTCGTCTGAGAGTTGATTGAAAAGAATCCGCCCGAGCGGATCCCTCTTCGGCCCGATCATTTGATCTATTGGCACGCAGCGCATGACATATCATCCCCACGGGCCGATCGGTCCCGGTAACTTTTTGGCTCAATAATAGCATAATACTAACAGAAATAACAGGTCGTTATATTGTAAGATTTGTGTATCCTGTTATCAAATATTACAATGAATTTCAATTAAGCCAAAATCTTGTCCTTGTGTGTGTCCAATTTTTGAAGATGCTCCCGACCTTCAGCAGAAAATTTTGCACAGCATGATTCCAAAGTTTTAAGTCAGTTGTTACATAGTCAGGAACGTATATCTTACAATCTATTGTTACAGTGAATTTACAATTGAGTCAAAACTCTATGTTCTTACGACTGTTCAACTTTAGAAGATGCTCCTAATAGTGGGGAAAATTAATAATTCCACTATAGAAAATTATAATATGATATAGTCCAATTGAGCAATCATATAATGTTGAATTATGTAAAATATATTTTGAGTCAATATTATAGTGAAAAAATTAAAAATTTAAGATTTCTAGATGTTGAGTACCGGATCATGAAATTTAAGTACCGAAGAGTTTTTTATGTGTTTCTTAGAATTCGAAGTTGTGAAAAATTATTTTTTGTATTACATACCGGTATGCGATTTTGAGTACCGGTACTAAAATCTGCAACAAGCTGAATATGTTGAATTTGATTTTTATTTGATCTAATCTTACTCCTTAAGATTAAGAATGATTCAAAAATACTTTGGAGAATACTTGTAAAAGGAGATCCACATGTAGGTAAAAATGAATCAGCGACCTAAATAGACGACGGAGATCGTTTTCCACTATAATTGGAGGTTTAGGGTTACAAATTCTTGTAATTCATATTTTAGAGTTTAGAGCCTCATTGTTGAAGGTTTTTTAGGTAAAGAGTTTTATTGTAGACTCCCTAATTGAGAGAAAAATGTGAAAAGTGTATGGGAGGCGGTTTCTTATAATCCAATCTATTTCTTATACTTTCGTACCGATTAATTGAAGAACGTATTAAAATAGTTTTATCCGTAAACGTAAGTCGAGACATTATTAGCCGAATCATATAAATCATATATTTTTGTATTTTTTTATTTGTTGTATTATTTAATTATTCTTGTACTTATTTTTTACAATTATTTTTATTTATTTTTATTTATAATTTTTTATTTTTTCTTTTATTTTTTTATTATTTTTTTTTGTGTTGCAATGTTGTGGATTTGAGATGTGGATGTGCTTGATAATTTTTTGGCGGATCCTGGCCTTTATATAATGCCAAAATTGAGTGAAAAGAAGGTACCTGTGCGAGGTGATATTGGTCATTGACAAGTCATTCATGAAATCAATTGTCACACTCACTGAAACCCATCTTAGTTAGAAAACAACAAATAACAAAGGCTACCTCAACAGTAATGGTTGGCATAGCTAGAACCCGTGATGCACCAAGGCAATAATAAAGTTTAATTTTTGAGAAATTTTTATGGTAAAAGTGTGTTGAGACCACCCTAAACTCTATGCGCTTTTGAAATGAGCTCTTCAGCTTTTACACTTTTGGGTAACAATTTATGGAGACCCTCTAGATGTGAAATATATTGTGGCACCTCCTTTAAGTTCAAATCTTTTTGAAACTGAGTGTTGAGATTAAAATTTTCGCCACATAAGAAAACGACGCGTGACGTATACCGTCTGCTAAGAATATCAGCCGATGAAGGGAAGGGTCAGCCAAAGAAAGATTCGCGTCAAGATCCGGACCAATTTCAGTCACGTGAGAATGCGACACGTCGTGTATGCCATTAGCTGAAGACGTCAGCCGATAGGAGAAGCAGCCGACGAAAAGAATTTTGCCTCATCCAGGATCGACTTCGGACAAAGAAGGACATCAAATCACCCAATCAACCGACAAAGAGGGCATAGTCAGAGTCAGCCTTCGTCTGATAAGATCGAAGAAGGAAGGGTTCTACAAAGAAAGGAGTACGAGATTTGGAGCGCAAATCTCGTAACGGACTCCGAAGCGGCAGACGGCGTGTAACTTTGAAAAGCGCCGAAGATCACGTTTCGGCGCGGTAGTAAGGGGATGAATCTAGACGGAAGAACAACTATTATCCCATTTGAGGAAGTTTCGACTCAAAAAAAAATAGTTGAGAATTTCATGGTAATTTCTCCCAAATCCCGTCAATATTTCAAATCGACGCCTGTAAATATGATTCTGGGAGTGTATAAATACCCAAACTATCGAAGAAAAAGACGTCCTACAACCTCGTAAGCCAGGACCAACCCCCTAATTTTCATATCTTTCATATCTATATTTACCGGCAAAGAAGTCAATTCGGCTGAGATACTACAGGCCGAAGACTCGGCCGTGGTGGCCGAGGGAAAAGGAGACAACGTCGGGGATACGCCGATCAAGAACGGCAGAGTATGAAATCCCATAGTCAAAAGCTAATTATACAGAGAACGGCCCCAAGTTGGGAAGGGTCGTTCCGAATCAGCCGAGTGATCAGAGAAAGAAATGCCTATTGCTCGAAAACTCTAGAAGGATCAGAAATTAATCAGCCGATCAATATCTGAAACATTATCATACATCGGTCTAAAAGGATGTAGAGTAAAGGATATAAGAAAGCTTCACATTTATTGAACCGATACACATGAGAATCAAGAAAAGGAAAATACAAAGTATTTCAGAAAAGGAAAAGTCGTTGTCACGCCCCGAGGGTAAATCAGAATCCGGACTCGTCTACATATCCGCCGTGCACGCAAAATGTTCCACGTACACGAAACGCTAAAACTTGCTCAAATATAAGAGAAGTATATAATAGAGCAAAAGTACAGAGCTGAAAACTAAAACCATCTCAGACTGAAACAGTAAAAGTAAAAATATAATACATCATCACCTCTCAGAGTCCAAAAATAGCTGGCGATAGCTAGACCCAAAATAATAAATATACATCAGTCTGAGAAAAGGGGTACAATAAAAGGACTATCACTGTCTTTCACTGGTAGGAGATCTATCTAGTCGGAGATCCCCTTACCTCGATCCGCGGGTGACAGCCCAGCAATTGCCGTAGAAAACTATGGAGAAGTGAGCAACCGCGGGTGTGAGAATTACTAGAAATCAGTAGTCCTCAGTGGGTAAATCATAAATACTCCGGCATACCCACCAAGTCTATTAGAGGCAAGAATAAGATAAAGCGGTAAAACTGAAAGTAAAGATGCTGATAAAGAGAAACTACCACTACTACGCCTCTAATGCTATAATGAAATAATAACAACTGTGTATGCATGCATCAATGAACGATAACTGCCGAGATATAACCCAATTAACCCGAGAGGGACAAACTCGGTCCCGCCTGCACAACTATCACAATCGGCACTAAGAGCAATGTACCGCCGATGTGGAATCATACTCAAGTATCAATCTAACCGACCGACACGAAGCCCGGTCCCCGCCTACTCGGAAAAGGCACTCGAGGGTCGCGACCTACTCAGGAAACGTAAACCAGTCAAGTATATCAATAAAGCCGGACTTAGTCACAACTATGCTCAAAGTGGAAGACTATCTACTAATAAAATCTCGGCCCTAACCTGATGCAAAAGTCACTAATCGGTCAAACCGCCCAAAATCCGTGGTTACTGAATCAACCCACGAGTCAACAATCCGGTGCTAATCCACCCCGACTCGATACAAGATCTCAAATAAGACCAACTGCCCAAGATCCGCAGTTACCGAACAACCCACATGTCAGAAAATTCGGTGCTATCCCCACCCGACTCGATAACCTCAACTACACTATCCCCAACCCATGCTCAAACCCCGAGCAACATAAGTCATACAAGATGGAGAGGAAAGAAATAACGAGTTTTCTCCTAAGTCTGGTTCCAACATGAGAGTGTAGTAAAAAGGAAAATAGCCTATCTAGATGTTCATACAAGCATGCATTTGTTCTCACAAAAGAATGGTTTAAGGATCATCCAAAATAACAAGTTGAGCATGATTTACATGAAGGTAAGGAGTCATGGAGCCAAGTACATCATGCTGAAATTTTCATAGCCTAAGTGGGTAAATCGAAGTTTTGATTGTTGGGTTATACTTAATATGGATCTAAATAGGGGAAAAAAATACCTAGAGGGGGGTGAATAGGTGTAAACAATAAACACTAAAAAATCTTTGCGTAATAAAAATCCAATGCGAAAATGAAAAATAACACGCAAGATTTTTACGTGGAAAACTCCAAAACCAGGAGTAAAAAACCACGGGACCGATAACATGGTGAAATCAACTAAGATTATAACACGTACAAAGGTGATATAACGCACTCACAGACGACTCAACCTTTTTCCATACGCTCCGAGTTGATCTTCTTCGCTCGCTCCGCAACGCGCCTCGAATCCACGATTTGCGTCCAACGCCGAATCCACGGCGTCCAACGTCGAGTCCACGACATTTGACCGAATCTACGGTCTCCACCAGGTAGTACGTCTCGATCACACGAACGTACCTCACTCCGAATCCACGAGAGCGGTAGCACCTTGAATCCACAAGGCCACGCGAATTCACGCGCCGATTTTGGGAAAAAATCGTTGTTTTGTTGGTGGTGATGATCCGCCGAATACTTAGATCAAAGATAGATCGGAAATGCCATCTAAGTATTCATTAATTTGATTCTACTCAAAATCTGAGTATGAAAACCTAGAATCAAATTAATCAATATAGATGAAGAAACATAGATTTAAATCTTGTTATTTCCTTTCTTCTCTATATGTGGATCTCTAAGTTTTTCTCCGTTAATTTTTATCTGTCATTTCCCAGAGATAAAACTTAGTGTGGATTACCCTAAAAGATAGAATTAGGGTTTACTTATAGGCTGGAAACCATTGGAAGAGGATAAGAATCAAAAACTGAATGTAACAGAATTTTTTTCGCACGACAGTCCGGACCGGATTAGGCTCGTTCAGGACTGTCGTTGTTTTTTAGAGAATTCCTGAAAAATCAAGGTTCGGGGTCCGGAACGAAATGCCACGGTCCGGACTGTTTATGCAGTTTCAGCAAAATCCACATTCGGGGTCCGGAACGAAACAGGGATGTTCAGGACTAGATTTGTGCATGAACTACCAACGTTCGGGGTCCGGACTGTAGTCCCCTGTTCCGGATCCTGAACATGTAACTTGTCCAGTTTTTGATTTTTATGCGATTAAAAATCCATCCAAGTGTTTCTATATTATAAGAAGTATTCAGATCACCAAAATTGTTTAGTTAAACTTACCTGATCCTTTTGAATTCTTCTTTCTTGAGATTGAGGTATATGATCCAAGCTTCTTCATCTTCAATCTTCAAGACTTGAACACTTTCACGAAATACGCCAAAACAAAATCCTTAACAATCTCCCCCTTTGGCGGTTTCGTGACAAAATAAAGATCCACTTAAGAAAATTCAAAAAGATATTTTTGTTGCTATCACCATACAACAAAAATTTACAATTGAGATCCAAATAAACTAAATACATGAGATAAACTCCTAAAACAAACTCTAGACTTAGACGTTTGTACTATCTGCAAAAAGAAGTGATTCTTGACAAGAAAGATCGTTAGATACCTCAAGAATTGTTGCATTCAAAAACCAAACAGATATAGAGTTTATACTCACAATGACATTCATGAACTCAGATATGTATAAAGATCACAATCAAAAATAGACATATCCTCTAAGCATTAAGAATCCAAATGTCATAAGTTTGTTAGTAATCAAACAACTTGTTAGTAATAATACATGCCCAAATAGTTAGTCGAATAGTTAGTCGAGGCATGCATTCAATCACAATACAAAACCAAAAGTTGTTTTGATACTTACCTTCCAGGTTTCATTCCAAAAGTTCTCACAATTTGTCAAACCATTGTTCACCATTGTTCATATCTCTCTTCCCCTTTTTGTCACTAAAGTAGCCAAAATTACAAAATAAAGGAGAGTTAAAAGTTCAAAAAGAAAATGTAAGAACTAAAACTAAAAACCTGCAAAACAGATTAAAAGTTAGAACAACAAAATAAGGATTATTCAGAATCCTCAGAACTGGTACAACCGAGTTTTTGAAAGATTTTCTTTATTAGCTTGTTCATAGAGACCTGTTCCTTTTTTACTTTTCGTATTTCTTCCTTCATCTCAATGAATTCATTCGATATTCGTTCCTGTTCAGAGGAAAGTCGTTGTTGCTCTCTATAAATAGAGGTAACTGAGGCATCATCCTCTGAAGTTGAAGGAGGTGGAGGTTGTGCTGCTGGTGCTGGTGGTACTGAAGCTGTAGCTGCTGTTTTTGCTGTTGCTGTTGATGTTGAGGGTCGGCGTCTGCGAGGAGGTGAAGGAGGCTCATCTTGTCTTGTGGAGAGGGACTTTACGATAGTTGTATCGTTAATAGTTCCCAAGCTATGCATGTAAGCCGATGATGAAATATCGACTTTGAATTTCTTCAAAATTCGCATAATTATTATTGGGAAGGGAAGTCGCTCTGTAGGATGGGCATGTTCTACATACCGCGCCATCCTCGACCAGATGAGATAAGGAATGTTTAAGTTTGATCCCATAGCCGCTGTGGGGTTTCCAATAAGATAAAGAAATAACATCCTATCCCATCTGAGAATTTTAGTTTGCATGTTAGGAAGAATGTTGTAGCAAACAATAAAATTCAAGTAGCGATACTCCGGTCGAAGTTCTTTTGAAAAGACTGAGTTCCCCGTCGACTGAGTATCTGGAAGACAAATTCCATCCACGACCACTCTCCATGAGGTAGTGGAGAAGATATGACCTTTCAGGTAATGTGCTCCTTCAACCCGGGCCTTCATCCCTAACACTTCTCCAATCAATTGAGGTGTGACCTTAATCTTAACATTTCTAACCATTGTTAGAAACTCTCGATTTCCATCGTCTAGATCAACCAACCTTGATGCATTCTGATAAAATATCCTCACCGAGTGAAGACAATATCCAGTAGACTCAGGGAAATGACAAATAGGGGCAAGACCCGCATGGTCAAAAAGAGTGCCAAAAAGTGCAGATCGCTCCTTTAGAGCTTTGACATTGACATGTCTTTCACCAATGCATTCCCTCTTTTCGAAATCCTTGATTCTTTCCGAGCTTATAAAGTCTTGTGGAGGAGGCTGGCTTGCTAGTGGCTCTTCAATTGATATTCCTCGAGCACTCCCATTTTTGCGTGCAACGCTCTTTCTTTTTGTTTTAAGAGGAGTTTCTTCCATTGGAGCTTTGCTCTTTTCTGCAGCGGTTGGCGGAGTCTTCGCCTTTGAGGATGCAGCAGGGGCTTTCCCCTTTGAAGCAGTAGGAGCAGTCGCTTCTACTAACAGCTCATCCCAGTCAATGGATTCAGTTTCAGATTCCGTCTCGGAATCATCCTGAGTTTTCTTGGTCTTCTTATCCTTCTTAGGCTTGTTTGTTGCTCTTGTATGAACCATGGCAACTAGAAGCATAATGATCAATGAGAACACCATTTTTGCTATTGCCTGTGAATGAGAGAAACCAGCGACCAAAGACTCAAGAACACGAAAAAATTATTTATTTTCAAAAATTTGAAAAATTGTATCTAAACAATCATTATCGTGTAGAGAGACTAGGAATCAAACTAGTTTTGCAAAAAGAATTTTAAAAATAGATCAATCCCATGATTTTCAAAAATTCTAATTACATGCCCTAAAATCGAATTTTCAGAAATCGAGGCCTAAAAATTCGTTAATCAGGAGAACACCTAGCATATAATCAAAACTAATCTACTCAGATTTCTTATTTCAAAAGAAATTTGACCAAAAATCAATCTCAAACGAAAAAGATACAAGATTTTCATGCACGTTTTGAGAAAATAGAGAAAAACTGTGAAAAACTGAAGTTTTGATCATGAAAACTCACTTTGATCCGAAGAACTTGAGTTAGAAAGGCTCCAAATCGGTTGATTTCTAGAGAGAGAAGCTCTGGAGACTTGGAAACAAAAGATTGTAGTAAAAAGAAATCAAAACCCTTTTGTTTCTTATAAAACCCTAGCCGCAGTCCGGAACGGAGCAAGAATCCAGCCCGGATCGGCTACCCGCAGAAATTTCTGCGTTAGGGATCCGGAACGGATATTTCGGTCCGGATCGACTTCAAACTTTTTCTTCAGAAAAATTTAGAAAAATTCCAAAAAATCCAGAAAAAGTATGTAAGCACTTTTGCATGTCAATTTTAAACAAAAGTCATCGTTTCATATGAAAAGAAATAGATTATGCTAAATCTATCAATAAAATCCAAGTAAAGAAACGAAAATTTATAAAAATTAAATCCTTTAAAGTTGAACAAGTTCAATGACATCTATCATGATCTTATGAGTAATGCGTTTATCAAATCATCAATATGGTAAAGAAAATGAAGTACCAAGATCGATAGATGTTTGAAATCCCTAATAAGTTAGATAATATATCTAATCAATTTATTGTAAGGAGTGGCTCTTTGAGCATCTTTCAATAAAATCCCCACCTTATACCAACCTTGGAATTTGACAGAGTCAAGTATTCCAAAAAGCATTTTATCTTATCAACTTGAAAAACCATGCTTGGTGTACATGTGGTAGCTGCACACAGTACTCGGACGACTGAGGTGGTAGCTCTTTCCTCCATGTGGTGGTAGTTTTCACACTCCTCATTGGGATGTAACTCTTTCCACATCTTTTGAGCATAAACATTTTGATAAACTCCCCCTCAATTGGTTATCAATTATCTAAGATATAAGGTATTCAATCAAAAATTGATCTCGAGTTTCATACTTAACTCAATTTTCAAATATGATAAAAACTATACCAAGAGATCACATGAGAGAGAAATTGACTTTGATCAATTAAAGATGACTTAATTGACATAAATGATCATTGCATCAAATGAATTATTATGATATCCAAAGCATAATAAATTTCTAAATATATAAAAGGATGCAAGTAAAGTCAATTACAAATGCTTAATTAATGTTCTATGTACAAACATAGATAAGGAACAAAAACACAAAACAAAACCGAACCTAAGCAATGATTTCAAAAAATGTTATTTCAAGGAAAGCAGTCCAATTGCTTTACGCAAATGAATAAACCGTTTTTGATCCAAAGGTTTTGTTAAAATGTCAGCTAATTGATCCTCAGTTGAAATATAGGAAATTTGAAGAATATTTGATTCAACTAGCTCTCTTAGAAAATGATATCTAAGTTCAATGTGTTTTGTTCTCGAGTGCAACACAGGATTTTTGGAAATATTTATAGCACTTATGTTGTCACAAAGAATTGTTACCGAAGTTGCTGAAATTCGGAAGTCGCTCAACACGCTTTTCATCCAAATGAGTTGGGTTGAACAACTACCTGCTAAAATATATTCCGCTTCGGCAGTCGAGAGTGCAATGCAGTTTTGTTTTTTACTATGCCAAGCAACAAGGCAATGGCCAAGATAAAAACATGCACCACTCGTACTCTTCCGATCATCCACTGATCCTGCCTAATCGGCATCTGAATATCCTATTATGTCAAGAGTTGTTCCCATAGGATACCAAATTCCGAAGTTCAGTGTTCCTTTGACGTACCGAATGATCCTTTTCACCGCTTTCAGGTGAACCTCCTTTGGTGCTGATTGATATCTCGCACAGATCCCAACACTGAAGGATATATCCGGGCGACTAGCCGTGAGGTAGAGTAGACTTCCAATCATGCTGCGATAAAGCTTATCGTCTACACTTTCACTAAGAGATTCACTTCCTAATCCCTTATTGCTAGTTCCAATTGGAGTCGGAAAATCTTCAGAGTTTTCTAAATCGAATTTCTTTACCAACTCCCTTGCATACTTGGATTGGCACAAATAGATGCCTTCTTCATTTTGTTTCACTTGCAATCCTAGAAAATATGTTAGTTCCCCCATCATAGACATCTCAAATTCGCTTTCCATGGTTTCTGCGAATTTAGAAGCATCATTGTCTCTAGTTGCACCAAATACAATGTCATCGACATAGATTTGTGCCACAATGAAGTTATTCTGATAATGCTTCAGAAAGAGAATCCGATCTGCTCCCCCTCGAGTATAGCCCTTTTCCAATAGGTGCTTTGTCAACCTTTCGTACCACGCTCGCGGTGCTTGTTTTAGACCGTAAAGAGCTTTTTTTAAACGAAAAACATGGTTAGGTTGCTTATGGTCTACAAAATCTTTCGGCTGAGCCACATAAACTTCCTCGTTCAAAAACCCACTTAAAAACGCGCTCTTAACGTCCATTTGAAAGAGTTTGATTTTAAAATGACAAGCAATCGCGAACAAAATACGAATCGACTCGAGTCGAGCAACCGGGGCGAACGTCTCATCGAAGTCTATACCTTAAATTTGTGAGTAGCCCTGAGCAACTAGGCGTGCTTTGTTCCTGATGATGGTACCATCCTCGTTTTTCTTGTTCTTGAAAATTCATTTAGTACCAATCACGTTATGTTGCTTCGGTGGCTTCGTTAGTTCCCAGATTTTGTTTCTTTCGAACTGATGGAGCTCTTCCTGCATTGCTTCAATCCAGTAGTCATCCTAAAGAGCTTCATCAACGTTCCTTGGTTCTACCATGGAGACGTAACATGCGACTCCACAAACCAACTGTCTCCGAGTCCTGACTCCTTCTTGTGGGTCTCCAATAATGTTCGATTCCGGATGATCCTTGGAGATACGTAGCGTTTGAGGTAACGGAGTACTCGGAGGTATCTGTGATGATTCCTGCATTTCAGATAAACTAGAAGAACCATTAGATGCATCAACTTTATCGTAAGAATTATTATGAGAAGATGCATTTACAGGAGTATCATCATCTAGAGACATATCAGGGGTAGATTTATCAGATGCAAAATGAAAAGCTTCATCTACTTTAACATTAATAGATTCTACCATCGTTTTAGATTCCAGGTTAAATACCCGATATGCTCTACTGTTTGTAGAATAACCCATGAAAATCCCTTCGTCACTTCGAGAGTCGAATTTACCAAGATTTTCGCGATCACGTAAAATATAACAATGACTCCCAAAGATTCGAAAATATTTGATATTCGGTTTTCTACAGAACCATAGCTCATATGGTGTATTTAAAGTTTCCGGGCGCAAATACACTCGATTAATTACATAGACGGCGGTGTTCACAGCTTCAGCCCAAAAAATGTAACGGGAGATTCCGGCTATGAAGCATCACACGCGCCATCTCTTGAACAACCCTGTTTTTGCGCTCGACTACACCATTTTGCTGAGGTGTATAGGGTGCTGAGAATTCATGTTTTATGCCATTGGAAGTGCAAAAATCAATGAATTTAGAATTAATGAATTCTCCACTCTATCACTTCGAACACGAACGATCTTTTCATTTCTTTCAATCATAATACGATGACAAACCTCATGAAAAGAGTCGAAAGTATCCGCTTTCTCTTTTAAAAATGTTACCCATGAATATCTAGAGAAATCATCAACCAAAAGAAAAATATACCATTTACCTCCCAAAGATGGTTGACGAGTCGGCCCCATTAAGTCCATGTGCAGTAATTCTAAGGGCCGATTGGTACCAACGTGGTTCAAGTTCTTGTGTGCAGCCCTTGATTGTTTTCCCTTTTGACAACCTCCACACACAATGTTATATTTAAACAAAAGTTTAGGAACCCCCTTAACCACGTCTTTATTTGAAATCCTTGCTAGTTCTTTAAAATTTATGTGACCTAGTCTTTCATGCCATAATGTTTCATTGTCTAAAGAAACTAGGTTACACTTTTCAGAAATTTTGTTTGAAACAACATAGCAATTATTTTCAGATCTTACCCCTTTCAAAAAGAATACATGGTCCTTATCAGTTACAATACATTCTGCAGAAGCAAAAAATTAACTGAAAAACCATTGTCACAAAGTTGACTTATACTAATGAGGTTAGTCTATAGGTCTTCAACAAATAAGACATTATTCAAATCCGGGCCTTCTGGAATAGCGATAGTTCCTTTTCCAACAATTTTGGAAGAACGACCGTCTCCGAAAACAACATGTCCTCCGGAGATTTTCTCTAAAGTTTGAAAACAGTTTTTCTCACCGGTCATGTGACGGGAACATCCACTATCCAGATACCAAGACGAGTTGTCATAAGCATGCAAAGAAGTATGAACAACAAGACAAGAGAAGATTTCACCTTTGCGCACCCAAACCTTTTTGGACTGCGTCGACAATGAATGTGAAGTTATTCTCCTAGGTGAAAGCGTCCTAATTGATTTATCGCTTTTTCTTGACGATGTCGTCTTGTGGGGTGAACTACCAAGGCTCTTTTCCTTTGAAAAGTTCTCCTTTGATTTCCGAGGAATCACCTTTTTGGTAGTCGTTGCAAGAGGTGCTTGATGTGATCTTTTCGGTCCAATCTTGCAATTTCTTCTTATGTGCCCTGCAAAACCACAACGAAAACATACCTTTATACTTGACGATCCTGAAGTAGGTGAGGTAAGGTTGTTGTCGTTGATTGCAGTGAATTCCGTTGTCGGAGGAGGAGATACCGACTGGGGCACAAAAACTGTCCCAACCGAACTAGAACTGTCTCCAGTTCGATTGTATCCAAGGCCGAAACGGTTTGTTTGACCAAGACCAAGCATCTTATCCAACTTGCTCCTTCCCAAAGAAAATTGCTTTAAGTCATCCTTGAGTTGGAAAATGGTCTTCGTCATCTCCATTTTTTTCTGTCGAGCCTCGGAGTAGAGCTTCAAGAGGTAACTTGCTTTATCCACCATTTTTACGTGTACCTTCTCGAAATGCTCATTTTTCTCTTGAAGGGAAACATTTGCTTTGATCAAGTTATCCCTTTCCACTTCAAGAGCGTTTGAGAGAGAAGTTGCCCTTTTTACTTCTTCTTCGAGATCCTGCAATCTCCCTCTCAAACCCTTGTTTTGCTTTGCCAGTATCTTTGAATCATTTAAAAGTTTATGGTAGGCAAAAGCAAAGTCTTCACCTTCGGAATTGCTCGATTCATTGTCCGTTGCATTCTTTTCATCTTGCGAGGAGTTGGACAAGGAATCGGATGTACTTGCCATAAAGCACACGAAGGGTGAATATGTGGACGCGTGGAACGGCGCTGCGTTATTTTCTTCATCACTGGAAGATGACTCATTTGACGTCGAGGTGTCATCCCAAGTGACGGCTTGCATCGCTTTCTTCTTTGACGGATTCTTATTGGGACACTCCGTTGAGATATGGCCGTATCCTCGGCACTTGAAGCATTGGACTTGTCCCTCTGAGCTTTTCTTATCCTTTGAAAAACTCTCTTGCTATCTTGACTTGTACCTTGAAGAACCTTTGGCTTTCTTCGACTTTACGAAGGATGAAATTTTATTTGAATTACCCCTTCGAAAGTTTCGGCGAAATATTCTTGTCAAGAGAGCAAGCTACTTCTCGAAATCCTCCATAGATAGGTTCTCGTCATCGTCTGAGGAGGATGAATGCTTCTCGCGCCCGCGCGGGTGCGGGCCCGCGCGCCGCCCGCGTGGTGCCACGCGCGGGTGCGGGCCCGCGCGGCACCCGCGTGGTGCCCCGCGCGGGTGCGGGCCCGCGCGGCACCCGCGCGGGGGATGCCCGCGCGGCGCCCGTGCGGGTGCCCCGCGCGTGTGCCGCCCGCGCGGCAGCCGCGCGGCGTCCGCGCGGCGCCCCGCGCGGTTGGGTGCCCGCGCGGTTGGGTGCCCGCGCGGTCTTCTCCCTCGCCGCTCGCGGTGGTGACCGACCATCCGCGTAATCTTCCGCGTGATGCCCTAGCGGCATCGCGCGTCTCCGTCACCCGTTCCGCGCCCTAGCACGACGGCGGTGACGGCGACGGTAACGGAGACAACGGAGAAGCCCGAAACTCAACAAAAAGGACGACGGAATAATCCCAAAAAATTCCAAAAATTATTTTACTCACCGAAGATCGACGGAAAGGTCGCCCGGTCGCGTTCTTGCCTTCGGTTCGGTGTTCGGGAGGATCGGGCTCTTTCTCTTTTTCCTTTTCCTTCCTTCCGGCTAGGGTTCCGTCTTTTTCCTTTCTTTCCCTTTCTTTCTCTCCTCACCGGTTAGGGTTTTATTTTTCCTTTCTTTCCCTCCGATAATCGGGATCACTTATATAATCCCTATTATTTAATTATATATATTTAATTAATTTTCTCTTTAATTCGTACGTAAGAAAATTCTATTTTCCGTCACCGGATAATTAATTAATTAATTAATTATCCCCTACGAGATAACCCACCTTATCTCCAACAGGTGCAAGATATTTTGCATGGATTCCGATGCATGACTAATCACCGCATCACTAAGAATTCCGTTCCGGGAGATCCCGATATCGGATTTCAGATCCGATCGCACCGTAGGTCATCATTTTCCGCGCTCTATCGCAGAAAAATGCCAGCACCACACACCGGCCAACTTTTAACAATTAAATAATTTTATTCCACTTAAGGGCTTAAATAGTTTAGATGTGAGTCAAAAATACCCCCAAGGGCTGAATCACTACACTTGCAATCGCGTATAGTAATCTGTGAACGATTCATTTTCTGCCATGAAAATAGAGTCAAACTTGCTCGTAAGCATTTGCAGTTTTTGAATCTTCACAAGGTTTGTTCCCTCATGTGTAACTTGTAGAACATCCCAGATTTCTTTCGTAGTCTCACATGCCGAGACACGAGAGAACTCAGTTTGCGACAAAGCATTAAATAAGGCGTTAATTCCTTTGCCATTGTAAGAAGATGAGTCAATCTCTTCCTTGGTCCATTTCGACCTAGGTTTGATGGTGTGAACATCAACAATAATTTCAGTTGGATTTGACCATCCTAACTCGATTGATTGCCACACCCGTTCGTCGATGGACATTAAAAATGCTTTCATCCGTACTTTCCAGTAGGCATAGTTTGTTCCATCGAAGAATGGGGGTCTGTTGATGTTTCCACCTTCAACCATTGTTTACAACCCTATTCCCGCTCTGATACCAATTGTTGGGTTATACTTAATATGGATCTAAATAGGGGAAAAAAACACCTAGAGGGGGGTGAATAGGTGTAAACAATAAACACTCAAAAATCTTTGCGTAATAAAAACCCAATGCGGAAATGAAAAATAACACGCAAGATTTTTACGTGGAAAACTCCAAAACCATGAATAAAAAACCACGGGACCGATAACACGGTGAAATCAACTAAGATTATAACACGTACAAATGTGATATAACGCTCTCACAGACGACTCAACCTTTTTCCATACGCTCCGAGTTGATCTTCTCCGCTCGCTCCGCAACGCGCCTCGAATCCACGATTTGCGTCCAACGCCGAATCCACGACGTCCAACGTCGAGTCCACGACGTCTGACCGAATCCACGGTGTCCACCAGGTAGTACGTCTCGATCACACGAACGTACCTCGCTCCGAATCCACGAGAGCGGTAGCACCTTGAATCCACAAGGCCACGCGAATCCACGCGCCGATTTTGGGGAAAAATCGTTGTTTTGTTGGTGGTGATGATCCGCCGAATACTTAGATCAAAAATAGATCGGAAATGCCATCTAAGTATTCATTAATTTTATTCTACTCAAAATCTGAGTATGAAAACCTAGAATCAAATTAATCAATATAGATGAAGAAACATAGATTTAAATTTAGTTATTTCCTTTCTTCTCTATATGTGGATCTCTAAGTTTTTCACCGTTAATTTTTATCTGTCATTTCCCAGAGATAAAACTTAGTGTGGATTACCCTAAAAGATAGAATTAGGGTGTAGTAATCTAGAAAATTGAAGACTTTAAATTATTTTCGGAATTCATAAAATTAGCAATTTTGGCAAAATAGGGACTTAGTGGATCAATAGTGGCCCAGAATTATCGACTTTTATTCGGGGCCTGATCTCGAAAATCCGAGAGCACCATTGCGATCGTTTCGACGAAACATGAAAAGTTCATATTCACTTGTCGACGATCTGACGGTCGGATCTTCCGCAAAACAGCGAAGAAGAACGGGTCCCACAACTTAAGTTGTGAATAGTAACCCCTATTTTAAATCCCCTTTCGACCACTATTGGCCGATTCAGTGTCTGAAACCCTGACATAGGGGTATGAGTAGTCAAACCTAACTAATTTCGACGTTCAGAACGCAATGGCACTGACGGTTTTCGCGTTTGGCGATCCGGGTGCATCGAAGTGCGTGCGTCGGTTTGCGACATACAGAACAAGATGGCCCGAGATATTATACGGGCGCCAAACTAAACAAACACATACTCTACTTGACAGGTCTTGACGAGCCGGACGTCGTGGCGAAGTCCATTTTCAGTTTCGGCGACTCGAGTGCCTCGAAAAGCATGAAATACACTGAAAAAGTGAGTATTTTTGCAAAAAGGCTAGTATTTTATGTACCAAATTTAAGAGGCTACTTGGTGAGGGTTCTGGGTGCATTTGTTACCTACAGATGGGACCCTAGAGTTTAGGGATAAGAGTGTGGGGGGTTCTTTGAAAATTTGCAAGATAATGCAAAAATATCCATTTGGCTCTTGGGCTTCCTCGTGGGAGGTTACGCGAGGAAGGCTCTTGGGATTTTCTAACTCCCAAGAGTTAATCCTCTTAAAGCTCGGGTGTTGTGAGGCCGAGGGACACCACCCTTTGAGAGGAAATCCGAGAGAGAGAGAGAGAGAAGTAGAAGATTGGAACCAAGCTTTCCAAAGTTGGGATCTGGAGTTCCTGTGGTGTTCCCCTGTACCTGAGGAGCACCTGGGTGGTTGCCGTGGCCGCACGAGGAAGGGAAGTGAAACCGGCTTCTTCCTTATCTTCACCAACTCCGGCGAGGTAAGCTCACTTAAAACCACTGGTTGTTTGGACCCTGGACCCATAGCAGTAGCTTATTTAGGACCTAAGTATGCTCCCTGCCAAGCCCCAAGCCCCCATGCACGTTGCATGGCCGGCGGGAGCAATAGATGCCGGAAAGCTAAAGATGCTCCGCCGGCGGCTGTTCTCTGCAACCAGGGGGACCAAAAAGGAAAATAAAATGATATTATTGGACTGTAGGATCCATAGATTAATCCTGCAAAGTTTCAGCAATTTTGGTTGAGTAATTTTTAAGAAAATCAAAACCCTAGTTTCGGGTTTTTGTGCATGTTGGCCGAGCAATGTGCGCCGGCGCCGGCGAGCTTCTCCGACGCCGGCCACCTACCCAGAACACTTGCTGGGACCAAGGGGATCCCAACCATGTTACGGCATTTGGTGTTGGCATATTTCGTGAGTCAAGTCAGTGAGTTGAGTCGGAGTCTTAAAGGGATCAAATTGTCAATCAGCAATCAAAGACTTAGAGAAGATTCAACAAGAGCTCAAGTTGACACTCAATGTCTTGAGTCTTGAAGATTGAAGATGAAGAATTGTGGATCAGTTACATCAATCTCAAGAAGAAAGTATTCAAAAGGATCAGGTATGTTTAACTAAATAATTTTGGTGATCCGAATACCTTCTTATAGTGTAGAAACACTTGGATGAACTTTATTGTCATAATAATCAAAAACTGGTGTTCGGACATGTTCAGGATCCGGATCAGAGCCAACGATCCGGATCCCGAAGGTTGTTGCTTCATACAGACTTCGATCCGGATCCATGCAATTTCCGATCCGGATCCCGAATGTTAAGTTTTCTGATCTGTATGAACGATCCGGATCGGGCAATGCGATCCGGATCCCGAACCATGGTATTCTGGAATCGTCAATCTCGTTACGACGATCCGGATCGCAGTAAATCCGATCCGGATCGCCGTCCTGAAAATTTCCAGATAAGGTAGTTTTTGATTCTTATCTCTTTCCAAAGGTTTCTAAACTATAATAGACGTTTAGGGTTTCTCAAAAACGTGGGAGCTACGGCCGATCTTTTATAAAACTCTTGAGAGCAACCCTAGAGGCCTAGGTTTTATCGATCTTCTTTATAGCCTCTTTTAGGTCAATTCGATGGTGTCTTTCAAGAACATATCTTTTGTCGAATTGGATCTAATCTTTGCTTAGAGATTTCTTCTACGTTTCCTCAATGAGAATCTAAGCAAAGGATCACCATCGAAGTCAATATTCTTATCGACTGAGTTTGCGTCGTGGATTCGACGTGGCATCGTGGATTCGGTGTGCTAAAGGCGTTTCGTGGATTCGAAACATGTGCTCGTGGATCCGAGTGGCGTTCGTGGATTCGAACGTGTGCAGTGGGCGTAGCAAAATCGTGGAGCGCGAGGTCCAAGAATTGAAGGAGGGGTTAAATCCGTGGAGACGGTAATCACCCTTGTTATTCTTCTTTTCTTAGGGATTGTTATTGCGTGGATATCCAACCGATCAGCGCAAGGTCCGAAGAAGCTGAAGGAGGGGTTTGAGTCCGTGGAGTCGGTAATCACCTTGTTATTCTTCTATTCTTATTGGATTGTTATTGCTTGTTGGGTCCCGTGGTTTTCTCCTGGATTGGAGTTTCCACGTAAATCTCGGTGTGCTGTTTTTATTTTCCGCATTGGTTTTGTTTTGCACTGAGATTGAGTTTTAAGTATTACACCTATTCACCCCCCCTCTAGTTGTTTGATAGTACCTATTTAGATCCTTATTACATATAACCCAACAATTGGTATCAGAGAGGGTTGTTAGGCTTTCTATCATGATGGGTGAAAGTGGTAATATTTATAGACCTCCTCTTTTGATGGGACTAATTATGCTTATTGGAAAGTGCGGATGAGAGCTTTTCTTATCGCAATTGATGAGCGGGTATGGCAATCCATGGAATACGGTTGGGTGCATCCTGTTGAGGAAGTAGGAAATTCTACTACCCCCAAACCTCGCTCTAGATGGTCCAAAGAGGAATTTGAAAGATCTTCTTACATGGGAAAGGTATGAACGCTTTATTTAATTCTCTTTCCTCGACTGAGTTCACACGAATTTCCGCGTGTGAAAACCGCGAAGGAAATTTCGGATATTCTCAAAATTACACATGAGGGTACTAATCTTGTAAAAATTCAAAAGCTCCAGATGCTTACAAGTCAATTTGATTCTATTCATATGGAAGAGCAATGAATTGTTACAGATTATTACACTAGACTTCAAGATGTAATCATACTTGTGCTAATTTAGGAGAAAGATCCCGGAGTTCGAGAATTGTAAGAAAGATACTTCGGACTCTTCCGGAACGGTTTAGGGCAAAGGTTACCGCCATTGAAACCGTTAGTCATCCGGATGAGATGAGTGTAGAGCGAATTAGTAGGCGCTTTGCAAACTTATGAAATGACTTTTCCTACTAATCAAGTTTCTTCCAAGTCTTCTTCTAAGCTTACAGGTATTGCATTCAAATCAACAAAGGAAGAAGATAGCG
Source organism: Tillandsia leiboldiana (assembly GCA_029204045.2). NCBI lineage: Eukaryota > Viridiplantae > Streptophyta > Magnoliopsida > Poales > Bromeliaceae > Tillandsia > Tillandsia leiboldiana. Next base: position 12,057,441 of record CM055071.1, on the reverse strand, counting down.
AATCAAGTTCCGACGATGAAATCTCTTTGCCGATTTTGAAGAACAATTGGCGCGGATCACAAAGAAAATTTCGTCGGAGATTTGGAAGAATCGAACCGATGGATCTTCATCCACGAAACCTTCTAAAGGATCATCGGTTCTAAATCCTCTAACCTCAAAAGCTTTGCAAAACCTTCTAAAGAAAAAGATGATTTCGAAGGGAAATCCAATGCTATAGTGCAAAGGCTACGGCCATTTTTCAACGGAATGTCCTTCTCCGAAATCATATAAAAAGAAGGCTTTGCAAGCGAAAACTTGGGACGATTCTACTTCTAAGGAATCGACCTCAAGTAAAGAGGAAACAAGTCGTGGCCTTACATGCTTCCTCAAATTCCCTACTTCTAATGTTTGTTTATCATCTTTAATCACTGACTCTATTCCTTTGATTTTGCATGAAACATCAACATCCAACGAGAGTCATCAAGTGAGGGGGAGTCGGACGAAGAAGAAACTCGTTGAGGCATATCAACAACTTCTTGCGGAATCTAAGAAGATGGCCAAGCATATCAAGAAGTTGAGAAAGCACGACTTGAGATTCAAGACGAGAATCAAGCTTTAAAGGATCAAACTTAATGATCTCGAGGAGGAACGAGAACGTTTATATAGGGATAACAATAAAAATCCTCCAAGAAGAGCGAAATCAATCGGAGACAACGCTAAATCACATATTAACAAGATTGATTTTCTTGAAAAGCAGTTTGAGGAGATTCATGTTACCAACCAAGCTTTGACCAAGCAAGTCCATCAACTATAAATCCAGCGATACAAAGGGATTTCAAACCGGGTTCGAAGCAACATGATTATATGTCCTTATTAGGTCAAACAAAGCAAGGTTGGTTTTGGGATTCAAAAAGGACCAAACTGTGCATTGCTTCCAAGTTCCACAATGAAATTGAAAAGGAAGAACTTGTCACTTATGTGGACTTGAAGGACATTTGGTGAGGATTGCCCGAAAAAGAGAAGAAGAATTCTTCGGCAACTTCATCTACGGAAGCGAACTCAACGGAATCAAAAGACACACATCAAGTCAAAAGGAGTTCACGTCAACCCACCAAGGTCCGAGCCACAACATCAATCATATCAAGTGGATCATTGCGAGGCAAAGACCTAAGGTGGACCAACAGTCAAAGCGGACAACCCCCGGCCACAACGAATCAAGACAACCCAAAATCCAGCGATTTTGGATTCGGAAAGGTGATATCTTTCCTTGTCTTAAGTTCTAAATAGCTTATGACTGTATGTAATGCTTTGATTGGTTTTCCCTTCATATCTTTCTTAATCTTTGCATTACATGTTTTCAATGCTCTTCGTTTTTATACTTTGTTTTTGAACAAAGGGTTTTTACTGAACAAGTGCATTGAATAAAAAGGGCTTCACTTTTATTCACTCCAAATTAATTTTATTTGGATTATCAACTTTACTCCTAATCATAATCTTGAAGATACTTCATTATAGGAGTTTTTGATATTATAAGCATCAAATTTTAGAAATCATGTGTGATCTTTAGATGCTTAATCTATCTCGGTTGTGTGAATTCATTGTGATAAACGTGAGACAACCGATAGACTAAATTTGGGATTTAATTCTTTCACGTAAGAGATTGCATTCTTACAAGGGTAATAAATGATTTTAAAAGATGTGGAAAGAGTTACATCCGAAAGGAGTGTGAAAACTACCACCACATGTAGGAAGAGCTGCCACCCCGGTCGTCCGTTTGTGGTGAAGCTACCACATGTTATGATGCTTGATAGTATTTTATGAGAAAATCTTTAGTTGAAGCATTTGGAGATTTATATGCAAAGCTCTTATATTTGAACAATCTCCTGGTTGGTATAAGGTGGGATAGTTGAAAGATGCTCAAAGAGCCACCCTTAGGTATTTTAGTGCTTATCTCAAATTTGAAAGGGTAAGAAATCAAATTGATGTCATTTGGAAATCTCTGTAAGTCATCTTTGTACATCCTTACATCTTGATAGACTTTGGATCTCAAGATTATTTTGATGACTTGTGTTTGATGAATATAACATGAAAAACGGTTTATAATGTTTTACCTTTATTTTTCATGATTTGGAGTAAATCTTTTTAATTTTGTGAAATTAATTGGATTGAATGACATCTTGTTAATTCATTGGTTAAAGCACTTAAATTGATTTCTTGATGGAATACAAATCGGTATTTGAAAAGATTCTAAAATTTGGATTTGTTTCAAGAAATTATTTGATTTTTGCCTTCTGGTACCGGTACGCAATCTGCATTTTTGTATATACCAGAACTGAGCTTTTATCTCTCTTTCTCTATGAACTAATGTGTTAGTGATTTCCTTTTGTCTAGTATGTTCACTGTTTGACATTTGTGACAAAAGGGGGAGAAGAGAATGACGGAGATGAGATCATCAAGAGAGGACAAACGAAACGAAAATGGAAAAATGGGGGAGAACGAATGATGATCGTATCACACAAAGGGGGAGAACATAGATGCTCAAGAACATGGAGAACATGTTAGAGATGCTCAAGATAGGGGGAGACAAAGAAAAATTTGAAAGAGCCGAAAAACAAAAGAACCAAAAGGACGAATCAAATGTAGGATTTTATTTCTAACGACTAACGTTTGATTTTGTTTGGAGTTTTGTTTTGCAGGAATTACATCACTTTAAGACTCCAAGTCCTAAGTCATAGAGTATGTTCTAGGACTGTTTGGTTCAAATGTAATTTTGTATTTATTGGATCTTTCACGCAAAGAAAATCAATGTTTTGGTGATGACATTGAATTTCGATTTTTGGTTTAAGATGAGTGACTTGAGCGCTTTTATGTATTTTGGGTTTTGTCACGAAATTGCCAAAGGGGAGATTGTTACGGCATTTTGGTGTTGGCATATTTCGTGAGTCAAGTCAGTGAGTTGAGTCGGAGTCTTAAAAGGATCAAATTGTCAATCAGCAATCAAAGACTTAGAGAAGATTCAACAACGAGCTCAAGTTGACACTCAAATGTCTTGAGTCTTGAAGATTGAAGATGAAGAATTGTGGATCAGTTACATCAATCTCAAGAAGAAAGTATTCAAAAGGATCAGGTATGTTTAACTAAATAATTTGGTGATCCGAATACCTTCTTATAGTGTAGAAACACTTGGATGACTTTTAATTGTCATAATAATCAAAAACTGGTGTTCGGACATGTTCAGGATCCGGATCAGAGCCAACGATCCGGATCCCGAAGGTTTGCTTCATACAAGACTTCGATCCGGATCCATGCAATTTCCGATCCGGATCCCGAATGTTAAGTTTTTCTGATTTGTATGAACGATCCGGATCGGGCAATGCGATCCGGATCCCGAACCATGGTTGTGAGGACC
>CM055071.1:12003562-12053953 GCA_029204045.2 Tillandsia leiboldiana | reverse complement strand
CAACAACTTTACTCCTTAATCATATCTTTGAAACTACGTCATGATAGGGAGGTTTGATATTTAAGCATCACATTTTAGAAAAGCATGTGTGATCTTATAGATGCTGATCTATCGCGTTCTCTTGGAAGGCAAGTTGTGATAACTGAGACCACCGGGCTCGACGAAAAACTTTGGGATTTTAATTCTTTCACGTAAGAGATTGCATTCTTACAAGGGTATTGAAATGAATTTGCAAAGATGTGAAAGAGTTCATCCGAAAGGAGTGTGAAAACTACCACCACATTTGGAAAGAGCTGCCACCCCGGTCGTCCGGTTTGTGTGTGAAGCTACCACATGTTATGGATGCTTGATAATTTTATGAGAAAATCTTTAGTTGAAGCATTTGGAGATTTATATGCAAACTCTTATATTTTGAACAATCTCCTGGTTGGTATAAGGTGGGATAGTTGAAAGATGCTCAAAGAGCCACCCTTAGGTATTTTAGTGCTTATCTCAATTTGAAAGGGTAAGAAATCAAATTGATGTCATTTGGAAATCTCTGTAAGTCATCTTTGTACATCCGTTACATCTTGATAGACTTTGGATCTCAAGATTATTTTTGATGACTTGTGTTTGATGAATATAACATGAAAAAACGGTTTATAATGTTTTACCTTTATTTTTCATGATTTAGGAGTAAATCTTTTTAATTTTGTGAAATTAATTGGATTGAATGACATCTTGTTAATTCATTGGTTAAGCATTTAAATTGATTTCTTGATGGAATACAAATCGGTATTTGAAAAGATTCTAAAATTTGAATTTGTTTCAAGAAATTATTTGATTTTTGCCTTCTGGTACTGGTACGCAATCTACATTTTTGTTATATACCAGGAACTGAGCTTTTATCTCTCTTTCTCTATGAACTAATGTTGTTAGTGATTTCCTTTTGTCTAGTATGTTCACTGTTGACAATTTGTGACAAAAAGGGGGAGAAGAGAAATGACGGAGATGAGATCATCAAGAGAGGGACAAACGAAACGAAAATGGAAAAATGGGGGAGAACCGAAAATGATGATCGTATCACAAAGGGGAGAACATAGATGCTCAAGAACATGGAGAACATGTTAGAGATGCTCAAGATAGGGGGAGACAAAGAAAATTGAAAGAGCCGAAAAACAAAAGAACCAAAAGGACGAATCAAATGTAGGATTTTAATTTCTAACGACTAACGTTTGATTTTGTTTGGAGTTTTGTTTTGCAGGAATTACATCACTTTAAGACTCCAAGTCCGAAGTCATAGAGTATGTTCTAGGACTGTTTGGTTCAAATGTAATTTTGTATTATTGGATCTTTCACGCAAAGAAAATCAATGTTTTGGTGATGACATTGAGTTTCGATTTATTGTTTAAGATGAGAGACTTGAGCGATTTTATGTATTTTTGGGTTTTGTCACGAAATTGCCAAAAGGGGGAGATTGTTACGGCATTTTGGTGTTGGCATATTTCGTGAGTCAAGTCAGTGAGTTGAGTCGGAGTCTTAAAAGGATCAAATTGTCAATCAGCAATCAAAGACTTAGAGAAGATTCAACAAGAGCTCAAGTTGACACTCAATGTCTTGAGTCTTGAAGATTGAAGATGAAGAATTGTGGATCAGTTACATCAATCTCAAGAAGAAAGTATTCAAAAGGATCAGGTATGTTTAACTAAATAATTTTGGTGATCCGAATACCTTCTTATAGTGTAGAAACACTTGGATGAACTTTTATTGTCATAATAATCAAAAACTGGTGTTCGGACATGTTCAGGATCCGGATCAGAGCCAACGATCCGGATCCCGAAGGTTGTTGCTTCATACAAGACTTCGATCCGGATCCATGCAATTTCCGATCCGGATCCCGAATGTTAAGTTTTCTGATTTGTATGAACGATCCGGATCGGGCAATGCGATCCGGATCCCGAACCATGGTTGTGAGGACCTGGATTCCCCCCGTCGAGATTACTGGTTCATCTACAGCTCCTGGAGGCCAATGTGGCGTGTTGGTGGGATTTGTGCCCCGTTGGACATTAGTGTTGGGCTCAGTGTGTTATTGGATCACGTGGGTGATCATTGGACTCCGTCGGATCGTTAGAAGTGGTTTCTACCGCGAAGTGGATAGTAATATGGACTCAGTGCGAAGTTGGACTCAAGGATTACCTTTCCGGATAGCCTTCGGCAAATTTTGAGTTGGAATTTGGCGAATGGACATCAATTCGGATTCAGCGCGCGAAAACGGTTAAAACGGACTACCCACTTGTCATTTTTGAGCAGCCGGACACTGTTCACGCCGGAACAGTGTTTCCGGCGGCGGCGGCAGCGGCGGAGCGGCCGCAGGCAGCGCGGCGGACGGAGGCGCGGGCCGCCCGTCCACCGCGGCAGGCGTGCCCGGGGGCTGGAACGCGTGGCGGCTCGGGAGTGGGCCGGTCCCCCGGGCGCGGTCTACGGGGGAGTGCGGGGCGCACGGTGGACCGGGGGTGACACGTGGCATCATCCTAGAGGTGGGTTCACGGCGGTTGGTCTATGCAGTATTCGGGATGGCTCATGGTTTACGGTGCACCGGGCTTGGACACGTGGCAGGTTTGTATTGGTTCGGTCCACATGATTTCGTGCACCGGGTTCACTAGGCAGAGGCTTGGACACGTGGCATTCTCCTATTGGTGGGTCTACTGTGCGCGGCAGGGTGGCAAGCGGGCGGCGTCAGGCGGCACGTGGGCGCGGCAGGCGGGCGTTGACCGGGGTGCGTGCCACGTGTCGTCGTCCGCGGGTGGCCACGTGGCGCGACGCGTGCGGCGGGTTCGGCTGTCGCCTGTTTGGCGGCGACGTGGAGGCCCAGGACGATTTCGGGCGGCTACAGTGTTCGGGCGCGGGGATTTCGGGCTGCTACAGTGCGCGCCCGAAAAACTCCCAGCGCCCAGAAATCGGGACTTATCCGGTATTTCCCCATTTGTTTCTGCAGCCTATAAAAGGCGATCCGAGCCCTCTTCTTCTCCCTTTTCCGCCATTTCCGAGCCTCTTCTCGCCGGGGTGCCTTCAGCAAAGTTGATCCCCGAGTTTGGCTGCATCTTTCTGCAAAGTTTTGGGATTTTTGGTGGCACACTTATCGAGGTTTCCATTTTTACGGTGCGGCGCGACGCTCGTTCGTTTGTGGTCTTCTTCGTCGCGTTTTGGTGCGAGGACTCCCCCGGCTTACCCCGAGCACCTTTTTCAGTGATTCTTGCGCTGTTGGCTTCACGACAGGTAGGGCTATGTTTCCCATGTTTACTGGTTTTTTCCCATTCCGAGCTTTTCATGGGTTTTTCGGATCATCTTTTAACCTCTTTTCTGGGGCGGAGTTCCGGGACAGCGGAGCAGTGTTTTGGTGATATCTTCGCGCACAGGCATCGGATTGGGGCGATTCAGGAGGCGATTTGCATCTACACATCACGAGGAATATGCCCAAATTTTCTTGGAATTTTCTGAATATTTCTCGAAGGTGAAGTTTATCTGTGAACAGTAATTGTTGCTACAGTTTTTGAGAGTAGTTTAATTCGGGGTGGTTCCCTTGCCGGAATTGTTTCTCAGTGTTGAAAGCTCGGAATTGGACGTGCAGGTACTCGTTTCGAAGGTATCGACGCGAGGATTACCGTGGTATTTTTATTGGATTTTGCTGGGCACTTGCAGCAGGTGAAATAAGCACGGCTTTGGGACTGATTTTCAGATTATGTATACTTGGTTAATTTTGGAATAAAAGTGTAATGTTGAGCCTTATTGTTGTGCCCAGGGGTGCTTTCAGTTGTTTGGAGCCAAGGCGTGCGCGACTTGTACCGAGGGTGTTATGTTGGCAGATTTTGGACCGTGGGCGTCTACCCACTTCACCGACTTCAGGTTTGCCTTGGTTTAAGCGCTTCAGGTGGGTAAGCTTATTATCAGTAATTGTTTAAGGCAATGAATATGCTGTGGCAAATATAAGTGCACTTGTGGGGATGTCACCCCTCTATGACTGATGCATGCATGTTTAGGATACATGGTTGATGTTGGTAAGCAGGTAAGCTTGTTAATGATATTGGTATAAATGTTTGCAAGAATAGTATTTATGAGGTATACTGAGGACTTGCATGACTTGGACATCTATGTGATGATTAGTGTAAGCTTACCTAGGATAATGTTACCCTATGAGATTATGTAACATGCCATGTTAGCACATAGCCTTTCATGTGGTTGGATTATGCTTTGGGACAGGATTTCTTAGCTATGTGCGGATTTGTACTCTGAGGAGTTATTATGATCATTCTATTGATGAACCCTGAATTGTGGACAGGTCTAGTTTTGGGATTCCGGCATGTTGTTTATTCCTAAAAGAACTATTATTATGCTTACCCCCTTTATTTTCCTTGAGGACATTTGCATGCTTGTATGGTCATGTAGTTAGGCCATCTTTTACTGCTGCACTATTTATGGGAACTTGACTTAGGAGAAACCATGCTTTTCCTTTCTCTGCCTTTGCTAGTCAAGTGGTCAGTGCTGCTCGGGTTCGAGCAGGGGCCTGGATAGGGTAGTCAGGACTTCGTGTCTGGGACAGGTTGGTTTAGTTGTGGGGCTTTGCGGCAACCGCGGATATTGGGCGGTTGACCGGATGTTTCTCTATGCACCTGATTGGGTATCAGTTTTACTTAGTGGATGGAGTTTCCCACTTATCGTTCAGTTGCATCCGATTGAGGTCGGGTCTTTCCTTGATGGTTGAGTTTTCCCACTTTGATCAGATTGATGATCAAGTCCTGCTGTTTAGAGATACTGGTGATATTGATGACAGAGATGCTTTACTCGTGTGGGTAGCTCCCCTCGAGTGCCGCTCCGGAGTAGGCTTCAGACCGTGTTGGGTTCCGGTCAGACCGTGTTGGGTTCCGGTGAGACCGTGTCGGGTGTCGGTCAGACCGTGTTGTGTTCCGGTCATTTGGACAGAGCAGGCAGTACCGGGTTTTATACCGGTTCATTCGATTGAGTTTAGTTCGGCCAAATACTTTTTGTTACACTCGTGCCTGGGGGCCGAGTGTAGACTGGTAGTTGAGTTTAGATCAGTGCTAGTATTGTTGTGAGCCATCTGGTTGACGGTGGTCCCGTGTTGTTGCGAGTACTTTGACCGCTGTGTGAGAGGTTGAGCATCTTGATTCTATCCGTTCTGAGAGAGAGCGTGGATTTTGACCATAGCCTGCTTCATCCTCTACTCGATAGCGAGCTAGTCCGTTTGGACGCCCTACGTAATTCCTGCCCGTCAGCGGGAGGTGGTTGTAGGTGGGCGCAGGTTTGACTGGACCAGATGTGGCAGTCAGCTCGATTGGGTCGATGGTGCACTTCATGTGCTAGTGGTTGCATACCACTGTTTGGTTCTCCCTCTTTTAGCCTTTAGTTAGGGGCAGGGTAGCTGCGAGAGTCTCCAGCTTACTCATTTCAGTCTTATGACTTGGGTTAGTTATTGTCTCTTGAGGACTTGGTGGGCAGACCGTCGGGTCTGGCGGTGGTACCCACTGAGAACTCCCTTTTTGGTGTAGTTCTCACACCCTTTTGGGGGTTTCCCCCCTCTTTTTCTCTCCTCTCCTTTGTTTTGCAGAGTCTTAGCGGGTGTTGCCGACTCTGTGGTTGTTGATCGTGGCGAGGGAGTCGCGAGCTAGATCCCTACCCGGCGTTGGAGAGTAGCGGTACCCTTCCGAGGAGATCATCAGTAGATTAGCTGTTTCTTTTTCCTCTTTTGAGAGACTTTTGTAGTGAGGATATTTTGTATTGAGAGACTGTACACTGTTGTATATATTGAAGTTACCTCCCGGTTGGGTTTAGAGCTTGTACTCGAGGATATTGTATTATTATTATTTTGGGGAGGCAGATAGTGTTGTTTATTTCCTGTTGTACAGTGATTGATTTTAGTTACAGCAGATTTTCATTTATAGCTCTGATATCTGTTTAGTTATAGTACTTTTCTTGCAGGTAGGACGCTTCGCCTATGCAGGTTGGCATAGGTGGCGGATCTGTTTGGCGGGCCCGGGTCGCAGTTTCGACCCCGGAGCGTGACAGATTAGAGTGGTATCAGAGCCTAGGTCGTAGGTCATGGTGGACTTAGAAACCCTAGGCTTTTGGTTTGACCCTTGGTTTACTTTGTGAGAGTCGTGATTTTGCGAGAGTCCTGATTGAGTTTTATACCTCTCCCAAGGGACGGGAGGAGTGATTGGCATGTTTATTCTCCTAAGTAATTATGCTGGCTGCAGACAACATAATGCTGTGGAACGGGTGACATGCTTTAGACTTTCGCTGGATTGGGTCGAGTGTTGTTGTGTGCTGTTTTGTTGTTTCGTCGTGGCGAGCGGTGTCTCCCCGACGTTGGGTTTTGACCCGTGTGCATCCTGTCATGGCAGTTGAGCTTGAGCAGTTGGTTTTGGGCCGGATACCTGGATTGAGGTCAGAGAACCCCGGACCCAGATGACAGGATTGTCAGAGGCTTATCAGCGGCTGTGGGAGCAGCTGGTCTTGGTGACACAGTTGTCGGAGCACTGAGTAGCCCCCTCTGTGCCAATGTTTAGTGTCGAGGCACCGAGGCAGGGTGGATGGTTGACAGCTAGTGAGCGGTGGGACATGATCGACCTATTGAGCCATATTTGGCAGATGAACCACCCCGACTCGTAAGATTGAGTTTGGAGCCTTTGGAGGCAGAGTCGTGGCTGGTGGTGATGGAGTGATTAATTGAGAGCCTCCCTGTGCTTGTGAGTGTATGCAGTTGTTGAACTGCGCGCTCCAGATTCGAGGGACGAGGCGCATAGGATATATGAGACTGAGAGTGGATTGCGCCAGGACACCTTTCTGTTATTCAGTCCCTCCATTGTAGATTTAGACGCCTCGTTGGAGCAGGCATTATGTATGGAGCGTGGCATTGCAGTTCCTTTGGATAGGGATCTGCCGCCAGAGGTGAGTTCTGGATTTTGGCGCTTGGCGCCGGGTGATGGAGGACAGATCGGCCGGCAGGGGCATGTCTAATTTCTTTTCCTGGATAACGAGTTCCCGAGATGTCAGAGGTCGGGTGGACCCCGAAGGCAACATCAGTATTTTTATTTGAGTGGCGCAGCGATAGCGTGGATTTGTTATCTGCGGAGGATCTTGTTCGTCGCCTCAATGTGATCAGAGACAGAGGTCGTGCTTCCTAGCGATAGCCTTGATTTTCAGGCAGATTGAGCGACAACCACTTGCTTTGAGCGGATGAATCTGTGCCGCCCGGTTGGAGGGCGCCACGGTAGTGGATTGAGTGTCGCAGGTGGGATTTCACCACGGTAGTCGGAGTTAGAGCATGTTCCACTCTTACATGGGCTAGAGGCAGAATTGTTACCCGCGTGCACTAGAGGTACAGGTTCCTGTTGTTGTTGTGCACGTGGAGGAGGCTTTTGGATCATGTCCAGTGCGGCCGAGACCGCGAGATACCGGCAGAATTATGGGAAATTATAGCAATTAGGTGTTTTGACCTTATGCTTGAGATTGTTGGGCACTATGCCACAGGATGTTTGACTGCGGCGAGAGAAGACTTTGATCTTCGGCAAGGCAGACAAGAGGAGGCTTGCTTGTTGAGATTGTTAGAGCACTCGGGTTTTAGCGACAGGATGAGAGGTGCTTACGGCGGCACCGGGACTCGAGGATATCTCTGTTGCCCACGAGATCCCGGGTGTGATTTCACCTTAGTTGTTGGTAATGCCGCCGGTTAGGGAGATAGAGATTGCGTTCGACGTGGTTCGGGGAACCGCGCCACCCTGGACAGCACCTCATTGGATATCGCCGGTAGAGCTGAGAGAGCTGTTGGCACAGTTGCAGGATCTGATGGATCGAGGGGTCTGTTTGACCTAGTGCCACGCCGTTGGTATACGGTGGTGATGCCACGTCGTTGATACACGACTGTGAGGATCCTTTTATGGTTCGAGTGTAGACAGGTCCGGGTGGTATCTATGACCTTTCGATGGAACTATACTCAGGCTGTTAGTATGTGATGCGAGTACCTACTTGGAAGTTGATGGTTGAGGACTTCGCCTAGATGGCGTTCAGGACACGGTAGGGGCATTATGAGTTGTTAGTGAGGCCTAATGGAATGACGAATGCCCTGTGGACTTCAAGATCTGAGGGATTGTATGTCCCAGTTGTGCTTGGACGGACTGGGAGTGGTGTTTTCCGAGGATATTTTGATTCCCTCCCAGAGTGACTTGGAGCACGAGGAGCACTTTGTGGATGTGCTACCATGCCCGTGTGGATGAAGTAGTATGCCAAGTTATCGAGGTACAAGTTGTAGCTGCAGAAGCATACCCTCTTGGGTCGCTTTGTTCGAGCCGTAGGGGCGGCGGTGGAACCCGACCTAATGGATGTTATTCAAGTTGACGGAGACCAACTTTCATTCTTGAGGTGAGGAGCCTCTAGACTTGGCGGTGCCGAGAGAGCATGGCCAATGGATAATGAGACTGATACCAGCGCCAATGCTAGTGTTTCTTGTGTTGGGAGACGGATTTGTGTGTTTTAGGGATGCCTCCCATTGTGGCTGTAGAGTTACCGTGGGTCGATTTTCGGTCCACACTTCATTAGTCCAACCTTATGAGTATTATGGCGGGACGAACCGCTGTTTTGCAGGCAGCTTGGATCCCACAGTTGAGCCTCTCAGTACGCCTTTTATTCCCAGCTTTGATTGATATACCTGGGCGTAGGCCATGCCTGCTTGGCTATCGGTGTTGATTACTCAGCATTTCCGTTCTTTACCATGTGATAGATCAGGATTTCAGCTTCAGTTTACAGTATTCGCCATGCGGTGCCGATGGAGATTACAGCTTTCAGCATGTTGAATGGGATTTATGCGGATTGTCGTTGCTGGTTCGGATTTTTGGCCGTGAGTTTGAGCATCAGCATTATGATCGCCTTTTTGCCAGTTTTCAGTCCCGTTTACTGACGGTTTGGTCCCCGTCAGGGCATCCTTTCGACCCGTGGGTCTGTTGGAGTTATATTGGCTTGTTGAGTGTCCAACCGTGGCTTGAGATTGTGTCTCATGAGGATCCCTTTTTGAGGGTAGCTCGTGGTTGAGTAGGCCACTCGGGTGATTTTGGATCCTTTTCCTCATAAGATGAATCTGTGGGTATACTTCGGGTGATCCTGGTTGAGTTTACACCAGGATGTGGTTTGGTGCGTGTAGCACCGATGGTTATTCTGTTTTTCCCCCAGCTTTTGATGGAGCCTCTGTGTTGTTTTACGTCTCAGCTCAGGTGTGTTTTACTTTTGGATCCCTCGCCGTGATTTACTTGTCCATTGAGATCTGTGATTGTTGGAGTACGAGGAACGCCCGTTGCGGATTCTGGCTCGAGAGATGAGGGAATTGCGCAATCGGGCCATGCCGTACTGGGTATTGTTGTTATTGGGGAGTGATCACGGGGAGTGTGTGGTGTGTGGGGAGCTGGAGGCGTGATTGATGGATACCTACCCGTGGTATTTGTGACTCCTGGTGGATCTGAGTTAGTTTCGAGGACGAAACTTTCCTTAGTGGGGGAGGATGTGAGGACCTGGATTCCCTCCGTCGAGATTACTGGTTCATCTACAGCTCCTGGAGGCCAATGTGGCGTGTTGGTGGGATTTGTGCCCCGTTTGGACATTAGTGTTGGGCTCAGTGTGTTTATTGGATCACGTGGGTGATCATTGGACTCCGTCGGATCGTTAGAAGTGGTTTCGCGCGAAGTGGATATTAAATATGGACTCAGTGCGAAGTTTGGACCAAGGATTACCTTTCCGGATGCCTTCGGCAAATTTTGGAGTTGGAATTTGGCGAAATGGACATCAAATTCGGATTCAGCGCGCGAAAACGGTTAAAACGGACTACCCACTTGTCATTTTTGAGCACCGGACACTGTTCACCGCCGGAACAGTGTTTCCGGCGGCGGCGGCAGCGGCGGAGCGGCCGCAGGCAGCGCGGCGGACGGAGGCGCGGGCCGCCCGGTCCACGCGGCAGGCGTGCGCCGGGGGCTGGACGCGTGGCGGCTCGGGAGTGGGCCGGTCCGCGGGGCGCGGTCTACGGGGGAGTGCGGGGCGCACGGTGGACCGGGGGTGACACGTGGCATCATCCTAGAGGTGGGTTCACGGCGGTTGGTCTACGCAGTATTCGGGATGGCTCATGGTTTACGGTGCACCGGGCTTGGACACGTGGCAGGTTTGTATTGGTTCGGTCCACATGATTTCGTGCACCGGGTTCACTAGGCAGAGGCTTGACACGTGGCATTCTCCTATTGGTGGGTCTACTGTGCACGGCAGGGTGGCAGGCGGCGGCGTCAGGCGGGCACGTGGGCGCGGCAGGCGGGCGTTGACCGGGGTGCGTGCCACGTGTCGTCGTCCGCGGGTGGCCACGTGGCGCGACGCGTGCGGCGGGTTCGGCTGTCGCCTGTTTGGCGGGCGACGTGGAGGCCCAGGACGATTTCGGGCGGCTACAGTGTTCGGGCGCGGGGATTTCGGGCTGCTACAGTGCGCGCCCGAAAACTCCCAGCGCCCGGAAATCGGGACTTATCCGGTATTTCCCCATTTGTTTCTGCAGCCTATAAAAGGCGATCCGAGCCCTCTTCTTCTCCCTTTTTCGCCATTTCCGAGCCTCTTCTCGCCGGGGTGCCTTCAGCAAAGTTGATCCCCGAGTTTGGCTGCATCTTTCTGCAAAGTTTTGGGATTTTTGGTGGCACACTTATCGAGGTTTCCATTTTTACGGTGCGGCGCGACGCTCGTTCGTTTGTGGTCTTCTTCGTCGCGTTTTGGTGCGAGGACTCCCCCGGCTTACCCCGAGCACCTTTTTCAGTGATTCTTGCGCTGTTGGCTTCACGACAGGTAGGGCTATGTTTCCCATGTTTACTGGTTTTTCCCATTCCGAGCTTTTCATGGGTTTTTCGGATCATCTTTTAACCTCTTTTCTGGGGCGGAGTTCCGGGACAGCGGAGCAGTGTTTTGGTGATATCTTCGCGCACAGGCATCGGATTGGGGCGATTCAAGAGGCGATTTGCATCTATACATCACGAGGAATATGCCCAAATTTTCTTGGAATTTTCTGAATATTTCTCGAAGGTGAAGTTTATCTGTGAACAGTAATTGTTGCTACAGTTTTTGAGAGTAGTTTAATTCGGGGTGGTTCCCTTGCCGGAATTGTTTCTCAGTGTTGAAAGCTCGGAATTGGACGTGCAGGTACTCGTTTCGAAGGTATCGACGCGAGGATTACCGTGGTATTTTTATTGGATTTTTCTGGGCACTTGTAGCAGGTGAAATAAGCACGGCTTTGGGACTGATTTTCAGATTATGTATACTTGGTTAATTTTGGAATAAAAGTGTAATGTTGAGCCTTATTGTTGTGCCCAGGGGTGCTTTCAGTTGTTTGGAGCCAAGGCGTGCGCGACTTGTACCGAGGGTGTTATGTTGGCAGATTTTGGACCGTGGGCGTCTACCCACTTCACCGACTTCAGGTTTGCCTTGGTTTAAGCGCTTCAGGTGGGTAAGCTTATTATCAGTAATTGTTTAAGGCAATGAATATGCTGTGACAAATATAAGTGCACTTGTGGGGATGTCACCCCTCTATGACTGATGCATGCATGTTTAGGATACATGGTTGATGTTGGTAAGCAGGTAAGCTTGTTAATGATATTGGTATAAATGTTTGCAAGAATAGTATTTATGAGGTATACTGAGGACTTGCATGACTTGGACATCTATGTGATGATTAGTGTAAGCTTACCTAGGATAATGTTACCCTATGAGATTATGTAACATGCCATGTTAGCACATAGCCTTTCATGTGGTTGGATTATGCTTTGGGACAGGATTTCTTAGCTATGTGCGGATTTGTACTCTGAGGAGTTATTATGATCATTCTATTGATGAACCCTGAATTGTGGACAGGTCTAGTTTTGGGATTCCGGCATGTTGTTTATTCCTAAAAGAACTATTATTATGCTTACCCCCTTTATTTTCCTTGAGGACATTTGCATGCTTGTATGGTCATGTAGTTAGGCCATCTTTTACTGCTGCACTATTTATGGGAACTTGACTTAGGAGAAACCATGCTTTTCCTTTCTCTGCCTTTGCTAGTCAAGTGGTCAGTGCTGCTCGGGTTCGAGCAGGGGTCTGGATAGGGTAGTCAGGACTTCGTGTCTGGGACAGGTTGGTTTAGTTGTGGGGCTTTGCGGCAACCGCGGATATTGGGCGGTTGACCGGATGTTTCTCTATGCACCTGATTGGGTATCAGTTTACTTAGTGGATGGAGTTTCCCACTTATCGTTCAGTTGCATCCGATTGAGGTCGGGTCTTTCCTTGATGGTTGAGTTTTCCCACTTTGATCAGATTGATGATCAAGTCCTGCTGTTTAGAGATACTGGTGATATTGATGACAGAGATGCTTTACCTCGTGTGGGTAGCTCCCCTCGAGTGCCGCTCCGGAGTAGGCTTCAGACCGTGTTGGGTTCCGGTCAGACCGTGTTGGGTTCCGGTGAGACCGTGTCGGGTGCCGGTCAGACCGTGTTGGGTTCCGGTCATTTGGACAGAGCAGGCAGTACCGGGTTTTATACCGGTTCATTCGATTGAGTTTAGTTCGGCCAAATACTTTTTTGTTACACTCGTGCCTGGGGGCCGAGTGTAGACTGGTAGTTGAGTTTAGATCAGTGCTAGTATTGTTGTGAGCCGTTTGGTTGACGGTGGTCCCGTGTTGTTGCGAGTACTTTGACCGCTGTGTGAGAGGTTGAGCATCTTGATTCTATCCGTTCTGAGAGAGAGCGTGGATTTTGACCATAGCCTGCTTGATCCTCTACTCGATAGCGAGCTAGTCCGTTTGGACGCCCTACGTAATTCCTGCCCGTCAGCGGGAGGTGGTTGTAGGTGGGCGCAGGTTTGACTGGACCAGATGTGGCAGTCAGCTCGATTGGGTCGATGGTGCACTTCATGTGCTAGTGGTTGCATACCACTGTTTGGTTCTCCCTCTTTTAGCCTTTAGTTAGGGGCAGGGTAGCTGCGAGAGTCTCCAGCTTACTCATTTCAGTCTTATGACTTGGGTTAGTTATTGTCTCTTGAGGACTTGGTGGGCAGACCGTCGGGTCTGGCGGTGGTACCCACTGAGAACTCCCTTTTTGGTGTAGTTCTCACACCCTTTTGGGGGTTTCCCCCCTCTTTTTCTCTCCTCTCCTTTGTTTTGCAGAGTCTTAGCGGGTGTTGCCGACTCTGTGGTTGTTGATCGTGGCGAGGGAGTCGTGAGCTAGATCCCTACCCGGCGTTGGAGAGTAGCGGTACCCTTCCGAGGAGATCATCCGTAGATTAGCTGTTTCTTTTTCCTCTTTTGAGAGACTTTTGTAGTGAGGATATTTTGTATTGAGAGACTGTACACTGTTGTATATATATTGAAGTTACCTCCCGGTTGTGTTTAGAGCTTGTACTCGAGGATATTGTATTATTATTATTTTGGGGAGGCAGACAGTGTTGTTTATTTCCTGTTGTACAGTGATTGATTTTAGTTACAGCAGATTTTCATTTATAGCTCTGATATCTGTTTAGTTATAGTACTTTTCTTGCAGGTAGGACGCTTCGCCTATGCAGGTTGGCATAGGTGGCGGATCTGTTTGGCGGGCCCGGGTCGCAGTTTCGACCCCGGGGCGTGACAATGGTATTTCTGGAATCGTCAATCTCGTTACGACGATCCGGATCGCAGTAAATCCGATCCGGATCGCCGTCCTGAAAATTTCCAGATAAGGTATGTTTTTGATTCTTATCTCTTTCCAAAGGTTTCTAAACTATAAATATACGTTTAGGGTTTCTCAAAAACGTGGGAGCTACGACCGATCTTTTTATAAAACTCTTGAGAGCAACCCTAAAGGCTAGGTTTTTATCGATCTTCTTTATAGCCTCTTTTAGGTCAATTCGATGGTTCTTTCAAGAACATATCTTTTGTCGAATTGATCTAATCTTTGCTTAGAGATTTCTTCTACGGTTCCTCAATGAGAATCTAAGCAAAGGATCACCATCGAAGTCAATATTCTTATCGACTGAGTTTGCGTCGTGGATTCGACGTGGCATCGTGGATTCGGTGTGCTAAAGGCGTTTCGTGGATTCGAAACGTGTGCTCGTGGATTCGAGTGGCGTTCGTGGATTCGAACGTGTGCAGTGGGCGTGCAAAATCGGTGGAGCGCGAGGTCCAAGAAATTGAAGGAGGGGTTAAATCCGTGGAGACGGTAATCACCTTGTTATTCTTCTTTTCTTAGGGATTGTTATTGCGTGGATATCCAACCGGTCAGCGCAAGGTCCGAAGAAGCTGAAGGAGGGGTTTGAGTCCGTGGAGTCGGTAATCACCTTGTTATTCTTCTATTCTTATTGGATTGTTATTGCGTGTTGGTCCCGTGGTTTTTCTCCTGGATTGGAGTTTCCACGTAAATCTCGGTGTGCTGTTTTTATTTTCCGCATTGGTTTTTATTTTGCACTGAGATTGAGTTTTTAAGTATTACACCTATTCACCCCCCCTCTAGTTGTTTGATAGTACCTATTTAGATCCTCATTACATATAACCCAACAAACCATGCTATTGCATGGCTCCCTTGCAGCTTGAAATCCAAGGTGCCATGGATAACCCGAGAATGGACCAAAACGCGGCCGCCGGCATTCCGGCCAACTCCGGCTGGGGAGAGTTGGTCGGGAAGCTTTGTATGGACCAGAGGAACAATTCCATCCATGTTGGAGTGCTTCAAAATGCTTCTATCAAAATTCGCTATTAATGGGTTGAAGCTCCAAACCGAGCTTTGCTCCACCGCCGTCGCCGCCGTGCCCTGTCACCGGGCACGGGTCCAGGTGAGTTTGCCTTGAGTTTTTAGGAAGGTTTGTGCAAGTGGTTTGATCCCAGACTCCCTGGTCAATTGGTCACGATTTTGAAAGCATGGGCTTCATCTTCTTCCCCAAGCCGCGGCCGACGTGGGGGTTGTGGCCTGCTCCAAGTTGAGGGGAAAATGCTCTAGAAACTTAGTAGGTTAAGTTTATCCATGATAAATTGCTCCAGGTGCTGTGGTTGCAGAGAACCAAGGCTGGGAATGGCTTGGGTACTTATATGTGAACATTGCATATTATGTGTTTGATAAAATGCCTGAGAGAAGAAATAATTGGAATTAGCTTTCGATACAAATATGAAAGTTGCTCCAAAACATCCCTTGAGCTTGATGCTCACTTCAGATCAAGTTGGATCTGTGTGGACTGAGCTTTGGCGCATTGTGCTTGATGTTAGAGAGCTAGGAGTTGGATCTTGATGATCCATCAATGCAGGGCTGCAAATAGGGCAAGCCCTGTGATTTTTGAGTTATTTTGAGCTAATGTTTTAAACAGGGTTGATTTTGGATCAGTAGAAGTTAAGTTATGGTGTTATCAAGCTATAGGATTAATGTTTAGCCAAGGTCCTTTTTATGGGCTGTTCGCGAAGCAGCGACAGTGAGCTTTTGACTAATTTGGGGTCACTGGACGCGATGCTCGCGTCGGATTTAGGTTTCGATGATCCGGAGAAACAAAAATGCAAAATGGCTATGTTAGAGGAGTGTTTTATGGCCCGAAGTTTTCCTCGAGATGCGTGCTGCCACAAATGTGTGAGCACGGTGTTCAGCAAGCTAAAAGTCACCTGCTGGAAGTGACGGCTCGTTAAAATGAGTTTCCAGTAGAAAGAACGAGCGAAAACAGTGCTAAAAAGGGTTAAGTTGACTTGAAATAAGTTAGAGTTAAAATCGATCCCTGATCAATATGTTTGATTAAGGTCTGTCCAGTTTGCATCTGGTTCTGAGCGTACAGTCGATTCAGTCTAGTCGCCTGCGATTTGACAGGTGGGTTTATCTTCGGTCCGGGCTTTATCATTTCGGCCCTCTATGTACGGTATTGGTTGGACCCCTGTTTTTGGTAGCTTAACTATTACTTTGAGGCTGCCTTCCTTTTGATTCAGTTTATGCTGCTTTATGCCTGAGTTATGACTTTTATCAGTTATCTATTGCCTTACATGATTAATCATAGTGCTTCCAGTATTCATATCATTATACTGGACATTGTCATGCCTGATTGGTTATTAGATGTTGAGCTTGCTTTCCTGTTGATCAAATATTACACTGCTGAACACATAATTTTAATAAACTAATGTTTTACTGAACGTGGTAGGGTCGCCTGAGTCTGTTCTTGTTTGACAGGACAAATGCATTGCTCTTCGAAGTTTGGGCCTAAAACCTGTTTACAAAATAGTTTTCTCAAAAATATGTGTTTAGTTTTGTAAGTTTGATTGGTCTGCATGATTGAGTTGAGAATTGCTGTAGATCTTATGTCGAGTTGAGATTTGCTTTTGATCTTGCATATGAGTTGAGATTCAGCTGATTTTGTTATTGCATCCCAGTGGGATTTTCCCGGCTTGTTGCCGATTACCCGGTCTGTGGACCGTGAGCTTGAGCAATTGCATTATGATCGCCCGCACCGTTGTACTTCACGTACACTAGCGGATTTGCTACCTGCAGTGGTGTACTTTACCGGTAAAGTGGTTAGCAATAGCGACCCGTGACCCCTTGTGGGGGGAATGTCAACCAGGTGGTGCCAGGTGGGGAGTTTTGCCTGAGGTCTTGTGGGACCAATATGGTGGCTTGTGATTGGGTAATTTGGTATATCATCTATTTGATGCATATGTTGCTATTAGTCTTCTTTTGTCTTATCTCATAATTCATGATTTTGGTTTGAAGATATTCTTTGGTCAACATATTCATTTGTTTGATACCTGCCTATATAATTATTCAGCATGCTTGGTTCATTATATTCCTGTCAAGATTATACATATTCCTGTTGATTATTCATTCGCTTCATAAATGCTTACCTAATGTGATCTTTACTATCCTCTAGTATTGTATACCAGTAGGTACGATCTGCTATTTCTCGGCTCGTCGTGCCCACTGGGATACATGTACAATGTATCTCACACCCCCTGGGTGACCATTTTCAGGTCGAGCGGGTGTTGGGATGTCGGGACGAATTGGCAAGGTATCGATATAGAGGTTGACCCTGGACAGCCGAAAAGTTATGTAATAGATGTTTGAGAAAAAGGAATTTGTATTCCAGTTGTATATTTGTAAAGATAGTTGTAAAGTTTACTTGTTGTTGTTGTTTGTAGTACGCAGTTAGTACTCTGATGTTGTTGCCAAGCTAGCCGTGCATATATAGAAAAGGCTCAATCCCAAAGGGGATTGGGACTCTTCTATATATGTGACGGTCTGTCATTGCCCTGGCTATTTTTGCAACTCTGAAAAAAAAAAAAAAAAAAATTTATACACTGGTTTTTAAACTCGGGGCGTGACAGATTAGATGGTATCAGAGCAATAGGAATACGAAGCCTTGGTTTGGCTAGGAACGAACCATAGGATGACTTGTGTTCACGAGAGAGCGCCGGGTTTTGGCAAAATGGTTTGAAGCTTAGGTGTGTTTCGTGTTCGCGTTGTTAGTCGTACACACACTGGTTTTGGGGATCGTTGTTAGAGCAAGGTTAGCCGCGGTCAAGGTTTCGGCCGTGGGCCTGATGTTTCAGTGGAGCCAGAGGGCTCAGATCAGTTACAGTACATGTGATTGAAGGATTGACTACCGTTCTTGCCGAAATTGTTTAATTGATAGCACAGCAGCAGATGACTGCTAGCGTTGCACCAGCCTTACAACTGGTCAGAGATTGGACAAATTGTTGATCCTTCAGTATCCTCGTGTTATAATTCAGTGACCTACGTGCCCGTTGGTAATTCTAGTTTGGGTAGAATTTAAAGTTTGATCTATGCGACAGTTTAGTAAGGTGTTAGTAAATGTTGAACTGAGGTTCCAGATTCTCGTGAGTAGTTAGGGTGACATTCATGACCACAAGATGTAGTAACCCTTGGTAGAGGTTATCGTCGGCATAGAGACTGTGATGGGAGGTATGTGATGTACCTTCAGATGTTAGTCGTGTCCCCAACTAGATGTTGGCGACAGATCTGGGGTATTTTACTTTTCTTTTGGTAAGCACGTTGGCGGCCGACAATGTACTGTCAAAAGAACTGAGGAAATACTCTACCCTGTAATGGGAAGTATCAGATTGGGTCTAAAATAGTAGCCTTGGAGTTGTTGATACTTTTTGACTGGTTGTCACAATCGTAAACTTATTAGAGGCTTAATAGTGGATTAGTTAAGTTTAAGTTTCGGGGACGAAACTTCTTAGAAGTTGTGGGTAATGTAGTAATCTAGAAAATTGAAGACTTTAAATTATTTTCGGAATTTACAAAATTAGCAATTTTGGCAAAATAGGGACTCAGTGGATCAATAGTGGCCCAGAATTATCGACTTTTGTTCGGGGTCTGATCTCAAAAATCCGAGAGCACCATTGCGATCGTTTCGACGAAACATGAAAAGTTCATATTCACTTGTCGACGATCTGACGGTCGGATCTTCCGCAAAACAGCAAAGAAGAACGGGTCCCACAACTTAAGTTGTGAATAGTAACCCCTATTTTAAATCCCCTTTCGACCACTGTTGGCCGATTCAGTGTCTTAAACCCTGACATCGGGGTATGAGTAGTCAAACCGAACTAATTTCGACGTTCAAAACGCAATGGCACTGACGGTTTTCGCGTTTGGCGATCCGGGTGCATCGAAGTGCGTGCGTCGGTTTGTGACATACAGAATAAGATGGCCCGAGATTTTATACGGGCACCAAACTAAACAAACACATACGCTACTTGACAGGTCTCGACGAGCCGGACGTCGTGGCGAAGTCCATTTTCAGTTTTGGCGACTCGAGTGCCTCGAAAAGCGTGAAATACACTGAAAAAGTGAGTATTTTTGTAAAAAGGCAAGTATTTTATGTACCAAAATTTAAGAGGCTACTTGGTGAGGGTTCTGGGTGCATTTGTTACCTACAGATGGGACCCTAGAGTTTAGGGATAAGAGTGTGGGGGGTTCTTTGAAAATTTGCAAGATAATGCAAAAATATCCATTTGGCTCTTGGGCTTCCTCGTGGGAGGTTACGCGAGGAAGGCTCTTGGGATTTTCTAACTCCCAAGAGTTAATCCTCTTAAAGCTCGGGTGTTGTGAGGCCGAGGGATACCACCCTTTGAGAGAGAATTCGAGAGAGAGAGAGAGAGAGAGAAGTAGAAGATTGGAACCAAGCTTTCCAAAGTTGGGATCTGGAGTTCCTGTGGTGTTCCCCTGTACCTGAGGAGCACCTGGGTGGTTGCCGTGGCCGCGCGAGGAAGGGAAGTGAAACCGGCTTCTTCCTTATCTTCACCAACTCCGGCATGGTAAGTTCACTTAAACCACCGGTTGTTTGGACCCTGGACCCATAGCAGTAGCTTATTTAGGACCTAAGCATGCTCCCTGCCAAGCCCCAAGCCCCCATGCACGTTGCATGGCCGGCGGGAGCAATAGATGGCCGGAAACCTAAAGAAGCTCCGCCGCGGCTGTTCTCTGCAACCATGGGACCAAAAAGGAAACTAAAATGATATTGTTGGACTGTAGGATCCATAGATTAATCCTGCAAAGTTTCAGCAATTTTGGTTGAGTAATTTTTAAGAAAATCGAAACCCTAGTTTCGGGTTTTTGTGCATGTTGGCCGAGCTATGTGCTCCGGCGCCGGCGAGCTTCTCCGACACCGGCTACCTACCCAGAACACTTGCTGGGACCAAGGGGATCCCAACCGTGCTATTGCATGGCTCCCATGCAGCTTGAAATCCAAGGTGCCATGGATAACCCGAGAATGGACCAAAACGCGGCCGCCGGCGTTCCGGCCAACTCCGGCAGGGGAGAGTTGGTCGGGAAGCTTTGTATGGACCAGAGGAACAATTCCATCCATGTTGGAGTGCTTCAAAATGCTTCTATCAAAATTCGCCATTAATGGGTTGAAGCTCCAAACCGAGCTTTGCTCCACCGCCGCCGCCGCCGTGCCCTGTCGCCGGGAACGGGTCCAGGTGAGTTTGCCTTGAGTTTTTAGGAAGGTTTGTGCAAGTGGTTTGATCCCAGACTCCCTGGTCGATTGGTCACGATTTTCAAAGCATGGGCTTCATCTTCTTCCCCAAGCCGCGGCCAACCTGGGGGTTGTGGCCTGCTCCAAGTTGAGGGGAAAATGCTCCAGAAACTTAGTAGGTTAAGTTTATCCATGATAAATTGCTCCAGGTGCTGTGGTAGCAGAGAACCAAGGCTGGGAATGGCTTGGGTACTTATATGTGAACAGTGCATATTAGGTGTTTGATAAAATGCCTGAGAGAAGAAATAATTGGAATTAGCTTTCGATTCAAATATGAAAGTTTCTCCAAAACATCCCCTGAGCTTGATGTTCACTTCAGATCAAGTTGGATCTGTGTGGACTGAGGTTTGGAGCATTGTGCTTGATGTTAGAGAGCTAGGAGTTGGATCTTGATGATCCATCAATGCAGGGCTGCAAATAGGGCAAGCCCTGTGCTTATGTTTTAAACAGGGTTGATTTTGGATCTGTAGAAGTTAAGTTATGGTGTTATCAAGCTCTAGGATTAATGTTGAGCCAAGGTCCTGTTTATGGGCTGTTCGCGAAGCAGCGATAGTGAGCTTTTGACTAATATGGGGTCACTGGACGCGATGCTCGCGTCGGATTTAGGTTTCGATGATCCGGAGAAACAAAAATGCAAAATGGCTATGTTAGAGGAGTGTTTTATGGCCCGTAGTTTTACTCGAGATGCGTGCTGCCACAAATGTGTGAGCACTGTGTTCAGCAAGTTAAAAGTCACCTGCTGGAAGTGACGGCTCGTTAAAATGAGTTTCTAGTAGAAAGAACGAGCGAAAATAGTGCTAAAAAGGGTTAAGTTGACTTGAAATAAGTTAGAGTTAAAATCGATCCCTGATCAATATGTTTGATTCAGGTCTGTCCAGTTTGCATCTAGTTCTGAGCGTACAGTCGATTCAGTCTAGTCGCCTGCGATTTGACAGGTGGGTTTATCTTCGGTCCGGGCTTTAACATTTCGGCCCGCTGTGTGCGGTATTGGTTGGACCCCTGTTTTTGGTAGCTTAACTATTACTTTGAGCCTGCCTTCCTTTTGATTCAGTTTATGCTGCTTTATGCCTCAGTTATGACTTTTATCAGTTATCTATTGCCTTACATGATTAATCATAGTGCTTCCAGTATTCATATCATTATTCTGGACATTGCCATGCCTGATTGGTTATTAGATGTTGAGCTTGCTTTCCTGTTGATCAAATATTACACTGCTGAACACATAATTTTAATAAACTAATGTTTTACTGAACGTGGTAGGGTCGCCTGAGTCTGTTCTTGTTTGATAGGACAAAGGCATTGCTCTTCGAAGTTTGGGCCTAAAACCTGTTTACAAAATAGTTTTCTCAAAAATCTGTGTTTAGTTTTGTATGTTTGATTGGTCTGAATGATTGAGTTGAGAATTGTTGTTCATCTTATGTCGAGTTGAGATTTGCTTTTGATCTTGCATATGAGTTGAGATCTAGTTGATTAGTTGCTGATTATTCCTGCAGGTGAGTTGAGATTCAGTTGATTTTGTTATTGCATCCCAGTGGGGATTTTCCCGGCTTGTTGCCGATTACCCGGTCTGTGGACCGTGAGCTTGAGCATTTGCATTATGATCGCTCGCACCGTTGTACTTCACGTACACTAGCGGATTTGCTACTCGCAGTGGTGTACTTTACCGGTAAAGTGGTTAGCAATAGCGACCCGTGACCCCTTGTGGGGGGAATGTCAACCAGGTGGTGCCAGGTGGGCAGTTTTGCCTGAGGTCTTGTGGGACCAATATGGTGGCTTGTGATTGGGTAATTTGATATATCATCTATTTGATGCATATGTTGCTATTAGTCTGCTTTTGTCTTATCTCATAATTCCTGATTTCAGTTTGAAGATATTCTTTGGTCAACATATTCATTTGTTTGATACCTGCCTATATAATTATTCAGCATGCTTGGTTCATTATATTCCTGTCAAGATTATACATATTCCTGTTGATTATTCATTCGCTTCATAAATGCTTACCTAATGTGATCTTTACTATCCTCTAGTATTGTATACCAGTAGGTACGATCTGCTATTTCTCGGCTCGTCGTGCCCACTTGGATACATGTACAATGTATCTCACACCCCCTGGGTGACCATTTTTCAGGTCGAGCGGGTGTTGGGATGTCGGGACGAATTGGCAAGGTATCGATATAGAGGTTGATCCTGGACAGCCAAAAAGTTATGTAATAGATGTTTGAGAAAAAGGAATTTGTATTCCAGTTGTATATTTGTAAAGATAGTTGTAAAGTTTACTTGTTGTTGTTGTTTGTAGTACGTAGTTAGTACTCTGATGTTGTTGCCAAGCTAGCCGTGCATATATAGAAAAGGCTCAATCCCAAAGGGGATTG
The DNA here is from genome assembly GCA_029204045.2 of Tillandsia leiboldiana. Lineage (NCBI taxonomy): Eukaryota > Viridiplantae > Streptophyta > Magnoliopsida > Poales > Bromeliaceae > Tillandsia > Tillandsia leiboldiana. The sequence goes on along the minus strand of CM055071.1, from coordinate 12,031,553 downwards.
GGACTCTTCTATATATGTGGCGGTCTGTCATTGCCCTGGCTGTTTTTGCAACTCTGAAAAAAAAAAAAAAAAAAAAATTATACACTGGTTTTTAAACTCGGGGCGTGACAGATTAGATGGTATCAGAGCAATAGGAATACGAAGCCTAGGTTTGGCTAGGAACGAACCATAGGATGACTTGTGTTCACGAGAGAGCGCCGGGTTTTGGCAAAATGGTTTGAAGCTTAGGTGTGTTTCGTGTTCGCGTTGTTAGTCGTACACACTCTGGTTTTGGGGATCGTTGTTAGAGCAAGGTTAGCCGCGGTCAAGGTTTCGGCCGTGGGCCTGATGTTTCAGTGGAGCCAGAGGGCTCAGATCAGTTACAGTACATGTGATTGAAGGATTGACTACCGTTCTTGCTGAAATTGTTTAATTGATAGCACAGCAGCAGATGACTGCTAGCGTTGCACCAGCCTTACAGTTGGTCAGAGATTGGACAAATTGTTGATCCTTCAGTATCCTCGTGTTATAATTCAGTGACCTACGTGCCCGTTGGTAATTCTAGTTTGGGTAGAATTTAAAGTTTGATCTATGCGATAGTTTAGTAAGGTGTTAGTAAATGTTGAACTGAGGTTCCAGATTCTCGTGAGTAGTTAGGGTGACATTCATGACCACAAGATGTAGTAACCCTTGGTAGAGGTTATCGTCGGCATAGAGACTGTGATGGGAGGTATGTGATGTGCCTTCAGATGTTAGTCGTGTCCCCAACTAGATGTTGGCGACAGATCTGGGGTATTTTACTTTTCTTTTGGTAAGCACGTTGGCGGCCGACAACGTACTGGCAAAAGAACTGAGGAAATACTCTACCCTGTAATGGGAGGTATCAGATTGGGTCTAAAATAGTAGCCTTGGAGTTGTTGATACTTTTTGACTGGTTGTCACAATCGTAAACTTATTAGAGGCTTAATAGTGGATTAGTTAAGTTTAAGTTTCGGGGACGAAACTTCTTAGAAGTTGTGGGTAATGTAGTAATCTAGAAAATTAAAGACTTTAAATTATTTTCGGAATTTATAAAATTAGCAATTTTGGCAAAATAGGGACTCAGTGGATCAATAGTGGCCCAGAATTATCGACTTTTGTTCGGGGCCTGATCTCGAAAATCCGAGAGCACCATTGCGATCGTTTCGACGAAACATGAAAAGTTCATATTCACTTGTCGACGATCTGACGGTCGGATCTTCCGCAAAACCGCGAAAAAGAACGGGTCCCACAACTTAAGTTGTGAATAGTAACCCCTATTTTAAATCCCCTTTCGACCACTGTTGGCCGATTCAGTGTCTGAAACCCTGACATAGGGGTATGAGTAGTCAAACCTAACTAATTTTGACGTTCAGAACGCAATGGCACTGACGGTTTTCGCGTTTGGCGATCCGGGTGCATCGAAGTGCGTGCGTCGGTTTGTGACATACAGAATAAGATGGCCCGAGATTTTATACGGGCGCCAAACTTAACAAACACATACGCTACTTGACAGGTCTCGACGAGCCGGACGTCGTGGCGAAGTCCATTTTCAGTTTCGGCGACTCGAGTGCCTCGAAAAGCGTGAAATACACTGAAAAAGTGAGTATTTTTGCAAAAAGGCTAGTATTTTATGTACCAAAATTTAAGAGGCTACTTGGTGAGGGTTCTGGGTGCATTTGTTACCTACAGATGGGACCCTAGAGTTTAGGGATAAGAGTGTGGGGGGTTCTTTGAAAATTTGCAAGATAATGCAAAAATATCCATTTGGCTCTTGGGCTTCCTCGTGGGAGGTTACGCGAGGAAGGCTATTGGGATTTTCTAACTCCCAAGAGTTAATCCTCTTAAAGCTCGGGTGTTGTGAGGCCGAGGGACACCACCCTTTGAGAGGAAATCCGAGAGAGAGAGAGAGAAGTAGAAGATTGGAACCAAGCTTTCCAAAGTTGGGATCTGGAGTTCCTGTGGTGTTCCCTTGTACCTGAGGAGCACTTGGGTGGTTGGCGTGGCCGCGCGAGGAAGGGAAGTGAAACCGGCTTCTTCCTTATCTTCACCAACTCCGGCGAGGTAAGCTCACTTAAACCACCGGTTGTTTGGACCCTGGACCCATAGCAGTAGCTTATTTAGGACCTAAGCATGCTCCCTGCCAAGCCCCAAGCCCCCATGCACGTTGCATGGCCGGCGGGAGCAATAGACGGCCGGAAACCTAAAGATGCTCCGCCGCGGCTGTTCTCTGCAACCAGGGGACCAAAAAGGAAAATAAAATGATATTGTTGGACTTTAGGATCCATAGATTAATCCTGCAAAGTTTCAGCAATTTTGGTTGAGTAATTTTTAAGAAAATCGAAACCCTAGTTTCGGGTTTTTGTGCATGTTGGCCGAGCTATGTGCTCCGGCGCCGGCGAGCTTCTCCGACGCCGGCCACCTACCTAGAACACTTGCTGGGACCAAGAGGATCCCAACCATGCTATTGCATGGCTCCCATGCAGCTTGAAATCCAAGGTGCCATGGATAACCCGAGAATGGACCAAAACGCGGCCGTCGGCGTTCCGGCCAACTCCGGCTGGGGAGAGTTGGTCGGGAAGCTTTGTATGGACCAGAGGAACAATTCCATCCATGTTGGAGTGCTTCAAAATGCTTCTATCAAAATTCGCCATTAATGGGTTGAAGCACCAAATCGAGCTTTGCTCCACCGCCGCCGCCGCTGTGCCCTGTCGCCGGGCACGGGTCCAGGTGAGTTTGCCTTGAGTTTTTAGGAAGGTTTGTGCAAGTGGTTTTATCCCAGACTCCCTGGTCGATTGGTCACGATTTTCAAAGCATGGGCTTCATCTTCTTCCCCAAGCCGCGGCCAACCTGGGGGTTGTGGCCTGCTCCAAGTTGAGGGGAAAATGCTCCAGAAACTTAGTAGGTTAAGTTTATCCATGATAAATTGCTCCAGGTGCTGTGGTAGCAGAGAACCAAGGCTGGGAATGGCTTGGGTACTTATATGTGAACAGTGCATATTAGGTGTTTGATAAAATGCCTGAGAGAAGAAATAATTGGAATTAGCTTTCGATTCAAATATGAAAGTTGCTCCAAAACATCCCCTGAGCTTGATGTTCACTTCAGATCAAGTTGGATCTGTGTGGACTGAGGTTTGGAGCATTGTGCTTGATGTTAGAGAGCTAGGAGTTGGATCTTGATGATCCATCAATGCAGGGCTGCAAATAGGGCAAGCCCTGTGATTTTGAGTTATTTTGAGCTTATGTTTTAAACAGGGTTGATTTTGGATTAGTAGAAGTTAAGTTATGGTGTTATCAAGCTCTAGGATTAATGTTTAGCCAAGGTCCTGTTTATGGGCTGTTCACGAAGCAGCGACAGTAAGCTTTTGACAAATTTGGGGTCACTGGACGCGATGCTCGCGTCGGATTTAGGTTTCGATGATCCAGAGAAACAAAAATACAAAATGGCTATGTTAGAGGAGTGTTTTATGGCCCGAAGTTTTCCTCGGGATGCGTGCTGCCACAAATGTGTGAGCACGGTGTTCAGCAAGTTGAAAGTCACCTGCTGGAACTGACGACTCGTTAAAATGAGTTTCTAGTAGAAAGAACGAGTGAAAACAGTGCTAAAAAGGGTTAAGTTGACTTGAAATAAGTTAGAGTTAAAATCGATCCCTGATCAATATGTTTGATTCAGGTCTGTCCAGTTTGCATCTGGTTCTGTGCGTACAGTCGATTCAGTCTAGTCGCCTGCGATTTGATAGGTGGGTTTATATTTGGTCCGGGCTTTATCATTTCGGCCCTCTGTGTACGGTATTGGTTGGACCCCTGTTTTTGGTAGCTTAGCTATTACTTTGAGCCTCCCTTCCTTTTGATTCAGTTTATGCTGCTTTATGCCTGAGTTATGACTTTTATCAGTTATCTGTTGCCTTACATGATTAATCATAGTGCTTCCAGTATTCATATCATTATTCTGGACATTGCCATGCCTGATTGGTTATTAGATGTTGAGCTTGCTTTCCTGTTGATCAAATATTACACTGCTGAACACATAATTTTAATAAACTAATGTTTTACTGAACGTCGTAGGGTTGCCTGAGTCTGTTCTTGTTTGATAGGACAAAGGCATTGGCTCTTCGAAGTTTGGGCCTAAAACCTGTTTACAAAATAGTTTTCTCAAAAATATGTTTTTAGTTTTGTATGTTGGGTTGGTCTGCATGATTGAGTTGAGAATTGCTGTTGATCTTATGTCGAGTTGAGATTTGCTTTTGATCTTGCATATGAGTTGAGATCTAGTTGATTAGTTGTTGATTATTCCTGCACGTGAGTTGAGATTCAGTTGATTTTGTTATTGCATCCCAGTGTGGATTTTCCCGGCTTGTTGCCGATTACCCGGTCTGTGGACCGTGAGCCTGAGCATTTGCATTATGATCGCCCGCACCGTTGTACTTCACGCACACTAGCGGATTTGCTACCCGCAGTGGTGTACTTTACCGGTAAAGTAGTTAGCAATAGCGACCCGTGACCCCTTGTGGGGGGAATGTCAACCAGGTGGTGTAAGGTGGGCAGTTTTGCCTGAGGTCTTGTGGGACCAATATGGTGGCTTGTGATTGGGTAATTTGATATATCATCTATTTGATGCATATGTTGCTATTAGTCTGCTTTTGTCTTATCTCATAATTCCTGATTTCGGTTTGAAGATATTCTTTGGTCAACATATTCATCTGTTTGATACCTGCCTATATAATTATTCAGCATGCTTGGTTCATTATATTCCTGTCAAGATTATACATATTCCTGTTGATTATTCATTCGCTTCATAAATGCTTACCTAATGTGATCTTTACTATCCTCTAGTATTGTATACCAGTAGGTACGATCTGCTATTTCTCGGCTCGTCGTGCCCACTGGGATACATGTACAGTGTATCTCACACCCCCTGGGTGACCATTTTTCAGGTCGAGCGGGTGTTGGGATGTCGGGACGAATTGGCAAGGTATCGATATAGAGGTTGACCCTGGACAGCCGAAAAGTTATGTAATAGATGTTTGAGAAAAAAAAATTTGTATTCCAGTTGTATATTTGTAAAGATATTTGTAAAGTTTACTTCTTGTTGTTGTTTGTAGTACGTAGTTAGTACTCTGATGTTGTTGCCAAGCTAGCCGTGCATATATAGAAAAGGCTCAATCCCAAAGGGGATTGGGACTCTTCTATATATGTGGCAGTCTGTCATTGCCCTGGCTGTTTTTGCAACTCTGAAAAAAAAAAAAAAAAAATTATACACTGGTTTTTAAACTCGGGGCATGACATAGGGTTTACTTATAGGTTAGAAACCATTGGAAGAGGATAAGAATCAAAAACTGATTGTAACAGAATTTTTCCCGCACGATGGTCCGGACCGGATTAGCCTCGTTCAGGATTGTCGTTGTTTTTCAGAGAATTCTTGAAAAATCAAGGTTCGGGGTCTGGAATGAAATGCCACAGTCCGGACTGTTCATGCAGTTTCAGCAAAATCTACATTCGGGGTCCGGAACGAAACAGGGATGTTCAGGACTGGATTTGTGCATGAACTACCAACGTTCGGGGTCCGGACTGTAGTCCCCTGTTCCGGATCCTGAACATGTAACTTGTCCAGTTTTTTATTTTTTTGCGATTAAAAATCCATCCAAGTGTTTCTACATTATAAGAAGTATTCAGATCACCAAAATTGTTTAGTTAAACTTACCTGATCCTTTTGAATTCTTCTTTCTTGAGATTGAGGTATATGATCCAAGCTTCTTCATCTTCAATCTTCAAGACTTAAACACTTTCACGAAATACGCCAAAACAAAATCCTTAACATTGATGTGCTCGGAAACCCACCTGGAAACGCGTCGATCCGAGGTCCGATCGTGCTGAAAATCGACGTGCACGATCCCCTGCCTCGTACCGATCCAAAGAATCAAGAATCACCCCGATCACTGCTAGATTGAGCACAAACACAAAATCAATAACCTCAGTGCAAAAATTACAGAAAATTCCAGCAATCAACAATAAGGAAAAGAGATGTAATTTCTGCTATAGATACCTCAAAGTAAAGCTCCAATTTTTGTTTCTAAGTCCTCCTCTATCATAAGAACATCGCCAAATCCACAAAAACTCTTCTTCAAGTCCCAAAAACCATCTAATAATCAAATTAGATGATGTTGTCCAAAACTGCATCCAAAAATCAACAATAACTCCAATGAAGTGTAGGGGCCAAACAAAATGTGATCTCCAACTAAAATCAAAAGAGAAAATGCTCTGCTCACCTTGACCTTAATAATATGCTCAAACTCTGCAATCCACAAAAAAAATCAAAATCTCCACGAAATTAGCATCCCCAAAGGTCAAACATAAAAAAAGCTCCAAACTAAAAATCTGCATACAACTCTATCACAAGGTCTGAAAGAACATGAAAGAAACTTGTAAAAACCACCTCCAAAATTTACAAGAAGGGTAGCAAAGTGTTCCTCTGCGAGTCTAGATGAAAATCAAGTCTTTAAACTCCAAATCCATGAACAAACAAGTAGGAAAATCCATAAGTATTGAACTCTGTCCAGAAATCCGCCCTGTGCACGAAGTCTCCAGAGTTGATATAAAAATCCCAAGAAAATGCGAGAATAAAGGAAAGTGATCAATAGGAAAGTTCTAGATTTACCTCTTATGAAGTTCTCCTCCAAATTTCAGCCAAAAATGCTAAGCGGTTTTCCCTAGGGAAACTACGCACGAAATGTTGATGGAGAAGACAACAGCTGCAACAATGGTAAAGCTCTCCAATGGTGGGGAAGAAGATGAAGATGAAGCTTCCACTTTCTTTCCAATGGAATTAAGAGTGGTGGGAAATTGGTGTTCTTCCTCTCGTCTAGAGGCCTCCAAGAAACTCCTCCAAGAAAGCCAGAAATGGAGAGAAGAACCCCTATTTATAGCCCATCAAAAATTTGCCCAAAATTGAGATTCGGGGGCAATTACCGAGCGCCCGAAAATAGGGGTCACATGCGCCCGAACACGTGGCGCTCATCCGGCGTGCACCCGAATTCCCCGATCGGCCGCTGAGGTGTCGCCACGTGTCACTGTAGGGTAGATGGGCGCTGGCGAATCGCGGTGCGCCACGCGTTGCTTACGGGAAACCCGCGTTGCCCCGCCAACCCGAAGCCGACACGTGTCCCTGTACAGCCCATTCATGCAACGACGCGTGTCGCCCCCCCCACTACCCGTGGTCCACAACCTCGTGCACCCGATTTCGGGTGCATGAAACATGATCCCGGGGCCCGAATCCGGCCCAAAATTCTAAAAATTGAGTTTTGATCAGTTTTTCGCGCTGAGTCTGTTTCTCCGGTCCGTTTGGTGCGCAAACGAACTCGACGCACAAAAATAGGTGTCTACACGCCGCTAACCACGTAGTCAAGCATCTCATGGATTTGGGTCACCACATCCTCCCCCACTGAAAGAAAGTTTCGTCCCCGAAACTAAACATACCTCAAACCGGAGTCTCGAACAAGAACGGGTAGGTATCCATCATCACTGTCTCTAGCTCCCAAGTAGCCTCTCGCTCTTCATGATTGCTCCATAAAACTTTCACATATGATATAGTCCGGTTGCACAATTCTCTCACCTCACGAGTCAGAATTCGCAACGGGCACTCATCATATCTCAGGTCCCCTCCGATCCCCAATGGTGTGACGTTGATCACGTGCGAAGGGTCAAAAACATATATCCTCAGAGTTGAGACATGGAAAACATTGTGGACTCCAACAAGTCACGGGGGAAGAGCAACTCTATTAGCAACCGGTCCAACTCGCTCCAGTACCTCAAAGGGTCCAATAAACCGAGGGCTGAGCTTCCCACGAACGCCAAATCTCTGGACTCCTTTAGATGGCGAGACTATCAAGAACACATGATCACCAATCTGAAACTCCAAGTCTCGACACCTAGTATCAGCATAGCTCCTTTGTTGGCTCTGGGCGGTCTCAAGATGCTGTTGAATCAATTTGATCTTTTCATTTGCCTCTAGCAGGATATCGGACCCCAAAGTCCGTCTCTCACCCACATCACTCCAATAAAGAGGTGATCAACACTTGCGTCCATACAATGCCTCAAACGGAGCCATCTGAATGCTCGCTTGGAAGCTGTTGTTGTATGCGAACTCAACCAATGATAAATGTCGACTCCACCCTCCGCCAAAGTTCAAGACGCAAACTCTCAACATGTCCTCAAGAATCTGAATCGTCCGTTCTAACTGTCCATCGGTATGTGGGTGGAAAATTGTACTAAATCTTAGCTTAGTCCCCAAGGTCGTCTGTAAACTCTTCTAGAAATGTGAGACAAACCTCGGTTCTCGCTCTTATACTATCGAGGCGGGCACTCCATGTAACCTCACCACCCTATCCAGGTACAACTGGGCAAGTCGCTCTAGTGACCAAGTCATCTACACTGGTAGAAAGTGAGCAGACTTTATGAGTCTATCCACGACTACCCAAACCGCATCTGCTCTATTCTGTGCTGTCGGCAGTCAAACGACGAAGTCCATCGTGATGTGATCCCACTTCCACTCAGAGATTGGGAGACTCTGTAACTTGCCAGCAAGTACACGATGCTCTGCCTTCACTTGCTAATAAGTTAAACACTGAGCCACAAATCTCCCAATATCCCTCTTCATTCCGTTCCACCAAAAGTGTGCCTTGAGGTCCTTGTACATCTTAGTCTCACGAGGATGAATGATATAAGGTGCATAATGGGCCTCTCTCAAAATCTGCTCTTTGATATCGAAATCCACTAGCACACATGTTCGGTCCCTGTACCTCAGTACTACCAATGCATCAACTAAAAAGTCCCCTGTCTGATCACTCTGAATATGCTCTCTAATCCTCATCAAGTGGGGGTCCTCACTCTGTCTCTCTCTGATCCTGTCCAATAGAGTAGGCTGCATGACCTTAGACAATAGTCTAGCAGAGACCCCTTGGGACACAATGTAATATCATAGATTTTTGTAACACTTTATACCTCCTGCTAATAAAGCTTCCGTTTAAAGTAATTAATGTAACGGGTTTACTTAAGTGGATAATTTGGAGGTGCAGGTATTTTTCTTCGATAGAGCTCAGAAAACGGAGAACGGCGGTGCGATCGAATCCGGATTACGACTTACAGAACCCCCAAAAAGGGGTGGAAAGGATCGCAATGGCCAGGGGGTGCGAGATTTGGCACGCTTTCTAAGAAAAAGAGGGAATTATCTTTAAGGAATTATCTTTAAAGAATTATCCAGAAGGATTATATCGGAGGAATTAATTAATTAAGGAATTAACTAATTAGGATTTAAAAATACCTGATGTGGTATTTTATCGTACATTAAAGATTAAATTGTGACTTCTCCCGAAAGAAAGGAAAAGAAAAGGAAAAAAGGTGAAACCCTAACCGGAAGGAAACGAGAGGAAGGAATGAGCGAAAGAAAAGGAAAAAGGCGAAACCCTAATCGGAAGGAAAAGGTAGGAAAGAAGGAGAAGGCGGAAGGACCCAACCCTCCCGACGAACGTGCCAAAGCCGGGAGCGTGAACGGATCACCGTCTCCAACGATTAGCGGTACGCGAGATTTATTTTCGTGTAGTTTTGCTCGGTTTTTTATTTCGGTCTTTTTCGGAGTTTTAGGAGTAGCCATTTGCTACCCTATGTGTCGCCGCCCCGGCCGTGGTACACGCCGCGCGGGGACGGTGCCCGCACGGCCGTGGCTAGCGCCGCGCGGGACCAAAGTTCACACGCGGCCGCAGCTAGGGCAAACACCACGCGGGGCCGGGGCCCACGCGGCCGCGGCTGTGGTGCGTGCCGCGCGGGGCCCATGCCCGCGCGGCCGCAGTCGGTGCCTCGCGGGCGGGTGCCCGCGCGGCCGTGTGGCGCGCGCGGCGCGGGGCCCATGCCCGCGCGGCCGCAGTCGGTGCCGCGCGGGTGGGCGACCGCGCGGCTGTGGCACGCGCCGCGCGGGGCCATGCCCGCGTGGGCGGGCGCCCACGCGGCTGCGGCGCGTGTCGCGTGGGGCCCATGCCCGCGCGGCCATGGTTTGTGCCGGGCGGGCAGGCGCCCGCGCGGCTGCGGCGCGAGCCGCGCGGGGCCGGTGACCGCACGGCCGCGGCATGCGCCGTGCGGGGCTAAGGCCCGCACGGTCTCGGAGGGTGCCGCGCGGGGCTGGTGCCCGCGCGGCCGCGGCTTGTACCGCGCGGGGCTAGGGCCCGCGAGGTCACGGCAAGTGCCGCGCGGGGCGGGTGCCCTCGCGGCTGTATGGCCCGCAACGCCGCGGGGGCGGCCGCGTCGCTCGTCGCGCGCGGGCGCCACCGCCGGGTCAAGTTGTCATTAGTGTTTTTCAGTATTTGGGCTCGGTTTATCTACTGTTATATTTCTGATCTGACCGCGGCTCTTTTGGGGACTACTTTTAGGTCCGGACGTTGACAGAGAGCAAGGTCCGGTCTCCGTAGTGCAAATTTCGCATAATCAAGGTGGGTATATTTGGTTATTACCGGTGTAGAGTCGTTCCCGTATATTCGTTTTGATAAAGTAGATATGTTTGGTAATTTGACTAACCCGATAGCATGTGAATCCCATTTATTATGTTAACCACAGCGGTTGCGGTCGCAAGATCGTTATACTATTCTGACTAAAGCGGCTGAGATCGCAACACTGTGCTTACACTCATATTGCTTACACGCACACCGGCGGTTGCCACCGCACAGGGTGTATTTTTTCGGAAAGATGGTAAGTTGTTTTTACCCGTGTACCCCACAAGGGGGGGTTAGTGGGGACCCCTCAAGGAGAGGCGACTGCTACTTGGGCAGTGGAGGGGTTGGCGGCACCAAGAAGATGAGTATGGTATTGGGGTTGGGGCCCAAAATATTCTGAAAGCTGGGTTTGGTGCCGGTGGGACTTTCGACAGGGATTTAGTGATACATGAGGGGGTGGAAAAGTAAATGCTCCAGTGATTCGGTGTGTCCTTTCTGTTATTGCGTTACTTACATGTTTTCTACTTTATCAGTCACTGACAACCCACACTGTGACAGGTCCGAGTAGGGGTGGAATTCGGGACGACGGTGAGGCATCAGTTAGAGGACCCTAGCCATGAGGGCTAGTAAACGATACATTCTTTTCTTTCCTTTGGTTATTTCCTTATATTGTGGTTAGTTAAACTGTGATTCATTTGTGTGGTTTCTGATGGATGTTGTAATGAGGATTTTCTTGTCTATAATTGGTGAATGTTAGGATGTGTAATTGCGGCTTGTTTTCAAATGCAAACCTGGTTTCAAAAGTGTTTTCAAAGCAGGTGCCGTGTGGGCACCGATTTTAAAACCTGTGGATTTATCCTTTCAAGTGAATGGCCGCTCAAAGAGTTTGCGAAAACGTTTTGGAAAAACTGGGTGTCGAGTGGGCACCGATTTTCAAACCCATGGGTTTATGCTATAGTCTGTATGTGATAGCGGTGACGGTATGATTTATTGTATTCTCTCCTCTTTGTCTGTCATGGTTGGAATGGTTAAAGTATTTGTCTTGTTGGTAACGCCGTGCATATACAAAGGAGACTCCGCCCGTTTGGGGAGTGAATTTGTATATGCGGCGGGTCTGGTCCGCACGTTTTTCGCTCTTTTAGAACCTCCGGGGCGTGACAGATTATATGGTATCAGAGAAAACAACTTTAACCACTGTGGCCAGTGACCAACATCCACAGAATGTATTATCACGAGTGACTAACCAAGTTGATAACCAAAGTATAGGTGTGTCACGTATTAGCGTGAGCGCGGGGAAATATGGGATTGAATCCCAGGGTTAGTAGGTCAAGGTGCCAGGTTTTCTTAGAAATATTAGGATTGACGTGATTTCTTTGTGTGCACAGATAGCAGTCCGGCTCAGTGAGTAATCGCCTACGTGAAATGGACACTGCAGCCGCAGCGAACCGCTTACTACGCAACCAGCTGCGCGATGTGGCTGGGCAGTTGCTGACCCTCACTGAACGTTTGTGCCTACTGACACGAGAGTTTGAGGGTGTCGACCACTTTCAGCACGGCGTCAGGGATGACACTTTTCGTGGAATGCCACCTGCAGGCTTTCCCACCTTCCATGAAGGGGTCAACTTGGCCATGCGGGCGGAGCAAGAACTCGCCGAAGCACGCGCTCGGCAGGGATACCCCGGGTTACATCAGGGCCAGAGATACCCCTACCCTGGTCCAGCAGAGGACCCCTTTCAGAGGGGCCGGGCGACCAAACGCCCAACGACAGAACCGAAATTTGACCAAGCAAGGAAGGAAGGACACTCACGAACCACTATAGAAGCCGTGCGTCATATGTGATGGTGCGCATCGCTTGATGAGCTGCCCTTGGAGGCACGACCACTGCTTTCGGTGCGGCAAGCCGGGCCACTCACGTTTCACATGCCCCCAGAAACTGACTACCACTACCCCGGCGCCGCAACCCGACGAACCAAAGAAAACTGCAGCCCCCGCTCCGCAAGGGGGCCCCAACCCAAGGAGCCGAGCAAACCAACGCCCGAAGAAAGCACAGAAAGACAGGCAAGCGCCAACGGGAGGTCCGGAACCACTAGAGGAACCCTGCGTTATTTGTGGGAAGGCACACCGAGTGACGAGCTGCCTTTGGAGGGATGCTCATTGCAGTAAGTGTGGCAAGCCGGATCACACCCGTGCCTCATGCCCTCAGGAACTAGCCACTGATACTGCAGCGCCGCAGCCGGAAGGACAAGAGGGTGCTACAGCCCCCGTTCCGTAGGAGGACCTACCTGGCGGCCAGCACACGACGGATTCTTTCGATACCAGGTCCCTACCCCAACACGCCGTACGTCGCTAGCCTAAGGGTTGTGGACGGGCTCCCCGAGCCGCCCTAGTGGAAGACGCGACGTCCCAGAATGGCAAATAGCAGGTAACGTATTATGGCACTTTTCTCGCTACTTTTGTTTAGGAGAACCGGATACACCCGAACGCCCTACCCCGGTCTGACTCCCCCCCGCCCCCCCGTCTAGTTTTTCAGTTTATCCCTTCCTAGCACACACGGGCGGATAGGTCCTGATGTAGTAAGGCAAAGGGGATTCCATTGCTTGTTAATTGGGTGATTATAAATTAAGTATGCCCCACACCCCTGCCTCATGGCAATATGGCTTGCGGACCGATAAATTGAGTAGGGCTACGGCCGCCTCAGACCCAGCGTCAAGGTGGGTTGATTTCGGGCGAAGCGTGAGCACTATGTCTGTACAGCTCTAGTAAGCTGGTTACGCGACCTTCGGGTCACGAGCCAGGAAACTTTTAGAGGGCGGGTGCATGGCCTTTTTGGCCTCGGTAGACATAGCCACTCGACCCCCCCCCCCTCACTTTCTGACATTCCAATAGTAAGGGAATTCCCGGATGTCTTTCTGTCCGAACTCCCAAGGATGCCACCTGGGCGTGAGGTTGACTTCTCTATCGAGCTAATCTCGGGGACAAAACCCATCACGAAAGCGCCATGCAGAATAGCCTTCACCGAACTAAAGGAATTGAAGGTGCAACTTGAGGACCTCCTGGACAAGGGGCTCATCCGACCGAGTGTATCACCATGGGGAGCGCATGTGCTCTTTGTAAGGAAGAAGGACGGGAGTTTGCGTTTATGCATAGACTACCGGAAAATAAACAAGGTCACGGTGAAGAACAAATACCCCTTGCCACGTATCGATGACCTGTTTGATCAACTCCAAGGGGCATCAGTATTCTCAAAGAACGACCTCCAGTTGGGCTATCACCAACTCAGAATCAGAGGTGAGGATATACCGAAGACGGCGTTCCGAACTCGCTATGGCCATTACGAGTTCACGGTGATGCCGTTTGGGCTTACCAATGCCCCAGCGGTGTTTAGGGACATGATGAACCGGATTTTCAAACCATTCATGGATCAATTTGTGGTGGTTTTTATCGATGATATCCTCATCTATTCCCGTACGGATAAAGAGCGTGAGGAGCACCTCCGAGTGGTCCTCCGGACCCTAAGGGATCAAAAAAAAAAAACTATATGGCAAACTCAAAAAGTGTGAGTTTTGGCTCCGTGAGGTCGATTTTCTGGGACATATTGTCTCGGCCACGGGAATTGCAGTGGATCCGAGGAAGATAGAATCGGTGACCGACTGGGCTCGCCCGACCACGGTGACAGAAATCTGAAGTTTTCTCGGGCTAGCAGGATACTACAGACGCTTCGTGGAAGGCTTTTTGAAGATAGCTACTCCCCTTACTCGACTAACCCGGAAAGGGGAGAAATTCGTCTGGACGGCCCAATGCCAGAAGAGCTTCGAGGAGCTTAAGGACAGACTCACGCGGGCACCGGTACTCACGTTGCCACAGCCCGGTGAGGACTATGAGATCTATTGTGATGCATCTCGAAGCGGATTGGGAAGCGTATTGATGGAACAGGGGAAAGTCATATCATATGCATCAAGACAGCTCAAGGATTATGAGCAGAACTATCCTACACACGACTTGGAGCTCGCGGCAGTCGTGTTTGCGTTAAAGCTCTGGAGGCACTACCTCTACGGGGCACACTGTAATGTGTATTCCGACCACCAGAGCCTCAAATACTTGTTTACGCAAAAGGAATTGAACTTATGGCAACGGCGGTGGTTGGAACTACTAAAGGACTACGATTTGTCCATCCATTACCATCCTGGGAAGGCAAACGTGGTGGCAGAAGCCTTGAGCCGGAAGGGGCAGGCGGGGGAGACGGCACTGAGCGCCCTTACCCAACAGGATCGGCTAATTGCACAATTTTTGCAACTGCAGCTGGAGGTAGTGCCAGCAGGAGAGGTTGCGAAATTGCTGTCCTTAGTGATAAAGCCTACACCGATAGATAAGATCGCGAAAGGCCAAGCAACAGACACGCAACTACAGCAAGTACGGGACAGACTATCCTCGGAACCGGGTGGGGACTTTGAGATCGACGCTGACGATGTGTTGAGGTTTCGGGGATGAGTCTGCGAGCCTGATATGCCGAAATTGAGGAAAGAAATTCTGGCAGAAGCGCATAATGCCCCCTATACTGCGCATCCCGGAGGTACAAAAATATACAGAGACCTGAGGCAGACCTTCTGGTGGCCCAAGTTAAAGAATGGTGTGACGCAATTCGTGGCACGATGTTTGGTGTGCCAACAGGTGAAAGCGGAACATCAGCGGCCGGCGGGGAAACTACAACCACTGCCCTTACCGGAGTGGAAGTGGGAATGGATCACCATGGACTTTGTGACCGGTTTTCCGCGATCGCAATAGGGACATGACGCGATATGGGTCATTGTGGACCGTCTGACGAAATCGGCCCACTTTATACCGACTCACACGACGTGGAGCAGAGATCGGCTGGCGCAGACCTATATCGACGAGGTGGTGAGGTTGCATGGAATACCGTCATCCACAACCTCGGACAGGGACACACGTTTCGTGTCAAACTTCTGGCGGAGTCTACAGCAGGCACTGGGGACCAAGCTGCAGTTTAGCACGGCATTTCACCCGTAGACGGACGGGCAACCGGAACGAGTGATCCAGATTCTCGAAGATATGCTTCGAGCTTGTGTGCTAGACCTGGGGGAGGGATGGTCGCGTTACCTACCCCTCGTGGAATTTGCCTACAATAATAGCTATCAAGCTAGTATTCAGATGGCCCCTTACGAAGCCTTGTACGGACGCCGGTGTCGATCGCCTATTTGCTGGGACGACTTAGGAGAGCGGAAGCTCTTGGGGCCAGACCTCGTAGAGGAAACGGAAGCAAAGGTGCGCCTTATCAGGCAGCGGTTGTTGACCGCCCAGAGCCGGCAGAAAAGTTACGCGGACCAAAGGCGATGGGAATTGGAATTTGAGGTAGGGGACCATGTGTTGCTACGTGTGTCACCGTCAAAGGGGACAAGATGGTTCGGCATACGAGGAAAGCTGAGCCCACGGTATGTGAGACCATTCGAGATTTTGGAACGCGTGGGCCCGGTGGCTTACCGGTTGGCCTTACCGCCAAATCTTGAACGGGTGCATAACGTATTCCACGTTTCGATGCTCCGAAAATACCTATCCGACCTGTCGCACATCCTCGACGCCTCGGCCATCGAACTGCGGGAGGATTTGAGCTTCGAGGAAACGCCGATGCGGATCTTGGCGAGGGAAGGAAAGAAACATCGAAACCGGACGATCCCCTACGTAAAGGTGCAATGGAGTAACCATGAGGAGCGCGAGGCGACGTGGGAACTTGAAACGAAAATGAGAGAGTGTTACCCCGAGTTATTTAGCGAGGGTTGAGGTTAAGTTTCGAGGACGAAACTTCTTTTAAGGGGTGAGTGGTGTAATATCATAGATTTTTGTAACACTTTATACCTCCTGCTAATAAAGCTTCCGTTTAAAGTAATTAATGTAACGGGTTTACTTAAGTGGATAATTTGGAGGTGCGGGTATTTTTCAGCGATAGAGCTCGGAAAACGGAGAACGGCGGTGCGATCGGATCCGGATTACGACTTACGAAACCCCCAGAAAGGGGTGGAAAGGATCGCAATGGCCAGGGGGTGCATCCAAATCCACGTAAGTGATTTAGCACGCTTTCCGAGAAAAAGAGGGAATTATCTTTAAAGAATTATCCCGAAGGATTATATCGAAGAAATTAATTAATTAAGGAATTAATTCATTAGGATTTAAAAATACCGATGTGGTATTTTATCGTACATTGAAGATTAAATTGTGACTTCTCCCGAAAGAAAGGAAAAGAAAAGGAAAAAAGGCGAAACCCTAACCGGAAGGAAACGAGAGGAAGGATCGAGCGAAAGAAAAGGAAAAAAGGTGAAACCCTAACCGGAAGGAAACGAGAGGAAGGAACGAGCGAAAGAAAAGGAAAAAGGTGAAACCCTAATCGGAAGGAAACTGTAGTGTCCTAGGTTTTTCGGTGGTTTTGCCCCTGTTTCGGGGTGTAGAACACCTATTATTGGTGTGTGGGGCCCCAACATGTCAAAGTGATATGTTGTTTGGAACCAGAGATGATTTGGGAGCAAGCCTGACCTTCGGCTGCCTTTGCCGAATTTTAGGAGTGGAATCAGGCTAATCGGAGGCCGTATTTGAATTCAGCGCGGAAAAACGCTTGAAAACGGCTATTTACTTATTTAATTTGGAGTCCGGATGCCCAAAAACGGACCCCCGGAAGTTTTCTGCGCAAATTGGTGCACGGGGGAAGCTGTGGACCGGCCGGGGACACGTGGCAGGCTCTTATTGGGCCGGCGCACGGCTCTCGGTCCACGGAGCGGGCCGCCGGTGCACGGTGGACCGGCGGGCCACGTGGCAGGCACTGGTTGGGCCGGTGCAGCGCGCGCGGCGCAGGGATCGCGCGCGGGCAGCGCGGGCAGGCCGGGCAGGCGGGGGCAGCGTGCGCGGTGCACGGTGGACCGGGGCGCGCCACGTGGCGGCCCCGGATTGGCCGGCCCATGTGCTCGTGGCGCACGCAGCACCGCGCGACTGCGGCCGTACGCGCACGTGGGCGGCGCGTTGACGGACCGGCGGTCGCGTCTGGCGGCGCCGCCCCACGTGGCACCACGCCAGTGGCTGGCGCCGCACGCGTGCTGACCAGGGGAGGGGGGCACGTGGCGCCTCCCCGTTGGGCCCGCACAGCTGCCGCCTGTTCGGCGGACACGTGTCGGGCCCTTGGCCGGGTCGGACGGCCGGTTGGACGCGGCTGGATCCCGTGCGCGGGATGGGCTGGGCCGGGCCGCACTGTGCGCGCCCGGAAATTGGCGGGCCGGGCCGCACTGTTGGCGCCCGAAATCGGGCTGGGCCGGACCGGGCGCCCGAATCTTGGGACATGGAGGGAATTTTTCCAAAAGACTTTTGGGCCTATATATACAGCCCACCTCTCTCTTTTCTCTGCCTTTTTCCGAAGTGTAGAGAGGGAATGAGAGGGAGGGACCTTTAGCAAAGTTGTTCCTCACACTATTTTACATCTCGTGGTGGGTTTCCAGAATTTTTGGAAGCTCGACAGCGGCGATCCGGATTTTACAGAGCGCCTCGTTTTTCCCCCAATCTTGGCCCGTTATCGTCGCATTTCAGTCCGAGGAGTCCCCTGCGCAGTACAGGAGTCCTTTTTCGACGATTTCTTCGCCGGTGTGTTCCTAAGAGGTAGGGCTTCGTTTTCCGTGTTGGTGGTTTCTCTGGATTCCGATTTCTTGGCACGATTCCCGAGGTGTGTTGACCCCCTCTTTTGCTGTTTGGGTTTTTGGACAGCGGCGACTTCGACGAATTATTTCTCAGCGTAGGAATATCAGATCGAGGCGATTCAAGAGTCGATTTTGGGCTACTTTTCGTGAGGAACGCAACCGTGATTTTTTTGAGATTTTAGGAGCTCGTGACAGAGGTGAAATTCCTCGTTTTGCGTGCTGATTGCAAAAAACAGCAATTATGTGTTTGGAACTTGTAGTTTTTACACCGTGTACACTTGTGTGATGTTGTAGGATACTGTTTCAGCTGACGGTGTGCTTAGAGGACAGCGGGTATTTTCTGGGTGTGTTGTGCACGCTTTTCGAGGTGGGTGGTTGCGTTTCCCTCTTTGTTGACTTGCTCACTAGGAATAGTAGAGTTTCCCAATTATACATGTGACAGTTAACTCGTGGTATATGAACCTATTGCATGGGCCCCTAAATTATTTGATAGCTGCTATGTGATCAATCTGGGACAATGAAGTTGGACAATTGCTATATCTTAAACTGCATGCAAATAAATAATATTATAAAATGATTCTTTACAAGAAACCTTAGTCACTTTTCTAATACTTTTTAAAGGAATAATTGTATGTTTAATTGGACATCTAGTTAGGCCACTATTTTACTGCAGCACTGTATTATGGGATTTGACTTAGGAGAAAACATGTTTACTGATGTTCTTCTCTATCGATGCATGACGATCTAGTCAGACCGGGATCTTGAGATAGTGTAGTTGGATCTTGAGTCTGGGACAGTTTTGACTCTTCTTGGGGATTGGGGGATATAATGGCAACCGCGAATTTTGGGCGGTTGACCGGATGTTATTATCACATCAGATTGGGGATCGGGGTTGCATTAGTGGATGGAGTATTCCCACTTTGATCATGGTCATGATCTAGTCCTGCTATTGTGAGACATCGGTTACAGAGATGATTGATACAGAGACACTTTACTCGTGTGGGTCGCTCCCCTCGAGTGCCACTCCGGAGTAGGCTTTTTGACCGTGATGGGTGCCGGTCAGTTGGTGAGTTGTGAGTGATGACAGAGCAGGCAGTGCCAGTATTTCCTGGCCCTCTGATTGGGTTTCCTTGGGCAGTCAGCTTTATAGTTGCATATATACAGTTATCTTTTGGCACTGCATTTAGAGGCATAGTAGTGGTAGTTCCTTTTTCAGCAGTCTTTATTGCATACCACTGTTCTTCCTTTTGCCTCTTTATTCCTAGTGGGTGCGTCAGCATTAGAGGTTTTACCCACTAGGGGAGGCTACTGGTTTATCTAGTAGTTCTCACCCCCATTGTTGTTTTCTGTCCTTGTTCCCCTTTGTTTTGCAGAGTCATCTGTGGGAGCTGCTGGGCCTTCAGCGGCAGATCGAGGTAAGAGGATCGCCGACTAGCTAGATCGTCTACCCCAAGTGAGAGACTAGCGAGGTTTTTATTATACCCCCTTTTGTATCTCAGACTTCAGTAGTTTCCTTTTGGGTCTGGCTTTGGCCAGCTGGTTGTATATTTATGGTGAGCTGGGAGTATATTGTACTTTTATTTCAGCTTGTAGTTTATTTCAGTCTGAGATTACTTTTAGTTTTATTAGTTCAGCTCTGTTTATGCTCTGTTATTGTATATTATCTATCTGAGCAGGTTACCAGCGCTTCGTGCACATAGAGAAATTCCGTGTGCACGGCGGATCTGTTGGCGGGCCCGGGTTCCGGTTTACACCCGGGGCGTGACAGATTAAGTTGGTATCAGAGCTTAGGGATAGGTCAGTTGGGACTTAGGAAACCCTAGGCTTTTGGCAGACCCTAGGATGATAGGGCGCGAGAGGCGTGACACTTCGCGAAAGTCGTTGATTTATTTATTGGACTCTTCCAGTGAGTGAAGAGGGATCGACATACCCGATTTCTGGTGGACCATTATGTTGGCTGCAGACAACATAAAGTCGCAGAAATTGGGGGATGTCTTTGACTTTCGCTAGATTGGGTCGTGTGGGGTTATGTTACTTATTCGTGATTTCTTGTGGCAGGATGCCTCCCCGACGTCGGATCCCTACTCGGGGTGTCCCGTTACCCCCTGATGAGCCAGGGCAGCCTACTTCCCCCGAGCTTACTGAGTTGAGGGCCTTGGTGGCCCAATTGGCGGAGGGTCAGCGCCGCCAGGAGCAGAGGTTTGAGCAGCTCCTTGCCCAAAGAGAGGCACCATCCCCAGCTGTTCCTGAGGCCCTTGTGCCTCCTGTTGCACCTTTTGTGCCGTCAGCGCCATCTTCGAGTAGCGGGGCTCCTGGAGCTATTCAGCCTTTGACTGCGGAGGAGGAGCAGGATATCGCTAACAAACTCTCCAAGTTTGTTCAGCGGGGACCCCCTAGATTCTCAGGGCGGGATGCGCAGCCCTGGGCTGTTGGGAGATGGCTTTCTGCGATGGAGAAGCTTTTTCGGGACTTCTTCATCGACCCGAGGTATCGAGTGCACATGGCGGTGCACTGTTTGGACGGAGATGCTGATTTTTGGTGGCAGCGGGTAGAGCCCCTGGAGTTCCGGATTACTCGGCAGCTGCCTTGGGAGGAGTTCCGACGGATGGTGCTGGATACCTATTTTTCGACCAGTGTGAAGAAGAAGTTGGAGGACGACTTGAAGAACCTACAGCAGGGCGATCGATCGGCTCATGCCTATTTCCAGGAGTTCACGGAGTTGCTGAACTGTGTGCCCTTCGTCGCTCGTGACGGTCCGCACCAGGTTGAGTTGTTCGAGGGAGGCCTCCGTCCAGAGATTTACACACTGGTGCATGCTCAGAGATTTCAGACTCTGGAGGCAGCCGCAGAGCATGCACAGTGGGTGGAGAGAGGTGATTTGGTGGTGGCCAGACAGAGGGCCGCGGTCGCTCAGAGCTCCGACAGAAAGCGACCAGCCCAGGACGAGGGGGGACAGGCCAGTACTTGGAGGCCGCCCCGACCGCCACCGCCTCAGTTCCCAGGCCGTGGGCGTTCGGAGCGGCGAGGGCCTAGTGGGTCCCAGAGGCCCCCGCAGCAGCAGCAGAGATCGCAGTCGTCGCAGCGCGGGTCTCAGCGGCAGCCACAGCGACAGCGACAGTCTCAGCAGCAGCAGTCCCGTCAGGCACGGGCTCCCAGCAGTTGTATCTTCTGTGGAGGTCCGCACTTTCCCGGCACTTGCGACCAGCGGTGGGGTCGCTGCTACGGGTGTGGACAGCCAGGGCACATTCGAGCTGCGTGCCCCTTTTCGACTTCAGCCGCTCCTTCTTCAGCATCTGCCCCAGCATCATCGCAGCAGCGGTCGACGGCTCAGCGGCCTTTTGCTCTAGCGAGCAAGCCATCTTCTTCCCATCCCACCGATTATCGCCCTCCAGCTCAGAGTGGGCGAGTGTATGCTGCACAGGTAGAGGATTCTTCAGCAGCGGACCATGTGGTGGCAGGTATCACCTTACTCTCTGGCATTAGGACTCGTACCTTATTTGATACTGGAGCATCGCATTCTTTCATTAGTAGATCTTTTGCATCATTACATGGGTTAGAGGTAGGATTTTTGCCACGTGCACGAGAGGTTCAGATTCCCGATCACACTCTGCACGTGGAGGAGTGTTGTTGGTCTTGCCCGATGCAGATCGAATCCTGGATTATGCCAGCAGACCTGTTGGTCTTGAGACAGCTGAGCGACTTTGATGTGATTCTTGGGATGGACTGGCTGGCTCGGTATTTCGCGACTATTGATTGTGCCGCGAGGACTGTCACTTTTAGAGAGCCAGGCCAGGAGATGTTTGTATATCGGGGATGTCAGAGTGCTTTCTTTGCCTCTGTGGTTTCGACTTCCCGAGCGAGGCGGATGATTCATCGAGGATGTATAGCCTTTTTGGCTAGTGTTGTTGAGGGGCCTACGGCGACACCGGGACTCGGGGATATTCCTATTGCCCGCGAGTTTCCGGACGTTTTTCCACCTGAGCTGACTAGTATGCCGCCAGACAGAGAGATTGAGTTTGTGATTGACGTAGTTCCAGGAACTGCGCCAATCTCTAAGGCTCCTTATCGAATGGCACCGGCTGAGCTGCGAGAGCTTAAAGCACAGCTGCAAGATCTAATGAATAAGGGCTTTATTAGACCAAGTGTGTCGCCTTGGGGAGCACCGGTGCTGTTCGTAAAAAAGAAGGATGGGTCACTTCGGTTGTGTGTGGACTATAGGGAATTGAACAAGGTGACCATTAAGAACAAGTACCCTTTGCCGCGCATCGATGATCTCTTTGATCAGCTGCAAGGGTCTTGTGTATTTTCCAAAATTGATCTACAGTCTGGTTACCACCAACTGAAGGTGAAGGCCGAGGATATTCCTAAGACTGCTTTCAGATCACGGTACGGGCATTATGAGTTTACAGTTATGCCGTTTGGATTGACTAATGCCCCTGCCGCCTTTATGGACTTGATGAACAGGATATTTCGGCCCTTCCTGGATCGTTTTGTGGTGGTGTTCATTGATGATATCCTTATTTACTCCCGAAGCGAGGCCGAGCACGAAGAGCACTTGAGGACTGTGCTACAACTTCTACGAGATAAGAAGTTGTATGCCAAGCTGTCAAAGTGCGAGTTTTGGC
This sequence comes from Tillandsia leiboldiana, assembly GCA_029204045.2. NCBI lineage: Eukaryota > Viridiplantae > Streptophyta > Magnoliopsida > Poales > Bromeliaceae > Tillandsia > Tillandsia leiboldiana. The sequence continues at coordinate 12,008,772 of CM055071.1, read as the reverse complement.
TTCGGGAGGTAGCTTTCTTGGGCCATGTGATTTCCGCCGCCGGTGTAGCAGTAGACCCGGCGAAGATTGAGGCAGTTCGAGATTGGCCCCGACCGACGACTGTATCTGAAGTGCGCAGCTTCATGGGGTTAGCTGGTTATTATCGTCGGTTTGTGGAAGGCTTTGCGAAGCTTTCCACACCCCTCACTCGGTTGACGCGTAAAGGAGTTAAGTTTATCTGGAGTGAGGACTGCCAGAGGAGCTTTGAGGAGCTAAAGGATAGATTGATGACCGCTCCTATCCTTTCCCTCCCTGTTATGGGGAAAGGATATGTGATCTACAGTGATGCATCGCACAGTGGGCTTGGATGCGTGCTGATGCAGGAAGGGAGGGTAATTGCTTATGCATCGAGACAGCTTAAGGATTACGAGAAGAATTATCCTACCCATGACTTGGAACTTGCTGCCGTGGTGTTTGCACTGAAGCTTTGGCGCCATTACCTATATGGGGAGCATTGTGAGATCTACACCGACCACAAGAGCCTAAAGTACCTGTTCACGCAGAAGGAACTGAATTTGAGGCAGCGCAGATGGTTAGAGCTACTAAAGGATTACGATGTGGATATCCTTTACCATCCAGGAAAGGCCAACGTGGTTGCAGATGCTTTGAGTAGGAGAGCGGTGCAGAGTTTGTCCATGTTGATTACAGATCAGGCGCCACTGTTAGAGGAGTTGAGACGGCTCGAGATAGAGGTTGTATCCCCTGGGGTCTCTGCTAGACTAATGTCTTTGGTCGTGCAGCCCACTCTGCTGGAGAGGATCCGGGAGAAACAGAGCGAGGACCCCCATTTAACCAGGATTAGAGATCAGATTCCGAGTGTTCGATCAGGGGATTTTTCAGTGGATGCTTCGGGAGTACTGAGGTACAGGGACCGAGCATGTGTGCCAGTGGATGCTGAGATCAGAGAACAGATATTGAAGGAGGCCCATTATACACCTTATACCCTTCATCCTGGGGGGACTAAGATGTATAAGGACCTCAAGGCACACTTTTGGTGGAATGGCATGAAAAGGGATATTGGGAGGTTTGTGTCGCAGTGTTTAACTTGTCAGCAGGTAAAAGCTGAGCATCGAGTGCCAGCTGGCAAGCTACAGAGTCTCCCGATTCCCGAGTGGAAATGGGACCACATTACTATGGATTTTGTGGTCGGGTTGCCGAGGGCACAGGGAGGTGCAGATGCTATCTGGGTAGTTGTGGACCGACTTACCAAGTCAGCGCACTTTTTACCTATACAGACTACTTGGCCACTCGAGCGACTAGCCCAGTTATATTTGGATGAGATAGTGAGATTACATGGAGTGCCAGCTTCTATAGTATCAGATAGAGACCCGAGGTTTGTTTCGCGATTCTGGAGGAGTTTACAGACTACCTTGGGGACTCAGCTCAGATTCAGTACAGCCTTCCACCCACAGACTGATGGACAGTCAGAGCGGACGATTCAGATCCTTGAGGATATGCTGAGGGCTTGTGTCCTAGATTTCGGCGGTGGATGGATTCGACACTTATCACTGGCCGAGTTTGCGTACAACAATAGCTTTCAAGCAAGCATTCGAATGGCTCCATTTGAAGCGTTGTATGGACGCAAATGTCGATCACCGCTATATTGGAGTGATGTGGGGGAGAGGCGGACTCTGGGACCAGATATATTGCTAGAGGCGGAGGAGAAGGTCCGGGTAATTCGACAGCATCTTCAGACCGCTCAGAGTCGACAGAGGAGCTTTGCTGATGTTCGGCGGCGAGACTTAGAGTTTCAGGTTGGAGATCATGTATTTTTGAAAGTCTCGCCGTCCAAAGGGATAAGGAGGTTTGGCATTCGCGGGAAACTCAGTCCCCGATACATTGGACCCTTTGAGGTATTAGAGCGTATCGGGCCAGTTGCTTACCGACTTGCACTTCCCCCGAGACTTGCTGGTGTCCATGATGTGTTTCATGTTTCCACTCTGAGGAGGTACGTCTTCGACCCATCGCACGTCATCGACTTCACGCCACTTGAGATCAGCGAGGATTTGAGATATGAGGAGCGCCCACTGCGGATTCTAGAGCGGGAGATGAAAGAATTGCGCAATCGGACCATCCCCTATGTGAAGATCCTCTGGAGCAATCATGATGAGCGCGAGGCGACGTGGGAGCTCGAGTCAGCGATGATGGACGCCTACCCTTACCTGTTCGAGGCTCAGGATTGAGGTATGATTTTCGTTTCGAGGACGAAACTTTTGTTAGTGGGGGAGGATGTAGTGTCCTAGGTTTTTCGGTGGTTTTGCCCCTGTTTCGGGGTGTAGAACACCTATTATTGGTGTGTGGGGCCCCAACATGTCAAAGTGATATGTTGTTTGGAACCAGAGATGATTTGGGAGCAAGCCTGACCTTCGGCTGCCTTTGCCGAATTTTAGGAGTGGAATCAGGCTAATCGGAGGCCGTATTTGAATTCAGCGCGGAAAAACGCTTGAAAACGGCTATTTACTTATTTAATTTGGAGTCCGGATGCCCAAAACGGACCCCCGGAAGTTTTCTGCGCAAATTGGTGCACGGGGGAAGCTGTGGACCGGCCGGGGACACGTGGGCAGGCTCTTATTGGGCCGGCGCACGGCTCTCGGTCCACGGAGCGGGCCGCCGGTGCACGGTGGACCGGCGGGCCACGTGGCAGGCACTGGTTGGGCCGGTGCAGCGCGCGCGGCGCAGGGATCGCGCGCGGGCAGCGCGGGCAGGCCGGGCAGGCGGGGGCAGCGTGCGCGGTGCACGGTGGACCGGGGCGCGCCACGTGGCGGCCCCGGATTGGCCGGCCCATGTGCTCGTGGCGCACGCAAGCACCGCGCGACTGCGGCCGTACGCGCACGTGGGCGGCGCGTTGACGGACCGGCGGTCGCGTCTGGCGGCGCCGCCCCACGTGGCACCACGCCAGTGGCTGGCGCCGCACGCGTGCTGACCAGGGGAGGGGGGCACGTGGCGCCTCCCCGTTGGGCCCGCACAGCTGCCGCCTGTTCGGCGGACACGTGTCGGGCCCTTGGCCGGGTCGGACGGCCGGTTGGACGCGGCTGGATCCCGTGCGCGGGATGGGCTGGGCCGGGCCGCACTGTGCGCGCCCGGAAATTGGCGGGCCGGGCCGCACTGTTGGCGCCCGAAATCGGGCTGGGCCGGACCGGGCGCCCGAATCTTGGGACATGGAGGGAATTTTTCCAAAAGACTTTTGGGCCTATATATACAGCCCACCTCTCTCTTTTCTCTGCCTTTTTCCGAAGTGTAGAGAGGGAATGAGAGGGAGGGACCTTTAGCAAAGTTGTTCCTCACACTATTTTACATCTCGTGGTGGGTTTCCAGAATTTTTGGAAGCTCGACAGCGGCGATCCGGATTTTACAGAGCGCCTCGTTTTTCCCCCAATCTTGGCCCGTTATCGTCGCATTTCAGTCCGAGGAGTCCCCTGCGCAGTACAGGAGTCCTTTTTCGACGATTTCTTCGCCGGTGTGTTTCCTAAGAGGTAGGGCTTCGTTTTCCGTGTTGGTGGTTTCTCTGGATTCCGATTTCTTGGCACGATTCCGAGGTGTGTTGACCCCCTCTTTTGCTGTTTGGGTTTTTGGACAGCGGCGACTTCGACGAATTATTTCTCAGCGTAGGAATATCAGATCGAGGCGATTCAAGAGTCGATTTTGGGCTACTTTTCGTGAGGAACGCAACCGTGATTTTTTTGAGATTTTAGGAGCTCGTGACAGAGGTGAAATTCCTCGTTTTGCGTGCTGATTGCAAAAAACAGCAATTATGTGTTTGGAACTTGTAGTTTTTACACCGTGTACACTTGTGTGATGTTGTAGGATACTGTTTCAGCTGACGGTGTGCTTAGAGGACAGCGGGTATTTTCTGGGTGTGTTGTGCACGCTTTTCGAGGTGGGTGGTTGCGTTTCCCTCTTTGTTGACTTGCTCACTAGGAATAGTAGAGTTTCCCAATTATACATGTGACAGTTAACTCGTGGTATATGAACCTATTGCATGGGCCCCCTAAATATTTGATAGCTGCTATGTGATCAATCTGGGACAATGAAGTTGGACAATTGCTATATCTTAAACTGCATGCAAATAAATAATATTATAAAATGATTCTTTACAAGAAACCTTAGTCACTTTTCTAATACTTTTTAAAGGAATAATTGTATGTTTAATTGACATCTAGTTAGGCCACTATTTTACTGCAGCACTGTATTATGGGATTTGACTTAGGAGAAAACATGTTTACTGATGTTCTTCTCTATCGATGCATGACGATCTAGTCAGACCGGGATCTTGAGATAGTGTAGTTGGATCTTGAGTCTGGGACAGTTTTGCACTCTTCTTGGGGATTGGGGGATATAATGGCAACCGCGAATTTTGGGCGGTTGACCGGATGTTATTATCACATCAGATTGGGGATCGGGGTTGCATTAGTGGATGGAGTATTCCCACTTTGATCATGGTCATGATCTAGTCCCTGCTATTGTGAGACATCGGTTACAGAGATGATTGATACAGAGACACTTTACTCGTGTGGGTCGCTCCCTCGAGTGCCACTCCGGAGTAGGCTTTTTGACCGTGATGGGTGCCGGTCAGTTGGTGAGTTGTGAAGTGATGAGACAGAGCAGGCATGCCAGTATTTCCTGGCCCTCTGATTGGGTTTCCTTGGGCAGTCAGCTTTATAGTTGCATATATACAGTTATCTTTTGGCACTGCATTTAGAGGCATAGTAGTGGAGTTCCTTTTTCGCAGTCTTTATTGCATACCACTGTTCTTCCTTTTGCCTCTTTATTCCTAGTGGGTGCGTCGCATTAAGTTTTACCCACTAGGGGGGCTACTGGTTATCTAGTAGTATCTCACCCCCATGTTGTTTTCTGTCCTGTTCCCCTTTGTTTTGCAGAGTCATCTGTGGGAGCTGCTGGACCTTCAGCGGCAGATCGAGGTAAAGGATCGCCGACTAGTAGATCGTCTACCCCAAGTGAGAGAGACTAGCGAGGTTTTTATTATACCCCCTTTTGTATCTCCACTTCAGTAGTTTCCTTTTGTCTGGCTTGGGCCAGCTGGGTTTGTATATTTATGTGAGCTAGGATTATATTGTACTTTTATTTCAATCTTTCAGTTTATTTCAGTCTGAGATACTTTTAGTTTTATTGTTTCAGCTCTGTTTATGCTCTGTTATTGTATATTCTCTATC
>CM055071.1:11944519-12003462 GCA_029204045.2 Tillandsia leiboldiana | reverse complement strand
GTAGTGTCCTAGGTTTTTCGGTGGTTTTGCCCCTGTTTCGGGGTGTAGAACACCTATTATTGTGTGTGGGGCCCCAACATGTCAAAGTGATATGTGTTTGGAACCAGAGATGATTTGGGAGCAAGCCTGACCTTCGGCTGCCTTTGCCGAATTTTAGGAGTGGAATCAGGCTAATCGGAGGCCGTATTTGAATTCAGCGCGGAAAAACGCTTGAAAACGGCTATTTACTTATTTAATTTGGAGTCCGGATGCCCAAAAACGGACCCCCGGAAGTTTTCTGCGCAAATTGGTGCACGGGGGGAAGCTGTGGACCGGCCGGGGACACGTGGCAGGCTCTTATTGGGCCGGCGCACGGCTCTCGGTCCACGGAGCGGGCCGCCGGTGCACGGTGGACCGGCGGGCCACGTGGCAGGCACTGGTTGGGCCGGTGCACGCCGCGCGGCGCAGGGATCGCGCGCGGGCAGCGCGGGCAGGCCGGGCACGGGGGCAGCGTGCGCGGTGCACGGTGGACCGGGGCGCGCCACGTGGCGGCCCCGGATTGGCCGGCCCATGTGCGCGTGCGCACGCAGCACCGCGCGACTGCGGCCGTACGCGCACGTGGGCGGCGCGTTGACGGACCGGCGGTCGCGTCTGGCGGCGCCGCCCCACGTGGCACCACGCCAGTGGCTGGCGCCGCACGCGTGCTGACCAGGGAGGGGGGCACGTGGCGCCTCCCCGTTGGGCCCGCACGGCTGCCGCCTGTTCGGCGGACACGTGTCGGGCCCTTGGCCGGGTCGGACGGCCGGTTGGACGCGGCTGGATCCCGTGCGCGGGATGGGCTGGGCCGGGCCGCACTGTGCGCGCCCGGAAATGGCGGGCCGGGCCGCACTGTTGGCGCCCGAAATCGGGCTGGGCCGGACCGGGCGCCCGAATCTTGGGACATGGAGGGAATTTTTCCAAAAGACTTTGGGCCTATATATACAGCCCACCCCTCTCTTTTCTTTCTCTGCCTTTTTCCGAAGTGTAGAGAGGGAATGAGAGGGAGGGACCTTTAGCAAAGTTGTTCCTCACACTATTTTACATCTCGTGGTGGGTTTCCAGAATTTTTGGAAGCTCGACAGCGGCGATCCGGATTTTACAGAGCGCCTCGTTTTTCCCCCAATCTTGGCCCGTTATCGTCGCATTTCAGTCCGAGGAGTCCCCTGCGCAGTACAGGAGTCCTTTTTCGACGATTTCTTCGCCGGTGTGTTCCTAAGAGGTAGGGCTTCGTTTTCCGTGTTGGTGGTTTCTCTGGATTCCGATTTCTTGGCACGATTCCCGAGGTGTGTTGACCCCCTCTTTTGCTGTTTGGGTTTTTGGACAGCGGCGACTTCGACGAATTATTTCTCAGCGTAGGAATATCAGATCGAGGCGATTCAAGAGTCGATTTTGGGCTACTTTTCGTGAGGAACGCAACCGTGATTTTTTTGAGATTTTAGGAGCTCGTGACAGAGGTGAAATTCCTCGTTTTGCGTGCTGATTGCAAAAACAGCAATTATGTGTTTGGAACTTGTAGTTTTTACACCGTGTACACTTGTGTGATGTTGTAGGATACTGTTTCAGCTGACGGTGTGCTTAGAGGACAGCGGGTATTTTCTGGGTGTGTTGTGCACGCTTTTCGAGGTGGGTGGTTGCGTTTCCCTCTTTGTTGACTTGCTCACTAGGAATAGTAGAGTTTCCCAATTATACATGTGACAGTTAACTCGTGGTATATGAACCTATTGCATGGGCCCCTAAATTAATTGATAGCTGCTATGTGATCAATCTGGGACAATGAAGTTGGACAATTGCTATATCTTAAACTGCATGCAAATAAATAATATTATAAAATGATTCTTTACAAGAAACCTTAGTCACTTTTCTAATACTTTTTAAAGGAATAATTGTATGTTTAATTGGACATCTAGTTAGGCCACTATTTTACTGCAGCACTGTATTATGGGATTTGACTTAGGAGAAAACATGTTTGATGTCTTCTCTATCGATGCATGACGATCTAGTCAGACCGGGATCTTGAGATAGTGTAGTTGGATCTTGAGTCTGGGACAGTTTGATCTTCTTTGGGGATTGGGGATATAATGGCAACCGCGAATTTTGGGCGGTTGACCGGATGTTATTATCACATCAGATTGGGGATCGGGGTTGCATTAGTGGATGGAGTATTCCCACTTTGATCATGGTCATGATCTAGTCCTGCTATTGTGAGACATCGGTTACAGAGATGATTGATACAGAGACACTTTACTCGTGTGGGTCGCTCCCCTCGAGTGCCACTCCGGAGTAGGCTTTTTGACCGTGATGGGTGCCGGTCAGTTGGTGAGTTGTGAGTGATGACAGAGCAGGCAGTGCCAGTATTTCCTGGCCCTCTGATTGGGTTTCCTTGGGCAGTCAGCTTTATAGTTGCATATATACAGTTATCTTTTGGCACTGCATTTAGAGGCATAGTAGTGGTAGTTCCTTTTCAGCAGTCTTTATTGCATACCACTGTTCTTCCTTTTGCCTCTTTATTCCTAGTGGGTGCGTCAGCATTAGAGGTTTTACCCACTAGGGGAGGCTACTGGTTTATCTAGTAGTTCTCACCCCCATTGTTGTTTTCTGTCCTTGTTCCCTTTGTTTTGCAGAGTCATCTGTGGGAGCTGCTGGGCCTTCAGCGGCAGATCGAGGTAAGAGGACGCCGACTAGCTAGATCGTCTACCCCAAGTTGAGAGCTAGCGAGGTTTTTATTATACCCCTTTTGTATCTCAGACTTCAGTAGTTCCTTTTGGTCTGGCTTTGGCCAGCTGGTTGTATATTTATGGTGAGCTGGAGTATATTGTACTTTTATTTCAGCTTGTAGTTTATTTCAGTCTGAGATTACTTTTAGTTTATTAGTTCAGCTCTGTTTATGCTCTGTATTGTATATTATCTATCTGAGCAGGTTACCAGCGCTTCGTGCACATAGAGAAATTCCGTGTGCACGGCGGATCTGTTGGCGGGCCCGGGTTCCGGTTTACACCCGGGGCGTGACAGATTAAGTTGGTATCAGAGCTTAGGGATAGGTCAGTTGGGGACTTAGGAAACCCTAGGCTTTTGGCAGACCCTAGGATGATAGGGCGCGAGAGGCGTGACACTTCGCGAAAGTCGTTGATTTATTTATGGACTCTTCCAGTGAGTGAAGAGGGATCGACATACCCCGATTTCTGGTGGACCATTATGTTGGCTGCAGACAAACATAAGTCGCAGAAATTGGGGGAATGTCTTTGACTTTCGCTAGATTGGGTCGTGTGGGGTTATGTTACTTATTCGTGATTTCTTGTGGCAGGATGCCTCCCCGACGTCGGATCCCTACTCGGGGTGTCCCCGTTACCCCTGATGAGCCAGGGCAGCCTACTTCCCCCGAGCTTACTGAGTTGAGGGCCTTGGTGGCCCAATTGGCGGAGGGTCAGCGCCGCCAGGAGCAGAGGTTTGAGCAGCTCCTTGCCCAAAGAGAGGCACCATCCCCAGCTGTTCCTGAGGCCCTTGTGCCTCCTGTTGCACCTTTTGTGCCGTCAGCGCCATCTTCGAGTAGCGGGGCTCCTGGAGCTATTCAGCCTTTGACTGCGGAGGAGGAGCAGGATATCGCTAACAAACTCTCCAAGTTTGTTCAGCGGGGACCCCCTAGATTCTCAGGGCGGGATGCGCAGCCCTGGGCTGTTGGGAGATGCTTTCTTTGCGATGGAGAAGCTTTTTCGGGACTTCGTCATCGACCCGAGGTATCGAGTGCACATGGCGGGTGCACTGTTTGGACGGAGATGCTGATTTTTGGTGGCAGCGGGTAGAGCCCCTGGAGTTCCGGATTACTCGGCAGCTGCCTTGGGAGGAGTTCCGACGGATGGTGCTGGATACCTATTTTTCGACCAGTGTGAAGAAGAAGTTGGAGGACGACTTGAAGAACCTACAGCAGGGCGATCGATCGGCTCATTCCTATTTCCAGGAGTTCACGGTAGTTGCTGAACTGTGTGCCCTTCGTCGCTCGTGACGGTCCGCACCAGGTTGAGTTGTTCGAGGGAGGCCTCCGTCCAGAGATTTACACACTGGTGCATGCTCAGAGATTTTCAGACTCTGGAGGCAGCCGCAGAGCATGCACAGTGGGTGGAGAGAGGTGATTTGGTGGTGGCCAGACAGAGGGCCGCGGTCGCTCAGAGCTCCGACAGAAAGCGACCAGCCCAGGACGAGGGGGACAGGCCAGTACTTGGAGGCCGCCCCGACCGCCACCGCCTCAGTTCCCAGGCCGTGGGCGTTCGGAGCGGCGAGGGCCTAGTGGGTCCCAGAGGCCCCCGCACAGCAGCAGAGATCGCAGTCGTCGCAGCGCGGGTCTCAGCGGCAGCCACATCGACAGCGACAGTCTCAGCAGCAGCAGTCCCGTCAGGCAACGGGCTCCAGCAGTTGTATCTTCTGTGGAGGTCCGCACTTTCCCGGCACTTGCGACCAGCGGTGGGGTCGCTGCTACGGGTGTGGACAGCCAGGGCACATTCGAGCTGCGTGCCCCTTTTCGACTTCAGCCGCTCCTTCTTCAGCATCTGCCCCAGCATCATCGCAGCAGCGGTCGACGGCTCAGCGGCCTTTTGCTCTAGCGAGCAAGCCATCTTCTTCCCATCCCACCGATTATCGCCCTCCAGCTCAGAGTGGGCGAGTGTATGCTGCACAGGTAGAGGATTCTTCAGCAGCGGACCATGTGGTGGCAGGTATCACCTTACTCTCTGGCATTAGGACTCGTACCTTATTTGATACTGGAGCATCGCATTCTTTCATTAGTAGATCTTTTGCATCATTACATGGGTTAGAGGTAGGATTTTTGCCACGTGCACGAGAGGTTCAGATTCCCGATCACACTCTGCACGTGGAGGAGTGTTGTTGGTCTTGCCCGATGCAGATCGAATCCTGGATTATGCCAGCAGACCTGTTGGTCTTGAGACAGCTGAGCGACTTTGATGTGATTCTTGGGATGGACTGGCTGGCTCGGTATTTCGCGACTATTGATTGTGCCGCGAGGACTGTCACTTTTAGAGAGCCAGGCCAGGAGATGTTTGTATATCGGGGATGTCAGAGTGCTTTCTTTGCCTCTGTGGTTTCGACTTCCCGAGCGAGGGCGGATGATTCATCGAGGATGTATAGCCTTTTGGCTAGTGTTGTTGAGGGGCCTACGGCGACACCGGGACTCGGGGATATTCCTATTGCCCGCGAGTTTCCGGACGTTTTTCCACCTGAGCTGACTAGTATGCCGCCAGACAGAGAGATTGAGTTTGTGATTGACGTAGTTCCAGGAACTGCGCCAATCTCTAAGGCTCCTTATCGAATGGCACCGGCTGAGCTGCGAGAGCTTAAAGCACAGCTGCAAGATCTAATGAATAAGGGCTTTATTAGACCAAGTGTGTCGCCTTGGGGAGCACCGGTGCTGTTCGTAAAAAAGAAGGATGGGTCACTTCGGTTGTGTGTGGACTATAGGAATTGAACAAGGTGACCATTAAGAACAAGTACCCTTTGCCGCGCATCGATGATCTCTTTGATCAGCTGCAAGGGTCTTGTGTATTTTCCAAAATTGATCTACAGTCTGGTTACCACCAACTGAAGGTGAAGGCCGAGGATATTCCTAAGACTGCTTTCAGATCACGGTACGGGCATTATGAGTTTACAGTTATGCCGTTTGGATTGACTAATGCCCCTGCCGCCTTTATGGACTTGATGAACAGGATATTTCGGCCCTTCCTGGATCGTTTGTGGTGGTGTTCATTGATGATATCCTTATTTACTCCCGAAGCGAGGCCGAGCACGAAGAGCACTTGAGGACTGTGCTACAACTTCTACGAGATAAGAAGTTGTATGCCAAGCTGTCAAAGTGCGAGTTTTGGCTTCGGGAGGTAGCTTTCTTGGGCCATGTGATTTCCGCCGCCGGTGTAGCAGTAGACCCGGCGAAGATTGAGGCAGTTCGAGATTGGCCCCGACCGACGACTGTATCTGAAGTGCGCAGCTTCATGGGTTAGCTGGTTATTATCGTCGGTTTGTGGAAGGCTTTGCGAAGCTTTCCACACCCCTCACTCGGTTGACGCGTAAAGGAGTTAAGTTTATCTGGAGTGAGGACTGCCAGAGGAGCTTTGAGGAGCTAAAGGATAGATTGATGACCGCTCCTATCCTTTCCCTCCCTGTTATGGGGAAAGGATATGTGATCTACAGTGATGCATCGCACAGTGGGCTTGGATGCGTGCTGATGCAGGAAGGGAGGGTAATTGCTTATGCATCGAGACAGCTTAAGGATTACGAGAAGAATTATCCTACCCATGACTTGGAACTTGCTGCCGTGGTGTTTGCACTGAAGCTTTGGCGCCATTACCTATATGGGGAGCATTGTGAGATCTACACCGACCACAAGAGCCTAAAGTACCTGTTCACGCAGAAGGAACTGAATTTGAGGCAGCGCAGATGGTTAGAGCTACTAAAGGATTACGATGTGGATATCCTTTACCATCCAGGAAAGGCCAACGTGGTTGCAGATGCTTTGAGTAGGAGAGCGGTGCAGAGTTTGTCCATGTTGATTACAGATCAGGCGCCACTGTTAGAGGAGTTGAGACGGCTCGAGATAGAGGTTGTATCCCCTGGGGTCTCTGCTAGACTAATGTCTTTGGTCGTGCAGCCCACTCTGCTGGAGAGGATCCGGGAGAAACAGAGCGAGGACCCCCATTTAACCAGGATTAGAGATCAGATTCCGAGTGTTCGATCAGGGGATTTTTCAGTGGATGCTTCGGGAGTACTGAGGTACAGGGACCGAGCATGTGTGCCAGTGGATGCTGAGATCAGAGAACAGATATTGAAGGAGGCCCATTATACACCTTATACCCTTCATCCTGGGGGGACTAAGATGTATAAGGACCTCAAGGCACACTTTTGGTGGAATGGCATGAAAAGGGATATTGGGAGGTTTGTGTCGCAGTGTTTAACTTGTCAGCAGGTAAAAGCTGAGCATCGAGTGCCAGCTGGCAAGCTACAGAGTCTCCCGATTCCCGAGTGGAAATGGGACCACATTACTATGGATTTTGTGGTCGGGTTGCCGAGGGCACAGGGAGGTGCAGATGCTATCTGGGTAGTTGTGGACCGACTTACCAAGTCAGCGCACTTTTTACCTATACAGACTACTTGGCCACTCGAGCGACTAGCCCAGTTATATTTGGATGAGATAGTGAGATTACATGGAGTGCCAGCTTCTATAGTATCAGATAGAGACCCGAGGTTTGTTTCGCGATTCTGGAGGAGTTTACAGACTACCTTGGGGACTCAGCTCAGATTCAGTACAGCCTTCCACCCACAGACTGATGGACAGTCAGAGCGGACGATTCAGATCCTTGAGGATATGCTGAGGGCTTGTGTCCTAGATTTCGGCGGTGGATGGATTCGACACTTATCACTGGCCGAGTTTGCGTACAACAATAGCTTTCAAGCAAGCATTCGAATGGCTCCATTTGAAGCGTTGTATGGACGCAAATGTCGATCACCGCTATATTGGAGTGATGTGGGGGAGAGGCGGACTCTGGGACCAGATATATTGCTAGAGGCGGAGGAGAAGGTCCGGGTAATTCGACAGCATCTTCAGACCGCTCAGAGTCGACAGAGGAGCTTTGCTGATGTTCGGCGGCGAGACTTAGAGTTTCAGGTTGGAGATCATGTATTTTTGAAAGTCTCGCCGTCCAAAGGGATAAGGAGGTTTGGCATTCGCGGGAAACTCAGTCCCCGATACATTGGACCCTTTGAGGTATTAGAGCGTATCGGGCCAGTTGCTTACCGACTTGCACTTCCCCCGAGACTTGCTGGTGTCCATGATGTGTTTCATGTTTCCACTCTGAGGAGGTACGTCTTCGACCCATCGCACGTCATCGACTTCACGCCACTTGAGATCAGCGAGGATTTGAGATATGAGGAGCGCCCACTGCGGATTCTAGAGCGGGAGATGAAAGAATTGCGCAATCGGACCATCCCCTATGTGAAGATCCTCTGGAGCAATCATGATGAGCGCGAGGCGACGTGGGAGCTCGAGTCAGCGATGATGGACGCCTACCCTTACCTGTTCGAGGCTCAGGATTGAGGTATGATTTTCGTTTCGAGGACGAAACTTTTGTTAGTGGGGGAGGATGTAGTGTCCTAGGTTTTTCGGTGGTTTTGCCCCTGTTTCGGGGTGTAGAACACCTATTATTGGTGTGTGGGGCCCCAACATGTCAAAGTGATATGTTGTTTGGAACCAGAGATGATTTGGGAGCAAGCCTGACCTTCGGCTGCCTTTGCCGAATTTTAGGAGTGGAATCAGGCTAATCGGAGGCCGTATTTGAATTCAGCGCGGAAAAACGCTTGAAAACGGCTATTTACTTATTTAATTTGGAGTCCGGATGCCCAAAAACGGACCCCCGGAAGTTTTCTGCGCAAATTGGTGCACGGGGGAAGCTGTGGACCGGCCGGGGACACGTGGCAGGCTCTTATTGGGCCGGCGCACGGCTCTCGGTCCACGGAGCGGGCCGCCGGTGCACGGTGGACCGGCGGGCCACGTGGCAGGCACTGGTTGGGCCGGTGCAGCGCGCGCGGCGCAGGGATCGCGCCGCGGGCAGCGCGGGCAGGCCGGGCAGGCGGGGGGCAGCGTGCGCGGTGCACGGTGGACCGGGGCGCGCCACGTGGCGGCCCCGGATTGGCCGGCCCATGTGCTCGTGGCGCACGCAGCACCGCGCGACTGCGGCCGTACGCGCACGTGGGCGGCGCGTTGACGGACCGGCGGTCGCGTCTGGCGGCGCCGCCCCACGTGGCACCACGCCAGTGGCTGGCGCCGCACGCGTGCTGACCAGGGGAGGGGGGCACGTGGCGCCTCCCCGTTGGGCCCGCACAGCTGCCGCCTGTTCGGCGGACACGTGTCGGGCCCTTGGCCGGGTCGGACGGCCGGTTGGACGCGGCTGGATCCCGTGCGCGGGATGGGCTGGGCCGGGCCGCACTGTGCGCGCCCGGAAATTGGCGGGCCGGGCCGCACTGTTGGCGCCCGAAATCGGGCTGGGCCGGACCGGGCGCCCGAATCTTGGGACATGGAGGGAATTTTTCCAAAAGACTTTTGGGCCTATATATACAGCCCACCTCTCTCTTTTCTCTGCCTTTTTCCGAAGTGTAGAGAGGGAATGAGAGGGAGGGACCTTTAGCAAAGTTGTTCCTCACACTATTTTACATCTCGTGGTGGGTTTCCAGAATTTTTGGAAGCTCGACAGCGGCGATCCGGATTTTACAGAGCGCCTCGTTTTTCCCCCAATCTTGGCCCGTTATCGTCGCATTTCAGTCCGAGGAGTCCCCTGCGCAGTACAGGAGTCCTTTTTCGACGATTTCTTCGCCGGTGTGTTCCTAAGAGGTAGGGCTTCGTTTTCCGTGTTGGTGGTTTCTCTGGATTCCGATTTCTTGGCACGATTCCCGAGGTGTGTTGACCCCCTCTTTTGCTGTTTGGGTTTTTGGACAGCGGCGACTTCGACGAATTATTTCTCAGCGTAGGAATATCAGATCGAGGCGATTCAAGAGTCGATTTTGGGCTACTTTTCGTGAGGAACGCAACCGTGATTTTTTTGAGATTTTAGGAGCTCGTGACAGAGGTGAAATTCCTCGTTTTGCGTGCTGATTGCAAAAAACAGCAATTATGTGTTTGGAACTTGTAGTTTTTACACCGTGTACACTTGTGTGATGTTGTAGGATACTGTTTCAGCTGACGGTGTGCTTAGAGGACAGCGGGTATTTTCTGGGTGTGTTGTGCACGCTTTTCGAGGTGGGTGGTTGCGTTTCCCTCTTTGTTGACTTGCTCACTAGGAATAGTAGAGTTTCCCAATTATACATGTGACAGTTAACTCGTGGTATATGAACCTATTGCATGGGCCCCTAAATTATTTGATAGCTGCTATGTGATCAATCTGGGACAATGAAGTTGGACAATTGCTATATCTTAAACTGCATGCAAATAAATAATATTATAAAATGATTCTTTACAAGAAACCTTAGTCACTTTTCTAATACTTTTTAAAGGAATAATTGTATGTTTAATTGGACATCTAGTTAGGCCACTATTTTACTGCAGCACTGTATTATGGGATTTGACTTAGGAGAAAACATGTTTACTGATGTTCTTCTCTATCGATGCATGACGATCTAGTCAGACCGGGATCTTGAGATAGTGTAGTTGGATCTTGAGTCTGGGACAGTTTTGACTCTTCTTGGGGATTGGGGGATATAATGGCAACCGCGAATTTTGGGCGGTTGACCGGATGTTATTATCACATCAGATTGGGGATCGGGGTTGCATTAGTGGATGGAGTATTCCCACTTTGATCATGGTCATGATCTAGTCCTGCTATTGTGAGACATCGGTTACAGAGATGATTGATACAGAGACACTTTACTCGTGTGGGTCGCTCCCCTCGAGTGCCACTCCGGAGTAGGCTTTTTGACCGTGATGGGTGCCGGTCAGTTGGTGAGTTGTGAGTGATGACAGAGCAGGCAGTGCCAGTATTTCCTGGCCCTCTGATTGGGTTTCCTTGGGCAGTCAGCTTTATAGTTGCATATATACAGTTATCTTTTGGCACTGCATTTAGAGGCATAGTAGTGGTAGTTCCTTTTTCAGCAGTCTTTATTGCATACCACTGTTCTTCCTTTTGCCTCTTTATTCCTAGTGGGTGCGTCAGCATTAGAGGTTTTACCCACTAGGGGAGGCTACTGGTTTATCTAGTAGTTCTCACCCCCATTGTTGTTTTCTGTCCTTGTTCCCCTTTGTTTTGCAGAGTCATCTGTGGGAGCTGCTGGGCCTTCAGCGGCAGATCGAGGTAAGAGGATCGCCGACTAGCTAGATCGTCTACCCCAAGTGAGAGACTAGCGAGGTTTTTATTATACCCCCTTTTGTATCTCAGACTTCAGTAGTTTCCTTTTGGGTCTGGCTTTGGCCAGCTGGTTGTATATTTATGGTGAGCTGGGAGTATATTGTACTTTTATTTCAGCTTGTAGTTTATTTCAGTCTGAGATTACTTTTAGTTTTATTAGTTCAGCTCTGTTTATGCTCTGTTATTGTATATTATCTATCTGAGCAGGTTACCAGCGCTTCGTGCACATAGAGAAATTCCGTGTGCACGGCGGATCTGTTGGCGGGCCCGGGTTCCGGTTTACACCCGGGGCGTGACAGAAACGGTAGGAAAGAAGGAGAAGGCGGAAGGACCCAACCCTCCCGACGAACGTGCCAAAGCCGGAAGCGTGAACGGATCACTGTCTCCAACGATTAGCGGTAAGCGAGATGTATTTTCGTGTAGTTTCGCTCGGTTTTTGGTTTCGGTCTTTTTTGGAGTTTTAGGAGTAGTCATTTTCTACCCTATGCGTCGCCGCCGCGGAGCACTAGGGCACCGCCGCACGGCCCAAGGGCATCGCCGTCGCTGCCGCGGTACGCGCCGCGTGGGGACGGTGCCCGCGCGGCCGTGGCTAGCACCGCACAGGACGAAAGTTCCTACGCGGGGCAGGTGCCCGCGCGGCGGCGGCAAGCGCCGCGCAGGCGGGCGCCCGTGCGGCTGCGGCGCATGCCGCGCGGGGCCCATGCCCACGCGGCCGCAGCCGGTGCCGCGCGGGGTCCATGCCCACGCGGCCGCAGCCGGTGCCGCGCGGGTGGCCGTGGCGCGCGCCACGCGGGGCCCATGCCAGTGGGGCCCATGCCCGCGCGGCCGCAGCCTGTGCCGCGCGGGCGGGCGCCCGCGCGGCCGTGGCGTGCGCCTTGCGGGGCCCATGCCCGCGCGGCGGCTGTGGCGCGCGCCGCGCGGGGCCATGCTCGCGCGGCCGCGGCCGGTGCCGCGCGGGCGCGCGCCCGCGTGGCTGCGGCGCGTGCCGCGCAGGGCCCATGCCCGCACGGCCGCGGTTTGTGCCGCGCGAGCGGGTGCCCGCGCGGGTGTGGCGCGAGCCGCGCGGGGCCGGTGCCCGCGCGGCCGCGACATGCGTCGGTCGGGGCTAAGGCCCGCACGGTCGCGGAGGGTGCCGCGCGGGGCTGGTGCCCGCGCGGTCGCGGCTTGCACCGCACGGGGCTGGGGCACGCGCGGTCACGGCAAGTGCAGCGCGGGGCGGGTGCCCGCGCGGCCGTATGGCCCGCAACACCGCGGGGGCGGCCGCATCGCTTGTCGCGCACGGGCGCCACCGCCGGGTCAAGTTGTCATTAGTGTTTTTCAGTATTTGCGCTCGGTTTATCTACTGTTATATTTCTGATCTGACTGCGGCTCTTTTCGGGATTACTTCTAGGTCCGGGCGTCGACAGAGAGCAAGGTCCGGTCTCCGAAGTACGGATTTCGCATAATCGAGGTGGGTACTTTTGGTTATTACCGGTGTAGAGTCGTTCCCGTATATTCGTTTTGATAAAGTAGATATGTTTGGTAATTTGACTAACCCCATAGCATGTGAATCCCTTTTATTATGTTAATCAAAGTGGCTGCGGTTGCACGATCGTTATACTATTCTGACTAAAGCGGCTGAAGTCGCAACACTGTTCTTACACTCATATTGCTTACACGCACACCAGCGGTTTCGCCACAGCACAGGGTGTATTTTTCTGGAAAAATGGTAAGTTGTTTTTACCCGTGTACCCCACAAGGGGGGGTTAGTGGGGACCCCTCAAGGAGAGGCGACTGCTACTTGGGCAGTGGAGGAGTTGGAGGCACCAAGAAGATGAGTACGGTATTGGGGTTGGGGCCCAAAATATTCTGAAAGCTGGGGTAGGTGCCCAGTGGGACTTTCGACAGGGATTTAGCGATACATGTGGGGGGGGGGGGGAAAGTAAATGCTCCAGTGATTCGGTGTGTCCTTTCTGTTATTGCGTTTACTTACATGTTTTCTACTTTATCAGTCACTGACAACCCACACTGTGACAGGTCCGAGTAGGGGTGGAATTCGGGACGACGGTGAGGCATCAGTTAGAGGACCCTAGCCATGAGGGCTAGTAAACGATACGTTCTTTTCTTTCCTTTGGTTATTTCCTTATACTGTGGTTAGTTAAACTATGATTCATTTGTGTGGTTTCTGATGGATGTTGGAATGAGGATTTTCTTGTCTATAATTGGTGAATGTTAGGATGTGTAATTGCGGCTTGTTTTCAAATGCAAACCTGGTTTCAAAAGTGTTTTCAAAGCAGGTGTCGTGTGGGCACCGATTTTAAAACCCGTGGATTTATCCTTTCAAGTGAATGGCCGCTCAAAGAGTTTGCGAAAACGTTTTGGAAAAACTGGGTGTCGAGTGGGCACCGATTTTCAAACCCATGGGTTTATGCTATAGTCTGTATTTGATAGCGGTGACGGTATGATTTATTGTATTCTCTCCTCTTTGTCTGTCATGGTTGGAATGGTTAAAGTATTTGTCTTGTTGGTAACGCCGTGCATATACAAAGGAGACTCCACCCGTTTGGGGAGTGAATTTGTATATGCGGCGGGTCTGGTACGCACTGGAGGCAAGGATCATTTAAATACATTTAAGAAAAAAAAAATAGGGCACGTTTTCCGCTCTTTTAGAACCTCCGGGGCGTGACACACAACCTCAAGTTCGAGCCGTCTCATCTCCTCAAATAATGGTGCCTGGTCTGTAATCATCATAGTCAAGTTCTGCACTACCCTCCGACTCAAAGCATCTGATACTACATTAGCCTTGTCGGGGTGATAAAGGATATCTACATCGTAGTCCTTCAATAACTCCAACCATCGGCGCTGCCTCAAATTCAACTCTTTCTGTGTAAACAGATATTTCATGCTCTTGTGGTCGGCGTAGATCTCATAGTGCTCTCCATACAAGTAATGGTGCCAAAGTTTCAGTGCGAAAACCACTGCAGCTAGCTCCAAATCATGAGTAGGGTAATTCTTCTCATAATCCTTAAGCTGACGAAAAGCGTAAGCAATTACCCTACCCTCCTGCATCAGCACACAACCAAGACCACTGTGCGATGCGTTACTATAAATCACATATCCTTTTCTCATGATCGGAAGGAAAAGGATAGGAGCTGTCATCAATCTGTGCTTCAATTCCTCAAAGCTCCTCTGGCAATCCTCACTCCAAACAAACTTAATCCCCTTTCATGTCAAACGACTGAGGGGTGTGGAAAGCTTCGCAAAGCCTTCCACAAACCGATGGTAGTATCCAGCCAAACCTATGAAGCTATGCACCTCAGTAATCGTCGTCGGTCTGGGCCAATCCCGAACTGCCTCAATCTTTGCCGGGTCAACTGCCACACCTGCGGCTGAAATCACGTGGCCTAAGAAAACCACCTTCCAAACCCAAAACTCGCACTTTGACAACTTGGCATACAACTTCCTCTCACGTAGAAGTTGCAGCAAGATCCTCAAGTGCTCCTCATGCTCGACATCACTCTAGGAGTACACAAGAATGTCATCGATGAACACCACCACAAACCGATCTAAGTGTGGCCGAAAAACCCTGTTCATTAAATCCATGAATGCGACAGGGGCATTAGTTAATCCAAAAGGCATGACGATAAACTCATAATGCCCATATCGAGTCCTGAATGATGTCTTGGAGATGTCCTTGGCCTTCACCTTCAATTGGTGGTAACCTGACTGTAGATCAATCTTGGAAAAGACACAAGACCCTTACAGCTGATCAAAAAGGTCATCAATACGCGGTAAAGGGTACTTGTTCTTGATGGTCACTTTATTCAATTCCCGATAATCAATGCAGAGTCGAAGTGAGCCATCCTTCTTCTTCACGAATAGCACCGGCGCTCCCCAACGCGACACACTCGGCCTAATAAAATCTTTCTCCGTCAAATCCTAGAGTTGCGCCTTTAATTCTCACAACTCCACCGGTGCCATCCGGTAGGGTGCCTTTGAGATTGGCACAGTTCCAGGAACCACATCAATCATAAAGTCGATCTCCCTATCTGATGGTATACTCAACAACTCCGGGAGAAACACATCCGGAAACTCGCGGACGATAGGGATATCCTCGAGTCCCGGTACCGCCGTGTTATGGATTTTATGTTGGCATATTTCGTTATTTGAGTCATAGTCTTGAAGTGATCAAATTGTCAAATCAGCAATCGAAGACTCAGAGAAGATTCAACAAAGAGCTCAAGTTGACACTCAGGTATGATTATAGTATTGATGGTGATTTATATTTATTTATAATCTTTGGAATCATGAATCTATCGAAACCGGGTTTAGAAGAGGTTTTGGGAACTTGGTTTTTATCTCATAACTTATTTTAAGTTTGGATTCCGGTATATGGTTTGTTTTGTTAAAATTATCTTTGGAAATTTCATTATTTTATATTGAGTACCGGAACGACACTTTGAGTTCCTCAAAACCCGTCATAAGATTTTCTGGAATTTGCCTCGGGTACCGATATTTGACTTCGAGTACCAGTACGCAATAGAAAATTTTGTTTGTTGCGTCATTGAGTACCGGAACCTGCCTTTTAGTACCGATACGTAATGTTCAATTATGATATGTATGCTAAACCGACTTTGATAGAATTCCAAAGGTTATAAATAGATACTTAGGGTTTCTCAAGAGATACCGACCAACTCAGAAACACTTGAGAGGAACCCTAGAGGCTAGGTTTTTATCGTTCTTCTTTTTAGCCTCTCTTAGATCAATTCGACGGTTCTTTGACGATATGCTTTTTGTCGAATTGATTTAATCTTTGCTTAGAGATTTAATCCATGGTTCTCTAATGTTATTCTTAGCAAAGGATCGCCATCGAAGCCTATACTTTCGTTACGGCTGAGTTTGCGTCAAGGATTTGACGTGGCATCGTGGATTCGATGTGTTGAAGGCGTTTCGTGGATTCGAAACGTGTTGCTCGTGGATTCGAGTGGCATTCGTGGATTCGGACGTGTGCATTGCACCTGTAGTCGGTGAGCGCAAGATCTAGAGAAGTTGAGGGAGGGGTTGGAGTCCGTGGGGTCGGTAATCACCTTGTTATCTTTCTATTCTTAGTGGATTGTTGTTGCGCATTGGTCCCGTTGGTTTTTTACTCCTGGTTGGAGTTTTCCCACATAAATCTTGGTGTGCTGTTCTTATTTTCCACATTTATTTTAAATTGCACTGAGATTTGGTTTTTGGATATTATACCTATTCACCCCCCCCCCCCCCCCCCCCCCCCTCTAGGTATTTGATAGAACCTATTTAGATCCTTGGTGATCCATAACCTACAATTGGTATCTGAGCGGATTTTAGGTTTTTCTATCATGTCGGGTGAAGGTGGTAATATTAATAGACCTACTCTTTTCGATGTGACCAATTATGCCCATTGGAATGTCCGGATGAGAGCTTTTCTTATCGCAATTGATGGGCGGGTTTGGCAAACCGTGGAATTCGGTTGGATGCATCTAATTGATGTAGTAGATAATACTACTACTCCAAAACCTCGCTCTCGATGGTCTAGAAAATAGATCGAAAAATCTTCTTACAACGGGAAAGGTATTTAATGCTTTATTTAACGCTCTTTCCTCGACCGAGTTCACACGTGTGTCAGCGTGCGAAACTGCAAAGGAGATTTGGGATATTCTTCAAATTACACATGAGGGTATAAGTCTAGTAAAAATTCAAAACTTCTAGATGCTTACAAGTCAAGTTGACTCTATTCATATGGAGGAGCATGAATCGTTTACTGATTATTATATTAGACTGCAAGATATAATCAATACATGTGCTAATTTAGGAGAAAAGATCCCAGGATCTAAAGTTGTTAGAAAGATTCTTCGGACTCTTTCGGAACGTTTTAGGGCAAAGGTTTCTGCCATTGAAACCGTCAATCATCCGGATGACATGAAAGTAGAGGAATTAGTAGGTGCTTTACAAACTTATGAAAAGACTTTTCCTACTAATCAATTTTCTTCCAAGTTTTCTTCTAAGCATGCAGATTTTGCATTCAAATCAACAAAGGAAGGAGATATCGACGCAGACTCCGACGATGAAATCTCTTTTGCCGATTTTGAAGAACAACTAGCGTGAATCACGAAGAAATTTTGTCAGAATTTTTGGAAGAACCGAACCAATAGATCTTCATCCTCAAAACCGAAAAGTTCATCTAAAGGATCATCGGGTTCTAAATCCTCTAAGCTCAATAGATTTGCAAAACCTTCTAAAGAAAATGAAAAAGATGAATTCGAAGAGAAAATCTAATGCTACAGATGCAAAAGCTTCGGCCATATTTCAACGGATTGTCCTTCTAAGAAATCATATAAAAAGAAGGCTTTGCAAGCAAAAACTTGGGACGATTCTACCTCTGATGAATCGACCTCGAGTAAAGAGGAACAGAACAATATTGTTGCCTTTCATACTTCTCTAGTTCCCTCCTCTAATGCTTGCTTGTCATCTTTAATTACTGACTCTACCTATTTGGTTTTGCATGAAACATCTACATCTGACAGAGAGTCGTCAATTATGGGGGAGTCGAACGAAGAAGAACTCGTTGAGGCCTTTCAACAACTTCCTACAGAATCAAAGATGATGGCTAAGCACATTAAGAAGTTGAGAAAACAACGACTTGAGCTTGAAGACAAGAACCGAACTTTAAAGATCAAAACTAAAGCTCTAGAGGAGGATCGGGAATTTGTACTGAACAATAATAAAATCCTCCAAGAAAAGCTTGACCAATCGGAAATGACCATTAACTCTCAAATGGACAAGATTGGTTTTATGGAAAAATAGTTTAAGGAAATTCATGACGCCAACCAAGTTTTGACCAAACAAGTTCATCAACTCAAATCCTGTCACGCCCAGGTTGTAAACCAGAACGCGGGCCCGTCTACAGATCCGCCGTGCACACGAAATTTCCCGCATACACGACGCGCCAGTAACCTGCTCAGATATATAAGAGATATAATAAAAGAGCATAAAAACATAGCTGAACTAAAAACTACTACATCTAAGACTGAAACTGGAAGTAAAGTACGATACATCTGTAAAAATGATACATTTTTCTCTCCCAGCTCACCAAAAATATACAACTAGCTGGCTAAAGCCAGACCTCAAAAATAAAATTACAACAGTCTGAGAAAAATGGGTACAACCAAAGTCCAGCTAAACTCCCACATCCTGCCAGGAGATGTATCTACTCATCTGTCCTCTCTCCTCGATCTGCCGCTGTACGCCCAGCAGCACCCGCAGAAGACTCTGCAAAACAAAGGGGAAGAAAAAAGGGAAAAGGAGAATGGGGTGAGAACTACTAGTAAACTAGTAACCTCCCCTAGTGGGTAAAGCCTCAAACTCCGACACACCCACTGGGTCTACCAGAGGCAAAAAGGGGTTGAAGAGTGGTAAGCAATAAAACTGCTGAAAAAAGAAACTACGACTACTATGCCTCTAAATGCAGTCCTAGAATGGAATAACCGTATGTATGCATCACTAACCAGAACAGTCCAGATAAACCCAATCTAACCACCAGTAAAAACTGGCACTTCCCGTTCTGCTGACGAACTCAAAAACTCATCTGCGGGATACAGACTGGCTCCTGACTGGCACGGTCGCATCCCAAAATAAGTAACAGACCGGCTCTGTAACGCCCCACTTCCCAGGGGGTCACCCATCCTAGAACTACTCTAGCTCTAGCACGCTTAACTCTCATGTTCCTCTTGGATCTTGCTACCATCCAAAATGCTATAGCCGGGTTAGAGATTTTAGTCTTATTATATCATTTATATATAGGACTAATCCAAATTCCGGGGGTGTCACATTCTTCCCCCCTTTAAGCCCTGACGTCCACGTCAGGCTCAAACACACTCACAAGCACCAGGCGATGTGAGACTCGTCTCGCTAGCCTTAGCCGACCTTGTGAGGAGCTGCACTCCACTCACAATGGTCATTAGCCGGGGAGCCTCGCTCTACCCGCTATAACCCTGGCTCAGCCGAGACTCATCTCACATTTCCGGCTGGTGAATGGCTTTGATACCATTATGACGCCCCACTTCCCAGGGGGTCACCCATCCTAGAACTACTCTAGCTCTAGCACGCTTAACTCTCATGTTCCTCTTGGATCTTGCTACCATCCAAAATGCTATAGCCGGGTTAGAGATTTTAGTCCTATTATATCATTTATATATAGGACTAATCCAAATTCCGGGGGTGTCACAGGCTCCTATCCAGAACGGTCGCATCCCAAAATAAGTAACAGACCGGCTCCTGTCCGGCACGGTCGCATCCCAAAATAAGTAACAGATCGGCTCCTGTCCGGCACGGTCGCACACTCCGGAGTGGTACTCGGGGGGAGCGACCCGCACGAGTAAAGTATCTTTGTTACAAGTATCACGATATAGCAGGACTGGATCACGACTACGAACAAAGTGGGAAAACCCCTCCACTAAAGAAATCCCGATCCCCAATCTGATGCATAAGTAAATATCCGGTCAACCGCCCAATATCCGCGGTTGCCGCAATGCCCCACAATCCAAAATCAAGTCCAATAACCAACACCGGGTCAACCGCCCAATATCCGCGGTTGCCGCAATACCCCATAATCCACAATCAAGTTCAATAACCGACACCCGGTCAACCGCCCAATATCCGCGGTTGTCGCAATACCCCACAATCTACAATCATGTCCCACAACCGACATCCGGTCAAACGCCCAATATCCGCGGTCGCCGTAGTACCCCTCAATCCAAGCCCCGGCTACACTATTCCAAACAACTGCTCGAACCCGAGCAACATGAATCGCCTGACTAACGAATAAGGAGAAGAAAAGAAAACATGGTTTCTCCTAAGTCAAGTTCCAACATGATAGTGTAGCAATAAAAGATGGCCTATCTAGATGTCCATACAAGCATGCAAGTGTTCTGGAGAAAGATAAAATAAGTCATCGATCAATATCCCTATCCACCTATGCATGTCATAAAATCCTCAAGTAAATCACCTTGTCCCAATATGATAGTCCATTCTACATGCAAGGTTAAGCACTAACATAGTAAACCATATATCCAAACAAGCATGCATAATTCCTAGCCACAAGTGCTAATCAATAATCCTATCATAGGGGGAAACTCTCTAATATTCCTAGTGAGCATGTCAAAATAGAGGTATACAACAACCACCCACCTCGATCGCGAAGCACGAATCCAAACTCGCCCTATGACAAAGAAAACCCCGGCTCATGCAAAAACGACCATAACGGTGCACAAATTAATCCTACAATTAACACAATGCCGCTGTCCGCGCAACAGTCCAGAAGATGGTCAATTTTCACCAGCGAGATTACCTCCAAAAATTCCATAAAAATATTCTATGCGATTGGCGCGTCGAGTAGATGCAAATCGAGTACTCGCAAGTCCTGTTCCGACACCTGTAGGCCAAGAAATAAATAAAACACCGTGGCGAGCCAAAACTTCCCACGATCGATAATCTATAGCATTTAGTCCAGAAAAAGTGGAATTATCACCCTCGCAGCAACCTCAGAAAAATCCGATAAAAATACGGCCGCATTCCTCTCGAAGTGTAGATGCCGATAGTGTCCTCACACTCCCCGATCCGATTCCCGAAGGCCGAGAAATCCCAACAATACACCACCGCTATCCAAAACATCGCAACAGTACAAAGGGTCAAAAGATACCTCGGGAACACCACCAAAAACTCAAAAAAGAGCAAAGTGATCAACACGGAAAGCGAAGGCATACCTCTCGTGAACGCGCTGCCACAAAAATCAGCTAAAAAATCCATTGGGGTGATCCACGGGACCTCGTGGACTGAAATGCGATGGTCGAAGCCACAATCGAAGAAGCGTCGAAGTGCGCCGCATCACAGAAAACGCCGATGCTGCGGCCTCCAAAACTCCCGGGAATCCATCGAAGGGTGGAGGAGAGGGAGAGAAAGAACTTCTCTGTAGAAATCCCTTACTGAAAAAGCCCTAAAAAGGAGGAAAAGAGCTGCTAAGGGGCCTATTTATAGGCCCAGCCCACCAAGCAAGGAAAACCGGATTTGGGCGCAGGATTCGGGCGCCCGAATCCGGCCCGGCCCATCACTGTGCATGCCCGAAACGCCCACAGCGCGCCACGTGGCCTCTCCGTGCCCCGCGCACGTGCACCCGCCACTCGCGGCGCGCCACATGGCAGCGCGGTCAACGGCGGGGACCACGCCGGGCCAGCCGGGTCGCTACGCCCGCCAATGGGCGGGCGACACGTGGCCTGGCGCGGTCCACCGTGCACCGCGCCCGGCACGAATCACGCGCTGTCCCACGTGCGTTGACCGACCAATCCCCGCGCGCCACATATCCACGCCGAAAACCCGCTGGTCCCGGTGTACGCCAAGTCCCGTGGACCGGCATGCCCGCGCCCGTGCCTGCCCGCGCCCGCGCCCGTGCCACCGCGCTTCGCTACCTGCCCGTCGCGGCCGGCGCTGCCCCGACCGCCGGAACAGTAACCTTGTCTCGAAATCCGCATTTGGGCATCCGGGCTCCGAAAAATACAAGTAAACAGTCCATTTCCATCGTTTTCAGGCGCTGAATCCAGATCCGATGTCCGTTTTGCCCAATTCCATTTCTAAAATTTGTTGAAGGCATCCAGATAAGTAATCTTAATCCAACTTTCACGCTGGGTCCAATCCTGAGGTCCAATTTGCGCACAAGCACCTCCATCATACCGAATAAGCCTCCAAAAGTCGCTGATCCAACAGTAATTGTCACGCCCCTGGGTCGAAACTGCGACCCGGGCCCGCCAAACAGATCCGCCACCTATGCCAACCTGCATAGGCGAAGCGTCCTACCTGCAAGAAAAGTACTATAACTAAACAGATATCAGAGCTATAAATGAAAATCTGCTGTAACTAAAATCAATCACTGTACAACAGGAAATAAACAACACTGTCTGCCTCCCCAAAATAATAATAATACAATATCCTCGAGTACAAGCTCTAAACCCAACCGGGAGGTAACTTCAATATATATACAACAGTGTACAGTCTCTCAATACAAAATATCCTCACTACAAAAGTCTCTCAAAAGAGGAAAAAGAAACAGCTAATCTACTGATGATCTCCTCGGAAGGGTACCGCTACTCTCCAACGCCGGGTAGGGATCTAGCTCGCGACTCCCTCGCCACGATCAACAACCACAGAGTCGGCAACACCCGCTAAGACTCTGCAAAACAAAGGAGAGGAGAGAAAAAGAGGGGGGAAACCCCCAAAAGGGTGTGAGAACTACACCAAAAAGGGAGTTCTCAGTGGGTACCACCGCCAGACCCGACGGTCTGCCCACCAAGTCCTCAAGAGACAATAACTAACCCAAGTCATAAGACTGAAATGAGTAAGCTGGAGACTCTCGCAGCTACCCTGCCCCTAACTAAAGGCTAAAAGAGGGAGAACCAAACAGTGGTATGCAACCACTAGCACATGAAGTGCACCATCGACCCAATCGAGCTGACTGCCACATCTGGTCCAGTCAAACCTGCGCCCACCTACAACCACCTCCCGCTGACGGGCAGGAATTACGTAGGGCGTCCAAACGGACTAGCTCGCTATCGAGTAGAGGATCAAGCAGGCTATGGTCAAAATCCACGCTCTCTCTCAGAACGGATAGAATCAAGATGCTCAACCTCTCACACAGCGGTCAAAGTACTCGCAACAACACGGGACCACCGTCAACCAGACGGCTCACAACAATACTAGCACTGATCTAAACTCAACTACCAGTCTACACTCGGCCCCCAGGCACGAGTGTAACAAAAAAGTATTTGGCCGAACTAAACTCAATCGAATGAACCGGTATAAAACCCGGTACTGCCTGCTCTGTCCAAATGACCGGAACCCAACACGGTCTGACCGGCACCCGACACGGTCTCACCGGAACCCAACACGGTCTGACCGGAACCCAACACGGTCTGAAGCCTACTCCGGAGCGGCACTCGAGGGGAGCTACCCACACGAGTAAAGCATCTCTGTCATCAATATCACCAGTATCTCTAAACAGCAGGACTTGATCATCAATCTGATCAAAGTGGGAAAACTCAACCATCAAGGAAAGACCCGACCTCAATCGGATGCAACTGAACGATAAGTGGGAAACTCCATCCACTAAGTAAAACTGATACCCAATCAGGTGCATAGAGAAACATCCGGTCAACCGCCCAATATCCGCGGTTGCCGCAAAGCCCCACAACTAAACCAACCTGTCCCAGACACGAAGTCCTGACTACCCTATCCAGACCCCTGCTCGAACCCGAGCAGCACTGACCACTTGACTAGCAAAGGCAGAGAAAGGAAAAGCATGGTTTCTCCTAAGTCAAGTTCCCATAAATAGTGCAGCAGTAAAAGATGGCCTAACTACATGACCATACAAGCATGCAAATGTCCTCAAGGAAAATAAAGGGGGTAAGCATAATAATAGTTCTTTTAGGAATAAACAACATGCCGGAATCCCAAAACTAGACCTGTCCACAATTCAGGGTTCATCAATAGAATGATCATAATAACTCCTCAGAGTACAAATCCGCACATAGCTAAGAAATCCTGTCCCAAAGCATAATCCAACCACATGAAAGGCTATGTGCTAACATGGCATGTTACATAATCTCATAGGGTAACATTATCCTAGGTAAGCTTACACTAATCATCACATAGATGTCCAAGTCATGCAAGTCCTCAGTATACCTCATAAATACTATTCTTGCAAACATTTATACCAATATCATTAACAAGCTTACCTGCTTACCAACATCAACCATGTATCCTAAACATGCATGCATCAGTCATAGAGGGGTGACATCCCCACAAGTGCACTTATATTTGCCACAGCATATTCATTGCCTTAAACAATTACTGATAATAAGCTTACCCACCTGAAGCGCTTAAACCAAGGCAAACCTGAAGTCGGTGAAGTGGGTAGACGCCCACGGTCCAAAATCTGCCAACATAACACCCTCGGTACAAGTCGCGCACGCCTTGGCTCCAAACAACTGAAAGCACCCCTGGGCACAACAATAAGGCTCAACATTACACTTTTATTCCAAAATTAACCAAGTATACATAATCTGAAAATCAGTCCCAAAGCCGTGCTTATTTCACCTGCTGCAAGTGCCCAGAAAAATCCAATAAAAATACCACGGTAATCCTCGCGTCGATACCTTCGAAACGAGTACCTGCATGTCCAATTCCGAGCTTTGTACACTGAGAAACAATTCCGGCAAGGGAACCACCCCGAATTAAACTACTCTCAAAAACTGTAGCAACAATTACTGTTCACAGATAAACTTCACCTTCGAGAAATATTCAGAAAATTCCAAGAAAATTTGGGCATATTCCTCGTGATGTGTAGATGCAAATCGCCTCTTGAATCGCCACAATTCGATGCCTGTGCGTGAAGATATCACCAAAACACTGCTCCGCTGTCCCGGAACTCCGCCCCAGAAAAGAGGTTACAAGATGATCCGAAAAACCCATGAAAAGCTCGGAATGGGAAAAACCAGTAAACATGGGAAACATAGCCCTACCTGTCGTGAAGCCAACAGCGCAAGAATCACTGAAAAAGGTGCTCGGGGTAAGCCGGGGGAGTCCTCGCACCAAAACGCGACGAAGAAGACCACAAACGAACGAGCGTCGCGCCGCACCGTAAAAATGGAAACCTCGATAAGCGTGCCACCAAAAATCCCAAAACTTTGCAGAAAGATGCAGCCAAACTCGCGGATCAACTTTGCTGAAGGCACCCCGGCGAGAAGAGGCTCGGAAATGGCGGAAAAGGGAGAAGAAGAGGGCTCGGATCGCCTTTTATAGGCTGCAGAAACAAATGGGGAAATACCGGATAAGTCCCGATTTTCGGGCGCTGGGAGTTTTCGGGCGCGCACTGTAGCAGCCCGAAATCCCCGCGCCCGAACACTGTAGCCGCCCGAAATCGTCCTGGGCCTCCACGTCGCCCGCCAAACAGGCGACAGCCGAACCCGCCGCACGCGTCGCGCCACGTGGCCACCCGCGGACGACGACACGTGGCACGCACCCCGGTCAACGCCCGCCTGCCGCGCCCACGTGCCCGCCTGACGCCACCGCCTGCCACCCTGCCGCGCACAGTAGACCCACCAATAGGAGAATGCCACGTGTCAAGCCTCTGCCTAGTGAACCCGGTGCACGAAATCATGTGGACCGAACCAATACAAACCTGCCACGTGTCCAAGCCCGGTGCACCGTAAACCATGAGCCATCCCGAATACTGCGTAGACCAACCGCCGTGAACCCACCTCTAGGATGATGCCACGTGTCACCCCCGGTCCACCGTGCGCCCCGCACTCCCCCGTAGACCGCGCCCCGCGGACCAGCCCACTCCCGAGCCGCCACGCGTCCAGCCCCCGGCGCACGCCTGCCGCGTGGACCGGGCGGCCCGCGCCTCCGTCCGCCGCGCTGCCTGCGGCCGCTCCGCCGCTGCCGCCGCCGCCGGAAACACTGTTCCGGCGTGAACAGTGTCCGGTGCTCAAAAATGACAAGTGGGTAGTCCGTTTTAACCGTTTTCGCGCGCTGAATCCGAATTTGATGTCCATTTCGCCAAATTCCAACTCCAAAATTTGCCGAAGGCATCCGGAAAGGTAATCCTTGGTCCAAACTTCGCACCGAGTCCATATTTAATATCCACTTCGCGCGAAACCACTTCTAACGATCCGACGGAGTCCAATGATCACCCACGTGATCCAATAAACACACTGAGCCCAACACTAATGTCCAAACGGGGCACAAATCCCACCAACACGCCACATTGGCCTCCAGGAGCTGTAGATGAACCAGTAATCTCGACGGGGGGAATCCAGGTCCTCACATCCTCCCCCACTAAGGAAAGTTTCGTCCTCGAAACTAACTCAGATCCACCAGGAGTCACAAATACCACGGGTAGGTATCCATCAATCACGCCTCCAGCTCCCCACACACCACACACTCCCCGTGATCACTCCCCAATAACAACAATACCCAGTACGGCATGGCCCGATTGCGCAATTCCCTCATCTCTCGAGCCAGAATCCGCAACGGGCGTTCCTCGTACTCCAACAATCACAGATCTCAATGGACAAGTAAATCACGGCGAGGGATCCAAAAGTAAAACACACCTGAGCTGAGACGTAAAACAACACAGAGGCTCCATCAAAAGCTGGGGGAAAAACAGAATAACCATCGGTGCTACACGCACCAAACCACATCCTGGTGTAAACTCAACCAGGATCACCCGAAGTATACCCACAGATTCATCTTATGAGGAAAAGGATCCAAAATCACCCGAGTGGCCTACTCAACCACGAGCTACCCTCAAAAAGGGATCCTCATGAGACACAATCTCAAGCCACGGTTGGACACTCAACAAGCCAATATAACTCCAACAGACCCACGGGTCGAAAGGATGCCCTGACGGGGACCAAACCGTCAGTAAACGGGACTGAAAACTGGCAAAAAGGCGATCATAATGCTGATGCTCAAACTCACGGCCAAAAATCTGAACCAGCAACGACAATCCGCATAAATCCCATTCAACATGCTGAAAGCTGTAATCTCCATCGGCACCGCATGGCGAATACTGTAAACTGAAGCTGAAATCCTGATCTATCACATGGTAAAGAACGGAAATGCTGAGTAATCAACACCGATAGCCAAGCAGGCATGGCCTACGCCCAGGTATATCAATCAAAGCTGGGAATAAAAGGCGTACTGAGAGGCTCAACTGTGGGATCCAAGCTGCCTGCAAAACAGCGGTTCGTCCCGCCATAATACTCATAAGGTTGGACTAATGAAGTGTGGACCGAAAATCGACCCACGGTAACTCTACAGCCACAATGGGAGGCATCCCTAAAACACACAAATCCGTCTCCCAACACAAGAAACACTAGCATTGGCGCTGGTATCAGTCTCATTATCCATTGGCCATGCTCTCTCGGCACCGCCAAGTCTAGAGGCTCCTCACCTCAAGAATGAAAGTTGGTCTCCGTCAACTTGAATAACATCCATTAGGTCGGGTTCCACCGCCGCCCCTACGGCTCGAACAAAGCGACCCAAGAGGGTATGCTTCTGCAGCTACAACTTGTACCTCGATAACTTGGCATACTACTTCATCCACACGGGCATGGTAGCACATCCACAAAGTGCTCCTCGTGCTCCAAGTCACTCTGGGAGGGAATCAAAATATCCTCGGAAAACACCACTGCCAGTCCGTCCAAGCACAACTGGGACATACAATCCCTCAGATCTTGAAGTCCACAGGGCATTCGTCATTCCATTGGGCCTCACTAACAACTCATAATGCCCCTACCGTGTCCTGAACGCCATCTAGGCGAAGTCCTCAACCATCTACTTCCAAGTAGGTACTCGCATCACATACTAACAGCCTGAGTATAGTTCCATCGAAAGGTCATAGATACTACCCGGACCTGTCTACACTCGAACCATAAAAGGATCCTCACAGTCGTGTATCAACGACGTGGCATCACCACCGTATACCAACGGCGTGGCACTAGGTCAAACAGACCCCTCGATCCATCAGATCCTGTAACTGTGCCAACAGCTCTCTCAGCTCTACCGGCGATATCCAATGAGGTGCTGTCCAGGGTGGCGCGGTTCCCCGAACCACGTCGAACGCAATCTCTATCTCCCTAACCGGCGGCATTACCAACAACTAAGGTGAAATCACACCCGGGATCTCGTGGGCAACAGAGATATCCTCGAGTCCCGGTGCCGCCGTAAGCACCTCTCATCCTGTCGCTAAAACACGAGTGCTCTAACAATCTCAACAAGCAAGCCTCCTCTTGTCTGCCTTGCCGAAGATCAAAGTCTTCTCTCGCCGCAGTCAAACATCCTGTGGCATAGTGCCCAACAATCTCAAGCATAAGGTCAAAACACCTAATTGCTATAATTTCCCATAATTCTGCCGGTATCTCGCGGTCTCGGCCGCACTGGACATGATCCAAAAGCCTCCTCCACGTGCACAACAACAACAGGAACCTGTACCTCTAGTGCACGTGGTAACAATTCTGCCTCTAGCCCATGTAAGAGTGGAACATGCTCTAACTCCGACTACCGTGGTGAAATCCCACCTGCGACACTCAATCCACTACCGTGGCGCCCTCCAACCGGGCGGCACAGATTCATCCGCTCAAAGCAAGTGGTTGTCGCTCAATCTGCCTGAAAATCAAGGCTATCGCTAGGAAGCACGACCTCTGTCTCTGATCACATTGAGGCGACGAACAAGATCCTCCGCAGATAACAAATCCACGCTATCGCTGCGCCACTCAAATAAAAATACTGATGTTGCCTTCGGGGTCCACCCGACCTCTGACATCTCGGGAACTCGTTATCCAGGAAAAGAAATTAGACATGCCCCTGCCGGCCGATCTGTCCTCCATCACCCGGCGCCAAGCGCCAAAATCCAGAACTCACCTCTGGCGGCAGATCCCTATCCAAAGGAGCTGCAATGCCACGCTCCATACATAATGCCTGCTCCAACGAGGCGTCTAAATCTACAATGGAGGGACTGAATAACAGAAAGGTGTCCTGGCGCAATCCACTCTCAGTCTCATATATCCTATGCGCCTCGTCCCTCGAATCTGGAGCGCGCAGTTCAACAACTGCATACACTCACAAGCACAGGGAGGCTCTCAATTAATCACTCCATCACCACCAGCCACGACTCTGCCTCCAAAGGCTCCAAACTCAATCTTACGAGTCGGGGTGGTTCATCTGCCAAATATGGCTCAATAGGTCGATCATGTCCCACCGCTCACCAGCTGTCAACCATCCACCCTGCCTCGGTGCCTCGACACTAAACATTGGCACAGAGGGGGCTACTCAGTGCTCCGACAACTGTGTCACCAAGACCAGCTGCTCCCACAGCCGCTGATAAGCCTCTGACAATCCTGTCATCTGGGTCCGGGGTTCTCTGACCTCAATCCAGGTATCCGGCCCAAAACCAACTGCTCAAGCTCAACTGCCATGACAGGATGCACACGGGTCAAAACCCAACGTCGGGGAGACACCGCTCGCCACGACGAAACAACAAAACAGCACACAACAACACTCGACCCAATCCGGCGAAAGTCTAAAGCATGTCACCCGTTCCACAGCATTATGTTGTCTGCAGCCAACATAATTACTTAGGAGAATAAACATGCCAATCACTCCTCCCGTCCCTTGGGAGAGGTATAAAACTCAATCAGGACTCTCGCAAAATCACGACTCTCACAAAGTCAACCAAGGGTCAAACCAAAAGCCTAGGGTTTCTAAGTCCACCATGACCTACGACCTAGGCTCTGATACCACTCTAATCTGTCACGCCCCGGGGTCGAAACTGCGACCCGGGCCCGCCAAACAGATCCGCCACCTATGCCAACCTGCATAGGCGAAGCGTCCTACCTGCAAGAAAAGTACTATAACTAAACAGATATCAGAGCTATAAATGAAAATCTGCTGTAACTAAAATCAATCACTGTACAACAGGAAATAAACAACACTGTCTGCCTCCCCAAAATAATAATAATACAATATCCTCGAGTACAAGCTCTAAACCCAACCGGGAGGTAACTTCAATATATATACAACAGTGTACAGTCTCTCAATACAAAATATCCTCACTACAAAAGTCTCTCAAAAGAGGAAAAAGAAACAGCTAATCTACTGATGATCTCCTCGGAAGGGTACCGCTACTCTCCAACGCCGGGTAGGGATCTAGCTCGCGACTCCCTCGCCACGATCAACAACCATAGAGTCGGCAACACCCGCTAAGACTCTGCAAAACAAAGGAGAGGAGAGAAAAAGAGGGGGGAAACCCCCAAAAGGGTGTGAGAACTACACCAAAAAGGGAGTTCTCAGTGGGTACCACCGCCAGACCCGACGGTCTGCCCACCAAGTCCTCAAGAGACAATAACTAACCCAAGTCATAAGACTGAAATGAGTAAGCTGGAGACTCTCGCAGCTACCCTGCCCCTAACTAAAGGCTAAAAGAGGGAGAACCAAACAGTGGTATGCAACCACTAGCACATGAAGTGCACCATCGACCCAATCGAGCTGACTGCCACATCTGGTCCAGTCAAACCTGCGCCCACCTACAACCACCTCCCGCTGACGGGCAGGAATTACGTAGGGCGTCCAAACGGACTAGCTCGCTATCGAGTAGAGGATCAAGCAGGCTATGGTCAAAATCCACGCTCTCTCTCAGAACGGATAGAATCAAGATGCTCAACCTCTCACACAGCGGTCAAAGTACTCGCAACAACACGGGACCACCGTCAACCAGACGGCTCACAACAATACTAGCACTGATCTAAACTCAACTACCAGTCTACACTCGGCCCCCAGGCACGAGTGTAACAAAAAAGTATTTGGCCGAACTAAACTCAATCGAATGAACCGGTATAAAACCCGGTACTGCCTGCTCTGTCCAAATGACCGGAACCTAACACGGTCTGACCGGCACCCGACACGGTCTCACCGGAACCCAACACGGTCTGACCGGAACCCAACACGGTCTGAAGCCTACTCCGGAGCGGCACTCGAGGGGAGCTACCCACACGAGTAAAGCATCTCTGTCATCAATATCACCAGTATCTCTAAACAGCAGGACTTGATCATCAATCTGATCAAAGTGGGAAAACTCAACCATCAAGGAAAGACCCGACCTCAATCGGATGCAACTGAACGATAAGTGGGAAACTCCATCCACTAAGTAAAACTGATACCCAATCAGGTGCATAGAGAAACATCCGGTCAACCGCCCAATATCCGCGGTTGCCGCAAAGCCCCACAACTAAACCAACCTGTCCCAGACACGAAGTCCTGACTACCCTATCCAGACCCCTGCTCGAACCCGAGCAGCACTGACCACTTGACTAGCAAAGGCAGAGAAAGGAAAAGCATGGTTTCTCCTAAGTCAAGTTCCCATAAATAGTGCAGCAGTAAAAGATGGCCTAACTACATGACCATACAAGCATGCAAATGTCCTCAAGGAAAATAAAGGGGGTAAGCATAATAATAGTTCTTTTAGGAATAAACAACATGCCGGAATCCCAAAACTAGACCTGTCCACAATTCAGGGTTCATCAATAGAATGATCATAATAACTCCTCAGAGTACAAATCCGCACATAGCTAAGAAATCCTGTCCCAAAGCATAATCCAACCACATGAAAGGCTATGTGCTAACATGGCATGTTACATAATCTCATAGGGTAACATTATCCTAGGTAAGCTTACACTAATCATCACATAGATGTCCAAGTCATGCAAGTCCTCAGTATACCTCATAAATACTATTCTTGCAAACATTTATACCAATATCATTAACAAGCTTACCTGCTTACCAACATCAACCATGTATCCTAAACATGCATGCATCAGTCATAGAGGGGTGACATCGCCACAAGTGCACTTATATTTGCCACAGCATATTCATTGCCTTAAACAATTACTGATAATAAGCTTACCCACCTGAAGCGCTTAAACCAAGGCAAACCTGAAGTCGGTGAAGTGGGTAGACGCCCACGGTCCAAAATCTGCCAACATAACACCCTCGGTACAAGTCGCGCATGCCTTGGCTCCAAACAACTGAAAGCACCCCTGGGCACAACAATAAGGCTCAACATTACACTTTTATTCCAAAATTAACCAAGTATACATAATCTGAAAATCAGTCCCAAAGCCGTGCTTATTTCACCTGCTGCAAGTGCCCAGAAAAATCCAATAAAAATACCACGGTAATCCTCGCGTCGATACCTTCGAAACGAGTACCTGCACGTCCAATTCCGAGCTTTCTACACTGAGAAACAATTCCGGCAAGGGAACCACCCCGAATTAAACTACTCTCAAAAACTGTAGCAACAATTACTGTTCACAGATAAACTTCACCTTCGAGAAATATTCAGAAAATTCCAAGAAAATTTGGGCATATTCCTCGTGATGTGTAGATGCAAATCGCCTCTTGAATCGCCCCAATCCGATGCCTGTGCGCGAAGATATCACCAAAACACTGCTCCGCTGTCCCGGAACTCCGCCCCAGAAAAGAGGTTACAAGATGATCCGAAAAACCCATGAAAAGCTCGGAATGGGAAAAACCAGTAAACATGGGAAACATAGCCCTACCTGTCGTGAAGCCAACAGCGCAAGAATCACTGAAAAAGGTGCTCGGGGTAAGCCGGGGGAGTCCTCGCACCAAAACGCGACGAAGAAGACCACAAACGAACGAGCATCGCGCCGCACCGTAAAAATGGAAACCTCGATAAGCGTGCCACCAAAAATCCCAAAACTTTGCAGAAAGATGCAGCCAAACTCGGGGATCAACTTTGCTGAAGGCACCCCGGCGAGAAGAGGCTCGGAAATGGCGGAAAAGGGAGAAGAAGAGGGCTCGGATCGCCTTTTATAGGCTGCAGAAACAAATGGGGAAATACCGGATAAGTCCCGATTTCCGGGCGCTGGGAGTTTTCGGGCGCGCACTGTAGCAGCCCGAAATCCCCGCGCCCGAACACTGTAGCCGCCCGAAATCGTCCTGGGCCTCCACGTCGCCCGCCAAACAGGCGACAGCCGAACCCGCCGCACGCGTCGCGCCACGTGGCCACCCGCGGACGACGACACGTGGCACGCACCCCGGTCAACGCCCGCCTGCCGCGCCCACGTGCCCGCCTGACGCCGCCGCCTGCCACCCTGCCGCGCACAGTAGACCCACCAATAGGAGAATGCCACGTGTCAAGCCTCTGCCTAGTGAACCCGGTGCACGAAATCATGTGGACCGAACCAATACAAACCTGCCACGTGTCCAAGCCCGGTGCACCGTAAACCATGAGCCATCCCGAATACTGCGTAGACCAACCGCCGTGAACCCACCTCTAGGATGATGCCACGTGTCACCCCCGGTCCACCGTGCGCCCCGCACTCCCCCGTAGACCGCGCCCCGCGGACCGGCCCACTCCCGAGCCGCCACGCGTCCAGCCCCCGGCGCACGCCTGCCGCGTGGACCGGGCGGCCCGCGCCTCCGTCCGCCGCGCTGCCTGCGGCCGCTCCGCCGCTGCCGCCGCCGCCGGAAACACTGTTCCGGCGTGAACAGTGTCCGGTGCTCAAAAATGACAAGTGGGTAGTCCGTTTTAACCGTTTTCGCGCGCTGAATCCGAATTTGATGTCCATTTCGCCAAATTCCAACTCCAAAATTTGCCGAAGGCATCCGGAAAGGTAATCCTTGGTCCAAACTTCGCACTGAGTCCATATTTAATATCCACTTCGCGCGAAACCACTTCTAACGATCCGACGGAGTCCAATGATCACCCACGTGATCCAATAAACACACTGAGCCCAACACTAATGTCCAAACGGGGCACAAATCCCACCAACACGCCACATTGGCCTCCAGGAGCTGTAGATGAACCAGTAATCTCGACGGGGGGAATCCAGGTCCTCACAGTAATCCTCTCGCGGGAGTTCGGGTCATCACATCCTCCCCCACTAAAAAAAAGTTTTATCCTCGAAACTAAAGTCATCCCTCAAGCCGGAACCGCGAACAGGTAGTGGGGGGGTAGACGTCAAGTCATCAACGACTCAAGCTCCCAAGGCTGTCTATGAACTCCTCCAGAAACACGAAATAATCCTCGGGTCTCTATCTGAAACAAAATCGAGGCGGGCACTCCAGGTAACCGCACCACCTCATCCAAGTACAGCTGGGCTAACCGCTTGAGTGACCAAGTAGTCTGCATCGGCAAAAGCATCCACTCCTCCCAGGGTCCCCCAGTAATCCAACCACAAAATCCAACGATAAGATCCTATTTCCATCTAGGGATTGGGAGACTCTACAACTTGCCCGCTGGCACCCGTAGTACAGCTTCCCCTGCTGGCAAGTTAAACATTGAGCCACACACCTCCCAACATCCCTCATCACGCCGTTCCACCAAAAGTGTGCCTTGGGGTCCTTATACATCTAGTCCTACCAGGATGAAGGTTATAAGGTGTATAATGGGCCCCTCTCAAAATCTACCCTCTGATCTCAAAGTCCTATTGGCACACATACTCGGTCCCTGTACCTCCGTACTCCCGAAGTATCCACTATAAAGTCCCCCGACTGATCGTTCGGAAATCTGATCTCCAATCCATAAGCCGTCGGGATGCATAAGCCATTACCCTACTCTCCTGTATCAACACGCATACAAGTACGGTCGAAAAATCCAGTTCATCAAATCCATAACTGCAACAGGGCATTAGTCAATCCAAAAGGCATGACTATGAACTCATAATGCCCATACCGTAACTTGAAAGCCGTATTTGGAATGTCCTCAGTCTTCACCTTCACTTGGTAGTAACCAGATTGCAAATCAATCTTCCAGAAGACACAAGACCTTTGCAGCTGGTTAAACAAATCCTCCATGCTCGGCAAAGGGTACTTGTTCTGGATGGTCACTTCATCTAATTCCCAGTAATCCACACAGAGAGCCGAAGTGAATCATCCTTCCACATCACGAATAGCACCGGCGCCCCCCCAAAGGCGTCACACTAGGTCTGACAAAATACCCTATCCATCGAATCCTGGAGTGATGTCCTCAACTCTCCAACTGGTGGCATGCTAGACAACTCCAATAGGAAAACATCCGGGAACTCGCAACCAATGGGGGTATCCCTGAGTCTCGGCGCTGCCGTAGGCCCTTCAACAATGCTAGCCAAAAAGGCTGCGCACCAAACCGGATCACCCGCCTCGCTCGCGAAGTCAAAACAACAGAGGCGAAGAAAGCCCTCCAGTATCCCCGGTACACAACACCTCCTGGCCTGGCTCCCAAAGAAAACCGTCCTCGCGACACAATCAACCGCCGCGAAAAGAAATACCGAGCCGGCCAGTCCCTCAAAGTACCACAACAACGTCCCGCAGTTGAGTCAAGACCATCAGGTCTGTTGGCAAAATCCAGGACTCAAACTGCACCGGGCAGGACCAACAACACTCTACGTGCCAAGTGTGATTGGGAATATGAACCTCCCGTGCATGTGGTGACCGTCCTACACCTAACCCATGCAATGAAGCAAATGCACTACTAACAAAGAAGGGAATACTCCTGTATCAAATAAGATACGAACCCTAATGCCCGAAGCAACTCAAATCTGCCACCACATTGTCGGTCGTAACCTATGTGCTCTAACACAGACTGCTATAAAGAATTCATACCTGCGACATCCCGACCCACTGCCGTGGAGCCCTCCAACCCGCGGCACAAACTCATCCACTCAATGCAGGTGGTCGTCGCTCAGTCTGCCTGCAAATATCAAAACTAACAATAAGGGAGCACGACCTCTGCCTCTGCGCACACTGGGGCGACAAAGGTGGCTCTCCGTAGATAACACATCCATGCCACCGCTGTTGCCGATATGGATGCTGATGCTGCCGTCGGGGTCCACCCGACCTCTAGCGTCTCAGAAATCCACCACCCTGGGGAAAGAAATCAGGAATGCCTCTGCCGGCTGATCTGTCCTCCATCACCCGGCGCCAAGCGCGTCTATCCAGAACTCGCCTCTGGTGGCAGATCCCAATCCAAAGGAACTGCAGCGCCACGCTCCATACACGACGCCTACCCTATGGGGACATCCCAAATCTGTAACAGAGGGACCGAATGAGCTGAAAGGTATCCTGACGCAATTCACTCCAAGACACACATATCCTATGTGCCTCGTCCCTCTACACCTAGAGCACGCAGTTCAACAACTACGTAAACTCTTAACATAAAGAGGCTCTCAAGTAATCTCTCCATCACCACAGAACGCGACCCTGCCTCCAAAGGCTCCATACTCAATCCCACAAATCGGGGTGATTCATCCGCCAAAGCTGGCTCACTCGATCGATGGTCCCACAGCTTGTCTGCTGTCAACTGTCCACCCTACCTCGGTGCCCTATCACTAAACGTCGGCACGGGGGCTGCTCGCTGCTCCGACAACTGTGTCACCTCGCTGCCCACTCTGTCGCTTAAATGCCTCTAACACTCCTACCATCTGGGTCCGGAACACACAGACTTCCATCTGGGTATCCGGCCCGAAACAAACAGCTCAGGCCCAACCGCTGCGACAAGGTGCACACGGGTCAGAACCCAGCGTCGGGGAGACATCGCTTACCATGAGAAAAACCGCAAATCAGCACACCACAAACACTCGACCCAATCTAGCGAAAGTCAAGGACATCCCCCTGTTTCTGTAACTTTATGTTGTCTGCAGCCAACATAATTGTCCCACAAAAATAGGATATGTCGATCCCTCTTCACTCACAGGAAGAGTCAAATAAATAAATCACCGACTTTCGCAAAATATCGCATCTCTCACGCCCTATCGTCCTAGGGTCCGCCAAAAGCCTAGGATTTCCTAAGAGCCAACTAACCTATCCCTAAACTCTGATACCACCTAATCTGTCACGACCCGGGTGTAAACCAGAACCTGGGCCCGTCTACAGATCCGCCATGCACACAGAATTTCCCGCGTACAAAAGCGCCAGTAACCTGCTCAGATATATAAGAGATATAATAAAAGAGCATAAAAACAGAGCTGAACTAAAAACTACTACATCTTAGACTCAAACTAGAAGTAAAATACGGTACATCTGTAAAAATGATACATTTGTCTCTCTCAGCTCACCAAAAATATACAACCAGTTGGCTAAAGCTAGACCTCAAAAGTAAAAGTACAACAGTCTGAGAAAAATGGGTACAACCAAAGTCCAGCTAAACTCTCTCATCCTGCCAGGAGATCTATCTACTCATCTGTCCTCTCTCCTCGATCTGCCACTGTACGCCCAGCAGCACCCGTAGAAGACTCTACAAAACAAAGGGGAAGAAAAAGAGGAAAAGGAGAATGGGGGTGAGAACTACTAGTAAACCAGTAGCCTCCCCTAGTGGGTAAAGCCTCAAACTCCGACACACCCATTAGGTCTACCAGAGGCAAAAAGGGGAAGAAGAGTGGTAAGCAATAAAACTGCTGAAAAATGAAACTACCA
Source organism: Tillandsia leiboldiana (assembly GCA_029204045.2). Lineage (NCBI taxonomy): Eukaryota > Viridiplantae > Streptophyta > Magnoliopsida > Poales > Bromeliaceae > Tillandsia > Tillandsia leiboldiana. Next base: position 11,966,536 of record CM055071.1, on the reverse strand, counting down.
CTACTATGCCTCTAAATGCAGTCCTAGAATGGAATAACCGTATGTATGCATCAGTAACCAGAACCGTCCAGATAAACCCAATCTAACCACCAGTAAAAACTGGCACTGCCCGCTCTGCTGTCGAACTCAACAACTCATCTGCGGGATCCAGACAGGCTCCTGACCGGCACGGTCGCATCCCAAAATAAGTAACAGGCCGGCTCCTGTCCGGCACGGTCGCATCCCAAAATAAGTAACAGACCGGCTCCTGTCCGGCACGGTCACACACTCCGGAGTGGTACTCGAGGGGAGCGACCCACACGAGTAAAGTATCTCTGTAACAAGTATCACGATATAGCAGGATTGGATCACGACTATGATCAAAGTGGGAAAACCCCTCCACTAAAGAAATCCCGATCCCCAATCTGATGCATAAGTAAACATCCGGTCAACCGCCCAATATCCGCGGTTGCCACAATGCCCCACAATCCACAATCAAGTCCAATAACCGACACCCGGTCAACCGCCCAATATCCGCGGTTGCCGCAATACCCCATAATCCACAATCAAGTCCAATAACCGACACCCGGTCAACCGCCCAATATCTGCGGTTGCCGTAATACCCTACAGTCTACAATCATGTCCCACAACCGACATTCGGTCAATCGCCCAATATCCGCGGTCGCCGCAATACCCCTCAATCCAAACCCCGGCTACACTATCCCAAACCCCTGCTCGAACCCGAGCAACATGAATCACCTGACTAACGAATAAGGAGAAGAAAAGCAAACATGGTTTCTCCTAAGTCAAGTTCCAACATGATAGTGTAGCAATAAAAGATGGCCTATCTAGATGTCCATACAATCATGCAAGTGTTCTCGAGAAAGATAAAATAAGTCATCGATCAATATCCCTATCCACCTATATATGTATGTCGTAAAATCCTCAAATAGTACCCACTAACAAGATAAATCACCTTGTCCCAATATGATTGTCCATTCCACATGCAAGGTTAAGCGGTAACATAGTAAACCATATATCCAAACAAGCATGCATAATTCCCTGCCATAAGTGGTAATCAATAATTCTATCATAGGGGAAAACTCTCTAATATTCCTAGTGAGCATGCCAAATTAGAGGTATACAACAACCACCCACCTCAATCGCGAAGCACGAATCCAAACTCGCCCTCTCACAAAGAAAACCCTGGCTCACTGCGAACACTACAAAAACGACCATAACGGTGCACAAATTATTCCTACAATTAACACAATGCCGCTGTCCGCGCAACAGTCCAGAAGATGGTCAATTTTCACCTGCGAGATGACCTCCGAAAATTCCATAAAAATATCTGCTGCGATCGTCGCTTCGAGTAGATGCAAATCGAGTACTCGCACATCTTGTTTCGATACCTGTAGGCCAAGAAACAAATAAAACACCGCGGTGAGCCAAAACTTCCCACGATCGATAATCTATAGCATTCAGTCCAGAAAAAGTGGAATTATCACCCTCGAAGCAACCTCAGAAAATCTGATAAAAATACGGTCGCGTTCCTCTCGAAACGTAGATGCCGATCGAGTGCTCACACTCCCCGATCCGATGCCCGAAGGCCAAGAAATTCCAACAATACACCACCGCTGTCCCAAACATCGCAGCAGTACAAGGGGTCAAATGGTACCTCGGGAACACCACCAAAAACCAGAAACAAAGCAAAGTGATCAACACGAAAATCAAAGACGTACCTCTCGTGAACGCGCTGCCACAAAAATCGGCTCAAAATTCCATCGGGGTGATTAGGGGACCTCGCGGATAGAAATGCGATGGTAGAAGCCACAATCGAAGAAGCGTCGAAGTGCGCCGCATCGTAGAAAACGCCGATGCCGCGGCCTCCAAAATTCCCCGGCCTTCATCGAAGGCTGGAGGAGAGGGAAAGGAAGAACTTCTCTATAGAAAGCCCTTAGTGGAAAAGCCCAAAAAAGGAGGAAAAGAGCTGATGAGGGTCCTATTTATAGGCCCAGCCCACCAAGCAAGGAAAACCGAATTCGGGCGCAGGATTCGGGCGCCCGAATCTGGCCCGGCCCATCACTGTGCACGCCCGAAACGCCCACAGCGCGCCACGTGGCCTCTCCGCGTCCCGTGCGCCCCTCGCGCGCGCACCCGCCATTCGCGGCGCGCCACATGGCAGCGCGGTCAACGGCGGGGACCACTCTCCGCGGTCCACGCCGGGCCAGCAGGGTCGCATCGCCCGCCAATGGGCGGGCGATGTGAGGACCCGAATTTCCACCTAAGGATTTTTGTTGGATCAACAGCTTTTGGAGGCCATTGTTGGGTGATAGAGTTGTTTGGGTGCGTTTCGGACTCTAGAGATGGACTCAGTGTGATGAATTGATCCCGAGTGTAGTCGAAGGCACCCATCGAAATTTAGAAGTGGAATTGGGCAAAACGGAGGCCGTATTTGGATTCAGTGCGGAAAAACGATCGAAAACGGCTATTTACTTGTATTTTTCTGAGTTCGGACGCCCGAAAATGGATAGCCGGAAGTTTTCAATATTTTCAGGTGCACGGTGGACCGGTGGACCGTGGAGTGTGCCACATGGCGGCTTTCTAGTGGTGCCGTACACCACGTGGCGGAGCAGGAGAGGCGGCGCAGTGGGCACGTGTAGTGGCCCAGGTTTTCGTACTGTGTTTCCCGTGAATCCTGGGTGAGAAACATCTATTATTGGTGTATTAGGTCCACAGTGCATCAAAGGGATGCTACGGATGGACACAGTGTGGTATTTACTGTTGGTTTGACCTTCGGAGGTAATTGCTGAATTTTAGAAAATGATTTGGGCCAATCGGAGGCCGTATTTGAATTCAGCGTGGAAAAACGCTTGAAAACGGCTATTTACTTATTTATTTTGGAGTCCGGATGCCCAAAAACGGACCCCCGGAAGTTTTCTGCGCAAATTGGTGCATGGGGGGACCGGTGGACCGGCCAGGGACACGTGGCGGCTCCTCATTGGGCCGGCGCACGCCTCCCGGTCCACGGAAAGGGCCGCCGGTGCATGGTGGACCGGCGGGCCACGTGGCAGCACGCGGTTGGGCCGGTGCAGGGCGCGCGGCGCACGGGAGGGTGCGCGGGCGGCGCGGGTAGGCCGGGCAGGCGCGGAGGGGGCGTGGTGCACGGTGGACCGGGGCGCGCCACGTGGCGGCCCCGGGTTGGCTGGTCCATGTGCGCGTGGCGCACGCGGCGCCACGCGGCGGCGGCCGTACGCGCACATGGGCGCACGTGGGCGCTCGTGGCGGCGGTGCCCGCCGACAGCTGTGTCGGGCGGGGCCACGTGTTGCCACGCCGTTGGCTGGGGCACCCACCTTGCCGCCAATCACGGGGGACACGTGGTGCTTCCCCGTTGGGCCCGCACGGCTGCCGCCTGTTTGGCGGACACGTGGCGGGCCTTGGGCCGGGTCGGACGGCCGGTTGGACGGGAAGGGATCCCGTGCGCGGGCGGGCTGGGCCGGGCCGCACTGTGCGCGCCCGGAAAACCCTGGGCCGGGCCGCACTGTAGCCGCCCGAAACGTGGCCTGGGCTGCACTGTTCACGCCCGAAAGTGGGCCTGGGCACTGTAGCCGCCCGAAAGTTGGGACATGAAGGTCATTTTCCCAATTGTTTTATTGGGCCTATAAATAGCCTTCCCCTCCCTTCTTTTCTCCATTTTACGAGAGAAAGAGAGAGAATCTGAGAGAGGTCATTGAAGAGAAGTTGTTCCTCATTGATTTTTCTACCTCGTGGTGCGTTCCCAGATTTTCTGGAAGTTCGACAGCGGCGATCCGGATTTTACAGTGTGCCTCGTTTTTCCCCAAGCTTGGCCCGTTATCGTCGCATTTCAGTCCGAGGAGTCCCCTGCGCAGTCCAGGAGTCCTGTTTCGACGATTTCTTTGCCAGTGTGTTCCTAAGAGGTAGGGCTTCGTTTTTCGTGTTGGTCGTTTCTCTGGATTCAGATTCCTTGGCACGATTCCCGAGGTGTTTTGACCCCCTCTTTTGCTGTTTGGGTTTTTGGACAGCGGCGACTTCGACGAATTGTTTCTCCGCGTAGGAATATCAGATTGAGGCGATTCAAGAGTCAATTTTGGGCTACTTTTCGCGAGGAACACAACCGTGATTTTTCTGTGATTTTAGGAGCTCGGAACAGAGGTGAAATTCCTCATTTTGCGTGCTGATTATAAAAACAGCAAATCTGTTTTGAGACTTGTAGTTCTTACACCGTATACACTTATGTGATGTTGTAGGATACTGTTTCAGCTGACGGTGTGCATAGAGGACAGCGGGTATTTTCTTGGGTATTGGGCATGCTTTTCGAGGTGGGTGGTTGTTGCTTACCTCATTACTGACTATCTCACTAGGAGTATTAGAGATTCCCGACTTTAAACAGATAATCGGTACTTGTACTCATGAAATGCATAAGTAAACCCCACAAATAATATGAAAGCTCATTTATGGTAAACTGGGACACTGTTGTTGGACATATGCTGTAAACTATCATCGCATGCTAAAGTATTATCATAAAACCATCTTTTCTAAATAAATATTTAAATACTTTCCTTCTGTTTCAAAATGCGAACCTTTGCATGCTTGTTTGGACATCTAGATAGGCTATTATTTATTGCTACACTATCTTTGGGACTTGACTTAGGAGAAACCATGTTTCACTATTCTCCTTCGTATTCGGATATATGTTGCTCGGATTGAGCAGGGTTTGGGATAGTGTGGTTAAGGCTGGAGTCTGGGACAGGTTTGACTCGATAATATATTGTGGGGCATGGTAGTAACCGCGGACTTGAGGCGGTTAGCCAGCTGTTGATTACTCTATCAGATCTTGGGCTTATCGGGTGTTGCGGCAGCCGCGGACATTAGGCGGTAGACCGGGTGTTCACTTATGCATCAGATCGGGTTTCAGATTTTCCTAGTGGATGGTGTTTCCCACTTGATTACTATTGCATCTGATTGGGGATCAGGGTTACTTTAGTGGACGGATATTTCCCACTTTGATCATAGTCATGATCCAGTCCTGCTATTGTGAGATATTGGTTACAGAGATGCTTGATACAGAGATACTTGATACAGGGATACTGTACATACTTTACTCGTGTGGGTCACTCCCCTCGAGTGCCACTCCCGAGTAGGCTTTACACCGTGCCGAGCGCCGGGCACCTTGATGAGTTGCGATTGGTGACAGAGCAGGCAGTGCCAGTACTTCCTGGCCCTTTGATTGGGTTTCTTTGGGCAGTTAGATTTACAGTTGCATGCATATACCGTAACCTTTGGCACAGCATCTAGAGGCATAGTAGTGGTAGTTCCTCTTTTTCCAGCAGTCTATATTGCATACCACTGTTCCTTCCTTTTTGCCTCTTATAGTCCTAGTGGGTGTGTCAGCATTAGAGGTTTTACCCACTAGGGGAGGCTACTGGTTTATCTAGTAGTTCTCACCCCCATTGTTGTTTCTGTCTTCTTCCCTTTGTTTTGCAGAGTCATCTGCGCGGGCTGCTGGGCCTTCAGCGGCAGATCGAGGCAAGAGAATCGCCGACTAGCTAGATCATCTACCCCGAGCGAGAGACTAGCGAGGTTTCATTATACCCCCTTTTGTATCTCAGACTTCAGTAGTTTACTTTTGGGTCTGGCTTTGGCCAGCTGTTTGTATCTTTATGGGAGTTGGGGAGTATATTGTACTTTTATTTCAGTTTGTAGTTTATTTCAGTCTGAGATTACTTTAGTTCTATTAGTTCAGCTCTGTTTATGCTCTTTTATTATATATTATCTATCTGAGCAGGTTACCATCGCTTCGTGTACATGGAAAATTCCGTGTGCACGGCGGATCTGTTGGCGGGCCCGGGTCCTGGTTTACACCCGGGGCGTGACAGATTAAGTTGGTATCAGAGCTTAGGGATAGGTCAGTTGGGACTTAGGAAACCCTAGGCTTTTGGCAGACCCTAGGATGATAGGGCGCGAGAGGCGTGACACTTCGTGAAAGTCGTAGATTTATTTTTTGGACTCTTCCAGTGAGTGAAGAGGGATCGACATACCCAATTTCTGGTGGACCGTTATGTTGGCTGCAGACAACATAAAGTCGCAGAAATTGGGGGATGTCTTTGACTTTCGCTAGATTGGGTCGTGTGGGGTTATGTTACTTATTCGTGATTTCTTGTGGCAGGATGCCTCCCCGACGTCGGATCCCTACTCGGGGTGTCCCGTTACCCCCTGATGAGCCAGGGCAGCCTACACCCCTTGAGATTACTGAGTTGAGGGCCTTGGTGGCCCAATTGGCGGAGGGTCAGCACCGCCAGGAGCAAAGGTTTGAGCAGCTCCTTGCCCAGAGAGAGGCACCATCCCCAGCTGTTCCTGAGGCCCTTGTGCCTCCTGTTGCACCTTTTGTGCCGTCAGCGCCATCTTCGAGTAGCGGTGCTCCTGGAGCTATTCAGCCTCTGACTGCGGAGGAGGAGCAGGATATCGCTAACAAACTCTCCAAGTTTGTTCAGCGGGGACCCCCTAGATTCTCAGGGCGGGATGCGCAGCCCTGGGCTGTTGGGAGATGGCTTTCTGCGATGGAGAAGCTTTTTCGGGACTTCTTCATCGACCCGAGGTATCGAGTGCACATGGCGGTGCACTGTTTGGACGGAGATGCTGATTTTTGGTGGCAGCGGGTAGAGCCCCTGGAGTTCCGGATTACTCGGCAGCTGCCTTGGGAGGAGTTCCGACGGATGGTGCTGGACACCTATTTTTCAACCAGTGTGAAGAAGAAGATGGAGGACGACTTGAAGAACCTGCAGCAGGGCAATCGATCGGCTCATGCCTATTTCCAGGAGTTCACGGAGTTGCTGAACTGTGTGCCCTTCGTCGCTCGTGACGGTCCACACCAGGTTGAGTTGTTCGAGGGAGGCCTCCGTCCAGAGATTTACACACTGGTGCATGCTCAGAGGTTTCAGACTCTGGAGGCAGCCGCAGAGCATGCACAGTGGGTGGAGAGAGGTGATCTGGTGGTGGCCAGACAGAGGGCCGCGGTCGCTCAGAGCTCCGACAGAAAGCGACCAGCCCAGGACGAGGGGGGACAGGCCAGTACTTGGAGGCCGCCTCGGCCGCCACCGCCTCAGTTCCCAGGCCGTGGGCGTTCGGAGCGGCGAGGGCCTAGTGGGTCCAAGAGGCCCCAGCAGCAGCAGCAGCAGCAGAGATCTCATTCGTCGCAGCGCGGGTCTCAGCGGCAGCCACAGCGACAGCGACAGTCTCAGCAGCAGCAGTCCCGACAGTCACGGGCTCCCAGCAGTTGTATCTTCTGTGGAGGTCCGCACTTCCCCGGCACTTGCGACCAGCGGTGGGGTCGCTGCTACGGATGTGGACAGCCAGGGCACATTCGAGCTGCGTGCCCCTTTTCGACTTCAGCCGCTCCTTCTACAGCATCTGCCCCAGCATCATCGCAGCAGCGGTCGACGGCTCAGCGGCCTTATGCTCTAGCAAGCAAGCCATCTTCTTCCCATCCCACCGATTATCGCCCTCCAGCTCAGAGTGGGCGAGCGTATGCTGCACAGGTAGAGGATTCTTCAGCAGCGGACCATATGGTGGCAGGTATCACCTTAGTCTCTGGCATTAGGACACGTACCTTATTTGATACTAGAGCATCGCATTCTTTCATTAGTAGATCTTTTGCATCATTACATGGGTTAGAAGTAGGATTTTTGCCACGTGCACGAGAGGTTCAGATTCCCGATCACACTTTGCACGTAGAGGAGTGTTGTTGGTCCTGCCCGATGCAGATCGAGTCCTGGATTATGCCAGCAGACCTGTTGGTCTTGAGACAGCTGAGGGACTTTGATGTGATTCTTGGGATGGACTGGCTGGCTCGGTATTTCGCGACTATTGACTGTGCCGCGAGGACTGTCACTTTTAGAGAGCCAGGCCAGGAGATGTTTGTATATCAGGGATGTCAGAGTGCTTTCTTTGCCTCTGTGGTTTCGACTTCCCGAGCGAGGCGGATGATTCATCGAGGATGTGTAGCCTTTTTGGCTAGTGTTGTTGAGGGGCCTACGGCGACACCGGGACTCGGGGATATTCCTATTGCCCGCGAGTTTCCGGATGTTTTTCCACCTGAGATGACTAGTATGCCGCCAGACAGAGAGATTGAGTTTGTGATTGACGTAGTTCCAGGAACTGCGCCAATCTCTAAGGCTCCTTATCGGATGGCACCGGCTGAGCTGCGAGAGCTTAAAGCACAGCTGCAAGATCTAATGGATAAGGGCTTTATTAGACCAAGTGTGTCGCCTTGGGGAGCACCGGTGCTATTCGTGAAAAAGAAGGATGGGTCACTTCGGTTGTGTGTGGACTATAGGGAGTTGAACAAAGTGACCATTAAGAACAAGTACCCTTTGCCGCGCATCGATGATCTCTTTGATCAGCTGCAAGGGTCTTGTGTATTTTCCAAGATTGATCTACAGTCTGGTTACCACCAACTGAAGGTGAAGGCCGAGGATATTCCTAAGACTGCTTTCAGATCACGGTACGGACATTATGAGTTTACAGTTATGCCGTTTGGATTGACTAATGCCCCTGCCGCCTTTATGGACTTGATGAACAGGATATTTCGGCCCTTTCTGGATCGTTTTGTGGTGGTGTTCATTGATGATATCCTTATTTACTCCCGAAGCGAGGCCGAGCACGAGGAGCACTTGAGGACTGTGCTACAACTTCTACGAGATAAGAAGTTGTATGCCAAGTTGTCAAAGTGCGAGTTTTGGCTTCGGGAGGTAGCTTTCTTGGGCCATGTGATTTCCGCCACCGGTGTAGCAGTAGACCCGGCGAAGATTGAGGCAGTTCGAGATTGGCCCCGACCGACGACTGTATCTGAGGTGCGCAGCTTCATGGGGTTAGCTGGTTATTATCGTCGGTTTGTGGAAGGCTTTGCGAAGCTTTCCACACCCCTCACTCGGTTGACGCGTAAAGGAGTTAAGTTTATCTGGAGTGAGGACTGCCAGAGGAGCTTTGAGGAGCTAAAGGATAGATTGATGACCGCTCCTATCCTTTCCCTCCCTGTTATGGGGAAAGGATATGTGATCTACAGTGATGCATCGCACTGTGGACTTGGATGCATGCTGATGCAGGAAGGGAGGGTAATTGCTTATGCATCAAGACAGCTTAAGGATTACGAGAAGAATTACCCTACCCATGACTTGGAACTTGCTGCCGTGGTGTTTGCACTGAAGCTTTGGCGCCATTACCTATATGGGGAGCACTGTGAAATTTACACCGACCACAAGAGCCTAAAGTACCTGTTCACGCAGAAGGAACTGAATTTGAGGCAGCGCAGATGGTTAGAGTTACTGAAGGATTACGATGTGGATATCCTTTACCATCCAGGAAAGGCCAACGTGGTTGCAGATGCTTTGAGTAGGAGAGCGGTGCAGAGTTTGTCCATGTTGATTATAGAGCAGGTGCCACTATTAGAGGAGTTGAGACGACTCGAGATAGAGGTTGTATCCCCTGGGGTCTCTGCTAGACTGATGTCTTTGGTCGTGCAGCCCACTCTACTCGAGAGGATCCGGGAGAAACAGAGCGAGGACCCCCATTTGACCAAGATTCGAGATCAGATTCCGAGGGATCGATCAGGGGATTTTTCAGTTGATACTGCGGGAGTACTGAGGTACAGGGATCGAGCCTGTGTGCCAGTGGATTCTGAGATCAGAGAGCAGATATTGAGAGAGGCCCATTATACACCTTACACCCTTCATCCTGGGGGGACTAAGATGTATAAGGACCTCAAGACACACTTCTGGTGGAATGGCATAAAAAGGGATATTGGGAGGTTTGTGTCTCAGTGTTTAACTTGTCAGCAGGTAAAAGCTGAGCATCGTGTGCCAGCTGGCAAGTTACAAAGTCTTCCAATTCCCGAGTGGAAGTGGGACCACATCACGATGGATTTTGTGGTCGGATTACCGAGGGCACAAGGAGGTGCAGATGCTATCTGGGTAGTGGTGGATCGACTTACCAAGTCAGCGCACTTTTTGCCTATATAGACTACTTGGCCACTCGAACAACTAGCCCAATTATACTTGGATGAGATAGTGAGGTTACATGGGGTGCCAGCTTCCATAGTGTCAGATAGAGACCCGAGGTTTGTTTCGCGATTCTGGGGGAGTTTACAGACTACCTTGGGGACTCAGCTCAGATTTAGTACAGCTTTCCACGCACAGACTGATGGACAGTCAGAGCGGACGATTCAGATCATTGAGGTATGATCTTCGTTTCGAGGACGAAACTTTTGTTAGTGGGGGAGGATGTAGTGGCCCAGGTTTTCGTACTGTGTTTCCCGTGAATCCTGGGTGAGAAACATCTATTATTGGTGTATTAGGTCCACAGTGCATCAAAGGGATGCTACGGATGGACACAGTGTGGTATTTACTGTTGGTTTGACCTTCGGAGGTAATTGCCGAATTTTAGAAAATGATTTGGGCCAATCGGAGGCCGTATTTGAATTCAGCGCGGAAAAACGCTTGAAAACGGCTATTTACTTATTTATTTTGGAGTCCGGATGCCCAAAAACGGACCCCCGGAAGTTTTCTGCGCAAATTGGTGCATGGGGGGACCGGTAGACCGGCCAGGGACACGTGGCGGCTCCTCATTGGGCCGGCGCACGCCTCCCGGTCCACGGAAAGGGCCGCCGGTGCATGGTGGACCGGCGGGCCACGTGGCAGCACGCGGTTGGGCCGGTGCAGGGCGCGCGGCGCACGGGAGGGTGCGCGGGCAGCGCGGGTAGGCCGGGCAGGCGCGGAGGGGGCGTGGTGCACGGTGGACCGGGACGCGCCACGTGGCGGCCCCGGGTTGGCTGGTCCATGTGCGCGTGGCGCACGCGGCGCCACGCGGCGGCGGCCGTACGCGCACATGGGCGCACGTGGGCGCACGTGGCGGCGGTGCCCGCCGACAGCCGTGTCGGGCGGGGCCACGTGTCGCCACGCCGTTGGCTGGGGCACCCACCTTGCCGCCAATCACGGGGGACACGTGGTGTTACGGAATTTGAGTTGGCGTAGTTTCGTGAAAGTCTCAAGTCTTGAAGATTGAAGGTGAAGAAAGTTGGATCATTTAACTCAATCTCAAGAAAGAAGAATTCAAAAGGATCAGGTATGTTTAACTAAAGATTTTGTGTGATCCGAATACTTCTTGTAGTGTAGAAACACTTGGAAGAATCTTTCATTGCATAAAAATCAAAAACTGGACTTGGGACATGTTCAGGATCCGGATCAGGTTGTTCGATCCGGATCCCGAAGGTGGTTCGTTCATACACCAGTTCAATCCGGATCGTAGTCTCTTGATCCGGATCCCGAACAGTGAGTTTACCATTTTCCTTGAACGATCCGGATCATGCTTCGCAATCCGGATCCCGAACGTTGATGTTTGGTAAACTGTATGAACGATCCGGATCATGCACTTCGATCCGGATCCCGAACCTTTGTTTTTCTGGAACTGGCTGACTCGTTACGACGATCCGGATCCTAGCTAGTCCGATCCGGATCGCCGTCCGTAAAATTTCCAGAAATGTTAGGTTTTTGATTCTTATCTCCTTCCTAGGGTTTCTAACCTATAAATACACCCTATGACTCTTTTTCTAGGGGGAATCCACATAGTCTTTAGCCGTCATTTTCATATACCATTTTATACGGCTATAGATCCACATATAGAGAAGAAAGGAAATCATTAGAGAATACTCTATGTTTCTTCATCTATATTGATTAGTTTGATTCTAGGTTTTCATACTCACATCTTGAGTTGAATCAAACTAATGAATACTTAGATGGTATTTCCGATCTATCTTTGATCTAAGTATTCGGCGGATCATCACCTCCCAAAACAACGATTTACCCCCAAAAATCGGCGCGTGGATTCGCGTGTCCTTGTGGATTCAAGGTTCAACCGCTCTCGTGGATTCGGAGCGAGGCACGTTCGTGGATTCGAAGGGTGCTATTGGGTGAAGACCGTGGATTCGGTCGGACGTCGTGGATTCGACGTTGGACGCCGTGGATTCGGCGTTGGGCGCAGATCGTGGATTCGAGAAGCGTCGCGGAGCGAGCGGAGAAGATCCTCTAGGAGCGTATGGAAAAGGTTGAGTCGTAAGTGTGTACGGTAAATCACCTTGTACGTGTTTTAATTCTAGTGGATTTCTGCCGTGTTATCGGTCCCGTGGTTTTTTACTCCGGTGATGGAGTTTTCCACGTAAAAATCTTGCGTATTATTTTTATTTCCGCATTGGGTTTTATCGCAACGATTTTTTGAGTGTTTATACGTTTACACCTATTCACCCCCCTCTAGGTGTTTTTTCCCCTATTTAGATCCGTATTACATATAACCCAACAAGTGGTATCAGAGAGGGAATAGGGTTGTAAACAATGGTTGAAGGTGGAAACATCAACCGACCCCCATTCTTCGATGGAACTAATTATGCGTACTGGAAAGTACGGATGAAAGCCTTTTTAATTTCCATCGACGAACGGGTGTGGCAATCGATTGAATTAGGATGGTCTAATCCAACTGAATTTAATGGTGATGTTCGCACCTTAAAACCTAGGTCGAAATGGACCAAGGAAGAGTTAGATTCATCTTCTTACAATGGCAAGGGAATTAATGCTATTTTTAATGCCTTATCCCAAACTGAATTCTCTCGCGTCTCGGCATGTGAGACTGCGAAAGAAATCTGGGATGTTCTTCAGGTTACACATGAGGGAACTAACCTCGTGAAGATTCAGAAACTGCAAATGCTTACGAGCAAGTTTGACTCTATCTTAATGGCAGAAAATGAATCTTTCACGGACTACTATACACGATTGCAAGACATCATAAACTCATGTGCTAATCTGGGAGAGAAGATTCCAGAATTTAAGATTGTAAGAAAAATCTTAAGAACTCTTCCTGAACGATTTCGCCCAAAGGTTACTGCCATTGAAACAATTAAACACCCGGACGAAATACGTGTAGAGGAATTAGTTGGTTCATTGCAAACTTATGAAATGACATTTACTACTAACAATTCTTCTGGAAAGGCATCCACTTCTAAGTCTTCAGGTTATGCGTTGAAAACAACTAAGGAAGAAGACGCGGATACATCCTCCTCAGACGATGACGAGAACCTTTCTATGGAGGAATTTGAGAAGCAGCTCGCTCTCTTGACAAGGAAGTTTCGCCGCAACTTTCGAAGGAGTAATTCAAGCAAATCTCCATCCTTCGGAAAGTCGAACAAAGGCAAGGGTACTTCAGGTTACAAGTCAAGAAAGCAAGAGAACTTCTCAAAGGATAAGAAAAGCTCAGAAGGACAACTACAATGCTTCAAATGTCGAGGCTACGGCCACATTGCAACAGAGTGTCCTAACAAGTATCCGGCAAAGAAGAAGGCGATGCAAGTCGTCACTTGGGATGACAACTCAACGTCAAATGAGTCGTCTTCGAGTGATGAAGAAAAGAGCTCCACCGCATTCCACGCGTCCGTATCTTCACCCTTCATGTGCTTTATGGCAAATACATCTGAGTCGTTGTCCAACTCCACTGTTGAAAAGAATGCAACGGACAACGAATCGGATGATTCGGAAGGTGAAGATTTTGCTCTAGCCTACCACAGACTTTTGAGGGACTCAAAGAAAGTTGCTAAGCAAAACAAGAGTTTGAGAGGGAGAGTGCATGATCTCGAAGAAGAAGCAAAAAGAGCGACTTCTCTCTCAAACGCTCTTGAAGTGGAAAGGGAAAATCTGATAAAGGCAAATGCTTCCCTTCAAGAGTCCAATGAGCAACTTGAGAAGGAACATACAAATCTGGTGGATAACGCGAATCACTTCTCAAAGCTCCACAACGAGGCTCGACAGGATAACCTGGAAATGACAAAGACCATTTTCCAACTCAAGAATGACTTACAGCGATTCTCTTCAGGAAGGAGTAAGTTGGATAGACTTCTTGGTCTTGGTCAATCAAATAGGTTCGGCCTCGGATACACTCAAACTGGAAACAGTCCAAGTTCGAGTGAGACAGTTTTTGTGCCTCAGTCGGTATCTCCTCCTCGGACACCGGAATTCAAGACAAACAACGACAACAAACCTACTTCATCCTCTTTGGGATCGTCAAGATCTAAGGTATGTTTTCGTTGTGGTGTTTCAGGGCACATAAGAAGATATTGCAAGACGGGAGTCGAACGCTCATCTCAAAGACCTCTTGCAACAACTACCAAAACGGCTCCTCCCCGAAAATCAAAGCAAAACTTTTCAAATGAAAAGAGATTTGGTAGTTCATCGCGCAAGACGATTACATCAAGGAACAACAATCGCTATAACAAGACGCCTTCACCTAGGCATATAACTTCTCGACCATTACCGACGCACTCCAAAAGGGTTTGGGTGCGCAAAGGTGAAATTTTCCCTTGTCTTGTTTCCAATGTTTCCTTGCATGCATATGATAGTTCGTCTTGGTATCTGGATAGCGGGTGTTCCCGTCACATGACCGGTGACAAAAATAGTTTTCAAAATCTTGAGAAAATCTCCGGAGGACACGTTGTTTTCGGAGACGGTCGATCTTCCAAAATTGTTGGAAAAGGGACGGTAGCTATTCCAGATGGCCCGATTTTGAAAAACGTCTTATTTGTTGATGGCCTTAAGACTAACCTCATAAGCATAAGTCAACTTTGCGACAATGGTTTTTCAGTTAACTTTTCATCTGTTGAATGCGTTGTAACTGATAAGGACCATGTCTTCTTTTTAAAAGGGGTTAGATCTGAAAACAATTGTTATGTTGTTCCTAATAAATTTTCTGAAAATTGTAACTTAGCTGCTTTGAATAATGAAACTCTTTGGCATGAAAGGCTAGGTCACTTAAATTTTAAGGAACTTACTAGAATTTCAAACAAGGACGTGGTCAAGGGGATTCCAAAGCTTTTATTTAAACAAAACGTTGTGTGTGGTGGTTGCCAAAAGGGAAAACAGTCTAGGACTGCACACAAGAACTTGAACCACGTTGGTACAAAACGGCCCTTGGAACTTTTGCACATGGACTTAATGGGGCCGACCCGTCAACCATCTTTGGGAGGTAAATGGTACATCTTTTTATTGGTTGACGATTTCTCTCGGTTTTCATGGGTAGCATTTTTGAAAGAGAAAGCTGATACGTTTGACTCTTTTCATGAGATTTGCCATCGTATTATGATTGAAAAGAATGAAAAGATCATTCGTGTTAGAAGTGATAGAGGTGGAGAATTCATAAATTCAAAATTTATTGATTTTTGCACTTCAAATGGAATCAAACATGAATTCTCGGCACCCTATACACCTCAGCAGAATGGTGTTGTTGAGCGCAAGAACAGGGTTGTTCAAGAGATGGCGCGTGTGATGCTTCATAGCCGGAATTTGCCGCTACATTTTTGGGCTGAAGCTGTGAACACCGCTGTCTATGTCATTAATAGAGTTTACTTGCGCCCAGGAACTTTAAATACACCATATGAGCTGTGGTTTAGTAGAAAACCCAATATCAAATATTTTCGTGTCTTCGGGAGTCGATGTTACATTTTACGTGACCGTGAAAATCTTGGAAAGTTCGACTCTCGAAGTGATGAAGGGATCTTTTTGGGTTATTCTACGAATAGCAGAGCATATCGAGTATTTAACATTGAATCTAAGACGATCGTAGAATCTATAAATGTTAAAGTAGATGAAGCTTTTCACTTTGAAACTGGAAAATCTACCCTCGATGTCTCTCTAGATGATGATTCTCCTGCTAGTGCATCTTCTCATAATAATACTTCCAATATTAATGATGCATCTAATGGTTCTTCTAGTTTATCTGATGTGCAGGAATCATCTCATATATCTCCGAGTACTCCGCTTCAACAAACGTTACGAATCTCCAAGGATCATCCGGAATCGAATATTATTGGAGATCCACAAGAAGGAGTCAGAACTCGGAGGCAGTTGGTTTGTGGATTCGCTTGCTATGTATCTTTAATCGAACCAAAGAACATAGATGAAGCTCTTCAGGATGACTACTGGATTAAAGCAATGCAGGAAGAGCTCCATCAATTTGAGCGAAACAAAGTCTGGGAATTAACGAAGCCTCCAAAGCAACACAATGTGATAGGTACCAAATGGATCTTCAAGAACAAGAAAAATGAGGATGGTACTATCATCAGGAACAAGGCACGATTAGTTGCTCAAGGCTACTCTCAAGTAGAAGGTATAGACTTTGACGAAACATTCGCCCCTGTAGCTAGACTCGAGTCCATTCGTATACTGTTTGCTATTGCTTGTCATTTTAAAATCAAATTATTTCAAATGGACGTTAAGAGCGCATTTCTAAATGGGTTTTTAAATGAGGAAGTTTATGTGGCTCAACCGAAAGGTTTTGTAGATCATAAACAACCTAACCATGTTTTTCGTTTGAAAAAGGCTCTTTACGGTCTGAAACAAGCACCGCGAGCATGGTACGAAAGGTTAACAAAGCACCTTTTGGAGAAGGGCTATACTCGAGGGGGAGCTGATAGGACTCTCTTTGTGAAGCATTATCAAAACAATTTCATTGTAGCACAAATATATGTCGATGACATAGTATTTGGCGCAACAAGAGATAACGATGCTTCTAAATTCGCGGAGACCATGGAAAGCGAATTTGAGATGTCCATGATGGCGAATTGACTTATTTCCTTGGATTGCAAATTAAACAAAATGATGAAGGTATTCACTTGAGTCAATCCAAGTATGCAATGGAGTTGGGTCAAAAAGTTTGATCTAGAAAATTGTAAAGATTTTCCGACTCCAATGGGAACTAGCCACAAGGGACTTGGAAGTGAATCACATAGTGAGAATGTAGACGAGAAATTGTATCGAAGTGTGATTGGAAGTCTACTTTACCTCACGGCTAGTCGCCCGGATATATCTTTTGGTGTTGGGATTTGCGCGAGATATCAATCAGCACCAAGGAGGTTCACCTGAAAGCGGTGAAAAGGATCATCCGGTATATCAAAGGATCAATTAATTTCGGAATTTGGTATCCTATGGGAACAAGTTTGGATATTGTTGGATACTCAGATGCCGATTGGGCAGGATCAGTGGATGATCGGAAAAAGCACGAGTGGTGCATGCTTCTATCTTGGCCATTGCCTTGTTGCATGGCACAGTAAAAAGCAGAACTGCATAGCACTCTCGACTGCCGAAGCGGAATACATTTCAGCTGGAAGCTGCTCAACTCAACTCATTTGGATGAAAAGCGTATTGAGCGACTTCCGCATTTCAGCATCTTCGGGTAACCATACTTTGTGACACACTAGTGCTATTAACATTTCTAAAAACCCTGTGTTGCACTCTAGAACAAAACATATTGAACTTAGATATCATTTTCTTAGAGAGCTAGTTGAATCAAATACTCTCAACTCTCATATATTTCAACTGAGGATCAATTAGCTGACATTCTAACAAACCTTGGATCAAAACGTTTTATTCATTTACGTAAAGCAATTGGGAGTGCTTTCCTTGAAATAATCTTCTTTTTGAAATCTTTGCTTAGGATAGGTTTTGTATTTGTTTTTGTTTTGTTCATTATCTATGTTTGTACATAGGACATTAATTGAGCATAGATCATAATTGACTTTAATTGCATCTTTTCGCACATTTAGAAATTTATTATGCTTTTGCCATCATAATATTTCACTGTTGCAATGATCATTTATGTTAATTAAATCATCTTCTAAAGTGATCAAAGTCAATTTCTCTCTCTCTATGATCTCTTGGTATAGTCATTATCTTATTTGACTGCTTAGTCGAGTATGAAATCGAGATCAATTTTTGGTTGAATACTTTATATCTTAAATAATTGATAGCCAATTGAGGGGGAGTCAAAGAAAAGGTAAAATGCTCAAAAGATGTGGAAAGAGTTACATCCCAATGAGGAGTGTGAAAACTACCACCACATGGAGGAAAGAGCTACCACCTCGGTCGTCCGAGTATTGTGTGCAGCTACCACATGTATACCAAGCATGGTTGTTCAAATTTTTGATTAAGTAAAATGCATGTTGAAATACTTGACTCTGTCAAATTTCAAGGTTGGTATAAGGTGGGTTTTTAAAGAAAGATGCTCAAAGAGCCACTCTCTTCAACAGATTGTCTAGATACATTATCTACTATATTTGGGATTTCAAACATCTATTGATCTTTGTATTTCATTTTCTTTACTGAATTGATGATTTGATAAAGGCATTACTCATAAGATCAAGTTAGATGTAATTGAAGGTGTTCAACTTTAAGGGATTTAATTTTTGTAAATTTTCGTTTCATTTTTGGATATTATTGATAGATTTGGCATAATCTAATTCTTGTTGTATGAAACGATGATTTTTGTTTAAAGTTGATACACATTTGTGCTTACAATCTTTTTCTGGTTTTTCTTGAATTTCTCTGAAATTTTCTAAAGAAAAAGTTGGGGCCGATCCGGATCGGGCTAGATGATCCGGATCCCGAACGCAGGAATTCTTCTGCGGGCTGACGATCCGGATTGTATCTGCCGATCCGGATCCCGAACGCAGTTTCTCACTGCGGGTAGCCGATCCGGATCGCAGTTATGAACTGATCCGGATCGCGGCTAGGTTTTATAAAGAACGAAAGGGTTTTTGATTTCTTTACTCCAATCTTTTGTTCCAAAGTTTCCAGAGCCTCTCTCTCTAGATTTCATCCTTCCTGGAAGCTTTCAAACTCAAGTTCTTCAACTCCAAGTAAGTTTTATTGATCAAAATCTCGGTTTTTCACCGTTTTTCTCTTTTCCTCCTCAAACGTGATGAATTTCTTGGATCAACTTTGTTTGTGGATGGTTTTTGATCAAATTTCTTTTGAAATAAGAACTCTGGGTAGATTAGTTTTGATTATATGCTAGGTATTCTCCTGATTAACGGATTTTTAGGCTTCGATTTCTAAAATTTCGGTTTTAGGGCATATAATAAGGATTTTCGAAAATCATGCAATTGATCTATTTTTAAAAGTCCTTTTGCAAAACTAATTTGATTCTTAGTCTCTCTACATGATTATGATTGTTTGGGTACAATTTTTTTCAATTTTTGAAAACTAAGAATTTTTGTGTTCTTGAGTTGGTTTTCACAGGACACCTTCTTAACTCAAGCACTTTGATCAATGGCACTCTCTTGGTTAATCCTTCTCCTGGTCACAATGGTGCACAAGAGTACATCTGTAAAAGAGGAACCGGATGTTTCAACAGAAGATAAGACAACCGAAGGCAGGGAGGACAGCTCAGAGTACGATACGGAAGAATGGGATGAATTCTTCAAAGATGTTCAACAGAAGATTGATGAGGAAAACAGGAAATCTGTCAAAGGCAAAAGGCTTATGAAATCTGCATCAACAACTAAGCAATATACAAGACGAAAGAATGTCCTAAGAAGTGAAAGTTATCATAGTAGGCCTCTTACTAGAGCTCGCTCACTCTCTGGGTTCTACAAACTGAATCTCCATGGGTTACGGGATTGGATGCACCATCTGCTTCTAGACAGCATCCATCACACTCGAAAAGACAGGATACAGACGCTGCTGTATTGGAATCGCTTCGCCAGGAACAACAAAGACTCTCTGCTGCACAAGAGAGGATATCGAAAGAACTTCAGCAAATTTCCTCTGAACACAAGAAGATCAAGAAGAAGTGTTCAACTATTTCGACAATGCTTAAAGGGATTTTGAGCAAGCTGAGTTGTACCAGCTCCGACTCCTCCGACTGAACTGCACCTTCCTTTCTTTTTGTGCAGGATTTTGATTTTAGGATTTAGTTTTATACTTACTTTAGCTTAGTTCTCAGGTTTTACGTTTTATTGGAACTTTTCACTCTCCTAACATTTCGTAGTCTTAACTACATTTTGGCTTTGTTTTGTGACAAAAAGGGGAGAGAGTTAGAGAGAACTTTGAACAATGATGATGAATGATGATGAATGATGTAATATCAAGGTACAATGATGATGTGAATGAACATCAAGGTAGGGAACTTGAACAATGATTGTGAAAATCTTGATGATGAAGATTTTGTATACATCAAGGTAAGTATGATCTCAACTTCAACTTTGGTTTTCATCTTGTGATTGTTTGCATGTCTCGACTAACTATTCGACTAACTATTTGGGCATGTAATATAACTAACAAGTTGATGTTGGACTAACATTTTGTGACATTTGGTTTTTAGTTGCATAGAAGATATGTTGGTTTTTGACTATGATTCTCTTACATATCTGAATTCTCAAATGTCATGATGATTAGATAAACTCTATCTCTGTACTAGGTTTTGTATGCTAAATATTCTTGAGGTATCTAACGATCTCTTTTTGTCAAGAATGATTTCTTTGTGCAGAGAGTACAGATGTCTAAGTCTAGAGTCTGTTTTAGGAGTTTATCTCATGTTTTTAAATTTTTGGATCTCCATTGTAAATTTTTGTTGTATGGTGATAGCAACAAAAATATCTTTTTGAATTTTCTTTAGTGGATCTGTGTTTTGTCACGAAACCGCCAAAGGGGGAGATTGTTACGGAATTTGAGTTGGCGTAGTTTCGTGAAAGTCTCAAGTCTTGAAGATTGAAGGTGAAGAAAGTTGGATCATTTAACTCAATCTCAAGAAAGAAGAATTCAAAAGGATCAGGTATGTTTAACTAAAGATTTTGTGTGATCCGAATACTTCTTGTAGTGTAGAAACACTTGGAAGAATCTTTCATTGCATAAAAATCAAAAACTGGACTTGGGACATGTTCAGGATCCGGATCAGGTTGTTCGATCCGGATCCCGAAGGTGGTTCGTTCATACACCAGTTCAATCCGGATCGTAGTCTCTTGATCCGGATCCCGAACAGTGAGTTTACCATCTTCCTTGAACGATCCGGATCATGCTTCGCAATCCGGATCCCGAACGTTGATGTTTGGTGAACTGTATGAACGATCCGGATCATGCACTTCGATCCGGATCCCGAACCTTCGTTTTTCTGGAATTGGCTGACTCGTTACGACGATCCGGATCACAGCTATCCGATCCGGATCGCCGTCCGTAAAATTTCCAGAAATGTTAGGTTTTTGATTCTTATCTCCTTCCTAGGGTTTCTAACCTATAAATAGACCCTATGACTCTTTTTCTAGGGTGAATCCACATATAGCCGTCATTTTCATATATCATTTTATACGGCTATAGATCCACATATAGAGAAGAAAGGAAATCATTAGAGAATACTCTATGTTTCTTCATCTATATTGATTAGTTTGATTCTAGGTTTTCATACTCACATCTTGAGTTGAATCAAACTAATGAATACTTAGATGGTATTTCCGATCTATCTTTGATCTAAGTATTCGGCGGATCATCACCACCCAAAACAACGATTTACCCCAAAAATCGGCGCGTGGATTCGCGTGTCCTTGTGGATTCAAGGTTCAACCGCTCTCGTGGATTCGGAGCGAGGCACGTTCGTGGATTCGAAGGGTGCTATTGGGTGAAGACCGTGGATTCGGTCGGACGTCGTGGATTCGACGTTGGACGCCGTGGATTCGGCGTTGGGCGCAGATCGTGGATTCGAGAAGCGTCGCGGAGCGAGCGGAGAAGATCCTCTAGGAGCGTATGGAAAAGGTTGAGTCGTAAGTGTGTACGGTAAATCACCTTGTACGTGTTTTAATTCTAGTGGATTTCTGCCGTGTTATCGGTCCCGTGGTTTTTTACTCCGGTGATGGAGTTTTCCACGTAAAAATCTTGCGTATTATTTTTATTTCCGCATTGGGTTTTTATCGCAACGATTTTTGAGTGTTTATACGTTTACACCTATTCACCCCCCTCTAGGTGTTTTTTCCCCTATTTAGATCCGTATTACATATAACCCAACAGGTCGCTTGAAACCCCGTTGGGCCCTCACGCTTCCGCCTGTTTTGGCGGCAACTTGTCGGGACTTGGGCCGGGTCGACGGCCGGGTTGACCGGGAAGGGATCCCGTGCGCAGTGCGGGCTGGTGCGGGCCGCACTGTGCGCGCCCCCGAAACCCTGGGCC
>CM055071.1:11896855-11944419 GCA_029204045.2 Tillandsia leiboldiana | reverse complement strand
GGCGATTATTTGTTTTACTCTTTTCCCCTTGAGGAGAGATCGACATACCGATTTCGGTGGGAACAGTATTCTGCAAAAACATAAGGTTACAGAAATAGAAGGATGTCTTTGACGTTTCGCTAGGTTGGGTCGGTTTTTTGGGGTTTGCTTGATTTGCGTTTTCGTGGCGACGGTGCTCCCCGAGTTGGGCCTTGCCCCGGCGCACCTTTGGTGCGGCATGGGTCTGAGCTTTGTTTCAGGCCGGATACCGGATTCGAGTCAGAGGACTCGGGACCCCTGCTGACAAGGAGGTCAGTCTTATCCGGAGAGTTAGCGGGTCATCTGTTGTGTGAGTGACAACCTTTGTCGGAGCGCGGCAGCTCGACAGTGCTTCTTTCTGAGACCACCCGGTTGCAGTATCCTCAGGGGCGGGGCTTTTTGTAGTACTGAGGGAGGTGAGTAGCCCTCCGTGCCAATGGTTAGTGCCGAGGGCGCCGAGGCAGGGTGGATTGTTGACAGCGGATGAGCTATGGGACACCATTGATCAGTTAAGCCAGTTTTGGCAGATAAACCACCCCGATTCATAGGATTAAGTTTGGAGCCTCTTGGGGTAGAATCGTGGTTGGTGGTGATGGAAAGACTGCTTGAGAGCCTCTTGGTGTCAAAAGGATTTACGCAGTTACTGAACTACGCGCTCTATGATTTAGGGGACAAGGCGCATAGGATATGCTTGACTGTGAGTGGATTGCGCCAGGATGCCCTTCCGTGTATTCGGACCCTCTTTTGCAGGTTTTAGATTTTGGGGTGCTTTGATAGTGGGAGGCAGTGGGTATGGCGCGTAGCATTGCAGTTCCGTTGGATAGGGGGTCTGCCGCCAGAGGCGAGTTCTGGATAGAGGCGCTTGGCGCTAGGTATTGGTGGGACAGGTCGGCCGGCAAGGACATTTTCGTTTCCCTTCCAGGATGGTGGATATCCTTTGGATGGATTATGTAAAGCTTACCCCAGGGGGATGTTACCCTTGGTGATCGATAACATGCATGTTTGGGGATACACATATGTGATTGAGGGGTGAGCTTAGTAAGGGTAATTGTATAAGGAATTGCATGAATGGATGGTGCTTTGTCCGTATGACGATGATATCCAGGTGGATTTCTGAGACGTCAGAGGTTGGGTGGACCCCGATGACAGCATCAGCCCATTTATCGAGTGGTGCAGCGGTAGCGTGGATTGGCTGTCTGCGAGAGACCACATTCGTCGCCTCAGTGTGAGCAGGGACAGGGGTCGAGCTCCCTTTGTGATTGGTCTAGATATGTTTGGCAGGCTGAGCGACGACCACTTGCATCGAGAGGATGAATTTGTGCCGCCCGGTTGGAGGGCGCCACGGTAGTGGATCGAGTGTCGCCGGTGTGATTTCATCACAGCAGTCAGAGTTAGAGCATGTTGCAGTCCGGCATGGGCTAGAGGCAGAGTTGTTGCCCCGTGCACTAGAGGTACAGGTTACTGTTGGTATTGTGCAGGTGGGGAAGGCTTGTGGATCATATCCAGTGCGGTAGAGGCCGTAAGTTATGCCGGCAGACTTATTGGTATTTGTGGCCGTTCGGTGTTTAGACCCAGTGCTTGGGACTGGTTGGCATAGTGCCACTGGATGTTTCACTACTGAGAGAAAGGACCTTGTTTTCTGCGAGGCAGACAATAGAAGGCTTGTTTGTTGCGACTGTTTGGGTACTCAGGTTACAGCGATAGTGTGAGAGGTGCCTACGGCGGCACCGGGACGTAAGGATATTCTTGTTGCCGTGAGATCCCGGGTGTGATTCCACCTGAGCCGATGATGATGCCGCCGGTTAGGGAGATTGTGATTTCGATTGACGTGGTTCTGGGAACTGCGCCTACCTCGATAGCACCTCGTTAAATATCATTTGTAGAGCTGTGAGAGTTGTGGGCATAGGTGCGTGGACCTGATGGATAGAGGGTTTGTTGGACCTAGTGCCGCGTCGTTGATACACGACTGTGAGAGTTCTTTGTGAGTGGAGCCCAGGCAGGTCCGGGTATTATTTAGGACCTTTTGGATGGAGTTATACTCCGGCAGATGTTCGATTATGATGCCTGCATCAATTGGGAACTACAGCTGAGTATCTCGCCAAGATGACGTTCAGGACACGCTAGGGGCATTATGAGTACGGTGAGGCCAATGGAATGACTAATGCCTTATTGCCTTTAAGATTGAGGAATTCTGTGTTCCAGTTGGGCTTGAACGGATTGATAGCGGCATTTTTCAGGGGTATCTTGGCTTTACCCCTCCCTGAGTGATTTAGAGCTTGTGAAGCATTTATAGATGCTGTGGCAAGGTCTGTGAGGATAAGGTTTTATGCTAAATGGTTTTGGTACAAGTTTCATCTTTGAGAGCACATCTTCCTGGATTACGTATTTAGCCGCGGGGGCGGCGGTGGAAGTCCAGTCAAAATAGATGCTATTTGAGATGGGCCGAGATCGGCAGTTACTACTGAGGTGAGGAGCTTTTGGACCGGATGGTGCCAGCAGAATTTGACGAGTGGATGGTAAGATTGGTATCAGTGACGATTTTAGTTGGTCAACGGAGGAAGATGGACTTGCGAGTTATAGTGATGCCTCCCATAGTGGCTATGGAGCTACCATTGGATTTTGATGAGCATCCAGGATCACCCCGACCGGGCCACTGTGGTGGCGGATACCTAAAGCAGAAGAGCTAAATTGGGAGTTGAGTTTGATGGTCCCATAGCTGGCGCTGTGTGGGACCATGGTGGTATACTGGGCTTGAGATTGTGTCCCAGGGGATCCCTTTTGAGGATAGGCTGCGGCTGAGCAATCTACTCGTGTGGTCTGGTTTTGACAGTGACCGAGTGAGAACCCCTGCTTGTTAGGGCCCCTTTCCTGTGCGGGTGCTTGTGTGGATGTGTTTCGGGTTGCCCTGGTTGAGTCGGCTCTAGAGGGTGATTTTAGTGCGTGTTGCACTGGCTGTTCGTTCTTTTCCCCCAGGCTTTTGATGGAGTCCCTGAGGTTTTTCTGCGTCTTCGCTCAGGAGTGTTGTGTTTTGAACTCCTCGCCCGTGATTGACTCACTTCTTTGGAGCCCTGCGAGAGTTTGGAGTACGGGGGACGCTCGTTGCGAATTCCGGCTCGTGAGATGAGGGAATTGCGCGATCGGGCTATGCCGTACTGGTTGTTGCTGTTATTGTTGCTGAGGAGTAATCACGGGGAGTGATAGGCGACTTGAGAGCGGGAGACGGCGGTGTTGAGTACTTACCCCTGGTTTCTGAGACTCGTTGAGAGTTGCTTTAGTTTCGAGGACGAAACTTTCTTTTAGTGGGGGAGGATGTGATGATCCGGAATTCTACAGGGCTTTTACTGTGTGACCGGCAGCTTCTGGAGGCCTACGGGGCATGTCGGCGGTGTTCGTGCGCCAATTTGGACACAAGTGATTGACTCCGGGCTTAAAGTGGATCACGTGGGTAATCAGGGAACCCCGTCGGATGTTTATAGGTGTTTTCGCGCAAATCGGATATCAGATTTGGACTCGGCACGAAA
The DNA here is from genome assembly GCA_029204045.2 of Tillandsia leiboldiana. Classification (NCBI taxonomy): domain Eukaryota; kingdom Viridiplantae; phylum Streptophyta; class Magnoliopsida; order Poales; family Bromeliaceae; genus Tillandsia; species Tillandsia leiboldiana. The sequence continues at coordinate 11,940,880 of CM055071.1, read as the reverse complement.
TTCGGATTGAAAACGCCTTTTCGGGAGCCTCCGGCGATTTATTGGATGGGAATTTGGCGAAGCGGACGTCAAATTCGGGTTCAGCGCGCGGAAAACGGTCAAGATGGACTATCTGCTGGATTTTTCTGAGCTTCGGGTACTGTTCACCGCCGGAACAGTAACTCCGGCGATCGCCGGCGGCGGCGGCGGCGGCGGGCAGCGTCGGCGGGCGGCGGCGCGGCCTCGGGCAGGCGGAACGGCGGCGGCACAGGGCGCGGGCAGCGCGCGGGCGCGCGGGCAGGCGCGCGGTCCACGCGGCCGTCGTGCACCAAGGCGGGGGCACGTGGCATCACTCCATAGGCCGGCTCACAGCTCACGGTCTACGGAGCATGATGGTTGGGTTTTGGTTCACGGTGCACCGGAGTGGACACGTGGCAGGTTACCATTGGTTCGGCTTACGGAGGCTCGTGCACCGGGTGCAGCGGTCAGTGGCAGGGACGCGTGGCGCTTCCCTATTGGCTGGTCAACTGTGCGGGCTGGAGGGGCAGCTGGCGCGGGCAGGCGCGCAGGCGCGACGGTACTGTTGTCGGGGACGCGTGTCGACTCCCGGGGTTGGCCGCGTGGCGCAGCAGGAGTGGAGGATTTGGGCTGTCGCCTGTTCGGGCGACACGTGGCGGGCGCTGAGGCGGGTCGGACGGACCGCGGATCCCGTCCGACGGCGCGCCTTGGGCCGGGCCGCACTGTGCGCGCCCGAAAGTCTTGGGCCGGGCCGCACTGTGCGCGCCCGGAAACTTCCGGGCGCCCGAAAATTGGGACCCGGATGGCATTTTGCTATTTGTTTGGGAGGCCTATTTAAACAGCCCGAGCTCCTTTCTTCTCACTTTTCCACCATTTCCGAGCCTCCTCTCACCAAGGTGTCTTCAGCAAAGTTGTTCCCCTTCGAGTTCTACATCTTCTGGAGGATTTCCAAGATTTGTGGTGGCACACACTCCGAGGTTTGGATTTTACGGCGCGGCGCGACGCTCGTTCCCTTGTGATTCCCTTCGTCGCATTTCAGTGCACGGACTCTCCCGAGCTACCCCGGCACTCTTTGTCAGCGATTCTTGCGCCATCGTCTTCACGACAGGTAGGGCTACGTTTTCCGTGTTTGCTGGTTTTTCCCATCCCGAGGTTTTCATGGGTTTTTCGGATCATCTTGTGACCTCATTTTGCTGTGATGGAGTTTTGGACAACGGTTCGGTATTTCGGCGATATCTCCGCAACCAGACATCGGATTGAGGTGATTCGAAAGGCAATTTGCATCTACGCATCGCAAGGAGTCTCTCTGAATTTTCTTGGATTTTCTGGAATTTTCCCCGAAGGTGAGAAACCCCTTTTTACACAACTTTGTAGCACAGTTCTGGGTGGAAGTATTGTTCTGGGTAGTTCTCTTGTCGATTTTGGATCTCAGCGTAGAAAACTCGTGTGGGAACGTGCAGGTACTCGTTTCGACCGGTTCGTCGCGAGGATCGTGACGGTATTTTTCCTGGAATTTCTCGAGCAGATCTCGCAGGTGAAAAAGGCAAAACTGTGGACTGATTGTATTTGGGACAGATTTTGGTGTGAGCATGGTGGATTAATTGTGCTTGTTCTTTTGGGGTATTTTTGTGCAGCACCGTGGTGATCGTTGAGACCGGGCGCGGACTTCGCTGTTGGGATCAGGGTTTAGCGCTCGAGGTGGGTGGTTGCTTTACTCCTCTTTTCTGATATACCCACTAGGAATATTAGAGTGATCCCCTTTATTGGACATGTTGAATGGTCACCTAATGGACATGCATGCTTAACTAGATAATTGTGAGCCTATCATATGGAAAACATTATATTGGAAACTTGACATGTTGGAACTTATACATGCTTCATGGACATCGTTTTAGCATTTAACCTTGCATAAGGGGGGGGATGTACTTTCATATTGTGATATTGTGAGGCGTCTTGTGGGAGGGTACCACTTGAGGAGATTTGGACAGGCATAGGTGGATGATTCATGTGAGGGTGATTAGCAGGTTATGGACATGTGCGGTTGGATTATGATTTAGCATGATGATTACACCCAGGTGGAGTTATTACTTGATACACATGATGAACCACTATTTGTCACTCCCCTTCTTTCTTCCATGAGGAGATAGGCTTGATTTCAGGGATATCTAGTTAGACCATTTCTGATCGCTGCACTATATGTTGGGACTGCCTTGGGAGGAACCCTATTGTCTCTTCTTCCCCCTATTCCTTAGGCAGGCGGCTATTTGTTGCTCGGGTTTGAGCAGGGATCGGCATAGTGTAGCCGGGGCTTGAATTTTAGCTTTTGGGGTATTGCGGCTATTGCGGATAGTAGGTGGTTGACCGGATGTCGGACCTGGGTCAGGATTGTCATTATGGGTGTGGTTGTTAACCCTCCATCTTTTGATTACCCGCTAGGCATTTGAGTAGCTTCTTTGATTAAAAGGATAAATGCACTTTATGTGTGGCAATGGCAGGCTTAGTGTGATTAAACAGATATTGTTAGAACTTGCTTGATTGGGGATTATGATTGTAGGACAGTAACATCATGTTAAAAGGTAAGGCTAATCAATAATTGTGGGCTTTGGGTATGTGGCATAGGCAGGCACAGGCTATCTCATATTTACTATTCTCATACTGTTCTATACATGCTCTAACATTATAAAGGTTATCGACATCTGTTTATTTTTATATCATCTTGGGACATTTGCATGCTTGTATGGTCACCTAGTTAGGCCACCTTTTTCTGCTACACTATCATGCTGGAATTGACTTAGGAGAAACCATGCTTTTCTCTTCTTTTATTTATATTCGGGGGATAGTGCGCTCGGGTTCGAGCAGGGACTGGGATAGTGTAGTCAGACAGTTGTGGGCTTTGGGACAGGCAGGCTGTGAGAGCCGGGCATTGCGGCAACCGCGGATCTTTGGCGGTTGACCGGACAGTGGTTATTGCATCAGATTGGGATAGAGGATTTGGATTTCTTTTAGTGGATGGGTTTTCCACCGTGATCAGAGTCATGATCCAGTCCTGCTGATTTGGTACTTGTTACCCAGGCATTATACTCGTGTGGGTCGCTCCCCTCGAGTGCCACTCCGGAGTGTGCGTTTTTACAGGCTTCGAGTCTTCGAGACTCCCTTTTCCTATCGGTGTTATGCGTAGGCGGGCATACCCGATTTGGCAGGCAGAGCAGGCAGTACCAGTGCTTACTGGTGTATCGATTGGGTCTAGACAGGCAGGCGTTGACATTCTGATGCATACATTCAGCTATTCTTTTAGCTCAGTTTTTAGAGGCATTCTAGTGGTAGCTTTTCATCAGGAGTCATACTCATTGCATACCACCTTTATTCCTTTTGCCTCTGGTAGACCTAGTGGGCGTGTCAGAGTTGAGGTTTTACCCACTAGGGGAGGCTACTGGTTTACTAGTAGTCTCACCCCCATTCTTCTTTCCTCTTTTGCTTCTCCCTTGTTTTGCAGCGTTTTATGCGGGTGCCACTGGGCTTACAGTGGCGGGTCGAGGAGAGAGGACGGCCGAGTAGATAGATCTCGAGGCAGGATGAGCATGTTAGCTGGATTGTTGGTGTACCCATGTTTCCTCAGACGGTAGTACCTTTACTTTGGGACTGGCTTTTGCCAGCAGGTTGTATTTATTTTGGTGAGCTGGGAGAGACAGATGTATCATTTATACAGATGTATTGTATTTTATTTCCAGCTTCAGTCTGAGAGGTATTAGTTTTAGTTCAGCTCTGTTTTTATTGCTCTTTTATTATATCTCTTTTATCTGAGCAGGTTACTGGCGCTTCGTGTACACGGAAAATACCGTGTGCACGGCGGATCTGTGGACGGGCCCGGGTTCTGGTTTACACCCGGGGCGTGACAAATTCGGATCCGGTCGCACCGCCGTTCATCGTTTTTCGAGCTCTATCACAGAAAAATACCCGCACCTCATGATTATCAACTTAAGAAAACCCGTTAATTCAGTTTCCTCTAACTCATACTTTATTAGCAGAAGGGTAAAATGTTACACGAAAAGTTGTGATGTTACACACAGCCCGCCACGGCACCGTGCCCTGCGCGCCCGGTGCACGCGTGCCCGCCAATCGCGGCGCGCCGCGTGGCGACGCGGTCCACGGCGGGAGCCGTGGGCCGCGGGTCACGCCGGATCCTTTGGGTCACTGCGCTCGCCAATGAGCGGGCGACACGTGGCCCGGTCGGTCCATCGTGCGCCGCGCCCGGCGCCCCTGACACGCGTGTGTTGATCGGCCAATCAACGCGCGCCACGTGTTACCGCCTCCACTCGCTGCGCCCCATGCACGCACCCGATGCACCCGCCGAACCCGAAGCCGCCACGTGTCCCCAGCGTGCCCAATGGGGAGTTGCCACGTGACACACCAATCCGAACACCGCGCCTGCCCGCGCATGCTCGCATGGGCCGAGCCCACTGCGCCGCCTCTCGTGCTCCGCCACGTGGCGTACGGCACCACTAGAAAGCCGCCACGTGGCACACTCCACGGTCCACCGGTCCACCGTGCACCCGAAAACACTGAAAACTTCCAGGTGTCCGTTTTTGGGCGTCCGGACTCAGAAAAATACAAGTAAATACCCGTTTTCTATCGTTTTTCCGCACTAAATCCAAATACGGCATCCGTTTTGCCCAATTCCACTTCTAAATTTCGACGGGTGCCTTCGACTACACTCGGGATCAATTCAACACACTGAGTCCATCTCTAGAGTCCGAAACGCACCCAAACAACTCTAACACCCAACAAAGGCCTCCAGAAGCTGTTGATCTAACAGAAATCCTCTTGTGGAAATTCGGGTCCTCACATCCTCCCCCATTAAAAGAAAGTTTCGTCATCGAAACTAAAGTCGTTCCTCAAACCGGAACCTCAACCAAGTAGGGGGGGTAGATATCCAATCATCCACGACTCAAGCTCCTAAAGCTGTCTAATACCTCCTCCAGAGATGTGAAGCAATCCTCGGGTCTCTATCTGATACAAAATAGAGGCGGGCACTCCAGAAAACTGCACCACCTCTTCCAAGTACAGCTGGGCTAACAGCTCGAGCTACCAAGTAGTCTGCATCGGCAAAAGCATCCGCTCCTCCCAGGGCCCCCGGTAATCCAACCACATATCCATCGGCACAAAAGCTCGATCCGAGTACCTCCGTACCCCCGAGGTATTCAATAAAAGTCCCCCAACTGATCTGTAATGACACGGCTTTTTAGTAATATTTTACTCTCCTTCTAATAAAGTATCCTTTTTTAGTGGATCGAAATTATTGAGTTTCTGTAAGTCGGTCGGTGTGTGGCATGAGTATTTTTTTGTGAAAGAGCATGAAAAACGAAGACCGATGGTGCAATCGGATCTGAAATCCGATGTAGAAATCTCCCAGAACAGAGCTTTTAGTGTCGCGATGACTTAACGTGCATCGAAACCTGTGCAAAATATCCTGCACGTTTCCCGAGGGAAAGGAGGGTTATCCCGTATGATTAATTAATTAAAGATTTAGTTATTCGGTTACAGATATTAAAATGTGGGTTATCCCGTAGGATTAATTAATTAAAGATTTAATTAATCGGTAACAGAAATTAAAAGGGTGGGATTTAATTGTACGTACCAAAAGGAAAAATCCTACTTTTCGCAAAAGGAGAAACCCTAGCCGGAGAGAACGAGGGAGAAAAGAGGAAGAAGACGGAGGAATCCGACCACCCCGAATACTGTACCGGATTTAGAAGAGCAATCGGTCGACTCCCCCGTCGGGATTTTTGGTAAGTAGTTCCCGTTTTGTTGCGTTAATGGGGTTTTCTCGTGTCTTTTTCGTTGTCTACATTGCCGTCTCCGTCCCCGTCGTCATCACCGACCCAGCCGCGCGATCTAGGGCACGGCGCGGGCGGCCGAACGACACGGGCACCGTTAGGGCACGGCGCGGGCGAGAGAACGACGCGGGCGCCGCTAGGGGACCGCGCGGGTGCCGCCCTCGGGCGCGCAACCGCGCGGCCTTGTGCCGCGCGAGGCGCCCGCGGGCGGGCAGCGCCGCGCGGGCACTGCCCCCGGGCGCCGCCCCGGGGCGCGCACTGCGCGGCCTTGCGCCGCGCGGGGCGCCCGCGGGCGGGTGCACACCGTGCGGGCGCCGCACCGCGCGGCCTTGAGCCGCGCGGGCGCCGCCCCTGGGCGCGCAACCGCGTGGCCTTGTGCCGCGTGGGGCGCCCACGGGCGGCCTTGTGCCGCGCGGGGCGCCCGCGGGTGGCAGCACGCCATGCGGGCGCCGCGCGTGGGTCGCCGCGGGTGACGCATCGCGCGGCCTTGTGCCGCGGGTGACGCACCGCGCGGCCTTGTGTCGCGCGGGGCGCCGGCGCCGCCCGCGGACGCACACCGCGCGGTTTCGGGCCGCGCGGGGCATCCGCGGGCGGCGGCATCCGCGCGGGGCGCCGTCAAGTGTCGTAGGAGCGTCGTTTTCGGGTTTTTCATCGCGGGGTTAGTTTTGGATTTCCGTTTCCATAGTGTTAGAGCGTTATATTAATTATCGTCTTTCTTTGGGGGACTTCCTTAGGTCCGGGTGCGCAGCGGGAGTGTGCGAAAGATCCAGTTGTCCAGTTTTCCCCGCAACCAGGTGGGTACCCTTGCAATAAGTGCAGTAAGTGCACCATATCATTGTAAAAGATTTAATAATCTGTCTAATAAAGTAGATGAATTGTTAAACCTTTCGCATGAATGTGTATTGTTCTTTCATTATGAAATTGTGGCGACTGAGGGTCGCGATGCTTGATATACGCCGACTTCGGCAAACCTTGTTGTTGGATGCTGCATATACACAGGCGGATTGGCCTCCGCATGGGTGTATTTTTCCAGAGAAGTGGTATGAATGACCCGTGTGCCCCACGATTCGTGTAGGTGCCAGTAGGGACCCCTTCACGCCAGCTAAATGTGCCGCACTAGTACCGTGAAAGGGGTTAAAAGCATAATGTGAGTAAAGTGATTGTGCACGAGGGGAGATCGTCGACTCCCTGACAGGTACCAGTTGTGATTAAATCAAATGATGTGGACACATGAGATGGAAAAGCGAAAGGTTCTGGTGTAATCGGTTTGTTTTAAAATTATTGATAAATGCTAATCATCTACTTTATTTGTCACTGACTTTACCCACTCCGTGACAGGTCTGATTAGGTATAGTAGCCGGGATGGCGGTGAGACTGCGTTGAGAGGACCTTAGCCGTAGGAGGCTAGCTACGTTATCCATTGTGGGTTTATCTCATTTCTTTTTTTGCTTAACTCTTAGTTTAATTTGCTTGAATGTGGATCATGTGGGCTGTTGGATAGCCAATCAGTTAGCACTGTGGATTTGATTTACTTATATGGACTTTTATGCGGCATAGTTTACAACTAACAAAATGGTTTCGAAAATGCTTTCCAAACTAAGTGCCGTGTGGGCACAATCTTGGTAAACCCCTGGATTTATCCTTTCAAAAAGGTATGGCCGCTTTAGTGGGAATGTGTAAATGTTTTCAAAAACTGGGTGTCGTGTGGACACCGATTGCAAAACTCGTAGTTTAACTCCTGATGTGATTGAATTTACCTTTCCTTCCGTGTTCACTGTGACTGTGTGGTTAAAGAATGTTGTTGGTATTGCTGTTGTAAGTGAGACGCCGTGCATATACAAAGGAGACTCTGTCCGAATGAAGAGTGAATTTGTATATGTGGCGGGTCTGACACGCACTGGGGAGAGGTCAATACTTATTCATAAAGAAAAAAAAATATATACGCTTTTTCCGTTGATCTTTACCTAAAAACCCCCGGGGCGTGACATGATCGCGCAGACTTTGATCTCTAATCCTTAAACCATCAGGATGCAAAAGCAATTCCCCAACTCTCCTGCATCAACACGCAGCCATATTCGGTCGAGAAAACCAGAATGCAAATCAATCTTCGAGAAGACACAGTACCCTTGCAGCTGGTAAATCAAATCCTCCATGCTCGACAAAAGGGTACTTGTTCTGGATGGTCACTTCATCCAATTCCCGGTAATCTACACAGAGAACCGAAGTGAACCATCCTTCCACATCTCGAATAGCACCAGCGCCCCCAAAGGCGACACACTAGGTCTGACAAAAATTTCCCATCCATCGAATCCTGGAGTTGTGTCCTCAACTCCTAAACTGGTGGCATGCTAGACAACTCCGATAGGGAAACATCCGAGAACTCACAACCGTAGGGGGTATCCCTCAGTCCCGGCGCCGCCATAGGTCCCTCAACCACACCAGCCAAAAATGCTACGCATCCACTGCGAATCATCTGCCTCGCCCGCGAAGTCCAAACCATAGGGGCGAAGAAAGCCCTCAGACGTCCCGTGGTACAACAACCCCTCCTGGCCTGCCTCGCTCCCAAGAAAACCGTCCTTGCGGCACAATCAACCGCCTCGAAAAAGAAGAAAAACCGAGCCAGCCAAACCGTCCTAAGTACCATAACCAAGTCCAGCAGCTGAGTCAAGACCATCAGGTCTACAGGCACAATCTAGGACTCTAACTGCACCGGCAGGACCAACAACATCCCTCCACGTGCAAGGTGTGATCGGGAATCTGAACCTCCTGTGCACGTGGTGACCGTCCTACCCCTAACCCATGCAATGAAGCAAAGGCACTATTAACAAAGAAAGGAATACTCCTGTAATAAATAAGATACAAACCCTAATGCCCAGAGCAATAGAAACCTGCCACCAAACCGTCGGCTGTAACCTGTGTGCTCTAACACAGACTGCTAAAAAGAAATCATACCTGCGACATCTCGAACCCACTGCCGTGGCGCTCTCCAACCGGGCGGCACAAACTCATCCTCTCAATGCAGGTGGTCGTCGCTCAGTCTGCCAGCAAAAGTCAAGACTAACCACAAGGGAGCACGACCTCTGCCTCTGCTCACACTGGGGCGACAAAAGTGACCCCCCACAGATAACACATCTATGCCATCGCTGATGCCGGTACTGATGCTGATGCTGCCGTCGGGGTCCACTCGACCTCTGGCGTCTCAGAAATCCACTATCCTGGGAAAAGAAATCGGTAATGCCTCCTCCGACTGATCTGTCCTCTATCACCCGGCGCCAAGCGCCTCAATCAGAACTCGCCTCAGGCGGCAGATCCCAATCCAAATGAACTACAATGCCATGCTCCATACCCCGCGCCTACTCCAATGAGGCGTCCAAAATCTGAAATGGAGGGACCCAACGAGCTAAAAGGTATCCTGGCGCAATCCACTCTCAGACACTCATATCCTATGCGCCTCGTCCCTCTACACATGGAGCGCGCAGTTCAGTAACTGCGTTAGCTCTTGACACAAAGAGGCTTTCAAGTACTCTCTCCATCCCCACCGAACACGACCCTGCCTCGAAAGGTTCCCTACTCAAACCGACAAATCGGGGTGACTCATCCGCCAAAGCTGGTTCACTCGATCGATGCAGTCCCACAGCTTACCCGCTGTCAACTGTCCACCCTGCCTCGGTGCCCCAGCAGTAAATGTCGGCACGGAGGGGGCTACTCGCTACTCCGACAACTGTGTCACTGCGCTCAACTACCCACACCGCCGCTGATCTGCCTCAAACACTACTACCCTTTGGGTCCGGAGTTCTCAGACTCCAATCTGGGTATCCGGCCCGAAACAACCAACACAGACCCAACTGCTGCACCAAGGTGCACCCGGGTCAGGCCCAGCGTCGGGGAGACACCGCTCGCCACGACAAAACCGCAAATCAGCACACCCCAAACACACGACCCAATCTAGCGAAAGTCAAAGACATCCCCCTATTTCTGTAACTTTATGTTGTCTGCAGCCAACATAACTGTCCCACAGAAATAGGATATGTCGATCCCTCTTCACCCACAGGAAGAGTCAAATAAATAAATCACCGACTTTCGCAAAATATCGCGTCTCTCATGCCCTAACATCCTAGGGTCTGCCAAAAGCCTAGGGTTTCCTAAGTCCCAACTGACCTATCCCTAAGCTCTGATACCACCTAATCTGTCACGCCTCGGGTGTAAACTAGAACCCGAGCCTGTCTACAGATCCGCCGTGCACACCGTATTTCCCGCGTACACGAAGCGCCAGTAACCTGCTCAGATATAAGAGATAATAATAAAGAGCATAAAACAGAGCTGAACTAAAAACTAATACATCTCATACTGAAGCTGGAAATAAAATACAGTACATCTGTATAAATAATATATCTGTCTCTCCCAGCTCACTAAAAAAAAGATACAAACAGCTGGCTAAAGCCAGATCCAAAAGTAAAGTACAACCGTATGAGGAAAAAAGGTACACCAACAGTCCAGCTAACTCGCTCATCCTGCCTCAAGATCTATCTACTCAGCCGTCCTCTCTCCTCGACCCGTCGCTGAAAACCCAACAGCACCCGCAGATGACACTACAAAATAGGGAGAAGACAAAGAGGAAAGAAGAATAGGGGTGAGAACTACTAGTAAACCAGTAGCCTCCCCTAGTGGGTAAAGCCTCAAACTCCGACGCACCCACTAGGTCTACCAGAGGCAAAAAGGGAAAGAAGAGTGGTGAACAACAAAACTACTGAAAAAGGAAACTACCACTACTATGCCTATAAATGCATCAGTAATCAAACTGTCCCAGTGACCCAATCTATCCACCAGTAAAAACTGGTACTGCCTGCTGCCGCCCTCATCATCGGGCAAATAAAGCCGTGCCGATGTGATAGCAAAACTCCTGCTGCCGCCCTCATTATCGGGCAAGTAAAGCCGTGCCGATGTGATAGCAAAATCCCATCACTGTCTGACCCCCACACTCCGGAGGGGAACTCGAGGGGAGCGACCCACACGAGGAAAGCATCACCAGGCATATAAAGCCGCGCAGGTGTGATAACAAAACTCAATCACTGTCACAAGTATCATAAAAGCAGGAATGGATCACAACTATACTCAAGTGGAACAAAACCCTCCACTAAAGAATCCCTGATCCCCAATCTAATGCATAAGTAACCATCCGGTCAACCGCCCAATATCCGCAGTCGCCGCGATACCCACTGTCAACAATCAAGCCCAACAACCGACACCCGGTCAATCGCCCAATATCCGCGGTCACCGAAAAAACCCACAATCACAATCATGTCCCACATTCGACATCCGGTCAACCGCCTACTATCCGCGGTAGCCGCAATAACTCCCAATCAACAATCGGGTAAAATAATCTGTATCCGGTCAACTGCCTACTATCCGCGGTAGCCGCAATACCCAACAACCCATAATCAAATACCACCTGTCCCCGACCCCAGGGTCCCGGCTACACTATCCCGTACCCCTGCTCAAACCCGAGCAATAAGAACCACCTGACTAAAGAATAAGGAGAAAGAAGCAAGCATGGTTTCTCCTAAGTCAAGTTCCAATATGATAGTGTAGCAACAAATAGTGGCCTATCTAGATGACCATACAAGCATGCTTATGTCCTCATGAAAGATAAAAGAAAGTGTGACAAATAGTGGTTCCACATGTGTATCAATTAATAGCTCCGCATGGATATAACCATCATGCTAAAATCATTATCCAACCACAAATGTCTATAATCCACTAATTACCCTCACATAAATCATCCACCTATGTGTAGAGTCCTGGCGTCCCCTTGCCCTTGTATACCTCCCTTTTATTTTTTTTATGACGGGATTGTTAGGAAAACTTTTCACTGTGTTTTCTGCAATGGACTGGCTTGGACCGCGAGTATTTTTCTGCGATTGAGGTCGAAAAACAGAGGACGGCAAAGCGAACGGATTCGGATTCCGATTTACGGATCTCCCGGGATGGGGGTCAAAGCGGTTGCCTTTGAGTGGTGCATTGGAATCCGTGCTAAGTGGACGGCACGCTTTTTGAGGTGATCGGACGGGATCCTGCTGTGATCGGACTTTTCATCTTTTTATATCAGTGGGTTATTTTATTTATTTGGTGGTACCTCGACCTTTCGGTCTTCCGTTTTGGGTCCTAATTGAATATTTTCAGTTGTTAAGGGGGGGGTTGAAATTTGAGAATTTTTGGGCTGAACGTCGGGGTTTGCGGGTATTTTTAAATGGTAGAGCTCGCAAAACGGTGAACGGTGGCGCGATCGGATTTGAATTCCGACCCCGGGATCTCCCAGAAATAAATTCTGAAGTTTTACCATCAGTTTGGGCGCATCGAAAGCCGTGCCGGCGATCGACACGTTTTTCGGGGTAATCTAGACCCCTCGTTGCATTCCGACTAATTTTTAGTTGTGTTTTGGGGATTTAGGGTTTTTCTCGGTTTTTTATTTGGGCGTTAAGTCTAATCTGGGTGCGTGCGGGGTGGAAAACCCCAATTCTTGTTTCTCTCTTTTCAACTGTGGGCGTGAGGAACCGAGGCGACAAGACGGGGAGAAGGAAGGACGATCGCACGTCCTGCGGAACCCGGTGAACGGGAGCGGGACGATCCTCCTTCTTCATCCCTTACCGACGAAAACGAGGTGAGCGTTTTGGGTCCTTTCGTGGTCTTACGGTAAGAGGTTTCCCTTTTGTCGGGTCGCGTGCGAGGCAAGTTTGGTACTAAACGGGAGGCCGCCGCCGCCGTTACCGTGTTCACGGAGTCATCGCCACAGCCGCCGTGATCGCGGGGTCGCAACTGGAGCCGAAAAAGGTGGACGGAATACTGTTCTTCAACAGGGGTTCAGGCCGCGGTCCACCGCGCCCGCGTGCACCCGGCGCACACTTCCGTGGCCCGGGGGCGCAGACCCGGTGCACGGATGCGTGCTCCAGGCCGCGCGGTCCACCGGACCGGCGTGCACCCGGCGCACGCCTCCGCGGCCCGGGGCCGCAGACCCGGAGCACGGAATGCGTGCGCCAGGCCGCGCGGTGCACGCCCTAGGCGTGAACCCGGTGCTCGTCACCGCAGCGGGGAGCGGTGAACCCGGTGCGCGGCCCGGCTCAAGCCGCTGTGGTCCACCGCTGCAGCGTGCTCCCGGCCCTCGCCGCGGCCGCCTACTGTCGTGGACCCGGTCCACGCCTGGTTTCCTGCACCAGTATTCAGAAAAGGATAGAAGCTCCGTTTTTGGCCCGTTTCGCCCCGTTTTTGAGTGTTTTTTACCGCGACGATGTTTTTAACATTACTTTCTTACTGTAGTTCTTTTCGGGCACAAGGTGGGAGTGTTTTAACTGGAGTTTTCCGCACACCTTCTTCTTCGCGTTTCAGGTGGGTACACTCTTAGAATCCCTTTATGCGCACTATCGCTATTTTCATATTTACCATGTTGTGGGTTTTATTTGGAGACTTAGCATGGCATTTCCGACACTTCTGATTAACTCTATTTGTGCGTTTAACTACGATATTGTGGACAGTCATTATGGTTCTCGTTATATGATTATATGTGGTTGATAGTCATGACGGTTCTCATTATTTGATTATATGTGGTTGATAGTCATTATGATTCTCGTTATTTGATTATATGTGGTTGATAGTCTCTATGATTCTCGCTACTTGATTATGTACGGTATTCTTGGTTACTATGCTCGAGGCTGCAGCACGCGCACCCGCGGTTTGGCCACCGCAAAGGGTGCGCTTTTCCGAAAAAGTGGTCTATGACCCGTGTAAACCCACGAGGTGACGTAGTGGGGCCCCCGTAGTTGTGTGGTTTTGAGGCGCCAAGGTGCGAGCGGTGCGACCCGTCGACGTAGATGCTCGACGTGGTCAGGTGTTACAGGTGTTCGTGGCTCTTTGTGAGCGGTGCGACCCGTCGACGTAGATGCTCGACATGGTCAGGTGTTATAGGTGTTCGTGGCTCTTTGTGAGCGGTGCGACCCGTCAACGTAGATGCTCGACGTGGTCAGTTTTTGCAGGTGTTCGTGGTTTACTTTCCCTCTTGGGAGGGTGGTCAGGTTTTGCAGGTGTTCGTGCTTTATTTTTCCCTCTTGGGAGGGCGGTTGCTCCGGATAGTCTTACGGTTGGCTTTACTACTTTTTCCTGCTTTATGATTAGTATTATCGGGTCGCTGACTTCCCACTCCGTGACAGGTTCCTTCAGGGGTGAGAGCTAGGCGACGGTGAGGCCGGGTCAGGAGCTTTCGGGTCCATTGAGACCTCAGACTGTATTTTTTCTCCTTTCTTTCGCATTTCATTTACTACTTGTAGACTATTGTGTGGTTCTCGATACCCTCATGGGGTCGGTGTGGATGTCGGTATTTTCTCTCTTTAGTTATGTGGATGCTGAGTTATTTCTTATCTATGTTCGGTCGTTTTTCAAAAAAAAAAGAAAGAAAAAGAAAAAGGAATTGTGAAATCGTTTTCAAAACTTGGGTGTCGTGTGGGCACCATTTTCAAAATCTTGTGGACTTATGGATTTTAGAAAACGGATTTCAAAACCTGAGTGTCGTGTGGGCGCTTTTTCAAAAGCTCTGTAGATTTATGGTTTTTGAAACTGCTTTAGAAAATCTGGATGCCGGGTGGGCGCCGCTTTTAAAACTGTGGATTTATCCTTTCAAATTGGTCGACCTTGAGAATTGTTCTGTTGTGTATGGGTAAGTGTTGTGAACTGTTGTGATTGAATAAATTGCTATGATTGCATGTTGTATTAGCCGCGACGTCGTGCATATACAGAGGAGACTCTGTCCGTTTGCAGGGTGATTCTGTATATGCGGCGGATCTGGGCACGCACCGGGGAGGAAGGAATTTCAAAAAAAAATTTATACGCAAAACGAAACTTCTTCGTTGACTGTTTCCGCTGAATGAAACCCCCGGGGCGTGACGGATTAAGATGGTATCAGAGACATTCTTTAATCACAACAGTTCAGTGCCCGACATCCACGGAGATACCTCACTTAGCTACAAGGGAATGAAATGGGTAGGGCATAGGAGAGTAGAACGCGAGTGATCGGAGGGGGGGGGGGGGGGGGAGTACAGGCCCTTTTCTCTCGATAGGCAGTTGATTGCTACTAGCGAAGTCTAGAGCTGACTTTTGTAGTGTGTGTGTACACAGAGTTTGGCCCGAACTAGATCATCGGCCGGGGACACGGGGGCAGATGCGACGGCGCCGACGGCCGCGGAGAACCAGCTCCTGCGGCAACCGCTGCGGGAAATGGCAGGGCAACTGGTGACCCTCACGGACCACGTGCGGCAGTTGACACAGCAACAATCGGCCGCGACAGTGACGGTCGCCCAGGCCCCTCCGCAGGGGCCAAACGCACCAGCAACGGGATCGCAGGTGACGAGGGACTGGACAGGCGCGACCCCTCCACCGGCTACGGCAGCCGGGATGCCGTCAGCCCAGACCACGACGCCAGCCGCAGCAGCTATGACAGTGACTACGGGACCGGCGCCGGGAACCACTGGCGGGGGTTCCCTGGGGGAGACCGTGGTGGTTAGGTTATAGCAAGTAGTTGGCCGATTCTTTTTGCACCTTGGGCAAGGTATGGGTAGGAATGAGGATTCTTCCCCTATGATTGTTACCCATAGTTCGGCTTTTCACCGTAGACACTGCGATGGTTCTAGAGATCGTCGTGATGGGGTCTCGGGGGCTCCTTTGGGTTAGAAAGGGAGACCACCGGGGCTGGTAAATCTTCTTCGTTTGGGCTCGATTTTGGTTAGAGAGGTCGTGCCTTGCTTCGCACAAGTGTGCGTAGGTGGTGACTTTTATTGGGGGGTTTAACTTTTGACGCTGGTGGTGCCAGGTAGCTTTGGGTCGGGTTCCTGTGTTCTGTGCTAGAGGGCCGGTTAGGTTGTCCTATTGGTGGGTTGGCCTGTGATCCCTCGAGTGCGTTTAGTGAACCTAGGCAACTTTTGACAGGGTTCTTCTCGCTGTTTTCGTTGCTTGTCTTCTTCCGACCCTTTAGGTTTCAGATGGATAGTCTTCAGTACCTGGATGTCACTGTTGAGCGGACCTAGATCTTAGATTTTCTCCTAGTTGGGAGTGTCACTGTTGGTCTGGAGGTTTACCGCTCGTTTCGATGCCCGGTAATTGGTGGGACCGAGAGTTAGTGGCAATTTAGAGCGTCGCACCCCGTCGGTGCCAGGACGGAGGTAGGACCTTACCTTGTGAGTTGTGTCGCCAGCTTCCCATGACTAAGGCTTAGCCTTGAGGCTTAGTTTGGGAGCGTTTTGGATTGTTGATCTTTTGGGGCAGGTGTGAGTGAAGGGGGAATCTGGCGACTACTCGGAGTTTTGGCACTGGTCACTTTCGGCTAGGGGGCCCTGTACGCAGCTCTTTTTGTGGGGTAGACCTTGTGGTAAGTCTTAGAGCTGAAACCTAACGTTAGTCTTGACCGTCGCCTCGGTAGGACGGACAGTCGGAACGGGTAGTCCGGGAGGGTGGTAATGCTTCGAGCTTGTGGTCCGTGTTGGTGACAGGTGAGTTCGTTGTTTTCGGGGGGGAAAATTTCGGGTGGTTAGTAACCCAGCCTGTTTTGTTGGCACCTCTTGGAGCCTTGTGAGGGCGTTAGTGTGGTTTGTTTTCCTTGTCGTCGGGTTAGTTGTGTTGTACTTTTAAAGGCTCATCGGTACGGGTTGGGTGGTAGGACTGGGGTACCTCGACGCATTGCGAGACTTTTGTTGCTGACTTCTCACCGCCGGCTGAGGTGGGTTGCGGACCGGTGGCGTCGTGACGGGAAATTCCGAGTCAGGAAGCAAGATTACGACGAGGTGCAGGGAATGGAGTGGTTCATGAGGTACCAGGCGGATGTGTAGTTACCTGGTTTCAGTGAGCCTAGCGACTCGACCCTCTGCATCACTCACTGACACCCCCGTTGTAGGGGTTCCTTCCGACGTCCTTCTGACTGAACTGCCGGGAATACCCCCGAGCGAGAGGTCATCCTCTCTTTCAAGCTTCTACCAGGCACGACTAGGAGTTTTCCAGATAAAGGGTTCGTTAGACCGTGTGTGTCGCCTTGGGGCGCACCCGTGCTTTCATGCGAAAGAAGAACGGAAGCCTACGTCTACGCATCGACTACAGGGAGATAAACAAGGTTACAGTGAAGAACAAGCCCAGGATTGACGACCTCTTCAATCAACTGCGAGGAGCACTTGCGGATTATTCTCCGGAATCTCAAGGACCAGGAGCTGGTTGCTAAATTTAAGAAATGTGAGTTCTGACTTCACGAAGTGGACTTTTTGGGGCACATTGTGTCAGCGACGGGAATCATAGAGGATGTGAGCGGAACCCCCCGACACGTGATCCGGAACTAGCAGCAGTCGTCCTCGTTTTAAAAACTTTGGAGACACCATCTTTTGGAGTTCATCGTGATGTTTTCGGATCGCCAGAGCCTTGAGTTTTGTCCATAGAGAAGGATTTGATTTTGCAGCAGAGGCATTGGTGGGAGTTGCTGAAGGACTCGGCTTGTCCATTAGGTATCACCCCCGAGGAAAAGCAAGTGTAGTAGCGGATGTTGTGAGCAGGAAGGGTCAAACCGGGGGGGGGGGGGGGGGGAATCGATGAGCGCGAGTACTCAGCAGGACCGGTACTGTCGCGCGACCTTGTTGTCCTTAATGATCAAGCCAACCCTATTAGAGAAATCCTGGAAGGTGAGAAGAGAGGCGCACCGATACAGCTTGTTCGAGACATGTTTTCCCCCCGGACCACGCGAGCGACTTTTCGGCGAGTGCGAACGACGCAATACGTTTTTGAGGGCGAAATTGCTTACCAAAGCTGACAGAGTTGAAGGAGGAGATACTGTCAGAGGCGCACTGCGCCCCCTATACGGCGCATCCGGGTGACACGAAGATGTTCAAGGACGCGATGCGGTTTGAGTCACAGTGGATCGATTAACGAAGTCGGCTCTTTTCCCACCCATCCATACGACGTGGGCTAGAGACACTCGGCTTGTGTCGAACCATTGGCAAAGTCTATGGCAAGCTATAGAGACTAAACCACGCGTCAGCACGGCGTTTCACCCCAAGACCGACGGACAGTCCGAGCGAGCGATCCGGATTCTCGAAGATATGCTGCGAACCTGCATACTTGATTGGGATGATGGATGATCACTGCTGTAGAGCTTAGAGAGGACCAAAGCTTCGGTGAAACACAGGTGCGAATCTTAGCACGGGAGGACATAAAGGATTGCGCAACCGGACGATCCCCCATGTGAAGGTGCTGTGTTGCAAGCAGGAAGAACGTGAAGCGACTGGGGAACTGGAGTCAAAGATGAGGGAGTGCTACCCAGATTTATTCATTGCGGACCAGGATTAAGTTTCGAGGACGAAACTTATTTTAAATGGTGAGTGATGTAGAGTCCTGGCGTCCCCTTGCCCTTGTATACCTCCCTTTTATTTTTTTTATGACGGGATTGTTAGGAAAACTTTTCTGTAGTAACCGTGATTTTTAAAATCCAAAATTTAAGTTTAAATAATTTTCTGGATTATTTAAATGGCAAAAATGGGAAATTAATAGTAAAATAGTGGCCCTAAAATACCAACTTTTGATCGGAGCCTGATCTCGAAAATCTGAGATCACCTTTGCGACCGTCTCGTCGAAACAAGAAAAGTTGATATTCACATGTCAACGATCCAACGGTCGGATCTTCCGCAAAACAGCGAAGAAAAGCGGGCCCCACAACTTAAGTTGTGAATAGTAACCCCTGATTTAATTCCCCTCTCGACCAACGTCGGCCGTTTCGCCGTCTGGACCCCTGATATAGTGGTATGAGTAATCAATACTAACTATTTTCGATGTTCTGAGCGTAATGGCACTGACGGAATTCGCGTTTGGCAATCCGGGTGCATCGAAATGCGTGAAAAGCACCGAAAAAGGGGGTATTTTCGCAAAAAGGTTAATATTTTATGTATCAAATGCAACAAGGTTAAAACAATAAGGTGTTGGGTGCATTTGACACTTATAGGAGGGACCTTAGGATTCAGGGTTGCTTGTACAAGGACTTATTCGAAAAATTGCAAATTAGAGCATTAAACATTTTGGTCTCTTGAGCTTCCTTGGCTGGGAGTACGAGGGGTCTGTGGGAGAATTCGAGGCATCAACATCCCCTCTGCAATCTCCACTTGATGCCTGGGTGCTGGAGTGGCCGAGGATCACAACCCCAATGAAGAGAATCCAAGAGAGAGAGTGAGAGAAGAAGTTTGGAACCAAACCTTTCCAAAGTGGGTCCTGGAGTTCCTGAGGTGTTCCTCTGTGACTGGAAGAGCACCTGGGTGATTGCCGTGGCCGTGCGAAGAAGAAGAAGAGAAACCAGCTTCTTCCTTCTTCATCAACTCCGGCAAGGTAAGTTCTTTTAAACCCCTGGTTGTTTGAGCCCAAGACCCATAGTAGTAGCTTAATTAGGACCTAAGCATGTTCCCTGCCAAGCCCGAGCTCCCCATGCACGCTGGTTAGCCGGCGGGGGCAAACCCTCGCCGGAAACCTGAGATAGCTCCGCCGCAATGTTTCCTCACAACTACTGAACCAAATTGGAATCTAAAATGATGGCAAATTACTGTTGGAGCCAGTGATCATCTCCAGCAAATTTGGTGGAGTTTGATCAAGCCGATCAATCGCAGATTAAAACCCTAGTTTTCGGGTATCTTGCACTTGGCCGAGCTCTTTGCTCCGGCGCCGGCGAGCCTCTCCACCGCTGGCCACTTGCCCAGAAATCTTCCTGAGATTAATTAGGAACTATCCATGCAAGTTGGAAGGCTCCATGATGCCTCAGTAAAAATCCACCATTAGAGGTGAAAGCTTCAAACCGAGCTTTTGCTCCGCCGCCGTCGCCGCCGTGTCCTGTCGCCGGGCACGGGTCTAGGTGATTTTGTTATGAGTTTTAGCATCCAATTGGCCAAGTTGTTGGGTCCCAGATGTCCTGGTTAGATGGTCACGAATTTCAAAGCAAAAAGGCTTCATTTTCTTCGTTGCTCCGGCCAACCCAGACAGTAATCTTGGCCCAAATACTCTGGGATTGTAGTTTAAACTCTTTAAAGCTTTTCCTTCCAAGTTAGAAGGCTTTTGATGCAGTGGTTGCAAAGAACCAACTCGGGCATGGTTGTGTGTGCTTGTATGTGAGAAGTGCACACCAAGTGTTTGTGGAAATGCCACAGAGAAGAAAAAAAAAATGGATTTTGGCTTCGATGTAAATATGAAAGATGCTTCAAATCATCCCCTGAGCTTGATGCTCACTACGGATCAAAGCTGATCTGTGAGGATTAAAGATTGGAGCATTGTGAATGTTGTTTGAGAGCTTAGTGTTGGTTCTGGTTGATCCAACTATGCAGGGCTGCAAATAGGGCAAGCCCCAGGGTTCTTGAGGTATTTTTAGCATGTGGTAAAAGCAGAATTTTATTTGGTGCAATAGAGGTTAAGATTTAATGTTGTCAAGCTCTAAGTGTAATGTTTGGCCCAAAGTAAGTTCTGGACTGTTTGCGAAGCCGCGATAGTGAGCTCCTGGCTATTTTGGGGTCACTGGACGCGATGCTCGCATTAAAAATTGATTTTGATAGACAAGAGAAACAAAAATGCAATAAGGCTAGGTTAGAAAAGTATTTTATGGCCCAAAGTTTTCCTCGGGTTTCGTGCTGCCGCAAATGTGTGAGCACGGTGTTCAGCAAGTTAATTGTCACCTGCTGGAAGTGACGGTTCATGAAAATGAGTTTCCAGTTGAAAGAACGAGCGAAAACAGTGCTCAAATGGCACTAAAAGTGCGATTTTCAGAAACTCTGGGGGTCTAAATGCAAAATGGCAATGAGTACTGTTTAGAACAGTGTGTTGGTCTAAGTGTTGTTGTCAAACACTAATGTTTGAGTAGTTTGAGGTTTCGAAGTTGTGGTTAGTGGATTGAGTTTGTTTCCCTGATCAGTATGTTTGATTCAGGTTGGCTCGGTTTGCATCTGGTTTTCGAGCGATCAGTCGATACAGTTAGTCGCCTGCCAACCGACAGGTGGGTTTATCTTCGGTCCGGGCTTTATCATTTCGGCCCTCTGGGGTACAGTATTGGTTGGACCCCTATTGTTGTAGCCTAATTATTACTTTGAGCCTGCCTTTCCTTTTGTTCAGTTCATACTGTTATCTGCTTGATTATTATCTTTATCAGTTACCTGTTGCCTAGCATGATTGATTTAGTTGTTTCCAGTTATCATAACATAGTTCTAGACATATGCCATGCTTGTTTGGTCACCAGCTCAGTTATAGACTTTATATATTCAGATTCGTTTCAGCATCAGCATTGTGATCAGCACTGTGCCCGCTTTCAGTCACGTACACCGACGGTTTGGCCACCGTCATGGTGTTCTTTACCGGTAAAGGTTCACAATGACCCGTGAGCCCGATTGCATCTGTGAGTGCAGGGTTATGATAGCATTTAGCCTGAGGTTCTGTGAGACCAATAGTGGCATTTGGCTGAGGTTCTGTGAGACTGAAAGTGGTATTTAGCCTGAGGTTCTGTGAGACCGATAGTGGCATCAGATTGGGTTACTTTACTATTTCAGTTATTGATGCATATGTTGTTGTTTAATAAACCAATTTCCATCACATCTCTTTGATTAACTGATTTGATTCCTATTATCAGCCTATACATGATTAAGATGTTATATGATGCTTTAAATTTCAGTTCCATGATTATATATATCTGATTATCCTAACCCTTGATTATTACTATCCTCTAGTATTGTATAACAGTAGGTACGATCTGCTATTTCTCGGCTCGTCGTGCCCACTGGGATACATTTACAGTGTATCTCACACCCTCGGGTGACTATTTTTTAGGTCGATCGGGTGCTGGGATGTCGGGACGTGTTTGGTGAGGTTCCGTGTTAGATGTTGACCCTGGACAGCCGAAAGTTTATGTATTATTTGATGTTAAAGGAAAGAGTTGTAATTCAGATGTACATAATTGAAAAGTTAATTTGTAATCTTTGTTTATAGTTGTTACGTAGTTAGTAACTCTGATGATGTTGCCAAGCTAGCCGTGCATATATAGAAAAGGCTCAATCCCAAAGGGGGTTGTGACTCTTCTATATATGTGGCGGTCTGTCATGCCCTAATTGGTTGTAACTCTGATTTTAAAAAAAATATATATATTAGACGCTGATTTTTGAGCTCGGGGCGTGACATTTTCACTGTGTTTTCTGCAATGGACTGGCCTAGACCGCGAGTATTTTTCTGCGATTGAGCTCGAAAAACAGAGGACGGCAAAGCGAACGGATTCGGATTCCGATTTATTTATCTCCCGGGATGGGGGTCAAAGCGGTTGCCTTTGAGTGGTGCATCCGAATTTGTGCTAAGTGGCTGGCACGCTTTTCGAGGTGATCGGACGGAATCCTGCTGTGATCGGACTTTTCATCTTTTTATGTCAGTGGGTTATTTTATTTATTTGGTGGTACCTCGACCTTTCGGTCTTTCGTTTTGGGTCCTAATTGAATATTTTCAGTTGTTAAGGGGGGGTTGAAATTCGAGAATTTTTGGGCTGATCGTCGGGGTTCGCGGGTATTTTTAGATGGTAGAGCTCGCAAAACGGTGAACGGTGGCGCGATCGGATTTGAATTCCGACCCCGGGATCTCCCAGAAATAAATTCTAAAATTTTACCATCAGTTTGGGCGCATCGAAAGCCCTGCAGGCGATCGACACATTTTTCGGGGTAATCTAGACCCCTCGTTGCATCTCGACTAATTTTTAGTTGTGTTTTGGGGATTTAGGATTTTTTCCCGGTTTTTCATTTAGGCGTTAAGTCTAATCTGGGAGCGTGGGGGGGGGCAAAACCCCAATTCTTGTTTCTCTCCAATCAATTGTGGGCGTGAGGAACCGAGGCGACGAGACGGGGAGAAGGAAGGACGATCGCACGTCCTGCGGAACCCGGCGAACGGGAGCGGGACGATCCTCCTTCTTTCTCCCTTACCGGCGAAAATGCGGTGAGCGTTTTGGGTCTTTTCGTGGTCTTACGGTATGAGGTTTCCCTTTTGTCGGGTCGCATGCGAGGCAAGTTTGGTACTAAACGGGAGGCCGCCGCCGCCGTGGTTAAACGGGAGGCCGCCGCCGCCGTGGTTAAACGGGAGGCCGCCGCCGCCGTTACCGTGTTCATGGAGTCATCGCCACAGCCGCCGTGATCGCGGGGTCGCAACCGGAGCCGAAAAAGGGGGACGAAATACTGTTCTTCAACAGAGGTTCAGGCCGCGGTCCACCGCGCCCGTGTGCACCCGGCGCACGCTTTCGCGGCCCGGGGGCGCAGACCCGGTGCACGGATGCGTGCGCCAGGCCGCGCGGTCCATCGGACTGGCGTGCACCCCGCGCACGGCTCCGCGGCCCGGGGCCGCAGACCCGGCGCACGGAATGCGTGCGTCAGGCCGCGCGGTGCACGCCCTAGGCGTGCACCCGGTGCTCGTCACCGCAGCGGGGAGCGGTGAACCCGGTGCGCGCCCGAGCCCGTGCGCGGCCCGGCTCAAGCCGCAGTGGTCCACCACTACAGCGTGCTCCCTGCCCGTGCCCCGGCCGCCTGCTGTCGTGGACCCGATCCACGCCTGGTTTCCTGCACCAGTATTCAGAAAAGGATCCAGAAGCTCCGTTTTTGGCCCGTTTTGCCCCGTTTTTCAGTGTTTTTGACCGCGACGATGTTTTTAACATTACTTTCTTACTGTAGTTCTTTTCGGGCACAAGGTGGGAGTGTTTTAACTGGAGTTTTCCGCACACCTTCTTCTTCGTGTTTCAGGTGGGTACACTCTTAGAATCCCTTTATGCGCACTATCACAATTTTCATGTTTACCATGTTGTGGGTTTTATTTGGAGACTTATCATGGCATTTCCGACACTTCTGATTAACTCTATTTGTGCGTTTAACTGCGATATTATGGACAGTCATTATGGTTCTCGTTATATGATTATATGTGGTTGATAGTCATGATGGTTCTCGTTATTTGATTATATGTGGTTGATAGTCATTATGATTCTCGTTATTTGATTATATGTGGTTGATAGTCTCTATGATTCTCGCTACTTGATTATGTACGGTATTCTTGGTTACTATGCTCGAGGCTGCAGCACGCGCACCCGCGGTTTGGCCACCGCAAAGGGTGCGCTTTTCCAGAAAAGTGGTCTATGACCCGTGTAAACCCACGAGGTGACGTAGTGGTGTAGGTTTTTATAGGATCCACAAGGATCTAAATAGGTAGTATCAAACAACTAGAGGGGGGGGGTGAATAGGTGTAATACTTATAAAACCAAATCTCAGTGCAAAATAAAAACCAATGCGGAAAATAAAAACAGCACACCAAGATATACGTGGAAACTCCAATCCAGGAGAAAAACCACGGGACCAACACGCAATAACAATCCACTAAGAATAGAAGAATAACAAGGTGATTACCGACTCCACGGACTCAACCCCTCCTTCAGCTTCTTCGGACCTTGCGCTGACCGGTTGGACGTCCACGCAATAACAATCCACTAAGAAAAGAAGAATAACAAGGTGATTACCGTCTCCACGGATTCAACCCCTCCTTCAACTTCTTCGGACCTTGCGCTCCACCGATTGCACGTCCACTGCACACGTTCGAATCCACGAACGCCACTCGAATCCACGAGCACACATTTCGAATCCACGAAACGCCTTTAGCACACCGAATCCACGATGCCACGTCGAATCCACGACGCAAACTCAGCCGGTAAGAATATTGGCTTCGATGGTGATCCTTTGCTTAGATTATCAATGAAGATCCATGGGAAAAATCTCTAAGCAAAGATTAGATCAATTCGACAAAAGATATGTTTTTGAAAGAACCGTCGAATTGACCTAAAAGAGGCTATAAAGAAGAAAGATAAAAACCTAGCCTCTAGGGTTGCTCTCAAGTGTTTTATCAATTGATCGGCCGTGCTCCCCACGTTTTTGAGAAACCCTAAATGTCTATTTATAGTTTAGAAACCTTTGGAAAGAGATAAGAATCAAAAACTTACCTTATCTGGAAATTTTCAGGACGGCGATCCGGATCGGATTTACTGTGATCCGGATCGTCGTAACGAGTCAGGCTATTCCAGAAAAATAGGGTTCGGGATTCGGATTGAAATGCCCGATCCGGATCGTTCATGTATTCCAGCAAAAACCCATGTTCGGGATCCGGATCGAAATGACCTTTGATCCGGATTGGATTTGCCAATGAACAAGCACCCTTCGGGATCCGGATCGGACTGTCTGATCCGGATCCTGAACATGTCCCATGTCCAGTTCTTGATTTTTATGCGATAAAAAAATTCATCCAAGTGTTTCTACACTATAAAAAAGCATTCGGATCACCAAAATTATTTAGTTAACCATACCTGATCCTTTTGAATACTTTCTTCTTGAGATTGATGTAACTGATCCACAATTCTTCAACTTCAATCTTCAAGACTCAAGACACTGAGTGTCAACTTGAGCTCTTGTTGAATCTTCTCTAAGTCTTTGATTGCTGATTGACAATTTGATCCCTTTAAGACTCCGACTCAACTCATTGACTTGACTCACGAAATATGCCAACACCAAAATGCCGTAACAATCTCCCCCTTTGGCAATTTCGTGACAAAACCCAAAAATACATAAAAGCGCTCAAGTCACTCATCTTAAACCAAAAAATTGAAACTCAATGTCATCACCAAAACATTGACTTTCTTTGCGTGAAAGATCCAATAAACAAAAATACATTTGAACCAGTCTTAGAACAAACTCTATGACTTAGGACTTGGAGTCTTAAAGTGATGTAGATCCTGCAAAAACAAAACTCCAAACAAATCAAAAGTCAGTCGTTAGAAATTAAATGTAAATCCTACATTTGATTCGTCCTTTTGGTTCTTTTGTTTTTCGGCTCCTTTTTCTCATCTCCGTCTCCCCCTATCTCGATGATCTCATCTCTGTCTCCCCCTATCTCGATGATCTCTTCTCCCCTATTTCTCTCTTCTCCCCTATTTCTCTTCTCCCCCTTTTTGTCACAAATTGTCAAACAGTGAACATACTAGACAAAAGGAAATCACTAACAGCATTAGTCCATAGTGAAAGAGAGATAAAAGCTCAGTTCCGGTATATAACAAAAACATAGATTGCGTACCGGTACTCGAACGCAAAAATCAAATAATTTCTTGAAACAAATCCAGATTTTGAAATATTTGAATTACCGATTTGTATTCCATCAAGAAAATAATTTAAGTGCTTGAGAATAATATGAGATCACATAGATGTCATTCAATCCAATTAATTTCACAAAAATTAAAAAGATTTACTCCGAAATCATGAAAAACAAAGATAAAACATTATAAACCATTTTTCACATTATATACGTCAAACACAAGTCATCAAAAATAATATTGAGATTCAAAGTCTATCAAGATGTAACGGATGTACAAAGATGACTTACAGAGATTTCCAAATGACATCAATTTGATTTCTTACCCTTTCAAATTTGAGATAAGCACTAAAATACCTAAGGGTGGCTCTTTGAGCATCTTTCAACTATCCCACCTTATACCAACCAGGAGATTGTTCAGAATATAAGAACTTTGAATATGAATCTCCGAATGCTTCAACTAAACAAAATTTCATAAAATATTTTTCAAGCATCCAAAACATGTGGTAACTTTTTCCAACATGTGGTGGTAGTTTTCACACTCCTTTCGGATGTAACTCATTCCACATCTTTTACAATTCATTTATTTACCCTTGTAGGAATGCAATCTCTTACGTGAAAGAATTAAATCCCAAATTTTAGTCTATCGGTTGTCTCACGTTTATCACAATGAATTCACACAACCGAAATAGAATAATCATCTAAAGATCACACATGATTTCTAAAATTTGATGAATATAATTATCAAAAACTTTTATAATGAAGTATCTTCAAGAATTATGATTAGGGAGTAAAGTTGATAATTCATATAAAATTAAATTGGAGTGATTGAAAGTGAAAACCCTTTTTATTCAATGCACTTGTTCGTTAAAATCCTTTTGTTTAAAAAACAAAACATAAAAACGAAGATCATTGAAAACATGTAATGCAGAGATTCAGAAAAATATGAAAGGAAAACCAATCAAAACATTACATACAGTCATAAGCTATTTAGAACTTAAGACAAGGAAAGATATCACCTTTCCGAATCCAAAATTGTCGAATTTTGGGTTGTCTTGATTCATTGTGGTTGGGAGATGATAGCTTTGACTGTTGATCCACCTTAGGTCTTTGCCTCGCAGTGATCCACTTGTATGATTGATGTTGTGGCTCGAACCTTTGGTGGTATGAGTGAACTCCATTGACTTGATATGTCTTTTGATTCCGTTGAGTTCGCTCCGTAGATGAAGTTGCCGAAGGACTCTTCTTTCTCTTTTTCGGGCAATTCTTCACCAAATGTCCTTCAAGTCCACATAAGTGACAAGTTCTTCCTTTCAATTTCATTGTGGAACTTGAAGCATGCACAGTTTGGTCCTTTTTGAATCCCAAACCAACCTTGTTTGTTTGACCTAATCCGGACATACAATCTAGTTTCTTGGAACCGGTTGAAAGCCTTTGTATGTCGAATTTGAGTTCATGAACTTGCTTGGTCAAAACTTGGTTGGTGACATGAATCTCCTCAAACTGTTTTTCTAGAAAACCAATCTTGTCCATATATGATTTAGCGTTTGTCTCCGATTGGTTTAGCTTTTCTTGGAGGATTTTATTATTATCCAATAAGCGTTCTCGTTCCTCCTCGAGATCATGAAGTTTTATCTTTAAAGCATGATTCTCGTCTTGATTCTCAAGTCGTTGCTTCCTCAACTTCTTGATATGCTTGGCCATCTTCTTAGATTCCGCAAGAAGTTGTTGATATGCCTCAACGAGTTCTTCTTCGTCCGACTCCCCCTCACTTGATGACTCTCCGTTGGATGTTGATGTTTCATGCAAAATCAAAGGAATAGAGTCAGTGATTAAAGATGATAAACAAACATTAGAAGAGGGAGTTTGAGAAGCATGTAAGGCAACGACTTTTTCCTCTTTACTTGAGGTCGATTCATTAGAAGTAGAATCATCCCAAGTTTTCGCTTGCAAAGCCTTCTTTTTATATGATTTCGGAGAAGGACATTCCATTGAAAAATGGCCGTAGCCTTTGCATCTATAGCATTGGATTTCCCCTTCGAAATCATCTTTTTCTTTTTCTTTAGAAGGTTTTGCAAAGCTTTTGAGTTTAGAGGATTTAGAACCCGATGATCCTTTAGAAGGTTTCGTGGATGAAGATCCATCGGTTCGATTCTTCCAAAACTTCCGACGAAATTTCTTTGTGATCCGCGCCAATTGTTCTTCAAAATCGGCAAAAGAGATTTCATCGTCGGAACTTGATTCACTATCTTCTTCCTTTGTGGATTTGAATGCAATACCTGTAAGCTTAGAAGAAGACTTGGAAGAAACTTGATTAGTAGGAAAAGTCATTTCATAAGTTTGCAAAGCACCTACTAATTCCTCTACACTCATCTCATCCGGATGACTAACGGTTTCAATGGCGGTAACCTTTGCCCTAAACCGTTCCGGAAGAGTCCGAAGTATCTTTCTTACAATTTTCGACTCCGGGATCTTTTCTCCTAAATTAGCACAAGTATTGATTACATCTTGAAGTCTAGTGTAATAATCTGTAAACAATTCATGCTCTTCCATATGAATAGAATCAAATTGACTTGTAAGCATCTTGAGCTTTTGAATTTTTACAAGATTAGTACCCTCATGTGTAATTTTGAGAATATCCCAAATTTCCTTCGCGGTTTCACACGCGGAAATTCATGTGAACTCAGTCGAGGAAAGAGAATTAAATAAAGCGTTCATACCTTTCCCATTGTAAGAAGATTTTTCAAATTCCTCTTTGGACCATCTAGAGCGAGGTTTTGGGGTAGTAGAATTTCCTACTTCCTCAACAGGATGCACCCAACCGTATTCCACGGATTGCCATACCCGCTCATCAAATGCGATGAGAAAAGCTCTCATCCGCACTTTCCAATAAGCATAATTAGTCCCATCAAAAATAGGAGGTCTATAAATATTACCACTTTCACCCGACATGATAGATAAACCTAAAACCCGCTCCGATACCAATTGTAGGTTTTTATAGGATCCACAAGGATCTAAATAGGTAGTATCAAACAACTAGAGGGGGCGTGAATAGGTGTAATACTTATAAAACCAAATCTCAGTGCAAAATAAAAACCAATGCGGAAAATAAAAATAGCACACCGAGATATACGTGGAAACTCCAATCCAGGAGAAAAACCATGGGACCAACACGCAATAACAATCCACTAAGAATAGAAGAATAACAAGGTGATTACCGACTCCACGGACTCAACCCCTCCTTCAGCTTCTTCGGACCTTGCGCTGACCGGTTGGACGTCCACGCAATAACAATCCACTAAGAAAAGAAGAATAACAAGGTGATTACCGTCTCCACGGATTCAACCCCTCCTTCAACTTCTTCGGACCTTGCGCTCCACCGATTGCACGTCCACTGCACACGTTCGAATCCACGAACGCCACTCGAATCCACGAGCACACGTTTCGAATCCACGAAACGCCTTTAGCACACCGAATCCACGATGCCACGTCGAATCCACGACGCAATCTCAGCCGGTAAGAATATTGGCTTCGATGGTGATCCTTTGCTTAGATTATCAATGAAAATCCATGGGAAAAATCTCTAAGCAAAGATTAGATCAATTCGACAAAAGATATGTTCTTGAAAGAACCGTCGAATTGACCTAAAAGAGGCTATAAAGAAGAAAGATAAAAACCTAGCCTCTAGGGTTGCTCTCAAGTGTTTTATCAATTGATCGGCCGTGCTCCCCACGTTTTTGAGAAACCCTAAATGTTTATTTATAGTTTAGAAACCTTTGGAAAGAGATAAGAATCAAAAACTTACCTTATCTGGAAATTTTCAGGACGGCGATCCGGATCGGATTTACTGTGATCCGGATCGTCGTAACGAGTCAGGCTATTCCAGAAAAACAGGGTTCGGGATTCGGATTGAAATGCCCGATCCGGATCGTTCATGTATTCCAGCAAAAACCCATGTTCGGGATCCGGATCGAAATGACCTTTGATCCGGATCGGATTTGCCAATGAACAAGCACCCTTCGGGATCCGGATCGGACTGTCTGATCCGGATCCTGAACATGTCCCATGTCCAGTTCTTGATTTTTATGCGATAAAAAAATTCATCCAAGTGTTTCTACACTATAAGAAAGCATTCAGATCACCAAAATTATTTAGTTAACCATACCCGATCCTTTTGAATACTTTCTTCTTGAGATTGATGTAACTGATCCACAATTCTTCAACTTCAATCTTCAAGACTCAAGACACTGAGTGTCAACTTGAGCTCTTGTTGAATCTTCTCTAAGTCTTTGATTGCTGATTGACAATTTGATCCCTTTAAGACTCCGACTCAACTCACTGACTTGACTCACGAAATATGCCAACACCAAAATGTCGTAACAAGTGGGGCCCCCATAGTTGTGGGGTTTTGAGGCACCAAGGTGCGAGCGGTGCGACCCGTCGACGTAGATGCTCGACGTGGTCAGGTGTTACAGGTGTTCGTGGCTCTTTGTGAGCGGTGCGACCCGTCGACGTAGATGCTCGACGTGGTCTGGTGTTATAGGTGTTCGTGGCTCTTTGTGAGCGGTGCGACCCGTCGACGTAGATGCTCGACGTGGTCAGGTTTTGCAGGTGTTCGTGGTTTACTTTCCCTCTTGGGAGGGTGGTCAGGTTTTGCAGGTGTTCGTGCTTTATTTTTCCCTCTTGGGAGGGCGGTTGCTCCGGATAGTCTTACGGTTGGCTTTACTACTTTTTCCTGCTTTATGATTAGTATTATCGGGTCGCTGACTTCCCACTCTGTGACAGATTCCTTCAGGGGTGAGAGCTAAGCGACGGTGAGGCCGGGTCATGAGCTTTCGGGCCCATTGAGACCTTAGACTGTATTTTTTCTCCTTTCTTTCGCATTTCATTTACTACTTGTAGACTATTGTGTGGTTCTCGATACCCTCGTGGGGTCGGTGTGGATGTCGGTATTTTCTCTCTCTAGTTATGTGGATGCTGAGTTATTTCTTATCTCTGTTCGGCCGTTTTTCAAAAAAAAAAGAAAGAAAAAGAAAAAGGAATTGTGAAATCGTTTTCAAAACTTGGGTGTCGTGTGGGTACCGTTTTCAAAATCTTGTGGTGGATTTTAGAAAACGGATTTCAAAACCTGAGTGTCGTGTGGGCACTGTTTTAAAAACTCTGTAGATTTATGATTTTCAAAACTGTTTTAGAAAATCTAGATGCCGGGTGGGCGCCGCTTTTAAAACTGTGGATTTATCCTTTCAAATTGGTCGGCCTTGAGAATTGTTCTGTTGTGTATGGGTAAGTGTTGTGAACTGTTGTGATTGAATAAACTGCTATGATTGCATGTTGTATTAGCCGCGACGCCGTGCATATACAGAGGAGACTCTGTCCGTTTGCAGGATGATTCTGTATATGCGGCTGATCTGGGCACGCACCGGGGAGGAAGGAATTTCAAAAAAAAATTTATACGCAAAACGAAACTTCTTCGTTGACTGTTTCCGCTGAATGAAACCCCCGGGGCGTGACACTATGCATGTCCAAACGATCCTCAAGTGGTACCCTCCCACAAGACATTTCATATTATCCCAACATAAAAGTAAATTCCACATGCAAGGTTAAATGCTAATATTATATCCTTATAAACATGTAGAAGTCCCAACCACTATCAGATTTCCACAATAGTGTTTTCCATATGATAGGCTCGTTTCCGCTGAATGAAACCACTATCAGATTTCCACAATAGTGTTTTCCGCTGAATGAAACCCCCGGGGCGTGACACTATGCATGTCCAAACGATCCTCAAGTGGTACCCTCCCACAAGACATTTCATATTATCCCAACATAAAAGTAAATTCCACATGCAAGGTTAAATGCTAATATTATATCCTTATAAACATGTATAAGTCCCAACCACTATCAGATTTCCACAATAGTGTTTTCCATATGATAGGCTCACAATTATTTTAATTTAAGCATGCATGTCTATTAGGTCATCATTTAATATGTCCAATATGGAAGTTCTCTCTAATACACATAGTGAGCAAGTCGGAAATTAAGGTATGCAACAACCACCCACCTCGATCGCGAAGCACGGATCCAAATGCGCCCACACTCCAGGGAAACCACGGTACACCGCAAAACTGCAACAGTAACCCACACGAGGCACAATTAATTCTCAAATCCTCAATTTACCGCTGTCCACAAAACCAGCCAGAAAAAGGCTAAATTTTACCTATGAGAAGACCTTAGAAAATTCCAGATAAACAACCATTGCGATCCTCGCGGCGAGCCGATCGAAACGAGTACTTGCACGTCCAAATCCGACACCTGTAGGTCAAGAAATAATTAGAACATCGCCGTATGTCAAAACCTTCACGAACACAAGCCTGCAGAAACTCAGTCCCAAAGAAGCTTAATTATCACATTCAAAGAGTCCTCCAAAAATTCTGATAAAAATACAGGTGCGTTCCTTACGAAGCGTAGATGTCGATCGAGTCCTCATCCGTCTCATTCCGATGCCTGTAGACCGAGAAATCACAACAATACTCCTCCGCTGTCCAAATCCTCACACCGTACAAGGGGTCAAAAGATACCTCAGGAACCGTGCCAAAAACCCAAAATGAGGCAAAGTAAACACACAAAAATCGAAGCCTTTCCTCTCAGGAACACAATGTCGCAAATATCGCCCAAAATTTCCTCCTGGTTTGCGCACAGGAAATTTCCGACTGAACTGCGACGGAAACGGGCCGAAAAAGGGAAATGTCGAGGTGCACTGTAAAACCAAGATCGCCGCTGTCGAGCCTCCAAAAATCCAGGGGATCCACCACAAGATAAAAAACATAAAGGGGAACAACCTTCCTATAGGGCTCTCTCGTAGAAGGGGTCAAATATGCCCAAAAAAAAATAAAAAGAAAGAGGAGAGGGGGGTATTTATAGGCCCAGCCCAGCCCACAAGCTAACTGGATTCGGGCGCCCGGATCCGGCCCGACACGGTATTGTGCAAGCCCGAATCAACCACAGCCCGCCACATCAGCGCGCCCCGTGCCCCGCGCGCCCGGTGCACGCGCGCCCGCCAATCGCGGCGCGCCGCGTGGCGATGCGGTCCACGGCAGGAACCGTGGGCCGCGGTTCATGTCGGATCCGCCGGGTCACTGCGCCCGCCAATGAGCGGGCGACACGTGGCCCGGTCGGTCCATCGTGCGCCGCGCCCGGCGCCGCTGACGCGCGTGCGTTGACCGGCCAATCAATGCGCGCCACGAGTCACCGCCTCCACTCGCTGCGCCCGGTGCACGCACCCGATGCACCCGCCGAACCCGAAGCCGCCACGTGTCCCCAGCACGCCTAATGGGGAGTCGCCACGTGGCACACTAATCCGAACACCGCGCCTGCCCGCGCGTCTGCCCGCGCATGCTCCCGTGGGTCGTGCTGTCACGCCCCGGGTGTAAACCAGGACCCGGGCCCGCCAACAGATCCGCCGTGCACACGGAATTTTCCATGTACACGAAGCGATGGTAACCTGCTCAGATAGATAATATATAATAAAAGAGCATAAACAGAGCTGAACTAATAGAACTAAAGTAATCTCAGACTGAAATAAACTACAAACTGAAATAAAACTACAATATACTCCCCAACTCCCATAAAGATACAAACAGCTGGCCAAAGCCAGACCCAAAAGTAAACTACTGAAGTCTGAGATACAAAAGGGGGTATAATGAAACCTCGCTAGTCTCTCGCTCGGGGTAGATGATCTAGCTAGTCGGCGATTCTCTTGCCTCGATCTGCCGCTGAAGGCCCAGCAGCCCGCGCAGATGACTCTGCAAAACAAAGGGAAGAAGACAGAAACAACAATGGGGGTGAGAACTACTAGATAAACCAGTAGCCTCCCCTAGTGGGTAAAACCTCTAATGCTGACACACCCACTAGGACTATAAGAGGCAAAAAGGAAGGAACAGTGGTATGCAATATAGACTGCTGGAAAAAGAGGAACTACCACTACTATGCCTCTAGATGCTGTGCCAAAGGTTACGGTATATGCATGCAACTGTAAATCTAACTGCCCAAAGAAACCCAATCAAAGGGCCAGGAAGTACTGGCACTGCCTGCTCTGTCACCAATCGCAACTCATCAAGGTGCCCGGCGCTCGGCACGGTGTAAAGCCTACTCCGGAGTGGCACTCGAGGGGAGCGACCCACACGAGTAAAGTATGTACAGTATCCCTGTATCAAGTATCTCTGTATCAAGCATCTCTGTAACCAATATCTCACAATAGCAGGACTGGATCATGACTATGATCAAAGTGGGAAATATCCGTCCACTAAAGTAACCCTGATCCCCAATCAGATGCAATAGTAATCAAGTGGGAAACACCATCCACTAGGAAAATCTGAAACCCGATCTGATGCATAAGTGAACACCCGGTCTACCGCCTAATGTCCGCGGCTGCCGCAACACCCGATAAGCCCAAGATCTGATAGAGTAATCAACAGCTGGCTAACCGCCTCAAGTCCGCGGTTACTACCATGCCCCACAATATATTATCGAGTCAAACCTGTCCCAGACTCCAGCCTTAACCACACTATCCCAAACCCTGCTCAATCCGAGCAACATATATCCGAATACGAAGGAGAATAGTGAAACATGGTTTCTCCTAAGTCAAGTCCCAAAGATAGTGTAGCAATAAATAGTAGCCTATCTAGATGTCCAAACAAGCATGCAAAGGTTCGCATTTTGAAACAGAAGGAAAGTATTTAAATATTTATTTAGAAAAGATGGTTTTATGATAATACTTTAGCATGCGATGATAGTTTACAGCATATGTCCAACAACAGTGTCCCAGTTTACCATAAATGAGCTGTCATATTATTTGTGGGGTTTACTTATGCATTTCATGAGTACAAGTACCGATTATCTGTTTAAAGTCGGGAATCTCTAATACTCCTAGTGAGATAGTCAGTAATGAGGTAAGCAACAACCACCCACCTCGAAAAGCGTGCCCAATACCCAAGAAAATACCCGCTGTCCTCTATGCACACCGTCAGCTGAAACAGTATCCTACAACATCACATAAGTGTATACGGTGTAAGAACTACAAGTCTCAAAACAGATTTGCTGTTTTTATAATCAGCACGCAAAACGAGGAATTTCACCTCTGTCCCGAGCTCCTAAAATCTTAGAAAAATCACGGTTGTGTTCCACACGAAAAGTAGCCCAAAATCGACTCTTGAATCGCCTCAATCTGATATTCCTACGCGGAGAAACAATTCGTCGAAGTTGCTGCTGTCCAAAAACCCAAACAGCAAAAGAGGGGGTCAAAACACCTCGGGAATTGTGCCAAGGAATCTGAATCCAGAGAAACGACCAACACGAAAAACGAAGCCCTACCTCTTAGGAACACACTGGCGAAGAAATCATCGAAACAGGACTCCTGTACTGCGCAGGGGACTCCTCGGACTGAAATGCGACGATAGGCCAAGCTTGGGGAAAAACGAGGCACACTGTAAAATCCGGATCGCCGCTGTCGAACTTCCAGAAAATCTGGGAACGCACCACGAGGTAGAAAAATCAGTGAGGAACAACTTCTCTTCAATGACCTCTCTCAGATTCTCTCTCTTTCTCTCGTAAAATGGAGAAAAGAAGGGAGGGGAAGGCTATTTATAGGCCCAATAAAACAATTGGGAAAATGACCTTCATGTCCCAACTTTCGGGTGGCTACAGTGCCCAGGACCACTTTCGGGCGTGAACAGTGCAGCCCAGGCCACGTTTCGGGCGGCTACAGTGCGGCCCGGCCCAGGGTTTTCGGGGCGCGCACAGTGCGGCCCGGCCCAGCCCGCACGCGCACGGGATCCCTTCCCGTCCAACCGGCCGTCCGACCCGGCCCAAGGCCCGCCACGTGTCCGCCAAACAGGCGGCAGCCGTGCGGGCCCAACGGGGAAGCGCCACGTGTTGGGTTATATGTAATACGGATCTAAATAGGGGAAAAAACACCTAGAGGGGGGTGAATAGGTGTAAACGTATAAACACTCAAAAAATCGTTGCGATAAAACCCAATGCGGAAATAAAAATAATACGCAAGATTTTTACGTGAAAAACTCCATCACCGGAGTAAAAAACCACGGGACCGATAACACGGCAGAAATCCACTAGAATTAAAACACGTACAAGGTGATTTACCGTACACACTTACGACTCAACCTTTTCCATACGCTCCTAGAGGATCTTCTCCGCTCGCTCCGCGACGCTTCTCGAATCCACGATCTGCGCCCAACGCCGAATCCACGGCGTCCAACGTCGAATCCACGACGTCCGACCGAATCCACGGTCTTCACCCAATAGCACCCTTCGAATCCACGAACGTGCCTCGCTCCGAATCCACGAGAGCGGTTGAACCTTGAATCCACAAGGACACGCGAATCCACGCGCCGATTTTTGGGGTAAATCGTTGTTTTGGGTGGTGATGATCCGCCGAATACTTAGATCAAAGATAGATCGGAAATACCATCTAAGTATTCATTAGTTTGATTCAACTCAAGATGTGAGTATGAAAACCTAGAATCAAACTAATCAATATAGATGAAGAAACATAGAGTATTCTCTAATGATTTCCTTTCTTCTCTATATGTGGATCTATAGCCGTATAAAATGGTATATGAAAATGACGGCTAAAGACTATGTGGATTCCCCCTAGAAAAAGAGTCATAGGGTGTATTTATAGGTTAGAAACCCTAGGAAGGAGATAAGAATCAAAAACCTAACATTTCTGGAAATTTTACGGACGGCGATCCGGATCGGACTAGCTAGGATCCGGATCGTCGTAACGAGTCAGCCAGTTCCAGAAAAACAAAGGTTCGGGATCCGGATCGAAGTGCATGATCCGGATCGTTCATACAGTTTACCAAACATCAACGTTCGGGATCCGGATTGCGAAGCATGATCCGGATCGTTCAAGGAAAATGGTAAACTCACTGTTCGGGATCCGGATCAAGAGACTACGATCCGGATTGAACTGGTGTATGAACGAACCACCTTCGGGATCCGGATCGAACAACCTGATCCGGATCCTGAACATGTCCCAAGTCCAGTT
Organism: Tillandsia leiboldiana; assembly: GCA_029204045.2. Classification (NCBI taxonomy): domain Eukaryota; kingdom Viridiplantae; phylum Streptophyta; class Magnoliopsida; order Poales; family Bromeliaceae; genus Tillandsia; species Tillandsia leiboldiana. The sequence goes on along the minus strand of CM055071.1, from coordinate 11,903,809 downwards.
TTTGATTTTTATGCAATGAAAGATTCTTCCAAGTGTTTCTACACTACAAGAAGTATTCGGATCACACAAAATCTTTAGTTAAACATACCTGATCCTTTTGAATTCTTCTTTCTTGAGATTGAGTTAAATGATCCAACTTTCTTCACCTTCAATCTTCAAGACTTGAGACTTTCACGAAACTACGCCAACTCAAATTCCGTAACAATCTCCCCCTTTGGCGGTTTCGTGACAAAACATAGATCCACTAAAGAAAATTCAAAAAGATATTTTTGTTGCTATCACCATACAACAAAAATTTACAATGGAGATCCAAAAAATTTAAAAACATGAGATAAACTCCTAAAACAGACTCTAGACTTAGGCATCTGTACTCTCTGCACAAAGAAATCATTCTTGACAAAAAGAGATCGTTAGATACCTCAAGAATATTTAGCATACAAAACCTAGTACAGAGATAGAGTTTATCTAATCATCATGACATTTGAGAATTCAGATATGTAAGAGAATCATAGTCAAAAACCAACATATCTTCTATGCAACTAAAAACCAAATGTCACAAAATGTTAGTCCAACATCAACTTGTTAGTTATATTACATGCCCAAATAGTTAGTCGAATAGTTAGTCGAGACATGCAAACAATCACAAGATGAAAACCAAAAGTTGAAGTTGAGATCATACTTACCTTGATGTCTACAAAATCTTCATCATCAAGATTTTCACAATCATTGTTCAAGTTCCCTTACCTTGATGTTCATTCACATCATCATTGTACCTTGATATTTACCTTGATGTTCATTCACATCATCATTCAATTTCATCATTCATTGTTCAAAGTTCTCTCTAACTCTCTCCCCCTTTTTGTCACAAAACAAAGCCAAAATGTAGTTAAGACTACGAAATGTTAGGAGAGTGAAAAGTTCTAGTAAAACGTAAAACCTGAGAACTAAGCTAAAGTAAGTATAAAACTAAATCCTAAAATCAAAATCCTGCACAAAAAGAAAAGGAAGGTGCAGTTCAGTCGGAGGAGTCGGAGCTGGTACAACTCAGCTTGCTCAAAATCCCTTTAAGCATTGTCGAAATAGTTGAACACTTCTTCTTCATCTTCTTCTGTTCAGAGGAAATTTGCTGAAGTTCTTTCGATATCCTCTCTTGTGCAGCAGAGAGTCTTTGTTGTTCCTGGCGAAGCGATTCCAATACAGCAGCGTCTGTATCCTGTCTTTTCGAGTGTGATGGATGCTGTCTAGAAGCAGATGGTGCATCCAATCCCGTAACCCATGGAGATTCAGTTTGTAGAACCCCAGAGAGTGAGCGAGCTCTAGTAAGAGGCCTACTGTGAAAACTTTCACTTTTTATGATATTCTTTCGTCTTGTATATTGCTTAGTTGTTGATGCAGATTTCATAAGCCTTTTGCCTTTGACAGATTTCCTATTTTCCTCATCAATCTTCTGTTGAACATCTTTGAAGAATTCATCCCATTCTTCCGTATCGTACTCTGAGCTGTCCTCCCTGCCTTCGGTTGTTTTATCTTCTGTTGAAATATCCGGTTCCTCTTTTACAGACGTACTCTTGTGCACCATTGTGACCAGGAGAAGGATTAACCAAGAGAGTGCCATTGATCAAAGTGCTTGAGTTAAGAAGGTGTCCTGTGAAAACCAACTCAAGAACACAAAAATTCTTAGTTTTCAAAAATTGAAAAAAAATTGTACCCAAACAATCATAATCATGTAGAGAAGCTAAGAATCAAATTAGTTTTGCAAAAGGACTTTTAAAAATAGATCAATTGCATGATTTTCGAAAATCCTTATTATATGCCCTAAAACCGAAATTTTAGAAATCGAAGCCTAAAAATCCGTTAATCAGGAGAATACCTAGCATATAATCAAAACTAACCTACCCAGAGTTCTTATTTCAAAAGAAATTTGATCAAAAACCATCCACAATCAAAGTTGATCCAAGAAATTCATCACGTTTGAGGAGGAAAAGAGAAAAACGGTGAAAAACCGAGATTTTGATCAATAAAACTTACTTGGAGTTGAAGAACCTAAGTTTGAAAGCTTCCAGGAAGGATGAAATCTAGAGAGAGAGGCTCTGGAAACTTTGGAACAAAAGATTGGAGTAAAGAAATCAAAAACCCCTTTCGTTCCTTATAAAACCTAGCCGCGATCCGGATCAGTTCATAACTGCGATCCAGATCGGCTACCCGCAGTGAGAAACTGCGTTCGGGATCCGGATCGGCAGATACAATCCGGATCGTCAGCCCGCAGAAGAATTCCTGCGTTCGGGATCCGGATCATCTAGCCCGATCCGGATCGGCCACAACTTTTTCTATAGAAAAATTTCAGAGAAATTCAGGAAAAACCAGAAAAAGATTGTAAGCACAAATGTGTATCAACTTTAAACAAAAATCATCGTTTCATACAACAAGAATTAGATTATGCCAAATCTATCAATAATATCTAAAAATGAAACGAAAATTTACAAAAATTAAATCCCTTAAAGTTGAACTCCTTCAATCACATCTAACTTGATCTTATGAGTAATGCCTTTATCAAATCATCAATTCAGTAAAGAAAATGAAATACAAAGATCAATAGATGTTTGAAATCCCAAATATAGTAGATAATGTATCTAGACAATCTGTTGAAGAGAGTGGCTCTTTGAGCATCTTTCATTAAAGACCCACCTTATACCAACCTTGAAATTTGACAGAGTCAAGTATTTCAACATGCATTTTACTTAATCAAAAATTTGAACAACCATGCTTGGTATACATGTGGTAGCTGCACACAATACTCGGACGACCGAGGTGGTAGCTCTTTCCTCCATGTGGTGGTAGTTTTCACACTCCTCATTGGGATGTAACTCTTTCCACATCTTTTGAGCATTTTACCTTTTCTATGACTCCCCCTCAATTGGCTATCAATTATTTAAGATATAAAGTATTCAACCAAATATTGATCTCGATTTCATACTCGACTAAGCAGTCAAATAAGATAATGACTATACCAAGAGATCATAGAGAGAGAGAAATTGACTTTGATCACTTTAGAAGATGATTTAATTAACATAAATGATCATTGCAACAGTGAAATATTATGATGGCAAAAGCATAATAAATTTCTAAATGTGCGAAAAGATGCAATTAAAGTCAATTATGATCTATGCTCAATTAATGTCCTATGTACAAACATAGATAATGAACAAAACAAAAACAAATACAAAACCTATCCTAAGCAAAGATTTCAAAAAGAAGATTATTTCAAGGAAAGCATCCCAATTGCTTTACGTAAATGAATAAAACGTTTTTGATCCAAAGGTTTTGTTAGAATGTCAGCTAATTGATCCTCAGTTGAAATATATGAGAGTTGAAGAGTATTTGATTCAACTAGCTCTCTAAGAAAATGATATCTAAGTTCAATATGTTTTGTTCTAGAGTGCAACACAGGGTTTTTAGAAATGTTAATAGCACTAGTGTTGTCACAAAGTATTGTTACCGAAGATGCTGAAATGCGGAAGTCGCTCAATACGCTTTTCATCCAAATGAGTTGAGTTGAGCAGCTTCCAGCTGAAATGTATTCCGCTTCGGCAGTCGAGAGTGCTATGCAGTTCTGCTTTTTACTGTGCCATGCAACAAGGCAATGGCCAAGATAGAAGCATGCACCACTCGTGCTTTTCCGATCATCCACTGATCCTGCCCAATCGGCATCTGAGTATCCAACAATATCCAAACTTGTTCCCATAGGATACCAAATTCCGAAATTAATTGATCCTTTGATATACCGGATGATCCTTTTCACCGCTTTCAGGTGAACCTCCTTTGGTGCTGATTGATATCTCGCGCAAATCCCAACACCAAAAGATATATCCGGGCGACTAGCCGTGAGGTAAAGTAGACTTCCAATCACACTTCGATACAATTTCTCGTCTACATTCTCACTATGTGATTCACTTCCAAGTCCCTTGTGGCTAGTTCCCATTGGAGTCGGAAAATCTTTACAATTTTCTAGATCAAACTTTTTGACCAACTCCATTGCATACTTGGATTGACTCAAGTGAATACCTTCATCATTTTGTTTAATTTGCAATCCAAGGAAATAAGTCAATTCGCCCATCATGGACATCTCAAATTCGCTTTCCATGGTCTCCGCGAATTTAGAAGCATCGTTATCTCTTGTTGCGCCAAATACTATGTCATCGACATATATTTGTGCTACAATGAAATTGTTTTGATAATGCTTCACAAAGAGAGTCCTATCAGCTCCCCCTCGAGTATAGCCCTTCTCCAAAAGGTGCTTTGTTAACCTTTCGTACCATGCTCGCGGTGCTTGTTTCAGACCGTAAAGAGCCTTTTTCAAACGAAAAACATGGTTAGGTTGTTTATGATCTACAAAACCTTTCGGTTGAGCCACATAAACTTCCTCATTTAAAAACCCATTTAGAAATGCGCTCTTAACGTCCATTTGAAATAATTTGATTTTAAAATGACAAGCAATAGCAAACAGTATACGAATGGACTCGAGTCTAGCTACAGGGGCGAATGTTTCGTCAAAGTCTATACCTTCTACTTGAGAGTAGCCTTGAGCAACTAATCGTGCCTTGTTCCTGATGATAGTACCATCCTCATTTTTCTTGTTCTTGAAGATCCATTTGGTACCTATCACATTGTGTTGCTTTGGAGGCTTCGTTAATTCCCAGACTTTGTTTCGCTCAAATTGATGGAGCTCTTCCTGCATTGCTTTAATCCAGTAGTCATCCTGAAGAGCTTCATCTATGTTCTTTGGTTCGATTAAAGATACATAGCAAGCGAATCCACAAACCAACTGCCTCCGAGTTCTGACTCCTTCTTGTGGATCTCCAATAATATTCGATTCCGGATGATCCTTGGAGATTCGTAACGTTTGTTGAAGCGGAGTACTCGGAGATATATGAGATGATTCCTGCACATCAGATAAACTAGAAGAACCATTAGATGCATCATTAATATTGGAAGTATTATTATGAGAAGATGCACTAGCAGGAGAATCATCATCTAGAGAGACATCGAGGGTAGATTTTCCAGTTTCAAAGTGAAAAGCTTCATCTACTTTAACATTTATAGATTCTACGATCGTCTTAGATTCAATGTTAAATACTCGATATGCTCTGCTATTCGTAGAATAACCCAAAAAGATCCCTTCATCACTTCGAGAGTCGAACTTTCCAAGATTTTCACGGTCACGTAAAATGTAACATCGACTCCCGAAGACACGAAAATATTTGATATTGGGTTTTCTACTAAACCACAGCTCATATGGTGTATTTAAAGTTCCTGGGCGCAAGTAAACTCTATTAATGACATAGACAGCGGTGTTCACAGCTTCAGCCCAAAAATGTAGCGGCAAATTCCGGCTATGAAGCATCACACGCGCCATCTCTTGAACAACCCTGTTCTTGCGCTCAACAACACCATTCTGCTGAGGTGTATAGGGTGCCGAGAATTCATGTTTGATTCCATTTGAAGTGCAAAAATCAATAAATTTTGAATTTATGAATTCTCCACCTCTATCACTTCTAACACGAATGATCTTTTCATTCTTTTCAATCATAATACGATGGCAAATCTCATGAAAAGAGTCAAACGTATCAGCTTTCTCTTTCAAAAATGCTACCCATGAAAACCGAGAGAAATCGTCAACCAATAAAAAGATGTACCATTTACCTCCCAAAGATGGTTGACGGGTCGGCCCCATTAAGTCCATGTGCAAAAGTTCCAAGGGCCGTTTTGTACCAACGTGGTTCAAGTTCTTGTGTGCAGTCCTAGACTGTTTTCCCTTTTGGCAACCACCACACACAACGTTTTGTTTAAATAAAAGCTTTGGAATCCCCTTGACCACGTCCTTGTTTGAAATTCTAGTAAGTTCCTTAAAATTTAAGTGACCTAGCCTTTCATGCCAAAGAGTTTCATTATTCAAAGCAGCTAAGTTACAATTTTCAGAAAATTTATTAGGAACAACATAACAATTGTTTTCAGATCTAACCCCTTTTAAAAAGAAGACATGGTCCTTATCAGTTACAACGCATTCAACAGATGAAAAGTTAACTGAAAAACCATTGTCGCAAAGTTGACTTATGCTTATGAGGTTAGTCTTAAGGCCATCAACAAATAAGACGTTTTTCAAAATCGGGCCATCTGGAATAGCTACCGTCCCTTTTCCAACAATTTTGGAAGATCGACCGTCTCCGAAAACAACGTGTCCTCCGGAGATTTTCTCAAGATTTTGAAAACTATTTTTGTCACCGGTCATGTGACGGGAACACCCGCTATCCAGATACCAAGACGAACTATCATATGCATGCAAGGAAACATTGGAAACAAGACAAGGGAAAATTTCACCTTTGCGCACCCAAACCCTTTTGGAGTGCGTCGGTAATGGTCGAGAAGTTATATGCCTAGGTGAAGGCGTCTTGTTATAGCGATTGTTGTTCCTTGATGTAATCGTCTTGCGCGATGAACTACCAAATCTCTTTTCATTTGAAAAGTTTTGCTTTGATTTTCGGGGAGGAGCCGTTTTGGTAGTTGTTGCAAGAGGTCTTTGAGATGAGCGTTCGACTCCCGTCTTGCAATATCTTCTTATGTGCCCTGAAACACCACAACGAAAACATACCTTAGATCTTGACGATCCCAAAGAGGATGAAGTAGGTTTGTTGTCGTTGTTTGTCTTGAATTCCGGTGTCCGAGGAGGAGATACCGACTGAGGCACAAAAACTGTCTCACTCGAACTTGGACTGTTTCCAGTTTGAGTGTATCCGAGGCCGAACCTATTTGATTGACCAAGACCAAGAAGTCTATCCAACTTACTCCTTCCTGAAGAGAATCGCTGTAAGTCATTCTTGAGTTGGAAAATGGTCTTTGTCATTTCCAGGTTATCCTGTCGAGCCTCGTTGTGGAGCTTTGAGAAGTGATTCGCGTTAA
>CM055071.1:11826361-11896755 GCA_029204045.2 Tillandsia leiboldiana | reverse complement strand
TTATACGACCAACAAGTGGTATCAGAGCGGGAATAGGGTTGTGAACCAATGGTTGAAGGTGGAAACATCAATCGACCCCCCTTTCTTTGATGGAACAAATTATGCGTACTGGAAAGTACGGATGAAAGCCTTTTTATCTTCCATCGACGAAAGGGTGTGGCATTCAATTGATCAGGATGGTCTAATCCAACTGAACTTATCTCTGATGTTCACACCTTAAAACCTAGGTCGAAATGGACCAAGGAAGAGTTTGAGTTATCTTCTTACAATGGCATGGGAATTAATGCTATTTTAATGCCTTATCTCGAACTGAATTCTCTCGCGTCTCGGCATGTGAGACTGCGAAAGAAATCTGGGATGTTCTCCAGGTGACACATGAGGGAACTAACCTCGTGAAGATTCAGAAACTGCAGATGCTTACGAGCAAGTTTGACTCTATCTTGATGGCAGAAAATGAATCTTTCACGGACTACTATACACGATTGCAAGACATCGTAAACTCATGTGCTAATCTGGAGAGAAGATTCCAGAATTTAAGATTGTAAGAAAAAATCTTAAGAACTCTTCCTGAACGAGTTCGCCCAAAGGTTACTGCCATTGAAACTATTAAACACCCGGACGAAATACGTGTAGAAGAATTAGTTGGTTCATTACAACTTATGAAATGACTTTTAATACTAACAATTCTTCTGGAAAAGCATCCACTTCTAAGTCTTCAGGTTATGCGTTGAAAACAACTAAGGAAGAAGACGCGGATACATCCTCCTCGGACGATGACGAGAACCTTTCTATGGAGGAATTTGAGAAGCAGCTCGCTCTCTTGACAAGGAAGTTTCGCCGCAACTTTCGAAGGGGTAATTCAAGCAAATCTCCATCTTCGGAAAGTGGAACAAAGGCAAGGGTACTCCAAGTTACAAGTCAAGAAAGCAAGAGAACTTCTCAAAGGATAAGAAAAGCTCAGAAGGACAACTGCAATGCTTCAAATGTCGAGGCTACGGCCACATTGCAACCGGAGTGTCCTAACAAGTATCCGGCAAAGAAGAGGCGATGCAAGTCGTCACTTGGGATGACAACTCAACGTCAAATGAGTCATCTTCAAGTGATGAAAGAAAAGAGCTCCACCGCATTCCACGCGTCCGTATCTTCACCTTCATGTGCTTTATGGCAAATACATCTGAGTCGTGTCCAACTCCACTGTTGAAAAGAACGCAACGGACAACGAATCGGATGATTCGGAAGGTGAAGATTTTGCTCTAGCCTACCACAGACTTTTGAGGGATCAAAGAAAGTGGCTAAGCAAACAAGAGTTTGAGAGGGAGATTGCATGATCTCGAAGAAGAAGCAAAAAGAGCGATTTCTCTCCAAACGCTCTGAAGTGGAAAGGGAAAACCTGATAAAAGAAAATGCTTCCCTTCAAGAGTCCAATGAGCAACTTGAAAAGGAACATACAAATCTGGTGGATAACGCGAATCACTTTTCAAAGCTCTACAACGAGGCTCGACAGGATAACCTGGAAATGACAAAGACCATTTTCCAACTCAAGAATGACTTACAGCGATTCTCTTCAGGAAGGAGTAAGTTGGATAGACTTCTTGGTCTTGGTCAATCAATAGGTTCGGCCTCGGATACACTCAAACTGGAAACAGTCCAAGTTCGAGTGAGACAGTTTTTGTGCCTCAGTCGGTATCTCCTCCTCCGACATCGGAATTCAAGACAAACAACGACAACAAACCTACTTCATCCTCTTTGGGATCGTCAAGATCTAAGGTATGTTTTCGTTGTGGTGTTTCAGGGCACATAAGAAGATATTGCAAGACGGGAGTCGAACGCTCATCTCAAGCACCTCTTGCATCAACTACCAAAAAGGCCCCTTTCCGGAAATCAAAGCAAAACTTTTCAAATGACAAGAGACTTGGTAGTTCACCGCGCAAGACGACTTCATCAAGGAGCAATAATCGTTTTAACAAGACGTTTTCACCTAGGCACAAAACTTCACGACCATTACAGACGCATTCCAAAAAGGTTTGGGTGCGCAAAGGTGAAATTTTCCCTTGTCTTGTTTCCAATATTTCCTTGCATGCATATGATAGCTCGTCTTGGTATCTGGATAGCGGGTGTTCCCGTCACATGACCGGTGACAAAAATAGTTTTCAAAATCTTGAGAAAATCTCCGGAGGACACGTTGTTTTCGGAGACGGTCGATCTTCCAAAATTGTTGGAAAAGGGACGGTAGCTATTCCAGATGGCCCGATTTTGAAAAACGTCTTATTTGTTGATGGCCTTAAGACTAACCTCATAAGCATAAGTCAACTTTGCGACAATGGTTTTTCAGTTAACTTTTCATCGGTTGAATGCGTTGTAACTGATAAGGACCATGTCTTCTTTCTAAAAGGGGTTAGATCTGAAAACAATTGTTATGTTGTTCCTAATAAATTTTCTGAAAATTGTAACTTAGCCGCTTTGAATAATGAAACTCTTTGGCATGAAAGGCTAGGTCACTTAAATTTTAAGGAACTTACTAGAATTTCAAACAAGGACGTGGTCAAGGGGATTCCAAAGCTTTTATTTAAACAAAATGTTGTGTGTGGTGGTTGCCAAAAGGGAAAACAGTCTAGGACTGCACACAAGAACTTGAACCACGTTGGTACAAAACGGCCCTTGGAACTTTTGCACATGGACTTAATGGGGCCGACCCGTCAACCATCCTTGGGAGGTAAATGGTACATCTTTTTATTGGTTGATGATTTCTCTCGGTTTCTTGGGTAGCATTTTTGAGAGAGAAAGCTGATACGTTTGACTCTTTTCATGAGATTTGCCATCGTATTATGATTGAAAAGAATGAAAAGATCATTCGTGTTAGAAGTGATAGGGGTGGAGAATTCATAAATTCAAAATTCATTGACTTTTGTACTTCAAATGGCATTAAACATGAATTCTCGGCACCCTATACACCTCAGCAGAATGGTGTTGTTGAGCGCAAAAACAGGGTTGTTCAAGAGATGGCGCGTGTGATGCTTCATAGCCGGAAATTACCGCTACATTTTTGGGCTGAAGCTGTGAACACCGCTGTCTATGTCATTAACAGAGTGTATTTGCGCCCAGGAACCTTGAATACACCATATGAGCTGTGGTTTAGTAGAAAACCGGATATCAAGTACTTTCGTATCTTCGGGAGTCGATGTTACATCTTACGTGACCGTGAAAATCTTGGAAAGTTCGACTCTCGAAGTGATGAAGGGATCTTTTTGGGTTATTCTACGAATAGCAGAGCATATCGAGTATTTAACATTGAATCTAAGACGATCGTAGAATCTATAAATGTTAAAGTAGATGAAGCTTCTCATTTTGAATCTGAAAAATCTACCCTCGATATCTCTCTAGATGATGATTCTCCTGCTAGTGCATCTTCTCATAATAATACTTCCAATATTAATGATGCTTCTAATGGTTCTTCTAGTTTATCTGATATGCAGGAATCATCTCGTGTACCTCCGAGTACTCCGTTTCAACAAACGCTACGAATCTCCAAGGATCATCCGGAATCGAACATCATTGGAGATCCACAAGAAGGAGTTAGAACTCGAAGGCAGTTGGTTTGCGGATTTGCTTGCTATGTATCTTTAATCGAACCAAAGACAATAGATGAAGCTCTTCAGGATGACTACTGGATTAAAGCAATGCAGGAAGAGCTCCATCAATTTGAGCGAAACAAAGTCTGGGAATTAACGAAGCCTCCAAAGCAACATAATGTGATAGGTACCAAATGGATCTTTAAGAACAAGAAAGATGAAGATGGTACTATCATCAGGAACAAGGCACGACTAGTTGCTCAAGGCTACTCTCAAGTAGAAGGTATAGACTTTGACGAAACTTTCGCCCCTGTAGCTAGACTCGAGTCCATTCGTATATTGTTTGCTATTGCTTGTCATTTTAAAATCAAATTATTTCAAATGGACGTCAAGAGCGCATTTCTAAATGGGTTTTTAAATGAGGAAGTTTATGTAGCTCAACCAAAAGGTTTTGTAGATCATAAACAACCTAACCATGTTTTTCGTTTGAAAAAGGCTCTTTACGGTCTGAAACAAGCACCGCGAGCATGGTACGAAAGGTTAACAAAGCACCTTTTGGAGAAGGGCTATACTCGAGGGGGAGCTGACAGGACTCTCTTTGTGAAGCATTATCAAAATAATTTCATTGTAGCACAAATCTATGTCGATGACATTGTATTTGGTGCAACAAAAGATAATGATGCTTCTAAATTCGCGGAGACCATGGAAAGCGAATTTGAGATGTCCATGATGGGCGAATTGTCTTATTTCCTTGGATTGCAAATTAAACAAAATGATGAAGGTATTCACTTGAGTCAATCCAAGTATGCACTGGAGTTGGTCAAAAAGTTTGATCTAGAAAATTGTAAAGTTTTTCCAACTCCAATGGGAACTAGCCACAAGGGACTTGGAAGTGAATCACATAGTGAGGATGTAGACGAGAAACTGTATAGAAGTATGATTGGAAGTCTACTTTACCTCACGGCTAGTCGCCCGGATATATCCTTTAGTGTTGGGATTTGCGCGAGATATCAATCAGCACCAAAGGAGGTTCACCTGAAAGCGGTGAAACGGATCATCCGGTACATCAAAGGATCAATTAACTTCGGAATTTGGTATCCTATGGGAACAAGTCTGGACATTGTTGGATACTCAGATGCCGATTGGGCAGGATCAGTGGATGATCGGAAAAGCACGAGTGGTGCATGCTTCTATCTTGGCCATTGCCTTGTTGCATGGCACAGTAAAAAGCAGAATTGCATAGCACTCTCGACTGCCGAAGCGGAATACATTTCAGCTGGAAGTTGCTCAACTCAACTCATTTGGATGAAAAGCGTATTGAGTGACTTCCGCATTTCAGCATCTTCGGTAACAATTCTTTGTGACAACACAAGTGCAATTAACATTTCTAAAAACCCTGTGTTGCACTCTAGAACAAAACATATTGAACTTAGATATCATTTTCTTAGAGAGCTAGTTGAATCAAATACTCTTCAACTTTCATATGTTTCAACTGAAGATCAATTAGCTGACTTTCTAACAAAACCTTTGGATCAAAAACGTTTTATTCATTTACGAAAAGCAATTGGGATGCTTTCCTTGAAATAATCTTCTTTTTGAAATCTTTGCTTAGGATAGGTTTTGTATTTGTTTTTGTTTTGTTCTTTATCTATGTTTGTACATAGGATAGTAATTGAGCATAGATCTTAATTGACTTTAATTGCATCTGTTCACACATTTAGAAATTTATTATGCTTTTGCCATCATAATATTTCATTGTTGCAATGATCGTTTATGTTAATTAAATCATCTTCTAAAGTGATCAAAGTCAATTTCTCTCTCAATGATCTCTTGGTATAGTCATTATCTTATTTGACTGTTTAGTCGAGTATGAAATCGAGATCAATTTTTGGTTGAATACTTTATATCTTAAATAATTGATAGCCAATTGAGGGGGAGTCAAAGATAATGTAAAATGCTCAAAAGATGTGGAAAGAGTTACATCCCAATGAGGAGTGTGAAAACTACCACCACATGGAGGAAAGAGCTACCACCTCGGTCGTCCGAGTATTGTGTGCAGCTACCACATGTATACCAAGCATGGTTGTTCAAATTTTTGATTAAGTAAAATGCATATTGAAATACTTGACTCTGTCAAATTTCAAGGTTGGTATAAGGTGGGATTTTAAAGAAAGATGCTCAAAGAGCCACTCTCTTCAACAGATTGTCTAGAAATATTATCTACTATATTTGGGATTTCAAACATCTATTGATCTTTGTATTTCATTTTCTTTACCAAATTGATTATTTGATAAAGGCATTACTCATAAGATCAAGTTAGATGTGATTGAAGGTGTTCAACTTTAAGGGATTTAATTTTTGTAAATTTTCGTTTCATTTTTGGATATTATTGATAGATTTGGCATAATCTAATTCTTGTTGTATGAAACGATGGTTTTTGTTTAAAGTTGATACACATTTGTGCTTACAATCTTTTTCTGGATTTTCCTGAATTTCTCTGAAATTTTCTTAAGAAAAAGTTGGGGCCGATCCGGATCGGGCAAGGTGATCCGGATCCCGAACGCAGTTTTTCTCCTGCGGGCTGACGATCCGGATTGGACCTGCCGATCCGGATCCCGAACGCAGTTTTCTCACTGCGGGTAGTCGATCCGGATCGCAAGCTCGGGAGGATCCGGATCGCGGCTAGGTTTTTATAAAGAACAAAAGGGTTTTGATTTCTTTTACTCCAATCTTTTGTTCAAAAGTTTCCAGAGCGCTTCTCTCTAGATTTCATCCTTCTTGGAAGCTTTCAAACTCAAGTTCTTCAATTCCAAGTAAGTTTTATTGATCAAAATCTCGGTTTTTCACCGTTTTTCTCTTTTCCTCCTCAAACGCACGAATTTCTTGGACCAACTTTGTTTGTGGATGGTTTTTGATCAAATTTCTTTTGAAATAAGAACTCTGGGTAGTTTAGTTTTGATTATATGCTAGGTTTTCTCCTGTTTAACGGATTTTTAGGCTTCGATTTCTAAAATTTCGGTTTTAGGGCATATAATAAGGATTTTCGAAAATTATGCAATTGATCTATTTTTAAAAGTCCTTTTGCAAAACTAATTTGATTCTTGGCTTCTCTACATGATTATGATTGTTTGGGTACAATTTTTCCAATTTTTGAAAACTAAGAATTTTTGTGTTCTTGAGTTGGTTTTCACAGAATCAAGGATTTTTAGAAGAGGGAATGCATTGGCGAGAGACATGTCAATGTCAAACCAATGAAGGAACGATCTGCAGCTTTTGGGACTTTGTTTGACCAAGTTGGTCTTGCTCAAATTTGCAACTTCCCTGAGACTACTGGGTACTGTCCACATTCAGTTCGAATTTTTTATCAGAACGCTGCAAGTCTGATTGATCACGAGGATGGACGTCGAGAATTTTACACTTTGGTTAAAAATATCAAAATCGAAGTCACACCCCAGCTGATTGGAGTTGTGCTAGGTATGACAGCCAGAGCTGATGGACTCCATTACCTAAAAACTCAAAGCTTCAACGACAACTCCTGGAGAGTTGTAGTTAATGGAATTTGTCTTCCAAATACTCGGTCGACCGGAAATTCTGTCTTCTCTAAAGAGCTTCGACCAGAGTATAGGTACATAAACTTCATTGTCTGCTACAACATTCTTCCCAACATGAATACGAAGGTTCTTCGATGGGACAGAATGTTATACCTTTATCTTCTTGGAAACCCGGCCGCATTGATGGGAGCAAACTTGAATATTCCTTATCTCATTTGGTCAAGGATGGCGCGATATGTGGAACACTCTCACCCCTCAGAGAGACTACCCTATCCAATGATTATCATGCGCATCCTTAGAAAGTTTAAAGTTGATACAAGCGCGAGCTCATACCTATACAGTTTGGGCACCATTAATGAGACGACAATTGTGAAGTCTCTCTCGACGAAGCCAGATGAACCCATAATACCTCCTCACCGGCAACGAGCACAACAACAACGAGCGACAACCTCTGCACCGGCAGAAACTCCTCCTGTTCCACCATCACAGCAAGCACCTCCATCTACTTCTGATGATGATGCGTCAGTGAGTTCAATCTATAAGGAACAACAGCGACTCTCAAACGAGCAAGAGCGCATGGCTACTGATGTCGCTGAAATGAAAGAGGTTATCAAAGAAGTTAAGAAGGAACAAGCTTCTATAAACAAACGGATCAAGAAAATGTTTCAGAAGCTTGGGTGTATCAGCTCCGACGACTCTGCATAAAGTTTTTCTTCTTTTCTCTAATCCTTCTTTTGCAGGTTTTTAAGTTTTTGTTTAGTTCTCAGGAATTGCTTTATTTTGTTCTATTTAACTCTCCTTAAATTTTTGTGTTTTTGGCTAATTTTGTGACAAAAAGGGGGAGAGATATAGAGAACTTGAACAATGATTGATTGAACATGATGATGTGTTGGAACACAAAGGTAAGTAGAACTTCAACTTTTGGTTTTTCCATTTGTTTGAATGCATGCCTCGACTAACTATTTGCTAACTATTTGGGCATGTAATATAACTAACAAGTTGATGTTCACTAACAAGTTTGTGACACTTGGTTTTTGATTGCATAGAAGATATGTTGGTTCTTAACTCTGATCAATTACATATCTATATATATATATTAGTTTGTCACAAACATGTTCATGACATTTGGTTTTTACGTGCAAAAAGGATATGTTGGTGTTTATTTAACTATGATCAGTTTACATATCTGAATATAAATGTCATGGTAAGTATAAATGAGTTTAAACTTCATCTCTGTTTGTGTTTTTTGAATGATACAAAATTCTTGAGGTATCTAACGATTTCTTTTGTCAAGAATGATTTCTTTTTGCAGAGAGTACAGATGTCTAAGTCTAGAGTCTGTTTTAGGAGTTTAACTCATGTATTGTATTTTGGATTTCCATTGTAAATTTTTGTTGTATGGTGATAGCAACAAAAATATCTTTTTGAATTTTCTTTAGTGGATCTATGTTTTGTCACGAAACCGCCAAAGGGGGAGATTGTTACGGAATTTGAGTTGGCGTAGTTTCGTGAAAGTCTCAAGTCTTGAAGATTGAAGGTGAAGAAAGTTGGATCATTTAACTCAATCTCAAGAAAGAAGAATTCAAAAGGATCAGGTATGTTTAACTAAAGAATTTGTGTGATCCGAATACTTCTTGTAGTGTAGAAACACTTGGAAGAATCTTTCATTGCATAAAAAATCAAAAAACTGGACTTGGGACATGTTCAGGATCCGGATCAGGTTGTTCGATCCGGATCCCGAAGGTGGTTCGTTCATACATCGTCGCAATCCGGATCGTAGTCTCTTGATCCGGATCCCGAACGTTGAGTTTACCATCTACCTTGAACGATCCGGATCTTGCTTCGCAATCCGGATCCCGAACGTTGATGTTTGGTAAACTGTATGAACGATCCGGATCGTAGTCACATGATCCGGATCCCGAACCTTCGTTTTTCTGGAATTGGCTGTTTCGTTATGACGATCCGGATCCTAGTTATCACGATCCGGATCGCCGTCCGTAAAAATCCAGAAATGGTTGGTTTTTGATTCTTATCTCCTTCCTAGGGTTTCTAACCTATAAATACACCCTATGTCTTTCTTTCTAGGGTGAATCCACATAGCCGTCATTTTCTTGTATCATCATATACGGCTATAGATCCACATATAGAGAAGAAAGGAAATCATTAGAGAATACTCTATGTTTCTTCATCTATATTGATTAGTTTGATTCTAGGTTTTCATACTCACATCTTGAGTTGAATCAAACTAATGAATACTTAGATGGTATTTCCGATCTATCTTTGATCTAAGTATTCGGCGGATCATCACCACCCAAAAAACAACGATTTTCCCCAAAAATCGGCGCGTGGATTCGCGTGTCCTTGTGGATTCAAGGTTCAATCGCTCTCGTGGATTCGGAGCGAGGCACGTTCGTGGATTCGAACGGTGCTATTGGGTGAAGACCGTGGATTCGGTCGGACGTCGTGGATTCGACGTTGGACGCCGTGGATTCGGCGTTGGGCGCAGATCGTGGATTCGAGAAGCGTCGGAGCGAGCGGAGAAGATCCTCTAGGAGCGTATGGAAAAGGTTGAGTCGTAAGTGTGTACGGTAAATCACCTTGTACGTGTTTTAATTCTAGTGGATTTCTGCCGTGTTATCGGTCCCGTGGTTTTTTACTCCGGTGATGGAGTTTTCCACGTAAAAATCTTGCGTGTTATTTTATTTTCCGCATTGGGTTTTATCGCAACGATTTTTGGAGTGTTTATACGTTTACACCTATTCACCCCCCTCTAGGTGTTTCTTCCCCTATTTAGATCCGTGTTATATACGACCCAACAGCTACATCATTTTGAAAGGATAAATCCATAGGTTTACAAAGCAGTGCCCACACGACACTTGGTTTTGGAAAACATTTTCGAAACCCCTTTTTGTTCAGTATAAAACACGCCGCATATAAGTCGTTGAGAATCATTATAAAGATCACATCACAGAAACAGTCTCTCAATCCAACATCCACAACAATCCACAATCAAGCAATTGAGAACTTAAACTTAGATAACAAGAGATGAGATAACCCAAGCAAGAGAAATTGGAATAAACCTCATACAACTAATGTTCTTTAATCACTGCCTCACCGTCGTCCCGACTACTACACCTAGTCAAACCTGTCACGGAGTGGGTAAAGTCAGTGACAAATAAAGTAGATCTATCAATAATAAACAATAACTTTAAAATAAATACTCTGCACCGGAACCTTTCCCTATCCTTCGCCCCGAGTTTACTTTATTTAATTTAGTGACACCGTCACGTCAGGGTAGTCGACGATCTCCCCACGCGACACTTGATGCTTTTACCCCTTCACGAAGCGTGAGCGACATGTTTAGCTATCGTGAAGAGGTCCCCACCCTACACACATGGGGCACACGGGTCATTCAGACCACTCCTCCGAAAAAGTACACCCATGCGAAGGCCAATCCGCCTATGTACGTGCAGCATTCAACACCGGTTTGCCGAAGTCGGCGTAAATTAAGCACCGCGACACTTGGTCGCCACAAATATCAACAAAGGAACGGTACATAGTAATGCGAAAGGTTAATTCACTGAAAACACCTCATCTACTTTATTAAACAGGTTAGTACGAGCTTTTAGATGATACACTGCACACAATGCACTTACAGCACTTGTTCCATAAGAACCCACCTGGAATGAAGATAACTGACCGCGCCCGCGACCCTTCTAAGCAAATCAGAACTCCTCGCGGCCTACTAAAATATCCAAGAGCATAAATTAACACCTCACTCTAATCAGGTAAAATCAGTGGTCCCAACCACTGTAACATTAAACCCACAAAATCGAAACCACTGTGCCTAGAGGACCGCGTCGTCAATCAAAAACCCAACAAGTCAAAATCGTCAAGTAAAACCGAAAACTCAGATCAAACCGGTAAAATCCATGGCTAACAACAACTGGACAGCGACTATTTCATCGCGACTCCATCGGAGCCCAAAACCGCTAACAAAAAATCGACCAAACCCAATTCTCAACCGGTAGGCGACTCGGGACGTCAATGGTTAAACCAAGAGACCCCGACGGCAAAAATGATAAGGAAAAGACTCGACAGCGCGACCCCGACGATTTTGTCGAGGCGCGGAGCGTCGGCGAAACTAGCACCCGACATGGCGAAACGGTGACCAAAAAGATCCCAAGTAGCCATGCCAAGAAAACCGCGGAAATCGTGATCCCAACGGCGAAAACGGCGCTCAAAACGGTGGAAAAACGGGCCAAAACGGAGCTACCGAACTTCCGGCTGACGGGTGGTGCACGGAGCAAGCGTGAACCGGGTCTGCGGCGTCGGGCGGCCGCGCGGCGTGCCCGGGCTCACACAGGAGGCGTGCACCTAGGCGGGATGGGCCGGGCCGCGCACGGTGCTAGCGCGCGCCGGGTCCATGCCTTCCGGGTGCGGAGATGTGCGCCGGGTGCACGCCTAGAGCGTGCACCGCGCACCAGGAATGCAGGCCGGCGCACGGATGCGTGCACCGGGTCTGCGCCTCCGCACTCCGGGGGCGTGCGCCGGGTGCACGCTTCGGCCGTGGACCGCGGTGGGTGGAGTCCGTACGGGATGAACAATAGCTTCCCGTTTCGCGGTTTCTTCTCCGTTTTCGCTCCCGTGCGACTCCGGCGACGACCCCGCGAACATGGAAATGGCGGCGGCGGCCATTCGTTTAACAACGGCGGCGGCGGCCTCCCGTTAACCTCCCCATGTTCCGACGAAACACCCACAAAAACCCCCGAACAGTTCGACAAAAAGAGATAACGGTCGCTAACCTCGATCTATCGGGATTAAAGAATCGATCTTGTTCCTTCGCGGCGTTGGGGATCCAGATCCGCTCCCCGTGGATGATAGCGTCTCGTTCTCCGGTCTTCGGCACGTCAATTGGGGCGATCGGGTCCTTCCGCTTTCTCCTTTTTCTTTCCTTCCTTTCTCCTCCGGTTAGGGTTCTCTTTTCTTTTCTCTTCTCCGAACTAGGGTTTTCCTTTCGGTAACCGGGGTTTAATTATCCTTTTATTATTAATCTATTTTCTTTTATTTTATTTTATTTAATCCTTTTTCATATGTACGTAAATAGGAAAAACCCCTACATTCGGATATTTATTATTTAACAATAAATATATATTCCCACGAGATAATTTTAAGATTCCTCGAAAAGCGTGCCAGATCTTTAGCACGGATTCCGATGCACATTACGGTTATCGCGATCCTAGCAACCCATTTTCTTGGTACATACCGTAGAAATCCACATCGGGTATTAAATCTTTAATTTTTATTATTATTCCATAAAGATAATCCCTTAGAGATAATCCTTAGAGATAACCCCTTAGAGATAATCCCTTATCCGGTATTTCGAAGATCTTTTAAATCCCACCTACGAAACCCAAAATTCTGCTAAGAGGGATTCTCCAACCAACTTATTGATAGGAGTGCCACCTAAGCAACGTATCTAAAATATCCAGCACGGATTTCGGTGCACCATGGTCTTAACAGGTTCGACTTATCCCATCCTGCCCGTTAACACAAAAGACCCATTTCAGGAGATCCGTAAGTCGGATTTCAGATTAGATTTCACCGCCGTTCATCATTTTTCGTGCTCTTTCACAGAAAAATACTCATACAACACACCGACCGACTTACAGAAACTCGATAATTTTGATCCACTAAAATAAACACTTTATTAACAGGAGGGTAAAAATCACAGGAAAAGTCGTGTCATTACACCACTCACAATTTATAAGAAGTTTCGTCCTCGAAACTTAAACTCAACCCTTGCTAAACTATTCTGGGAAACATTCTTTCATTTTCGTCTTAAGTCCCCAAGTCGCCTCGCTCTCCTTATGGTTACTCCACTACTCCATTACGTAAGGCATTGTCCGGTTGCGAACTTTCTTTACCTCCCGTGCCAGCCTCCGCATCGAGGTTTGGCAGTAAAGCCAAACGGTATGCCACCGGGCCTATGCGCCCCAAAATCCCAAATGTCGGATCGTCGATGCCAACCATCAATCCCAAAAGCTCGAACTATTAGGAATACGCAACCCATTTATCTAAGGCGTACTGTTACAACGCCCTGGGTCTTGGCCTGACTCAACCCACCTGGACGTCTAAGGCGTACTGTTACAACGCCTCGGGTCTTGGCCTGACTCAACCCACCCGGACGTCTAAGGCGTGCTGTTACAATGCCTCGGGTCTTGGCCTGACTTAACCCACCTGGACGTTGGGTCCATTGTTGGGCCTCTTGCCGTTAGGTTTATCGTGGACCGCAGCCCCACTCGACTTACTAGGCTCATCCAACTCAACTTGTGAGTCCCCTGTGCCTATTGTCACGAGGCAGGAATTTGATACTACTTAACCCTTAAACAAAAAGCCAACACGTAAGGCAACTAAGTGTTCACCTCCTTATTGGGCAGGAAGATACGAGGTATTTACTTCTAAGGGTTCTCCTGGGGTCGAGACCAAAATTACTCTTCGTAAGAGGTCTTTCCTGCTACCACTTCCCTCGTAAGCCGAAAAGTCTGTTTCCCCGCCGGTCGCTGATGTTTCGCTTTCACCGTTGGCACCCCCAATATTGCGCTACAAATTATGTCACATCGCTCTTTAATTTGGGCTACCAGAAGGTCTGCCATAGATCCTTGCACCTCTTTGTACCTCCGGGATGCACGGTATAGGAGGCATTATATGCCTTTACTAGATTTTCTTCCCTCGTTTCTAGCCTATCGGGTACACAAATTCGTCCCCCGGATTCTTATTACATCACCTGAGTCAATCATGAAAACTCCACCTTGCTCCGAGGATATTCTGTCTCGCATCAGTTGTAGTCGCGTGTCCGTTGTTTGGTCTCCCAAGATCCCCTTGGAGATTCGTCAGACTAGATCTTATAGTCCTTTCCGGGCTTCGGCTGTATGAGCACTGGCACTTGTGTGCGTCTGTCTTTAAGTTCCTTGAAACTCCTTTGGCACTGGGCCATCCAGACGAATCTCTACCCTCTTTGGGTTAGTCGATTTAGGGAAGTGGCCTCCCACGAAGCGTCTGCAGTAGCCTGCCCGTCCTAAGGAGCTTCGGATTTTCGTCACCGTTGTTGACCGAGCCCAGTTGGTCACTGATTCACTCCTCCTCGGATCTACTGCAATTCCAGACACCGAAACGATATGCCCCAAAAAGTCCACCTCGCGGAGCCAGAACTCACACTTTATGAGTTTGGCATACAGTTTCTGGTCCCGGAGGGTCTAGGGGATTACTCGCAAGTGCTCCCCATACCCCTTGTCTATGCGAGAACAGATTGGAACATCCACTATAAGGCCATCACCGACTGGTCTAAGAAGGGCTTGAGTATCCTATTCATCATGCCCATGAGCACCGCTGGTGCGTTAACGAGTCGAAACGGTATAACCGTAAACTCGTGTTGACTATTCCGAGCTCGTAGGGCTGTTTTCCGGTATGTCGTCACCACGGACTCTAGGCTGGTGGTAGCCGGACTGCAGATCAATCTTTGGGAACTCCGTTGCTCCTTGTAGTTGATCGAATAGGTCATCTATCCGAGGCAGAGGGGTACTTGTTCTTCTCGTGTCAAGATCCATACGGTACTTGCGAATGCTACTCGACTGCCTTCTACCAAGCTTCTTGCCCGCAACAAAGAAAAGCGAGCAAAAGGCACTCCTACGAGCTAAGTTTACAAGTTTCGGTAAGTCCGGTTCCTGGAGACACGCTTGGAACTTCAAGCAGTCAACTACTGCTTAAAGATTGCCGCGACTGTCGGCCCCAAGCGCTACGCCGATAACCCTTAACGGAAACCTCATTAGTTCTTAGAGACTAAGAACCCGCCCCACACTCGCTGGGCAGGAAGGAGTAAGGCCGCCTGCCTCGAGGGGTAGCCTGAGGATCCGACGGAACTTATTTCTACGGTGGGGATTTCTTCTAATAACTAAGGTAGGGCGAAAACATGAAACGAGGTGAGAGAGTGGGATGCTTAGGTGTTGACACAAAAGTTCTAGCATGATGATCTGAAACTCGAGTATTACCTGCTACATCGTGCTCTGTGGGTCCGTCCCCTGGTGGGTCATCGTATAGACTCTCCCTCCTCCCGATTGCGGAGACGAGGGTGGAGATGCCGCTACAGATGATGTCACGCCCCGGGTGTAAACCAGAACCCGGGCCCGTCCACAGATCCGCCGTGCACACGGTATTTCCCGTGTACACGAAGCGCCAGTAACCTGCTCAGATATAAGAGATATAATAAAAGAGCAATAAAAATAGAGCTGAACTAAAACTAATACATCTCAGACTGAAGCTGGAAATAAAATACAATACATCTGTATATAAATGATACAGCAGTCTCTCCCAGCTCACAAAATAAATACAACCTGCTGGCGAAAGCCAGTCCCAAAAGTGAAAGTGCTACCGTCTGAGGAAACATGGGTACACCAACAGTCCAGCTAACGTGCTCATCCTTCCTCGGGATCTATCTACTCAGCCGTCCTCTCTCCTCGACCCGCCACTGTAAGCCCAGTAGCACCCGCAGAAGACACTGCAAAACAAGGGAGAAGAAAAAGAGGAAAGAAGAATGGGGGTGAGACTACTAGTAAACCAGTAGCCTCCCCTAGTGGGTAAAACCTCAACTCTGACACGCCCACTAGGTCTACCAGAGGCAAAAGGAATAAAGGTGGTATGCAATGAGTATGACTCCTGATGAAAAGCTACCACTAGAATGCCTCTAAAAACTGAGCTAAAAGAATAGCTGAATGTATGCATCAGAATACAAATGCCTACCTGAATAAACCCAATCTGACCACCAGTAAACACTGGTACTGCCTGCTCTGCCTGCCAAATCGGGTATGCTAGCCTACGCATAACACCGATAGGGGATGAGAGTCTCGAAGACTCGAGGTCTGAAAACTGCACACTCCGGAGTGGCACTCGAGGGGAGCGACCCACACGAGTCAAGTGCCTCAGTAACAAGTATCAAAGTCAGCAGGACTGGATCATGACAATGACCAAAGTGGGAAAACCCATCCACTAAAGGGAGACCCGATCTCAACCTGATGCAATATAACAAATAGTTGGAAACTCCATCCACTAGAGACCTGATACCCAATCTGATGCATAAGCAACCTCCGGTCAACCGCCCAAGGTCCGCGGTTGCCGCAATACCCTGCCATCAAGCCTGCCTGTCCCAAAACCCAAGATCCTGACTACACTATCCCCAAACCCCCTGCTCGCGCACGAGCTACAAATACCCTGAGCCTCAAATGAAAGGAGAAAAGAATAATAAAAAGGTTTCTCCTATGTCAATTCCAGCATTATAGTGTAGCAGAAAAAGGTGGCCTATCTAGGTGACCATACAAGCATGCAAATGTCCCAAGATGATATAAAGATAAACAGATGTCGATAACCTTCATAATGTCAGAGCATGTAGAGAACAGTATGAGAATAGTAAATATGAGATAGCCTGTGCCTGCCTATGCCACATACCCAAAGCCCACAAATCATTGATTAGCCTTATCCTTTAACATGACGCTGCTGTTCTACAATCATAATCCCCAATCAAGCAAGTTCTAACAATATCTGTTTAATCACAATAAGCCTGCCATTGCCACACATAAAGTGCATTTATCCTTTTAATCAAAGAAGCTACTCAAATGCCTAGCGGGTAATCAAAAGAAGAAGGGTTAACAACCACACCCATAATGACAATCCTGACCCAGATCCGACATCCGGTCAACCGCCTACTATCCGCAATAGCCGCAAAACCCCAAAAGCTAAAATCCAAGCCCCGACTACACTATGCCGATCCCTGCTCAAACCCGAGCAACAAATAGCCGCCTGCCTAAGGAATAGGGGAAGAAGAGACAATAGGGTTCCTCCTAAGTCAGTCCCAACATATAGTGTAGCGATCAGAAATGGTCTAACTAGATATCCCTGAAATCAAGCCTATCTCCTCATGGAAGAAAGAAGGGGAGTGACAAATAGTGGTTCACCATGTGTACCAAGTAATAACTCCACCTGGGTGTAATCATCATGCTAAACCATAATCCAACCACACATGTCCATAACCTGCTAATCACCCTCACATGAATCATCCACCTATGCCTGTCCAAAAATCCTCAAGTGGTACCCTCCCACAAGACGCCTCACAATATCACAATATGAAAGTACATCCCCCTCCCTCATGCAAGGTTAAATGCTAAAACGATGTCCATGAAGCATGTATAAGTTCCAACATGTCAAGTTTCCAATATAATGTTTTCCATATGATAGGCTCACAATTATCTAGTTAAGCATGCATGTCCATTAGGTGACCATTCAACATGTTCAATAAAGGGGATCACTCTAATATTCCTAGTGGGTACATCAGAAAAGAGGAGTAAAGCAACCACCCACCTGGAATTGCGCAACCCAAGGCTGTCCAATATCTCTTTTTCACGCCACAAGTCCAAACAGATAAGCCGCCACGATCACTGTTCACAATTACCCCAAAACATGCAATTAAACACACAATTATCCTCAAAACATGCTATTCCAGTAATCAGTCCAGAGTTGAGCCTTTTTCACCTGCGAGTTGTGCACAGAAAATTCCCAAAAAATATACCGTTGCGATCCTCGTGACGAGCCGGTCGAAACGAGTACCTGCACGCTCCAATCCGAGTTTCCTACACTGAGATATAAATTCGGCAAGGGGACTATCCCAAAGAACTCTGTACTATAAATTTCAGCACCAAATACTGAAAATAATGCCTTTTTCACCTTCGGGAAAAATCCAGAAAAATCCAGGAAAATTTGAGGATGTTCCTTGCGATGTGTAGATGCAAAATGCCTTTTGAATCACCTCAATCCGATGTCCGGTTGCGGAGATATCGCTGAAAGATCGAACCGCTGTCCAAAACTCCATCACAGCAAATGGTGTCACAGTAAACTCAGGAAAACTCCTCGAAAAACGTGAAATGAGGGGAAACAGGAAATACCAACATTAAAGCTCTGTCAGTCGCCGTTCCAATGGCGCAAGAATCGCCGGAAAAAGTGATCGGGGTAGGCCGGAAGAGCTCTCGCATTAAAATACAACGAAAGGGATACACCGATGAAGGAACGTCGTGCCGTGCCGGAGAAATGGAAATCTCGTAATCCGTGTCGCCTAAAAATCCGAAACTTCACAGGATGCTTCCTCTCTTCTTGATGAAGATTTCATCTTCTCACTCCTCGAGAAGATGAAGCCTCTAAGGTGGTGAAAAATGCCTTTGAATGAGCCTCGGATGGAGATAATAGGAAAAACCAGAAAAATCTTTTCCATTAATTCCCTCTGTGTCCCGCCGAACAGGAAACACCAAAACTGTCCACTAAAATGCTACCACGTGTCCACAGAACACAAAACACCAACTACATCCAATCCAGCTGCGACACGTGGCCCCCGACCGCGCCTGCCCGCGCGCCCAGACGCGCCTGCTGCCCCTTCTGCCCGCACAGTTGACCAACCAATGGGGGATTGCCACGTGTCAATGCCACTGTCCGCTGCACCCGGTGCACGAGATCCTGTGCACCTAACCAATGATATACAGCCACGTGTCCACTTCCGGTGCACCATGAACCGTGAGCCAACCTCAATACTCCGTAGACCAACCGCCCTGAGCCGACCTATAGGATGATGCCACGTGTCCCCCGCCTCGGTGCATGTCGGCCGCATGGACCGCCCGCCTGCCCGCGCGCCCGCGCGCTGCCCGCGCCCTGCCCGCGCCGCGCGCCGCCGCTTGCCGCCTGCCCGAGGCCGCGCCGCCGCCCGCCGGCGCTGCCCGCCGCCGCCGCCTGCCGCCGGCGATCGCCGAAGTTATTGTTCCGGCAGTGAACAGTACCCGAGCACCAAAAATACAAGTGGGTAGTCCATTTTGACCGTTTTCGCGCGCTGAACCCGAATTTGACGCCCATTTCGCCAAATTCCCATTCGATAAATCGCCGGAGGCTCCCGGAAAGGTGTTTTCAATCCGAATTTCGTGCCGAGTCCAAATTTGATATCCGATTTGCGCGAAAACACCTCTAAACATCCGACGGGGTCCCCCTGATCACCCACGTGATCCATTTTAAGCCCGAAGTTCATCACTTGAGTCCAAATTGGCACACGAACACCGCCGACATGCCACGTAGGCCTCCAGAAGCTGCCGATCACACTGTAACAGCCCTGTAGAATTCCGGATCATCACAGATGATGTCCCCATTTCCGAGGGGCAATTAGAACGATATTGCCCCGGTTTGCCGCATCAAAAACAATGGTCTTGCTTCTGGGGACATTCGGTCACTTGGTGTATTCAATTGCAAATGATACAAGACTTGTCCACCGGCCATTGTCCTCCAGTCGGCGCATTCTTGGTTCCTTGTTGCCGTCTCAGGTATTTAAGAGGCCGGGTCCTCTTGGTATGCTCTTTTCCAAAATTTGGCCGAGTTCGCTTCTTATCCCCGCTGTGATCTGAGCTCTCCCGTCGGGCTCGTGAAATCACGTATCCGCGCTCCACTGTGGTGGCTCTATCAACCACCTCCTGGAAGGTGTGCAATTCCGCCGTTTGCACCACCTTGAATATGTCGCTTCGTAAACCGTCCACAAAGAGACGGGCTTTGTGAGACTCATCTCTTATGACAAAAGGAACACATTTGATCAACCTTACAAATGCCCGTTGGTATCCCATAACTGTCCGACTTCCTTGCTTGATGTGCTTCAGGTCATCTTCCATCTGCTGTTTGATGCTGTCGGAGAGAAATACCCCACATAGTTTTTCTCGGAATGTGGTCCAAGATGGAAGGGCGGTGCCCTTCGAGAGGTACGGGCGCACCGTCTTCCACCACAGGCGGGCGTTTCCCTCAAGAAAGTGTACTGCCAACGGGACCCGTTCATGTTCCTCCATTAATAGGTCTTCAAAAAAACTTCTCCATGGTATCCACCCATTTTTCCACGACCCAAGGGTCGGTCGTCTCTCTCTTAAACACGGGTGGGTCGTACCTCTTGAAATTTGCCAAGTTCGCTATCACCCTATCCCATTCGGTTGCTTGATATGGGCTTCCCCTGCTGCGACGGCGGACACTCTGGGAGCAGGTGTCACCACGGTCTCTCTCAAGGGGTCTACAATAACGGCTCCCAGTGTAGGTCCCAAAGTTGCTGGTGTTAGTGCCACTAAAGACGTCGTCGGATGAACCGACGGTTTCTCGGTCACCGTGGTCGGAGGAGGGGCGACCATAGTCTCGCTGTCCACCACCGGCGGTCCTGTCACTGGTGCGGCTGGTCCGGGCAGAGAAGCCTGGGTGACCTCCACTGGTGTAGTCGGCTGTTGCGCCCACTGCCGCATCTGCTCCATAAGGGTTGCTAACTGCCCGACCATCTCGCGTAATTGTTGTCGGAGAAGCTGATACTCCGCTGCTGTTGGCACCGTACTTTCTGCCCCTGTGTTCTCCGCTGATATCCCATTTCGGGCCATTATTCGCTGTATACAAAGAAACCAAGTCGACCCTAGACCTAACTGGTCTAGCACCACGACTTACAGACGCACCGGAATTAAATCCCCCTTTATCCCTCGTACACTCACGATCTACTGCACCTACACTTTGGTTATCTCATGTTCAATTTGCTTGTGGCGTTATGCACTGTGGATGTTGGTCACCGACTACTGTGATTAAAGTTGTTTTTCTCTGATACCATTTAATCTGTCACGCCCCGGGGGTTTTTAGGTAAAGATAAGCGAAAAAAGCGTACATATATTTTTTTCTTTATGAATAAGTATCGACCTCCCCCAGTGCGTGTCAGACCCGCCACATATACAAATTCACTCTTCAATCGGACAGAGTCTCCTTTGTATATGCTCGGTGTCACAATTACAACAACGACAATAACATCATTCTTCATAAAATCTTTAACCACACAGTCACAGATACCAGTACGAGAGTGTAAAAACATTCAATCACATTAAGGGGAACCTACAAGTTTGCAAACGGAGTCCACTCGACTCCCATTCCTTTAAAACGTCTACACATTCACCGTAAGGCGGCTACATCATTTTGAAAGGATAAATCCATAGGTTTACAAAGCAGTGCCCACACGACACTTGCTTTTGGAAAACATTTTCGAAACCCCTTTTTGTTCAGTATAAAACACGCCGCATATAAGTCGTTGAGAATCATTATAAAGATCACATCACAGAAACAGTCTCTCAATCCAGCATCCACAACAATCCACAATCAAGCAATTGAGAACTTAAACTTAGATAACAAGAGATGAGATAACCCAAGAAAGAGAAATTGGAATAAACCTCATACAACTAATGTTCTTTAATCGCTGCCTCACCGTCGTCCTAACTACAACACCTAGTCAAACCTGTCACGGAGTGGGTAAAGTCAGTGACAAATAAAGTAGATGTATCAATAATAAACAATAACTTTAAAATCAATACTCTGCACCGGAACCTTTCGCTATCCTTCGCCCTGAGTTTACTTTATTTAATTTAGTGACACCGTCACGTCAGGGTAGTCGACGATCTCCCCACGCGACACTTGATGCTTTTACCCCTTCACGAAGCGTGAGCGACATGTTTAGCTATCGTGAAGAGGTCCCCACCCTACACACGTGGGGCACACGAGTCATTCAGACCACTCCTCCGGAAAAGTACACCCATGCGGAGGCCAATCCGCCTATGTACGTGCAGTATTCAACACCGGTTTGCCGAAGTCGGCGTAAATTAAGCACCGCGACACTTGGTCGCCACAAATATCAACAAAGGAACGGTACATAGTAATGCGAAAGGTTAATTCACTGAAAACACCTCATCTACTTTATTAAACAGGTTAGTATGAGCTTTTAGATGATACACTGCACACAATGCACTTACAGCACTTGTTGCATAAGAACCCACCTGGAATGAAGATAACTGACCGCGCCCGCGACCCTCCTAAGCAAATCAGAACTCCTCGCGGCCTACTAAAATATCCAAGAGCACAAATTAACACCTTACTCTAATCAGGTAAAATCAGTGGTCCCAACCACTATAAAATTAAACCCACAAAAACCGAAACCACTGTGCCTAGAGGACCGCGTCGTCAATCAAAAACCCAACAAGTCAAAATCGTCAAGTAAAACCGAAAACTCAGATCAAACCGGTAAAATCCATGTCTAACAACAACCGGACCGCGACTATTTCATCGCGACTCCATCGGAACCCAAAACCGCTAACAGAAAATCGACCAAACCCAATTCTCAACCGGTAGCCGACTCGGGACGTCAATGGTTAAACCAAGAAGACCCTGACAGCGAAAATGATAAGGAAAAGACCCGACAGCGCGACCCCGACGATTTTGTCGAGGCGCGGAGCGTCGGCGAAACTAGCACCCGACATGGCGAAATGGTGACCAAAAAGATCCCAAGTAGCCATGCCAAGAAAACCGCAGAAATCGTGATCCCAACGGCGAAAACGGCGCTCAAAACGGTGGAAAAACGGGCCAAAACGGAGCTACCGAACTTCCGGCTGACGGGTGGTGCACGGAGCAAGCGTGAACCGGGTCTGCGGCGTCGGGCCGCCGCGCGGCGTGCGCCGGGCTCACACAGGAGGCGTGCACCTAGGCGGGATGGGCCGGGCCGCGCACGGTGCTAGCGCGCGCCGGGTCCATGCCTTCCGGGTGTGGAGATGTGTGCCGGGTGCACGCCTAGAGCGTGCACCGCGCACCAGGAATGCAGGCCGGCGCACGGATGCGTGCACCGGGTCTGCGCCTCCGCACTCCGGGGGCGTGCGCCGGGTGCACGCTTCGGCCGTGGACCGCGGTGGGTGGAGTCCGTACGGGATGAACAGTAGCTTCCCGTTTCGCGGTTTCTTCTCCGTTTTCGCTCCCGTGCGACTCCGGCGATGACCCCGCGAACATGGCAATGGCGGCGGCGGCCATTCGTTTAACAACGGCGGCGGCGGCCTCCCGTTAACCTCCCCATGTTCCGACGAAACACCCACAAAAACCCCCGAACAATTCGACTAAAAGAGATAACGGTCGCTAACCTCGATCTATCGGGATTAAAGAATCGATCTTGTTCCTTCGCGGCGTTGGGGATCCAGATCCGCTCCCCGTGGATGATAGCGTCTCGTTCTCCGGTCTTCGGCACGTCAATCGTGGCGATCGGGTCCCTCCGCTTTTTCCTTTTTCTTTCCTTCCTTTCTCCTCCCGTTAGGGTTCTCTTTTCTTTTCTCTTCTCCGAACTAGGGTTTTCCTTTCGGTAACCGGGGTTTAATTATCCTTTTATTATTAATTTATTTTATTTTATTTTATTTTATTTAATCCTTTTTTCATACGTACGTAAATAGGAAAAGCTCCTACATTCGGATATTTATTATTTAAAAATAAATATCTATTCCCACGAGATAATTTCAAGATTCCTCGAAAAGCGTGCCAGATCTTTAGCACGGATTCCGATGCACATTACGGTTACCGCGATCCTAACAACCCATTTTCTTGGTACATACCGTAGAAATCCACATTGGATATTAGATCTTTAATTTTTATTATTATTCCATAAAGATAATCCCTTAGAGATAATCCTTAGAGATAATCCCTTAGAGATAATCCCTTATCCGGTATTTCGAAGATCTTTTAAATCCCATGTACGAAACCCAAAATTCTGCTAAGAGGGATTCTCCAACCAACTTCTTGATAGGAGTGCCACCTAAGCAACGTATCTAAAATATCCAGCACGGATTTCGATGCACCATGGTCTTAACGGGTTCGACTTATCCCATCCTACCCGTTAACACAAAAGACCCATTCCAGGAGATCCGTAAGTCGGATTTCAGATTCGATTGCACCGCCGTTCATCATTTTTCGTGCTCTTTCACAGAAAAATACTCATACAACACACCCACGGACTTACAGAAACTCGATAATTTTGATCCACTAAAATAAACACTTTATTAACAGGAGGGTAAAAATCATAGGAAAAGTCGTGTCATTACAGATTGAGGTCGGGTATTTCTTTGGTGGTTGAGTTTTCCCACTTTGATCAGATTTGTGATCAAAGTCCTTCTATACAGAGATACCTTTTACTGAGATACTTTACTCGTGTGGGACGCTCCCCTCGAGTGCCACTCCGGAGGTAGGCTTTTCGGACCCAGCCTTGTGTGCCGGTCTGATACTTTTTGGGATGCGAGCCGTGCGGGCCGGTCCCGCGGTTTCGAGCCATGTGTGCAGATTCCGCTGAGCAGGCAATGCCAGTTTTACTGGTGGCACCAGATTGGGTTATTACTGGCATTTACTTTCTTGTTTCACTCGTGTCCGGGGGACCGAGTGGAGTCTAGTAGCTATGTTTAGACCAGTGCTAGTGTTGTTGGGATCCATTTGGGGACTGTGGTCCCGAGGTCTTTGTGAGTTGTTGACCGTTGTGCGAGAGGCTTGGTGATCTTGAGTTTATCCGTTCTGAGAGAGAGCGTGGATTTTGACTATAGCCTGCATGAGCCACCACTCGATAGCGAGTTAGTCCGTTTGGACGACCTACGTAATTCCTGCCCGTCAGCGGGAGGTGGTTGTAGGTGGGCGCAGGTTTGACTGGACAAGATGTGGCAGTCAGCTCGATTGGGTCGATTGTGCACTTCATGTGCTAGTGGTTGCATACCATTATTTGGTTCTCCCCTTTTGAGCATTTAGATAGAGGCATGGTTGCTGTTGGGAGTCTCCAGCTTTCGTATTTCAGTCCTTACGGCTTTGGTTATTTTACGTATCTTGAGGACTTAGTGGACAGACCGTCAGGTCTGGCGGTGTTACCCACTGAGAACTCCCTTTTTGGTGTAGTTCTCACACCCTTTGGGGGTCTTCCCCCTCCTTTTTCCTTCCTCTTCCTTGTTTTGCAGAGTCTTAGCGGGTGTTGCGGATTCTGCGGTGGTTGTTCGAGGCGAGGGAGTCGCGTGCTAGATCCCTACCCGTCATTGGAGAGTAGCGGTACCCCTTCAGAGGAGATCTTCAGTAGATTAGTTGTTTTATTTTTCCTCTTTTGAGAGACTGATGTAGTGAGGATATATTATGTATTGAGAGACTGTGCACTGATGTATTTATTGGAGTTACCTCCCGGTTGGGTTCAGAGCTTGTATTTGAGGATATTGTATTATTATTATTTTTGGGAGGCGGACATTGTTGTATTATTTCCAGTTGTACAGTGATTGATTTTAGTTATACAGCAGATTTTTATTTATAGCTCTGATATCTGTTAGCTGTAGTACTTTTCTTGCAGGTAGGACGCTTCGCCTATGCGGGTTTGGCATAGGTGGCGGATCTGTTGGCGAGCCCGGGTCACAGTTTCGACCCCGGGGCGTGACAGGCACGCTTTTCGAGAAATCTTAGAATTATCTCGTGAGAATAGATA
The DNA here is from genome assembly GCA_029204045.2 of Tillandsia leiboldiana. NCBI lineage: Eukaryota > Viridiplantae > Streptophyta > Magnoliopsida > Poales > Bromeliaceae > Tillandsia > Tillandsia leiboldiana. The sequence continues at coordinate 11,871,256 of CM055071.1, read as the reverse complement.
TTTATTGTTAAATAATAAATATCCGAATATTGGAGTTTTTTCTTTTTACGTACGTATGAAAAAGGATAAAATAAAAAAAAATAAATTAATAATAAAAGGATAATTATACCCCGTTTATCGAAAGGAAAACCCTAGTTTTAAAAGATCGTCTCCTCAAACCCTTCCCTCTTGTGCGTGCCGAAGACCAAAAATAAAACCCTAGTTCGGAGAAGAGAACAGAAAAGAGAACCCTAACCGGAGGAGAAAAGAAAGAAAGAAGGAGAGTGCAGAGGGACCCGATCGCCCCGATTGACGTGCCGGAGACCGGAGAACGAGACGCCATCATCTACGGGGAGCGGATCCGGATCCCCAACGCCGCGAGGGACAAGATCGATTCTTTAATCCCGATAGATCGAGGTTAGCGATCGTTATTTCTTTAGGTCGGATTAATCGAGGGTTTTTCGTGTTCTTTTGAGGTCGATTTATTCGGTAGATTGATCGTGGATTTTGTTGGGTTTTGATCAATGTTTTGTTCGTGTTCTTGACCGGGTTTGATCGATGGTTTTCAAACGGTCTTGATCGAAGGTTTGATCGGGTTCCCGATCGATGTTTCGATCAATGGTTTGATCATTAGATTTACCGCGAAATTGTTTGGGGGTTAATTGGGTGTTTCGTCGGAGCATGGGGGAGTAAACGGGAGTCCGCCGTCGCCGTTGCTAAACGGGAGGCCGCCGCTGTAGTGTTTCGGCCTTTACGGCTAATTGTGACTCACATGTTAATTATTTATGCCCTTAAGTGAATAAAATTATTCAATGTTTGAAACTCGGTCAGTGTGCGGTGCGGGTATTTTTCCGTTGAAGGGCTCGAAAAACGAAGACCGATGGTGCGATCGGATCGGGAATCCGATGTACGGATCTTCCGGAATGGGGTTTCTAAGATCGCGATGACTTAAGGCGTGCATCGAAATCCGCGTAAAAAATCCGGCATGCTTTTTGGGGCAATTTGGATATTCCGTGTGATTAATTAATTAAGGAATTAATTAATCGGTTACATGAAATTAAATTTGGGGTTTTTATTTCCTCTAATTAATTAATTTGGAAAATTAATTAATCGGCGACTAGGATTTAAAAGGGGTTGAATTAATACGCACAAAAAAAAGGGGAAACCCTAGCCGAAAAGAAAGAACGCAAAAGAGAATGAAAAGAAAAAGACGGAACCCTAGCCGAAGGAAAGAAAGGAGAAAAGGAAGGAAACGAAGGAGTCCGATCACCCCAAACAACGAGCCGGAGACAAGAGCGCGATCGGACGACTTCCCCGTGGATTAATCCGGTGAGTGAATCCTCGTTGTGGTTTTTCGGGATCTTCTTTTACGTTTTTGTTTAGGATTTCGGTCGTCTCCATCATCTCCGCCCCCGCCGCCGTCGTTGTGCAAGTTAGGGCACGACACGGGCGGCGGAGACGCGCGATGCCGCTAGGGCATCGCGCGGGCGGCAACCGCGGGAGCCGCGCGGGCACCGCGCGGGCGCCGCGCGGATCGTACCCGTGCGGGCACCGCGCGGCCGCACCCGCGCGGGGCACCGCGCGGGAGCCACGCGGGCACCACGCGGGATTGCACCCGCGCGGGGCACCGAGCGGGCGCCGCGCGGGCCCGCACCCGCGCGGGCGCCGCATGGGCGCCGCGCGGGCCTCACCCGTGTGGGCGCCGCGCGGGTGCCGCGCGGACCACACCCGCGCGGGCGCTGCCCGCGGAGGGCCGCCGCATGGGTTCGGGCGGCGCGGGGCTCCGGCAGGCGGCGACGGCTGTGCGGGGGAAATCCGTTGATCGACGGGTTTGACGGTTTCCTTGGGTTTCCGTCGGACGGGTAATGTCGGGCTTTCGTTTTGTAGAGTTAGTGCGTGGTTCTGACTTTGGTTACCCTTATGGACTCTTCTTAGGTCCAGATACGCAACGGGAGTGTGCGAAAGATCCGGGTGCTCCGATCCCCTCGCAACCAGGTGGGTACCCTTGCTATAAGTGCAACAAGTGCAGTGAGTGCACCATATCATCATAAAAGGCTCGTTAACTTGTCTAATAAAGTAGATGGACTATTATACCTTCGCATGAATACTTTTATTTAATAATTGTGGCAGCTGCGGTCGCGGGGCTTATTACACGCCGACATTTGCAATTTCGGTTTTGGATGCTGCACGTACACAGGCAGATTGGCCTCCGCATGGGTGTACTTTTCCGGAGAAGTGGTCCGAGTGACCCGTGTGCCCCACGTGTATGGGGTGGGGACCTCTTCACGACAGCTAAGGAGCCGCACTAGCTCCGTGAAGGGGTTAAAAGCATCATGGGGGTAAGGTGACTGTGCACGAGGGGAGACTTCCGTCTCCCCGACAGGTACTCTGGGGATGGGGCCCAGCTTATTTTGTAACAGGGTTTTCGCGAAAGGTTCCGGTATAATCGGTTTGTTTTTGATTCAACGTTAATTGTTAAGACATCTACTTTATTTGTGACTGACTTTACCCACTCAGTGACAGGTTTGACTAGGGACATTAGTCGGGATGGTGGTGAGACTGCGTCGAGAGGACCGTAGTTGTAGGAGGCTTTCTACTCGTTGCTCCTTGGTTTTATCTCAGCTCTTTCTTAACTACTGTTAGTTTAATTTGCATCTGTGGATCATATTAGTTATAGTTAGCACTGTGGATTGGATGTACTATTACGGTTTAGACATACTTTCGTGATTTCGGGCGCGGCATGTTTTTATCATCATAAAAATGATTGCGAAAACGTTTTCAAAAGCAGAGTGCCGTGTGGGCGCAGATTTGTAAACCTCTGGATTTATCCTTTCCAAACGATGTCGCCGCTCTCTTGTTGGATGTGTAATTGTTTTAAAAATTGAGTATTGGGTGGACACCGTTTGCAAAACCGTAGGTAATTACTTCTCCTGCTCTATGTTTGATGACGACTGTATGGTTGATGGTTGGTATTGTAAATGGGACACCGTGCATATACAAAGGAGACTCTGTCCGATTGCAGAGTGAATTTGTATATGTGGCGGTCTGTCGCGCACCGGGGGCGAGGTTGATCTTCACGTGTGAAGAAAAAAAAAAATATAATACACGTTTTTCCGCTTATACTAAGACCTCCCGGGGCGTGACAGATTATATGGTATCAGAGAAAAACAACCATAACCACAGTAGTTGGAGATCCACATCCACAGTGTATGATGCCACAAGCAAATTGGGACACGAGATAACCAAGGAGTAGGTGCGGTAGTACGTGAGAGTACGGGGAAACGGGGTTTAATATAAGTGCGTTGTAAGTCAAGGTGCTAGGGTGATAATGTTAGGGTTAACGCGGCTTCTTTGATTACAGCGGACGACGACCAGGATTCGGCTACCAAGCGCAATTTTTTTTTAAAACGGACAGGATGGATCCCGCAGCCGCAGCCAATCGCTTGCTCCGAAACCAGCTACGTGACGTGGCAGGGCAACTGTTAACTCTCACTGAGCGCCTATGCCTACTGACTCGAGACTTCGAGGGTATCGACCGCACTCAGCGAGACGCCAGGGACGACGCCTATCGGGGAATGCCGCCGGCAGGTTACCCCACGTTCCAAGAGGTGGTCGGCCTGGCCATGCAGGCCGAGCAGGAACTCGCCGAGGTACGAGCTCAGCAGGGTCACCCCGGTTACCGTTGGGGACAAAGATTTCACCACCCCGGTCCGGCGGGGGGCCCCTCTAAGGACGGACGGGCGCCCAAGCGCCCAAGGACAGAATGGAATGCGGGGCAAACAACTAAGAGGGGACCCGAACCACAATGGAAGCCATGCGTCATATGCGACGGTGCACACCGACTTATGAGCTGCCCCTGGAGGGACGACCACTGTTTCAAGTGCGGCAAGCCGGGTCACTCACGCTTCTCGTGCCCCCGGAAGCCGGCTGTCACTAGACCCCCGGCGCCGCGACCGGACGAAACGAAGAAAACCGCTACCCCCGCCACACCACAGCCAGGAGAACCAGAGAGTGCTGCAGCCCCCGCTCAGCCAAAGGACCTACCCGGCAACCAGTACTCAGCAGACTCTCAAGACACCAAGCCCCTACCTCAACGCGCTGTACGACGCTGGCCGGAGGGTTGTGGGCGTACTCCCCGATTTGCCACAGTGGAAGACGCGATGTCTCAGAACCAGTGATAACAGGTAACGGATGTTTTCTTTCTCCTTCTGTTTAGGAGCACCAGTTACACCTTAGCTTATTACCCTCGTCCGGTTCTCTCTCTCTCTCTCTCTCTCTCTCTCTCTCTCTCTCTCTCTTCCTCTGTCTTTTCCCTCCCCTATTCCCGGATGCGCCTAGTGCGGATTAGGGAAGGAATCCTTAAGTACTAGGCAAAACCTCCCCGGCCTATGCGTACGGGCGGGATTTAGAGTATAGGAGACCCTTTTGTACTTAGTGAGACCTGTTAGGGGTCACGTAAGAAATAGATGGGCTCCACCTCTCTACCCAGCGATTAAGGACCCAAGAGATCGTTTGGTCGCGTGGATCCATAATCTAGGTTAGGCACGACATCGCGTGGATCCATAATCTAGGCACGACATCCCAGTCGTAAGGGATTTTCCGGAGGTATTTCCGGCGGAACTCCCTGGGATGCCGCCCGAACGAGAAGTTGACTTCCCTATTGAACTACTCCCGGGCACCAAGCCGATCACCAAGGCACCGTACAGGATGGCCTTCGCTGAGTTGAAAGAACTCAAGGCATAGCTGGAGGACCTTTTGGATAAAGGTTTTATCAGACCAAGCGCGTCACCATGCGGCACGCCCGTCCTGTTTGTGAGGAAGAAGGACGGAAGCCTCCGGTTGTGCATAGATTACCGGGAAATAAACAAGGCCACCATTAAGAATAAGTACCCCCTGCCAAGGATTGACGACCTATTCGACCAACTGCAAAGGGCAACGGTGTTTTCAAAGATTGATCTGCAGTCAGGCTATCATCAGCTCAGGGTTAGAGGGGAGGACGTCCCCAAGACGGCCTTCCGGACTCGCTATGGCCACTACGAATTTACAGTGATGCCTTTCGGGCTCACTAACGCCCCGGCAGTATTCATGGACATGATGAATAGGGTGTTCAAACCCTTCCTGGATTTATTCGTGGTGGTCTTCATCGACGATATCCTCATCTATTCCCGTACAGATGAGGAACATGAAGAACATCTGCGCACAGTCCTCCAGACCTTACGGGAACAGAAACTCTACGCCAAACTCAAAAAGTGTGAGTTTTGGCTCCGTAAGGTGGATTTCTTGGGGCACGTAGTCTCGGTGTCCGGAGTCGCGGTGGACCCAAGGAAGATAGACTCGGTGACGGACTGGCCCCGACCGACAACGGTAACAGAGGTTCGAAGCTTCCTGGGATTAGCCGGGTATTACTGGCGCTTCGTGGAGGGCTTCTCTAAGATAGCCACCCCCTTGAATCGTTTAACTCGAAAGGGGGAGAAGTTTATCTGGACGGATCAGTGCCAGAAGAGTTTCGAGGAGCTCAAGGATAGATTGACGCGGCCCCGATTCTCGCCTTACCAGAACCGGGGGAGGGTTATGAAGTATTTTGCGATGCGTCGCGGAACGGACTGGGAGGAGTTCTTATGCAACGGGGAAGGGTTATAGCCTATGCGTCAAGGCAACTCAAGGATTATGAGCGGAATTACCCCGTGCATGATTTGGAGCTCGCAGCGGTTGTGTTCGTCCTCAAGCTATGGAGACATTACTTGTATAGAGCACACTGCAACGTGTACTGTGATCATAAGAGTCTCAAGTACCTCTTCACCCAAAAGGAGCTAAACTTGCGACAAAGGCGGTGGCTCGAGCTACCGAAAGACTACGACATGACGATCCACTATCATCCGGGAAAAGCGAATGTGGTAGCCGACGCCTTGAGTCGCAAGGGGCAGGCCGAGGAAGCAGGAGTAGATGCTATCACCCAGCAGGAACGTCTGATTGCGGAATTTTCGCGGTTAAGACTGGAAGTGGTACCGGCGGGGACGGTCGCACAACTTCTGACTCTAGTGGTCAGGCCCACCCTGCTGGACAGGATTTTTGAAGGACAATCGACCGATGACCAACTCCAGCTGGTGCGAGGCAGGATAACCGCCGACCAGGTGGGCGATTTCGCAGTGAGCTCCGATGGCACGATACGGTTTCGAGGACGAATCTGTGTGCCGGATCTACCGGAGCTCAAAGAGGAAATTTTGAGGGAGGCGCATACCGCTCCTTATGTGGCGCACCCCGGGGGAACGAAGATGTACAAGGACGTTAAACAGACCTTCTGGTGGCCCAAGATGAAGGAAGATGTGACTCGATTTGTGGCACACTGCCTGGTATGCCAACGAGTGAAGGCCGAGCATCAACGACCGGTGGGAAAGTTGCAACCACTACCGGTGCCCGAATGGAAGTGGGAAAGGATTACCATGGATTTTGTGACCGGTTTCCCGAGATCGCCACAAGGACACGATGCGATATGGGTCATTGTGGACCGCTTGACGAAATCGACCCACTTTCTGGCCATACACACAACGTGGACTCGGGAACGACTGGCACAAACGTACATCAATGAGATAGTAAGGTTGCATGGGGTACCGACATCTATTATGTCGGACAGAGACACGCGATTCGTGTCAAATTTTGGCGGAGCCTGCAACAAGCGATGGGAACCAAGTTGCACTTTAGTACGGCGTTTCACCCGCAGACCGACGGGCAATCAGAGCGGGTGATTCAGATTGTGGAAGACATGCTTTGAGCGTGCGTTTTGGACTTGGGCGAAGGGTGGTCGCGATACCTACCCCTCGTGGAGTTCGCCTACAACAACAGCTATCAAGCCAGTATCCAGATGGCACCATACGAGGCTCTGTATGGGCGCCGCTGTCGGTCTCCAATATGCTGGGATGACTTGGGTAAGCATAAGTTTTTGGGCCCCGATTTGGTGGAGGAGACCGAGGCGAAGGTGCGATTGATCAGACAAAGACTACTGACCGCCCAGAACAGACAGAAAAGTTACGCGGACAAGAGACGACGAGACTTAGAGTTCATGGTAGGTGAGCATTTATTGCTCCGAGTTTCACCATCCAAAGGAAACCGACGTTTCGGCCTAAAAGGAAAGTTAAGTCCGAGGTACATGGGACCATTCGAGATCCTAGAACGCGTGGGTCCAGTGGCGTACCGGTTAGCCTTGCCACCGAACCTCGAACGAGTCCACAATGTGTTCCACGTCTCGATGCTCCGGAAGTACCTCGCTAACCCCTCTCATGCCTTGGATGCTTCCACCGTCGAGTTGCGTGAGGATTTGAGCATCGAGGAGACGCCGGTGCGGATTTTGGCAAGAGAGGACAAGAGGTTGCGCAATCGAACTATTCCCTAAGTAAAGGTCCAGTGGAGCAACCACGAAGAACGCGAAGCGACATGGGAACTGGAATCGAGAATGAGGGAATGCTTTCCCGGGTTGTTTGGTGAGGTTTGTACTTAAGTTTCGGGGATGAAACTTTTTATAAAGTGTGAGTGGTGTAGTGTTTCGGCCTTTACGGCTAATTGTGACTCACATGTTAATTATTTATGCCCTTAAGTGAATAAAATTATTCAATGTTTGAAACTCGGTCAGTGTGCGGTGCGGGTATTTTTCCGTTGAAGGGCTCGGAAAACGAAGACCGATGGTGCGATCGGATCGGGAATCCGATGTACGGATCTCCCGGAATGGGGTTTCTAAGATCGCGATGACTTAAGGAGTGCATCGAAATCCGCGTAAAATATCCGGCATGCTTTTTGGGGGAATTTGGATATTCCGTGTGATTAATTAATTAAGGAATTAATTAATCGGTTACGTGAAATTAAATTTGGGGTTTTTATTTCCTATGATTAAGTAATTTGGAAAATTAATTAATCGGCGACTAGGATTTAAATGGGGTTGAATTAATACGTACAAAAAAAGAGGGGAAACCCTAGCCGAAAAGAAAGAACGCAAAAGAGAAAGAAAAGAAAAAGACGGAACCCTAGCCGAAGGAAAGAAAGGAGAAAAGGAAGGAAACGAAGGAGTCCGATCACCCCGAACAACGAGCCGGAGACAAGAGCGCGATCGGACGACTTCCCCGTGGATTAATCCGGTGAGTGAATCCTCGTTGTGGTTTTTTGGGATGTTCTTTTACGTTTTTGTTTTAGGTTTCGGTCGTCTCCGTCATCTCCGCCCCCGCCGCCGTCGTTGCGCAAGTTAGGGCACGACACGGGCGGCGGAGACGCGCGATGCCGCTAGGGCATCGCGAGGGCGGCAACCGCGGGAGCCGCGCGGGCGCCGTACGGATTGTACCCGCGCGGGCGCCGCGCGGATCGTACCCGTGCGGGCACCGCGCGGCCGCCGCGCGGGTCGCACCCGCACGGGGCACCGCGCGGGCGCCGGGCGGGGCACCGCGCGAGTCACACCCACGCGGGCACCGCGCGGCCACCGCGCGGGATTGCACCCTCGCGGGGCACCGAGCGGGCGCCGCGCGGGCCCGTACCCGCGCGGGCGCCGCACGGGCGCCGCGCGGGCCGCACCCGTGTGGGCGCCGCGCGGGCGCCGCGCGGACCACACCCGCGCGGGCGCTGCCCGCGGAGGGCCGCCGCATGGGTTCGGGCGGCGCGGGGCTCCGGCAGGCGGCGACGGCTGCGCGGGGGAAATCCGTTGATCGACGGGTTTGACGGTTTCCTTGGGTTTCCGTCGGACGGGTAATGTTGGGCTTTCGTTTTGTAGAGTTAGTGCGTGGTTCTGACTTTGGTTACCCTTATGGACTCTTCTTAGGTCCAGATACGCAACGGGAGTGTGCGAAAGATCCAGGTGCTCCGATCCCCTCGCAACCAGGTGGGTACCCTTGCTATAAGTGCAACAAGTGCAGTGAGTGCACCATATCTGTAGTAGCCGCTGGTTTAAAATGTTTTTCGGTCTACTTTTGGTTTCTTAATTTCGCAATTCGTTTCGGGGGGGGGGGGGGGGGGGCGGAAGGTGATCGAATAATTCCTTGTTTCCGGACAGACCGTCGGGGCTCGCGGGTATTTTTAGTTAATAAAGCTCGCGAAACGGAGAACGGCGGCGCAATCGGTTTTGAATTCCGACGCCGGAATCTCCCGGAATAAATTCCGGAAGGTGGCTAGCGGTTCAGGTGGTCAGCGCGGTTTTCAGGCAGACCGGACCCTGGTTCGCACCCGACTTATTATTAACCGCTTTTGATTTGAAATGGGTTCATTCCCATTCCCCAATTCTAACCGCTCCCGCCACCCTAACCGCTCCCGCCTTTTCCCTGTCGTGCAACTTCCCACAACTCCCCTCAACTTCCCGCAACTTCCCACAACTCCCCTCAACTCCCCGCAACTTCCCACAACTCCCCACAATTCCCCCCACAACTCCCCTGCGTACGAAACCCCAAGTGCAACGAGAACCCACTTCCCCAACCTTTCAGTTTCCCAACCGAACCTTACTGTTTCCCAACCGGTCGAATGGAGAAGCAAGGCGGAGCGGGTGAGGAGAGGGAAGATCGCCGGCATACCGTTCGTTACCGGGCACGCAAGAACAGGACGATCATCCCCTAGATCAACCCTAGCCGACGAAACCAAGGTGAGCATAGGTTAGGGTTCTTGATTTGGGCTTTTCTTGGTTCTCTTAGGTAAAAGGGAGGAGGGGAGTCGGCACCGTCACCGCAGCCGGCACGCACGGAGCCATGCATGCGGGCGGCGCCGCAAGCGGGCGGCGCCGCATGCGGGCGGCGCCGCATGAGGGCGGCACCGCATGAGGGTGGCGCCGCATGCGGGCGGCGCCGCATGCTTCCGCATGCGGGCGCTGCCGCATGCGGGCGGCGCCGCATCCGGGCTGCACCGCATGCGGGCAGCGCCGCTTGCGGGCGGCGCCGCATGCCCCCGCATGCGAGCAGAGCCGTAAGCGGGCGGCGCTGCACGCGCCCGCTTACGGGCAGCGCCGCGTGCGGGCGGCGCCGCATGCGGGCAGAGCCGCATGCCCCCGCATGCGGGCAGTGCCGCATGCGGGCGGCGCTACACGCGCCCGCATGCGGGCAACACCGCATGCGGGCAGCGCCGCGCGCACCCACAAGTGGGCAGCGCCGCATGCGGGTGACGCCGCATGCGGACGGCGCCGCACGCAGGTAGTACGCCGCCCAGCCGCACGGGGCCGGGCGCGTGCGTGTACGAATTGTGCGCAAGGTGGGGGGGGGGGGGGGGGCGCCGGGTGTTCTAGTCTTTAATCTTGCGGAGTCTTGAATTTCTGACTCCTGTATGACAGGTTCTTGTAGGTTCGGGCAGGCACCCGAGACGCGGGAGAACCTAGCATCGGTCAGTAGCGCGACAACGAAAAGGTGGGTTTTCGGTCGAGGCTTAGTATAGTGTTAGTATTCCGAAAGGGATTTTTATTAAATGTTAATCGGTACTAACGCTGACGGTTTTTATGATGTACTATATTACCCCGTGTCTTGGTTTCTTATGCTCGAGTTGCGACACGCGCACCCGCGGTCTGGCCACCGCAAAGGGTGCTCTTTTCCGGAAAGGCGGTCTCCGACCCGTGTTACCCACGAGGGGATGTAGTGGGGCCCCCGTAGGTGTGGGGTTCGAGGCACCAAGGTGTGAGCGGTGCGACCTGTCGGGATTGGTGCCCGACGAGGTCAGGTGTGCGACCTGCCGGGATTGGTGCCCGACGAGGTCAGGTGTTACAGGTGTTACCGGGGTTACAGGTGTCACAGGTGGTACAGGTGGTTGCGAGTTACCGTTATGAGTAGAGTGGTTGCTCCGGCTAGTCTTACTTTTGTGGCTTGGTATTACTTTACTGCTTTAGTATTGTTATCATGATAGTGTCGCTGACTACCCACTCTGTGACAGGTACCTCCAGGGGGTAGAGGTAGGCGACGGTGAGGCCGAGGTGGGAGCAGTCGGGCTGTGGGAGCCCTAGTATGCTGTTTTCTTTACTTTCTCTGCATTTCATTTGGTATTGTAGGTTACTGTGTGGTTCTCGATACCCTTGTGGGGTCGTGTGGATGTTGATTACTTTCGTTCTGGTTATGCACTACTGTTTCCTTTATTATTCCCGTTTGGCCGTTTTCTAAACAAACCAACTAGAAAACAAAAGAAAAAGGACTTCGAAAACCGTTTTCAAAAGTCTAGGGTCGGGTGGGCCCGTTTTCCAAACCCTGTGGATTTATGCCGTTTTCCAATCTGTTTTCAAAACCTAAGGCCGTGTGGGCCTGTTTTCAAAGCGGTGAGTTTATACTTTCAACTTGACTGGCCACGGGTATTGTTTAGTCTTCATGCACCGTACTACTTCGAACTGTTGTGATTAAATGGAAAATGATTACTTGTGTTTGACGGTTGTAATAGCCGCGACGCCGTGCATATACAGAGGAGACTCTGCCCGATTTTCGAGTGAATCTGTATATGCGGCGGGTCTGGGCACGCGCCGAGGAAGGAGGTTTTAAAGAAAAATTTTGTACGCACCTTACGCTTACTTTTGTGTACCGTTTCCGCTAAAACAAAACCCCCGGGGCGTGACAGATTAAGATGGTATCAAAGACTTTGCTTTAATCACAACAGTGACGGCCCAACATCCACCGAGATATCACACTTAACTACGAATAAATGAAATGTGTAGGACGTAAGGGTGTAGGACGCGAGTGAACGTGGGGAGGGGAAATTAGTGTGGTTTATTTACGCTCGGTTTTCCTGGGTATGATGGGACTGATGCGTTTCCTTGGTGTGTACAGATAGAAGCCCGATTTTGGGTGGGTAACTGCTGCCGGACATGGACCTTGCGGCAGAGGCGAACCGCTTACTACGCAACCAGCTGCGCGACGTGGCTGGGCAACTGCTAAGTCTCGCGGAGCACGTGGGTATACTGACCCAGGAGCTGGAGGGTGTCGACCACGCCCAGCACGGCACTGGTGGTGTTAACCCCCGTGGGATACCACCAACTGGCGTTTCCACCTTTCAGGGAGCGGTCAACTTGGCCGTGCGCGCAGAGCTAGAGCGTACACGACGGGCACACCCCTACCCCGGCCCGACAGGGGACCCCTACCAGAGCGGCAGAACAACCAAACGCCAGAGGAAAGGGCCGAAACCCGGGCAGGCGACGAGGGAGGGACCTGAACCACCAACGCCTTGCGTCATTTGTGATGGTGCGCATTCAATGATGAATTGCCCTTGGCGGGACGAACATTGCTTCCGGTGTGGCAGGCCGGGCCACACACGTTACGAGTGCCCCCGGAAGCCGGGCGTCACCAGACCCCCGGCACCGAGACCTGATGACCTACGCCTGACGGACTCTTCTGATACCGAGTCCCCACCCCGCCACGCCGAACGTGGCTGGCCCAGAGGTTGTGGACGGACCTCCCCAGCCGCCCCGGGGAGCAGTGATCCAGAATCCTAGAACCGGGAATCACAGGTATATTTTTTTTTCTCTTTACCTCTTTTTGGTTAGGCCTCGACTTTCATCTTCCGATTTTTGTCTTTTTCTTTCTCCGTGTACTGTGCGGTTGTGCCCCGGGGTGGGGGGGGGGGGGGGGGGGGGGTTTATGGGTTCGGAGTGGGGTCACTCCACTAGTCCGTCTTAGGAGTTGTGAACGCCATGTCACGGGGAGGGAAGGCGGGTCGGGCGCCAGGTAGGAACCCCTTACAAATGGTTCTGAAAAGAGAACCCTACCTAGTTTGTTGGTCGGTTCAAACCCCCGGTGGGGGAAACTTCGCGGGAGTGCTCCCTACAGCGACTGTAGCGGACGAGGTGTTACCACCCCCCGACGACGGCATTAGAGGCCGTGGTCTTCGTCCTGAAGTTATGGAGACACTATCTCTTTGGTGTCCATTGTAACATCTTCTCAGATCACCAGAGTCTTAAAAACCTATTCACCCAAAAGGAACTAAACCTGCGGCAGAGGCGGTGGCTTGAGTTACTGAAGGATTACGACCTAACAATCCAATACCACCCCGGGAAAGCAAATGTGGTAGCGGACGCTCTGAGCAGGAAGGGGCGATTGGAAGGAGGATCGGTAGGTGCGATAACTGAGAAGAGCAACTTGATCGCGGAATTTTCACAACTAGGGTTGGAAGTAGTGCCAGCAGGCACGGTTGCGCAACTTCTAACTTTGGTGGTCAAGCCAACACTGCTCGAGAAGATTCGAGAGGGACAGCAGGCGGACTCGCACTTACAGCTCGTAAGAGACAAGATCTCACCAGATCAGGAAGGTGACTTTTCAGTGGAAGGCGACGGCACTCTACGGTTCCGCGGGCGGATTTGCGTGCCGGATACCCCGGAATTGAAGAAGGAAATCCTGTCTGAGGCACACAGCGCCCCTTATGCAGCGCATCCAGGAGGTACAAAGATGTACAGGGACCTCAAGCAGACCTTCTGGTGGCCCAAGATGAAGAGGGAGGTGACAAGATATGTAGCTCATTGCCTGGTGTGTCAACAAATAAAGGCGGAACATCAACGGCCGGCGGGTAAGTTACAACCCTTACCGGTACCGGAGTGGAAGTGGGATCATATCACCATGGACTTTGTCACCAGATTCCCACGTTCACAGCAAGGACATGACTCAATATGGGTTGTGGTGGACCGGCTAACCAAGTCAGCGCACTTTCTGCCGATTCACACAACCTAGACCAGAGAGCGGTTGGCTCAAGTCTACCTCAGCGAGATTGTGAGACTGCATGGAGTACCGGCATCGATCACATCAGACAGAGACACGCGTTTCGTCTCCAAGTTTTGGCAGAGTCTACAACGAGCCTTGGGGACTAAATTGCAGTTCAGCACAGCCTTCCACCCTCAGACAGACGGGCAGTCGGAGCGAGTGATACAAACGCTAGAGGACCTGCTTCGGGCCTGTGTACTCGATTGGGGAGTCGGTTGGGAGCGTTACCTACCACTTGTAGAATTCGCTTACAACAATAGCCACCAGGCCAGCATCCTGATGGCACCCTACGAAGCTTTATACGGGAGACGCTGCCGATCCCCGATCTGTTGGGACGACTTGGGAGAACGGAAGCTCTTGGGACCCGACTTGGTGGAAGAAACAGAAGAGAAGGTACGCCTTATCAGACAGCGCTTACTAACCGCCCAGAGTCGACAAAAGAGCTACGCGGATCGGAGACGCCGCGACTTAGAGTTCCAGGTGGGAGAACACGTGTTTTTGCGGGTCTCGCCGTCCAGGGGAATCAAGCGATTCGGGTTAAAAGGCAAGCTGAGCCCGCGGTTTGTGGGGCCATTCGAGATCCTGGAGCGGATTGGCCCAGTGGCTTACCGCCTTGCCCTACCACCGAACCTCAACCGGATTCATGACGTGTTCCACGTTTCGATGCTCAAGAAATACCTCCCCGACCTGTCGCATGTCCTGGAAGTCTCGACACTCGAACTAAAGGAGGACCTAAGCTTCGAGGAAACCCCTATGCGAATACTAGCAAGAGAAAGCAAGACGCTTCGAAACCGAGTCATCCCCTATGTGCAGGTGCACTGGAACAACCATGAGGAGCGGGAAGCGACGTGGGAACTGGAATCGAAGATGAGGGAGGGCTACCCCTATCTCTTCGCCGCGAACTAGGATTGAGTTTCGAGGACGAAACTCGTTTTAAGTGGTGAGTGATGTAGTAGCCGCTGGTTTAAAATGTTTTTGGGTCTACTTTTGGTTTCTTAATTTCGCAATTCGTTTCGGGGGGGGGGGGGGCGGAAGGTGATCGAAACGAATTGCGAAATGGAGAACGGCGGTGCAATCGGTTTTGAATTCCGACGCCGGAATCTCCCGGAATAAATTCCGGAAGGTGGCTAGCGGTTCAGGTGGTCAGCGCGGTTTTCAGGCAGACCGGACCCTGGTTCGCACCCGACTTATTATTACCCGCTTTTGATTTGAAATGGGTTCATTCCCATTCCCCAATTCTAACCGCTCCCGCCACCCTAACCGCTCCCGCCTTTTCCCTGTCGTGCAACTTCCCACAACTCCCCTCAACTTCCCGCAACTTCCCACAACTCCCCTCAACTCCCCGCAACTTCCCACAACTCCCCACAACTCCCCCCACAACTCCCCTGCATACGAAACCCCAAGTGCAACGAGAACCCACTTCCCCAACCTTTCAGTTTCCCAACCGAACCTTACTGTTTCCCAACCGGTCAAGTGGAGAAGCAAGGCGGAGCGGGTGAGGAGAGGGAAGATCGCCGGCATACCCTTCGTTACCGGGCACGCAAGAACAGGACGATCATCCCCTAGATCAACCCTAGCCGACGAAACCAAGGTGAGCATAGGTTAGGGTTCTTGATTTGGGCTTTTCTTGGTTCTCTTAGGTAAAAGGGAGGAGGGGAGTCGGCACCGTCACCGGACCCGGCACGCACGGAGCCACGCATGCGGGCGGCGCCGCAAGCGGGCGGCACCGCATGCGGGCGGCGCCGCATGCGGGCGGCGCCGCATGCTTCCGTATGCGGGCGCCGCCGCATGCGGGCGGTGCCGCATGCGGGTGGTGCCGCATGCGGGCGGCGCCGCATGCTTCCGCATGCGGGCGCTGCCGCATGCGGGCGGCGCCGCATGCGGGCGGCGCCGCATGCGGGCGGCGCCGCAAGCCCCCGCATACGGGCAGAGCCGCATGAGGGCGGCGCTGCATGCCCCCGCATGCGGGCAGAGCCGCATGCGGACGGCGCTGCACGCGCCCGCATGCGGGCAGCGCCGCGTGCGGGCGGCGCCGCATGCGGGCAGAGCCGCATGCGGGCGGCGCCGCATGCCCCCGCATGCGGGTAGCGCCGCATGCGGGCGGCGCTACACGCGCCCGCATGCGGGCAACACCGCATGCGGGCAGCGCCGCGCGCACCCACAAGTGGGCAGCGCCACATGCGGGTGACGCCGCATGCGGACGGCGCCGCACGCAGGTAGTACGCCGCCCAGCCGCACGGGGTCGGGCGCGTACGTGTACGAATTGTGCGCAAGGTGGGGGGGGGGGGGGGGCGCCGGGTGTTCTAGTCTTTAATCTTGCGGAGTCTTGAATTTCTGACTCCTGTATGATAGGTTCTTGTAGGTCCGGGCGGGCACCCGAGACGCGGGAGAACCTAGCATCGGTCAGGAGCGCGACAACGAAAAGGTGGGTTTTCGGTCGAGGCTTAGTATAGTGTTAGTATTCCGAAAGGGATTTTTATTAAATGTTAATCGGTACTAACGCTGATGGTTTTTATGATGTACTATATTACCCCGTGTCTTGGTTTCTTATGCTCGAGTTGCGACACGCGCACCCGCGGTCTGGCCACCGCAAAGGGTGCTCTTTTCCGGAAAGGCGGTCTCCGACCCGTGTTACCCACGAGGGGATGTAGTGGGGCCCCCGTAGGTGTGGGGTTCGAGGCACCAAGGTGTGAGCGGTGCGACCTGTCGGGATTGGTGCCCGACGAGGTCAGGTGTGCGACCTGCCGGGATTGGTGCCCGACGAGGTCAGGTGTTACAGGTGTTACCGAGGTTACAGGTGTCACAGGTGGTACAGGTGGTTGCGAGTTACCGTTATGAGTAGAGTGGTTGCTCCGGCTAGTCTTACTTTTGTGGCTTGGTATTACTTTACTGCTTTAGTATTGTTATCATGATAGTGTCGCTGACTACCCACTCTGTGACAGGTACCTCTAGGGGGTAGAGGTAGGCGACGGTGAGGCCGAGGTGGGAGCAGTCGGGCTGTGGGAGCCCTAGTATGCTGTTTTCTTTACTTTCTCTGCATTTCATTTGGTATTGTAGGTTACTGTGTGGTTCTCGATACCCTTGTGGGGTCGTGTGGATGTTGATTACTTTCGTTCTGGTTATGCACTACTGTTTCCTTTATTGTTCCCGTTTGGCCGTTTTCTAAACAAACCAACTAGAAAACAAAAGAAAAAGGACTTCGAAAACCGTTTTCAAAAGTCTAGGGTCGGGTGGGCCTGTTTTCCAAACCCTGTGGATTTATGCCGTTTTCCAATCTGTTTTCAAAACCTAAGGACGTGTGGGCCTGTTTTCAAAACGGTGAGTTTATACTTTCAACTTGACTGGCCACGGGTATTGTTTAGTCTTCATGCACCGTACTACTTCGAACTGTTGTGATTAAATGGAAAATGATTACTTGTGTTTGACGGTTGTAATAGCCGCGACGCCGTGCATATACAGAGGAGACTCTGCCCGATTTTCGAGTGAATCTGTATATGCGGCGGGTCTGGGCACGCGCCGGGGAAGGAGGTTTTAAAGAAAAATTTTGTACGCACATTACGCTTACTTTTGTGTACCGTTTCCGCTAAAACAAAACCCGCGGGGCGTGACAATATCATCGTAAAAGCCTCGTTAACTTGTCTAATAAAGTAGATGGACTATTATACCTTCGCATGAATACTTTTATTTAATAATTGTGGCGGCTGCAGTCGCGGGGCTTATTACACGCCGACATCGGCAATTTCGTTTTTGGATGCTGCACGTACACAGGCGGATTGGCCTCCGCATGCGTGTACTTTTTCGGAGAAGTGGTCCGAGTGACCCGTGTGCCCCACGTGTATGGGGTGGGGACCTCTTCACGACAGCTAAGGAGCCGCACTAGCTCCGTGAAGGGGTTAAAAGCATCATGGGGGTAAGGTGACTGTGCACGAGGGGAGACTTCCGTCTCCCCGACAGGTACTCTGGGGATGGGGCCCAGCTTATTTTGTAACAGTGTTTTCGTGAAAGGTTCCGGTATAATCGGTTTGTTTTTGATTCAACGTTAATTGTTAAGACATCTACTTTATTTGTCACTGACTTAACCCACTCCGTGATAGGTTTGACTAGGGACATTAGTCGGGATGGTGGTGAGACTGCGTCGAGAGGACCGTAGTCGTATGAGGCTTTCTACTTGTTGCTCCTTGGTTTTATCTCAGCTCTTTCTTAACTACTGTTAGTTTAATTTGCATCTGTGGATCATATTAGTTATAGTTAGCACTGTGGATTGGATGTACTATTACGGTTTAGACATACTTTCGTGATTTCGGGCGCGGCATGTTTTTATCATCATAAAAATGATTGCGAAAACGTTTTCAAAAGCAGAGTGCCGTGTGGGCACAGATTTGTAAACCTCTGGATTTATCCTTTCCAAACGATGTCGCCGCTCTCTTGTTGGATGTGTAATTGTTTTAAAAATTGAGTGTCGGGTGGACACCGTTTGCAAAACCGTAGGTAATTACTTCTCCTGCTCTATGTTTGATGACGACTGTATAGTTGATGGTTGGTATTGTAAATGGGACGCTGTGCATATACAAAGGAGACTCTGTCCGATTGCAGAGTGAATTTGTATATGTGGCGGTCTGTCACGCACTGGGGGCGAGGTTGATCTTCACGTGTGAAGAAAAAAAAAATATATAATACACGTTTTTCCGCTTATACTAAGACCTCCCGGGGCGTGACAGCCGCTGCCGTTGTTAAACGGGAGGCCGCCGCCGCCGTCATCATGTTTGCGGGGTCGTCGCCGGAGTCGCACGGGAGCGAAAACAGAGAAGAAACCGCGAACGGGGGAGTTACTATTCACCCCGTACGGATTTCCTCCAGCGCGGTCCACGGCCCGGGCGTGCACCCGGTGCACGCCCCCGCAGTCCCGGAGGCGCAGACCCGGCGCACGCCGCCGTGCGCCAGGCTGCATATTGTGCACCCGGTGCGCCACACCGTGGCCAGAAAGCGTGAGCCCGGTGCGCGCCAGCGCCGTGCGCGGCCCGGCCCGTCCCGCAAGGGTGCACGCTTCCTGGGTGCACCCGGCGCTCGCCGCGCAGCCGCCCGATGCGCAGACCCGATCCACGCCTGCTCCGTGCACCGCCCGTCAGCCCGGAAGTTCGGTAGCTCCGTTTTGGTCCTTTTTCACCGTTTTGAGAGCCGTTTTCGCCGTTGGGATCACCGTTTCTCCCGTTTTCTTGGCGTGGCTACTCGGAGTCATCTAAGTCACCGTTTTGCCATGTCATGTGCTAGTTTTGCCGTCGCTCCGCGCCTTGACAAAATCGTCGGGGTCGCGCCGTCGGGTCTTTTTCTCATCGTTTTCGCCGTCGGGGTTTCCTTGGCTTGACTGTTGACGTCCCGAGTTGGCTACCGGTTGAGAATTGGGTTTTGTTGGATTTTCGTTAGCGGTTTTGGGTTCTGATGGAGTTCGCGATGAAATAGTCGCGGTCCGGTTGTTGTTAACCATCGGTTTTACCGTCAGAGATCCGGTTTGATCGGAGTTTTACGGTTTTACTTGACAAGTTTTGACTCGTTGATTTTTGATTGACAACGCGGTCCTCTTGGCACAGTGATTTTGGTTTTCGTTGGTTTATTATTACAGCGGTCGGGACCACTGATGTTGCCTGTTTAGAGTAAAGTATTAAATTGTGCCTTTGGTTATTTTATTAGGCCGCGTGAAGTTCTGATTGCTTAGGAAGGTCACAGGAGCGGTCGTTTATCTTCATTTCAGGTGGGTACCCTTTGCAATAAGTGCAATATGTCATCGTAAAAAGTATAATAACCTGTCTAATAAATTAGATGAGATGTTTCAATTGATTTAACCTTTCGCATGAATATGTACCGTTTCTTCCGTTATTAACTGTAGCGACTAAGGGTCGCGGTGATTGTTACACGCCGATTTCGGCTATCATGTTTTTAGATGCTTACACGTACACAGGCAGGTTGGGCCACCGCATGGGTGTACTTTTTCGGAGAAGTGGTCTGGATGACCCGTGTATCCCACAAAAGTGAAAGTGCCGTGTGGGAACTCCTTCACGCCAGCTAAAAGTGCAGCACTAACACCGTGAAGGGGTTAAAGGCATCACGTAAGTAAAGTAATTGTTCATGAGGGGAGATCGTCGACTCCCCGACAGGTACCATGTAATTAAATCAAGTGATGTGGACTCATGAGGAGGAAAAGCGAAAGGTTCCAGTGTATTCGTTTGTTTTAAAGTTCCTGTTAAATGTTTGAATCATCTACTTTATTTGTCACTGACTTTACCCACTCCGTGACAGGTTTGACTAGGTGTAGTAGTCGGGACGGTGGTGAGGCAGCGTCTAGAGGACATTAGCCGTAGGTGGCTTATTCCGTCGTTCTTGCTTGGGTTATCTCATCTCCTTATATTTAGTTTAAGTTCTCAATTGCTAGACTGTGGAATATCGTGGATGTTGGATTGAGAGTTTGTTTTCGTGATGTGATCTTTATTATGGTTCTTATTGACTTATATGCGGCATGTTTTATACCAAACAAAAGGGTTTCGAAAATGCTTTCCAAAACCAAGTGTCGTGTAGGCACTACTTTGTAAACCTCTGGATTTATCCTTTCAAAAGATGTCGCCGCCCTATTGTGAATGTGTAAACACTTTGAAAAAATTGGGTGTCGTGTGGACACCGTTTGCAAACCCGTAGCTTATCTCTGGATGTGATTAAATAGAATTACTCTCTCTCTTGTTGTATTCGTTGTGACTGTGTGGTTAAAGAAGATAATGTTGTAAATGTGACGCCGTGCATATACAAAGGAGACTCTGTCCGTTTAAAGGGTGAATTTGTATATGTGGCGGTCTGACGCGCACCGGTAGGCGAGGTCGTTAATCAATTGATTTCAAAGAAAAAAAAAATACATATGCCTTTCCGCTTATCCTTTAGACCTCCGGGGCGTGACAGATTAAATGGTATCAGAGAAAAACAACTTTAACCCCAGTAGTCAGTAACCAACATCCACAGTGCATAACGCCACAAGCAACTGAACATGAGATAACCAAGGTATAGGTGCGGTAGACCGTGAGTGTGCGAGGGAAAAAGGGGAATTTAATTTCGGTGCGTCTGTAGGTCTTGGTGCTAGACCAGTTAGGTCTAGGATTAACTCGTTTTCTTTGTATATAGCGAATGATGGCCCGAACTAGGTTATCAACGGAGAACGCAGGGGCAGAAAGTACGGTGCCAACAGCGGCGGAGTATCAGCTTCTCCGACAACAACTATGAGAGATGGCCGGGCAGTCTGCAACTGTTATGGAACAGGTGCGTCAGTTGACGCAATAGCCGACTACCCCAGTGGAGGTTGCCCAGGCTCCTCTGCCCGGACCAGCCGCACCAGTGACGGGACCGCCGGTGGCGGACAGCGAGGCTATGGTTGCCCCTTCTCCAACCACGGTGACCGGGATACCGTCGGTTCACCGAACGACGCCTTCAGTAGTACCAACACTAGCAACTTCGGGACCTACGCCGGGAGCCACTATTGGAGACCCCTTGAGAGAGACCGTGGTGACGCCTACCCCCAGAATGTCCGCCGATGCCGCGGGGGAAGCCCCTATCCAACAAACCGAACGGGACAGAGTGAGAGCGAACTTGATGGATTTCAAGAGGTATGACCCACCCGTGTTTGAGGGAGAGACGACCGACCCTTGGGTCGTGGAAAAATGGGTAAACACCATGGAAAAGCTCTTCGAAGATTTGCTGATGGAGGAACATGAACGGGTCCCTTTGGCAGTCCACTTTCTTGAGGAAAACACCCGCATGTGGTGGAAGACGATGTGCTCGGACCCCTCGGAGGGCACCGCCCTTCCATCTTGGTCCTCATTCCGAGAAAAACTATTTGGGACATTTCTCTCCGACAGCATCAAACAGCAGATGGACGATGACCTGAAGCACATCAAGCAAGGAAGGCGGACGGTTATTGGGTACCAACGGGCATTTGTGAGGTTGATCAAATGTGTCCCCTTTGTCATAAGAGATGAATCTCACAAAGCCCGTCTTTTTGTGGACGGTTTACGGAGCGACATCTTCGAGGTGGTGCAAGCGGCGGATCTGCACATCTTTCAGAAGGTGGTCGATAGAGCCACCACAGTGGAGCGCGGATTTACAATTTCACGAGCCCGACGAGAGAGCTCGAAACACGGCGGGGATAAGAAACGAACTCGGCCCTATTTCGGAAGAGAGCATACCAAGGGGAGCCGGTCTCCTAAACACCCGAGATCGCAACAAGGAACCAAGAAAGCGCCGACGGGAGGACAAAGGCCGGTGGACAAGCCTTGCATCATTTGCGACGGAATACACCAAGTGACCGAATGTCCCCAGAAGCAAGACCACTGTTTTCGATGTGGCAAACCGAGGTACTTACGTTTCAACTGTCCCTTGAAAACGGGGACATCATCCGTAGCAGCATCTACACCTTCATCTCAACAATCGGGAGCAGGGAGAGTCTATACGATGACCCACTAAGGGACAAACCCACCGGGGGATGTCGTAGCAGGTAATACTCGAGTTTCGGATCATCGTGCTAGAACTTTTGTGTCAACACCTGAGCATCCCACTCTTTCACCTCGCTTCGTGTTTTCACCCCTACCTTAGTTATTAGAAGAAATCCCCATCGTAGAAATAAGTTCGGTCGGATCTTTAGGCTACCCCTCGATGGAGGCGGCTTTACTCCTTCCTGCCCAGCGAGGGTGGGGCGGATTCTTAGTCGCTAAGAACTAGTGGGGTTTCCGTTAAGGGTTATCGGCGTAACGCTTGGGACTGACGGTCGCGGCAATCTTTAAGCGGTAGTTGACTGCTTGAAGTTCCAAGTGCGTCTCTGGGAACCGGACTTACCGTAACGTGTAAACTTAGCTTGTAGGAATGCCTTTTGCTCGCTTTTCTTTTCGTTGTTGCGGGCAAGAAACTTGGTAGAAGGCGGTCAAGTAGCGTTCAAGAGTTCCGTATGGATCTTGACACGAGAAGAACAAGTACCCCCTACCTCGGATAGATGACCTATTCGATCAACTACAATGAGCAACATCGTTCCCAAAGATTGATCTGCGGTTCGGCTATCACCAGCCTAGGGTCCGGGGTGATGACATACCGAAAACAGCCCTGCGAACTCGGAATAGTCAACATGAGTTTACGGTTATACCGTTTAGACTCGTTAACGCACCAGCGGTGTGCACAGGCATGATGAATAGGATGCTCAAGCCCTTCTTAGACTAGCCGGTAATGGCCTTAAAGTTGACGTTCCGATCTACTCTCGCATAGACAAGGGGTATGGGGAACACTTGCGAGTAAATCCCCCAGACCCTCCGGGACCAGGAACTGTATGCCAAACTCAAAAAGTGTGAGTTCTGGCTCCGCGAGGTGGACTTTTTGGGGCATATCGTTTCGACGTCTGGAATTGTAGTGGACCCGAGGAGGATTGAAGCAGTGACCAACTGAACTCGGCCAACAACGGTGACGAAAGTCCGAAGCTTCCTAGGACGGGCAGGCTACTACAGATGCTTCGTGGGAGGTGGGGAAACAGACGCTTCGGCTTACGAGGGAAGTGGTAGCAGGAAAGACCCCTTACGAAGAGTAATGTTGGTCTCGACCCCAGGAGAACCCTTCGAAGTAAATACTTTGTACCTTCCTGCCCAATAAGGATGTGAAGACTTAGTCGTCTTAAGTGTTGGCTATTTATTTATGGGTTAAATAGGTCCAACTTCTTGCCTCGTGACAATAGACCCAACGTCCAGGTGGGTCGAGTCCGGTCAAGATCCGTGGCGATGTGTCAGTACGCCTTAAGTGAATTGGTTGTGTATTTCTAATAGTTCGAGCTTTTGGGGATTAATGGTTGGCGCCAATGGCCCGACATTCGGGATTTTGGAGCGCGTAGGCCCGGAGGCATACCGGTCGGCTCTACTGCCAAACCTCGATATGAATGCTGGCACGGGAGAAAAAGAAACTTTGCAACTGGACAATCCCCTACGTAAATGTAAGACCCGCTATTTTTATTTTGGTTATTCTCTTTTCCTTCCCACGGGTGGGGAATCCGGCGGGTGCAATTTTTTTGATTAATTCTGGACGATCCGTCGGGGCCCGCGGGTAATTTTAGGTGATAGAGCTCGCGAAACGGGAAACAGTGGCGCGATCGGATTCGAATTCCGACACCGGGATCTCCCAGAATTTAATCTTGAAGTTTGGACCCCTTTTAGGCGCTCCGGGATCCGTGTGAGCGATCGGCACGATTTAGCCGCCGGTTTTACTCCGGTTATTTTTGGGTTACTTTAAAACCGAGGATTTTAGGGTTTTTCCTCCTGGGTTTTCTTTGGACGGCTGGGGTTTGAGCAGCGCTCTATAAGAAAGAGAAAGAGGGAAACCGCAACCCAATCTCTTTTCGCTCCCCTTGAGACTTCTCCGACGCGGAATCCTAGCATCTGAGGGAAAAAGGAAGGAGGTGGACCTCTCGGCGGGTGATCGGGCGAAGGGGGACGATCTTTCCCCTCCTTCTCTTGCGAATCAAGGTGAGTTTTTACCGTTCTTAGTTTTAGGTTTCATCTTGGTCGGGGTTTAGTCGTCGTTCCGGGGATCACCGCGCCGCCGCCGCCATGACTGGGAAGGACGCCGCCGTCGCCGGGACGCCCGCGCGGCCCGCTGCCCCGCGGGGCCGCACGCGGATGGGGGCGCCCGCGCGGCATGCTGCCGCGCGGGACCGCCCGCACCCGCGGGCAGCACGCCCGTTCGGCTTGCTGCAGCGCGGGGCGCGGGAGGCTGCGGCGCGGGGCCGCCCGCGGATGGGGGCGCACGTGCGGCATGCTGCCGCACGGGGCCGCCCGCACCCGCGGGCAGCGCGCCCGCGCGGCTTGCTGCCGCGCGGGGCCGCCCGCGGGTGGGGCGCCCGCGCGGTTCGCTGCCGCGCGGGGCCGCCCGCGCCCGTGCAGTTCGCTGCCGCGAGGGGCCGCCCGCCGGTGGGGCGCCCGCGCGGCATGCGGCCGCGCGGGGCCGCCCGTGGGTGGGGCGCCCGCGCGGGCTGGGGCCGCGCGGGGATGTCCGCAGGTTGGGCGCGCGCGCCGCACTTGTCGGTGCCGTGCGGGGTTTTTCACCGCGCGGAGTCCGGGGATCGCGTCGGGTCTTCCGAGTTTCGGTGTTTTAGTCAGCTTTAGCGTTGGTCACTTAGTCTGAGCTTTCTGTTGTTCCCTCAGGGGCGCGGGACGCCGCAAGCTCGGCAGACGTGCAGGCGGGGACGAACCAATCACCGATCTTCTTTCAAGGTGGGTACCCCTTAGAACATCTTTGTGCATGTTTCCATTATTGTTATTTATATCTTGTAAGGGGTGACGTGGACCTCCGGGTTCAATGAACGTCGCGGTGGGAGACTGGATGGGCAGTTCGCCCCTCCGAACAACAGTAGGGTTTTTGTTGGAGCGTACTAGCGATGAGGGCAGCAATCGGTGTGACCAGTCGGGCATCGGAAGGTGGGTTCCGCTCCCGACAGTTCTTGAGTCGGGAAACGAGAGCAATTGGTAAGAGCAAAGGTTTGACACGTTGAAATGTTGCTAACCCCGTTTATGCTTATGTTTCTGATCACTATGTTTATGGCGACCGAGGGTCGCTATGCCCGACGATGCATCATGTTCTGGGAGACAGCCGAGGCAGGTGCTCGGTCTGGTTTACCGAGGTTGGTGCTCGGTCTGGTTGGCCGAGGTTGGTGCTCGGTCGAGGCTCGAGATTGCTGCACGCACACCAGCGGCTTGGCCTCCGCAAGGGTGTGCTTTTCCGAAAAAGTGGTACGTTGACCCGTGTACCCCACGTGACGGTGACGTTAGGAAGGGGGGCCCTCATAGGTGGGGGGTATGAGCGGTAATGCCGAGGCAGGTGCTCGGCGAGGGACACCGGGGCAGGGGCTCGGTGCGGTGGTCGGTAAAGGTGCCCGGTTTTGCTTGGTGCAGGGTGTGTTTGTTGTTGACGGTGTTTGAGGAGGACGGTTGCGCTGGTTTTTACCGTGATTTGCTTTACTTTAGCCTTATTGCTTTTACTATTATTTCTGGTCACTGACTTCCCACCCTGTGACAGGTTCGTCTAGTCCGTACAGGGGCGAGTGCTAGGGCGTTGGTGAGGCCGCGTGAGCAATCTTCTGGCCCTTAGAGGCTACAGATACGGTTTACTTTACCTTCTCGGTTCATTTCATTATGCATTGTAGCTAGTTGTGGATCGCGATACCCCCGTGGGATTGATGTGGATGTTGGGTTGCCCGATAACCCTTTTGGATGGGCGTTTTGTTCTCATTTCTTGGCTTGGCCGCTTTCAAACTACAAACAAGGAACAAGGAAACTGTTGTGAAAACTGTTTTAAAAATTATGGGTGCCGTTTGGGCACCGTTTTCAAATTCTGTGGATTTACGTGGTTTCGAAAATAGTTTTATAAATCCTGATGTCGAGTGGGCATCGCATTCAAAACCCTGTGGTTTTATCCTTTCAAAAATAGTCGGCCCCTTTATTACTTGTGGAAATTGATGGTATGTTGTTGAAAATAGTTGTATGTGATTGGCAATCGATCTAGTGTGGTTAAAGGCATGTTTATGTGAACTTTGTAATCAGGACGCCATGCATATACAAAGGAGATTCTGCCCGTTCGCAGAGTGAATTTGTATATGCGGCGGGTCTGGGCACGCACCGGGGGAGATTGGTTTCAAAATATATATATATATATATATATGTAACATTTTGGGAGCATCGGTGGCTACCCTTCCGCGCGTAGAAACCCCCCGGGGCGTGACAGTAAAGGTGCAATGGAGTAACCATGAGGAGCGCGAGGCAACTTGGGGACTTAAGACGAAAATGAAAGAATGTTTCCATGAATAGTTTAGTGAGGGTTGAGTTTAATTTTCGAGGACGAAACTTCTTATAAAGTGTGAGTGGTGTAATGACACGACTTTTCTAGTAATATTTTACCCTCCTACTAATAGAGTATAAGTTAGAGGAAATTAAATTATCGAGCTCTTTTGAGTTGACTAACACGCAGTGCGGGTATTTTTCGGTGATAGAGCTCACAAAACGATGAACGGCGGTGCAATCGGATCTAAAATCCGACTTACGGATCTCCCGGAATGGGGTTTTGAAGGTCGCAATAACCGTGGGGTGCATCGGAATCCGTGCAAAAGATCTGGCATGCTTTTCAAGAAATCTTACAATTATCTCATGAGAATAGATATTTATTGTTAAATAATAAATATCCGAATATTGGAGTTTTTCCTTTTTACGTACGTATGAAAAAGGATAAAATAAAAGAAAATAAATTAATAATAAAAGGATAATTATACCCCGTTTACCGAAAGGAAAACCTTAGTTTTAAAAGATCGTCTCCTCAAACCCTTCCCTCTTGTGCGTACCGAAGACCAAAAATAAAACCCTAGTTCGGAGAAGAGAAAAGAAAAGAGAACCCTAACCGGAGGAGAAAAGAAGGAAAGAAGGAGAGAGCGGAGGGACCCGATCGCCCCGATTGACGTGCCGGAGACCGGAGAACGAGACACCATCACCTACGGGGAGCGGATACGGATCCCCAACGCCGCGAGGGACAAGATCGATTCTTTAATCCCGATAGATCGAGGTTAGCGATCGTTATTTCTTTAGGTCGGATTAATCGAGGGTTTTTCGTGTTCTTTTGAGGTCGATTTATTCGGTAGATTGATCGTGGATTTTGTTGGGTTTTGATCAATGTTTTGTTCGTGTTCTTGACCGGGTTTGATCGATGGTTTTCAATCGGTCTTGATCGAAGGTTTGATCGGGTTTCCGATCGATGTTTCGATCAATGGTTTGATCGTTAGATTTACCGCGGAATTGTTTGGGGGTTAATTGGGTGTTTCGTCGGAGCATGGGGGAGTAAACAGGAGGCCGCCGCCGCTGTTGTTAAACGGGAGGCCGCCACCGCCGTCACTTCAGTTCCACAGTTTGGAGCCACCCAAATTTACCGGTCGTGATGCAGAGCCCTGAGAGATAGAGGCTTGGGTTGCCGCATTGGAGAAGCTCTTTCGGGACTTCTTTATTCATGAGAGCATGAGAGTACACATGGCGGTGCATTGTTTAGACGGTGACGCAGATGTGTGGTGGCGGAGGGTGGAGCCTGCTGAGTTTCGGATTACCGATCAAATACCTTGGTTAGAGTTTCTGTTAAGGATTTTATTTTGGCGTATTTCGTGAAGTGGTATAAGTCTTGAAGATTGAAGATGAAGAATTGTGGATCAATTACATCAATCTCAAGAAAAATGGATTCGGAATGATCAGGTACGTTTAACTAAATAATTTTGGTGATCCGAATCATTTGTATAGTTTAGAAACACTTGGATAAATTTTCAGTGCATAAAAATCGAAAACTGGACAAGTTGAATGCTCAGGATCCGGAACAGACCATTCCAGTCCGGACCCCGAACATAGTTTAGTTCATGCGGAATTCCAGTCCGGACCATCCCCTGTTCAGTCCGAACCCCGAACTATGTGTTTGCTGAAATCGCATGAACAGTCCGGATCAGGAAATTCCAATCTGGAGCCCAAACTTTTTTTTCAGAAAAATTGCTGAAAAAAGACGACAGTCCGGATCAACCAAATCTAGTCCGGACCGCCGTGCGGGAAAAATTCTGTTAAGTCAGTTTTTTATGCTTATCTCTTTCCAAAGGTTTCTAATCTATAAATAAACCCTAATTTCATCTTTTAGGGTATCCGAAAAAGGATCAAAGGGAGATAACCGAAAAATAATAGAAAAATCCACAAATATAGAGAAGAAAGGAAAACACGATTAAATTCATGTTTCTTCATCTATATTGTTCAATTTGATTCTAGGGTTTCAAAACTCCTATTTCTTGAAGAATCAAATTGAAGAATACTTAGATGGTATTTCTTGTCTATCATTGATCTAAGTATTCGGAGAATCACCACCAATAATCAAAACAACGATTTTACCAAAAATCGGCGCGAGGATTCGCGTGGCCTTGTGGATTCAAGGTGCTACTGCTCTCCTGGATTCAGAGCGAGGCGCGTTCGTGTGATCGAGACGTGTCGCATTGGTGAAGACCGTGGATTCGGTTGGACGTCGTGGATTCGATGTTGAAAGTCGTGGATTCGGCGTTGGGACGGAAATCGTGGATTCGAAGAGCGTTCGGAGCGAGCAAAGAAGATCAACTAGGAGCGTATGGAAAAGGTTGAGTCATAGGGTTATGTTCAATCACCTTGTACGTGTTTAATCTTAGTGGATTTCGCCGTGTTATCGGTCCCGTGGTTTTTTACTCCTGTGACGGAGTTTGTTACGGAATTTGAGTTGGCGTAGTTTCGTGAAAGTCTCAAGTCTTGAAGATTGAAGGTGAAGAAAGTTGGATCATTTAACTCAATCTCAAGAAAGAAGAATTCAAAAGGATCAGGTATGTTTAACTAAAGAATTTGTGTGATCCGAATACTTCTTGTAGTGTAGAAACACTTGGAAGAATCCTTCATTGCATAAAAATCAAAAACTGGACTTGGGACATGTTCAGGATCCGGATCAGGTTGTTCGATCCGGATCCCGAAGGTGGTTCGTTCATACATCGTCGCAATCCGGATCGTAGTCTCTTGATCCGGATCCCGAACGTTGAGTTTACCATCTACCTTGAACGATCCGGATCTTGCTTCGCAATCCGGATCCCGAACGTTGATGTTTGGTAAACTGTATGAACGATCCGGATCGTAGTCACATGATCCGGATCCCGAACCTTCGTTTTTCTGGAATTGGCTGTTTCGTTATGACGATCCGGATCCTAGTTATCACGATCCGGATCGCCGTCCGTAAATATCCAGAAATGGCAGGTTTTTGATTCTTATCTCCTTCCTAGGGTTTCTAACCTATAAATACACCCTATGACTCCTTTTCTAGGGTGAATCCACATAGCCGTCATTTTCTTGTATCATCTTATACGGCTATAGATCCACATATAGAGAAGAAAGGAAATCATTAGAGAATACTCTATGTTTCTTCATCTATATTGATTAGTTTGATTCTAGGTTTTCATACTCACATCTTGAGTTGAATCAAACTAATGAATACTTAGATGGTATTTCCGATCTATCTTTGATCTAAGTATTCGGCGGATCATCACCACCCAAAAACAACGATTTACCCCAAAAATCGGCGCGTGGATTCGCGTGTCCTTGTGGATTCAAGGTTCAATCGCTCTCGTGGATTCGGAGCGAGGCACGTTCGTGGATTCGAATGGTGCTATTGGGTGAAGACCGTGGATTCGGTCGGACGTCGTGGATTCGACGTTGGACGCCGTGGATTCGGCGTTGGGCGCAGATCGTGGATTCGAGAAGCGTCTGGAGCGAGCGGAGAAGATCCTCTAGGAGCGTATGGAAAAGGTTGAGTCGTAAGTGTGTACGGTAAATCACCTTGTACGTGTTTTAATTCTAGTGGATTTCTGCCGTGTTATCGGTCCCGTGGTTTTTTACTCCGGTGATGGAGTTTTCCACGTAAAAATCTTGCGTGTTATTTTATTTTCCGCATTGGGTTTTATCGCAACGATTTTTGGAGTGTTTATACGTTTACACCTATTCACCCCCCTCTAGGTGTTTCTTCCCCTATTTAGATCCGTATTATATACGACCCAACAAGTGGTATCAGAGCGGGAATAGGGTTGTGAACAATGGTTGAAGGTGGAAACATCAATCGACCCCCTTTCTTTGATGGAACAAATTATGCGTACTGGAAAGTACGGATGAAAGCCTTTTTATCTTCCATCGACGAAAGGGTGTGGCATTCAATTGAATCAGGATGGACTAATCCAACTGAACTTATCTCTGATGTTCACACCTTAAAACCTAGGTCGAAATGGACCAAGGAAGAGTTTGAGTTATCTTCTTACAATGGCAAGGGAATTAATGCTATTTTTAATGCCTTATCTCAAACTGAATTCTCTCGCGTCTCGGCATGTGAGACTGCGAAAGAAATCTGGGATGTTCTCCAGGTTACACATGAGGGAACTAACCTCGTGAAGATTCAGAAACTGCAGATGCTTACGAGCAAGTTTGACTCTATCTTAATGGCAGAAAATGAATCTTTCACGGACTACTATACACGATTGCAAGACATCGTAAACTCATGTGCTAATCTGGGAGAGAAGATTCCAGAATTTAAGATTGTAAGAAAAATCTTAAGAACTCTTCCTGAACGATTTCGCCCAAAGGTTACTGCCATTGAAACTATTAAACACCCGGACGAAATACGTGTTGAAGAATTAGTTGGTTCATTACAAACTTATGAAATGACTTTTACTACTAACAATTCTTCTGGAAAAGCATCCTCTTCTAAGTCTTCAGGTTATGCGTTGAAAACAACTAAGGAAGAAGACGCGGATACATCCTCCTCGGACGATGACGAGAACCTTTCTATGGAGGAATTTGAGAAGCAGCTCGCTCTCTTGACAAGGAAGTTTCGCCGCAACTTCCGAAGGGGTAATTCGAGCAAATCTCCATCCTTCGGAAAGTGGAACAAAGGCAAAGGTATTTCAAATTACAAGTCAAGAAAGCAAGAGAACTTCTCAAAGGATAAGAAAAGTTCAGAAGGACAACTACAATGCTTCAAATGTCGAGGCTACGGCCACATTGCAACGGAGTGTCCTAACAAGTATCCGGCAAAGAAGAAGGCGATGCAAGTCATCACTTGGGATGACAACTCAACGTCAAATGAGTCGTCTTCAAGTGATGAAGAAAAGAGCTCCACCGCATTCCACGCGTCCACATCTTCACCATTCATGTGCTTAATGGCAAGTACATCCGAGTCGTTGTCCAACTCCACTGTTGAAAAGATTGCAACGGACAACGAATCGGATGATTCGGAAGGTGAAGAGTTTGCTCTAGCCTATCATAGATCTATACGGGATTTAAGGAAACCGGCTAAGCAAAACAAGGGGTTGAGAGGGAGATTACAGGATCTCGAAGAAGAAGTAAAAAGGGTAACTTCTCTCTCGACCGATCTTGAAGTGGAAAGGGATAATTTGATAAAAGCAAATGTTTCCCTTCAAGAGTCCAATAAGCAGCTCGAGAAGAACTATATAGATATGATGAACAAAGCAAACTATCTCTCGAAGCTCTATGGCGAGGGCCGACAGGAAAGACTGGAAATGACGGAGACCATTCTCCAACTCAAGGATGACTTACAGCAATTCTTTTCAGGAAGGAGTAAGTTGGATAAACATCTTGGTCTCGGTCAAACAAATCGGTTCGGCCTCGGGTACACTCAAACTGGAAACAGTCCAAGTTCGAGTGGGACAGTTTTTGTGCCTCAGTCGGTATCTCCTCCTCCGACACCGGAATTCAAGACAAACAACGACAACAAACCTACCTCATCCTCCTCGGAATCGTCAAGCTCAAAGGTATGTTTTCGTTGTAATTGTGCAGGGCACATCGAAAGAAATTGCGAGATTGAAGCTCAAAGAACAAATCAACCACATCTTGCAATTGCTACCAATAAGCTCACTTCCCGGAATTCAAGGAAGGATTTTTCAAAAGAAAAGAACATTGGTAGCACCTCAAACAAGACGATGACAAAAGAAAAAGATCAATCATACAAGACGTCGTCTTCAAGGAGAATCTCTCAACCTTTACCAACATACTCTAAAACTCAAAAGGTTTGGGTATGCAAAGGTGAAACCCCTCCTTGTCTTTAATCGTTCTACGATTAAATATTGTATAGTTTATGTAGACTATTTTCTTTTCTTCTTTTTCTTTTGGCCGACCCGTCAACCATCTTTGGGAGGTAAATGGTACATTTTTTTTTATTGGTTGATGATTTCTCTCGGTTTTCTTGGGTAGCATTTTTGAGAGAGAAAGCTGATACGTTTGACTCTTTTCATGAGATTTGCCATCGTATTATGATTGAAAAGAATGAAAAGATCATTCGTGTTAGAAGTGATAGGGGTGGAATATTCATAAATTCAAAATTCATTGACTTTTGTACTTCAAATGGCATTAAGCATGAATTCTCGGCACCCTATACACCTCAGCAGAATGGTGTTGTTGAGCGCAAAAACAGGGTTGTTCAAGAGATGGCGCGTGTGATGCTTCATAGCCGGAAATTACCGCTACATTTTTGGGCTGAAGCTGTGAACACCGCTGTCTATGTCATTAACAGAGTGTATTTGCGCCCAGGAACCTTGAATACACCATATGAGCTGTGGTTTAGTAGAAAACCGGATATCAAGTACTTTCGTATCTTCGGGAGTCGATGTTACATCTTACGTGACCGTGAAAATCTTGGAAAGTTCGACTCTCGAAGTGATGAAGGGATCTTTTTGGGTTATTCTACAAATAGCAGAGCATATCGAGTATTTAACATTGAATCTAAGACGATTGTAGAATCTATAAATGTTAAAGTAGATGAAGCCTCTCATTTTGAATCTGAAAAATCTACCCTCGATATCTCTCTAGATGATGATTCTCCTGCTAGTGCATCTTCTCATAATAATACTTCCAATATTAATGATGCATCTAATGGTTCTTCTAGTTTATCTGATGTGCAGGAATCATCTCGTGTACCTCCGAGTACTCCGTTTCAACAAACGCTACGAATCTCCAAGGATCATCCGGAATCGAACATCATTGGAGATCCACAAGAAGGAGTTAGAACTCGAAGGCAGTTGGTTTGCGGATTTGCTTGCTACGTATCTTTAATCGAACCAAAGACAATAGATGAAGCTCTTCAGGATGACTACTGGATTAAAGCAATGCAGGAAGAGCTCCATCAATTTGAGCGAAACAAAGTCTGGGAATTAACGAAGCCTCCAAAGCAACATAATGTGATAGGTACCAAATGGATCTTCAAGAACAAGAAAGATGAAGATGGTACTATCATCAGGAACAAGGCACGACTAGTTGCTCAAGGCTACTCTCAAGTAGAAGGTATAGACTTTGACGAAACTTTCGCCCCTGTAGCTAGACTCGAGTCCATTCGTATATTGTTTGCTATTGCTTGTCATTTTAAAATCAAATTATTTCAAATGGACGTCAAGAGCGCATTTCTAAATGGGTTTTTAAATGAGGAAGTTTATGTAGCTCAACCGAAAGGTTTTGTAGATCATAAACAACCTAACCATATTTTTCGTTTGAAAAAGGCTCTTTACGGTCTGAAACAAGCACCGCGAGCATGGTACGAAAGGTTAACAAAGCACCTTTTGGAGAAGGGCTATACTCGAGGGGGAGCTGACAGGACTCTCTTTGTGAAGCATTATCAAAATAATTTCATTGTAGCACAAATCTATGTCGATGACATTGTATTTGGTGCAACAAAAGATAATGATGCTTCTAAATTCGCGGAGAC
This sequence comes from Tillandsia leiboldiana, assembly GCA_029204045.2. Lineage (NCBI taxonomy): Eukaryota > Viridiplantae > Streptophyta > Magnoliopsida > Poales > Bromeliaceae > Tillandsia > Tillandsia leiboldiana. The sequence continues at coordinate 11,837,276 of CM055071.1, read as the reverse complement.
CATGGAAAGCGAATTTGAGATGTCCATGATGGGCGAACTGTCTTATTTTCTTGGATTGCAAATTAAACAAAATGATGAAGGTATTCACTTGAGTCAATCCAAGTATGCACTGGAGTTGGTCAAAAAGTTTGATCTAGAAAATTGTAAAGATTTTCCAACTCCAATGGGAACTAGCCACAAGGGACTTGGAAGTGAATCACATAGTGAGAATGTAGACGAGAAACTGTATAGAAGTATGATTGGAAGTCTACTTTACCTCACGGCTAGTCGCCCGGATATATCCTTTAGTGTTGGGATTTGCGCGAGATATCAATCAGCACCAAAGGAGGTTCACCTGAAAGCGGTGAAACGGATCATCCGGTACATCAAAGGATCAATTAATTTCGGAATTTGGTATCCTATGGGAACAAGTTTGGATATTGTTGGATACTCAGATGCCGATTGGGCAGGATCAGTGGATGATCGGAAAAGCACGAGTGGTGCATGCTTCTATCTTGGCCATTGCCTTGTTGCATGGCACAGTAAAAAGCAGAACTGCATAGCACTCTCGACTGCCGAAGCGGAATACATTTCAGCTGGAAGTTGCTCAACTCAACTCATTTGGATGAAAAGCGTATTGAGTGACTTCCGCATTTCAGCATCTTCGGTAACAATTCTTTGTGACAACACAAGTGCAATTAACATTTCTAAAAACCCTGTGTTGCACTCTAGAACAAAACATATTGAACTTAGATATCATTTTCTTAGAGAGCTAGTTGAATCAAATACTCTTCAACTTTCATATGTTTCAACTGAAGATCAATTAGCTGACTTTCTAACAAAACCTTTGGATCAAAAACGTTTTATTCATTTACGAAAAGCAATTGGGTTGCTTTCCTTGAAATAATCTTCTTTTTGAAATCTTTGCTTAGGATAGGTTTTGTATTCGTTTTTGTTTTGTTCTTTATCTATGTTTGTACATAGGACATTAATTGAGCATAGATCATAATTGACTTTAATTGCATCTGTTCATACATTTAGAAATTTATTATGCTTTTGCCATCATAATATTTCACTGTTGCAATGATCATTTATGTTAATTAAATCATCTTCTAAAGTGATCAAAGTCAATTTCTCTCTCTCAATGATCTCTTGGTATAGTCATTATCTTATTTGACTGTTTAGTCGAGTATGAAATCGAGATCAATTTTTGGTTGAATACTTTATATCTTAAATAATTGATAGCCAATTGAGGGGGAGTCAAAGATAATGTAAAATGCTCAAAAGATGTGGAAAGAGTTACATCCCAATGAGGAGTGTGAAAACTACCACCACATGGAGGAAAGAGCTACCACCTCGGTCGTCCGAGTATTGTGTGCAGCTACCACATGTATACCAAGCATGGTTGTTCAAATTTTTTGATTAAGTAAAATGCATATTGAAATACTTGACTCTGTCAAATTTCAAGGTTGGTATAAGGTGGGATTTTAAAGAAAGATGCTCAAAGAGCCACTCTCTTCAACAGATTGTCTAGAAATATTATCTACCATATTTGGGATTTCAAACATCTATTGATCTTTGTATTTCATTTTCTTTACTGAATTGATGATTTGATAAAGGCATTACTCATAAGATCAAGTTAGATGTGATTGAAAGTGTTCAACTTTAAGGGATTTAATTCTTGTAAATTTTCGTTTCATTTTTGGATATTATTGATAGATTTGGCATAATCTAATTCTTGTTGTATGAAACGATGTCTTTTGTTTAAAGTTGATACACATTTGTGCTTACAATCTTTTTCTGGATTTTCCTGAATTTCTCTGAAATTTTCTAAAGAAAAAGTTGGGGCCGATCCGGATCGGGCTAGATGATCCGGATCCCGAACGCAGGAATTCTTCTGCGGGCTGACGATCCGGATTGTATCTGCCGATCCGGATCCCGAACGCAGTTTCTTACTGCGGGTAGCCGATCCGGATCGCAGTTATGAACTGATCCGGATCGCGGCTAGGTTTTATAAGGAACGAAAGGGGTTTTTGATTTCTTTTACTCCAATCTTTTGTTCAAAAGTTTCCAGAGCGCTTCTCTCTAGATTTCATCCTCCTTGGAAGCTTTCAAACTCAAAGTTCTTCAATTCCAAGTAAGTTTTATTGATCAAAATCTCGGTTTTTCACCGTTTTTCTCTTTTCCTCCTCAAACGCACGAATTTCTTGGATCAACTTTGTTTGTGGATGGTTTTTGATCAAATTTCTTTTGAAATAAGAACTCTGGGTAGATTAGTTTTGATTATATGCTAGGTTTTCTCCTGATTAACGGATTTTTAGGCTTCGATTTCTAAAATTTCGGTTTTAGGGCATATAACAAGGATTTTCGAAAATCATGCAATTGATCTATCTATAAAAGTCCTTTTGCAAAACTAATTTGATTCTTAGTCTCTCTACATGATTATGATTGTTTGGGTACAATTTTTCAAATCTTTGAAAATTAACAATTTTTCATGTGTTCTTGAGTTGGTCTTCACAGGATTTAAATCTTCTTAAAGCACTTGGATCAATGGGAGTCTCATGGATCATTCTTTTGTTGGTCACAATAGTGCACACTCGGGCCACAAACAAATTAAAGAGAGCTAAGAAAACACAACAAAAAGGTGAATTTGTCGAGGTCAGTGATACAGAGGTGGATTGTCACGAGATAGATTGGACTGCATTGACAGATGATGATGAATCATTGCCTGAACAAAAGGCGTCCGATGCTTCGAAAGGAAAAGCACCCATGGACAAAGGAAAAGCGCCTATGACTAAACCAACCATCTCTGTGAAAAGGAAACGAGTAACTAGACGTTTTGGACTACGACAAGACGCTGATTTTAACACACCGATAGTTCCTGACTCCCCGCCTCGCGTGGAAGGAGTGTTCGTCAGCATGGATCGCGTTCGAGCATTTGAACGTCGTGAATGCATCGGTGAACGTCATGTCAACATTGAAGCTCTCCGAAATCACTCACCTGAGTTTGGAACCTTGATTGAGCAAGCTAATCTCATCCAAGTCTGCCGATTCCCCAAACTACTTGGGTATTGTTTGTATCGTGTAAGGACCTTTTACACGAATGCAACACATCTTCAAGAAGGAGAACATGGATCAATGCATTTCTATACAATTATCCAAGGGATGAAACTTAAAATCACCCCGCAGCGGCAATGGGAGCTAACTTAAACATTCCCTACATCATCTGGTCAAGGATGGCACGATATGTGGAGCAAGCTCATCCGTCAGAGAGACTACCTTTTCCAATGATCATCATGCGCATTCTTCGCAAATTTAAAGCTGACACAAATGCGAGTTCCTATCTGCACAGTCTAGGAACAATCAATGACACGACAATTGTAAAGTCTCTTTCGACGAAGCCAGATGAACCTTTCATACCTCTTCACCGGCAACGAGAACAACGACAACAAGCAACAACCTCTGCACCGGCAGCAGCTCCTCCAGTTCAACCAGCACCTCCGGCACAAGAAGCACCACAATCAACTTCTGATGATGATGCTTCTGTTACCTCAATCTATAAAGAACAGCAAAGGCTCTCCAACGAGCAAGAACGTATATCAAATGAACTGATTGAGGTAAAGGAAGAAATAAAGAAAGTAAATAAAAATCAATCAGCAATGAACAAGCGAATAAAGAAGATTTTCCAAATCCTCGGCTGTATCAGTTCAGACGAGTCTGAATGATCCGTATCCTTCTAATTTCTGTTTATTATGCACATGTTTAAATCCTACTGTTGTGCAGGTTTTTAAGTTTTAATTTGAGTTATTAGTTCTCGAACTTAAACTGTTAACCATTCTCTCCACTTCTGTAATTTTTGGCTTTGTTTGTGACAAAAAGGGGGAGAGAGTTGTTGAGAACTTTGAACAATGATTGATTGAACATGATGATGTGTTGGAACATCAAAGGTAAGTTGAAACACAAAGGTAAGTAGAACTTCAACTTTTGGTTTTTCCATTTGTTTGAATGCATGCCTTGTTGAGAACTTTGAACAATGATTGATTGAACATGATGATGTGTTGGAACATCAAAGGTAAGTTGAAACACAAAGGTAAGTAGAACTTCAACTTTTGGTTTTTCCATTTGTTTGAATGCATGCCTCGACTAACTATTTGCTAACTATTTGGGCATGTAATATAACTAACAAGTTGATGTTCACTAACAAGTTTGTGACACTTGGTTTTTGATTGCATAGAAGATATGTTGGTTCTTAACTCTGATCTATTACATATCTATATATATAAGTTTGTCACAAACATGTTCATGACATTTGGTTTTTACGTGCAAAGAAGATATGTTGGTGTTTCTTTAACTATGATCAGTTTACATATCTGAATATAAATGTCATGGTAAGTATAAATGAGTTTAAACTTCATCTCTGTTTGTGGTTTTTGAATAATACAAAATTCTTGAGGTATCTAACGATTTCTTTTGTCAAGAATGATTTCTTTTTGCAGAGAGTACAGATGTCTAAGTCTAGAGTCTGTTTTAGGAGTTTAACTCATGTATTGTATTTTGGATCTCCATTGTAAATTTTTGTTGTATGGTGATAGCAACAAAAATATCTTTTTGAATTTTCTTTAGTGGATCTATGTTTTGTCACGAAACCGCCAAAGGGGGAGATTGTTACGGAATTTGAGTTGGCGTAGTTTCGTGAAAGTCTCAAGTCTTGAAGATTGAAGGTGAAGAAAGTTGGATCATTTAACTCAATCTCAAGAAAGAAGAATTCAAAAGGATCAGGTATGTTTAACTAAAGAATTTGTGTGATCCGAATACTTCTTGTAGTGTAGAAACACTTGGAAGAATCCTTCATTGCATAAAAATCAAAAACTGGACTTGGGACATGTTCAGGATCCGGATCAGGTTGTTCGATCCGGATCCCGAAGGTGGTTCGTTCATACATCATCGCAATCCGGATCGTAGTCTCTTGATCCGGATCCCGAACGTTGAGTTTACCATCTACCTTGAACGATCCGGATCTTGCTTCGCAATCCGGATCCCGAACGTTGATGTTTGGTAAACTGTATGAACGATCCGGATCGTAGTCACATGATCCGGATCCCGAACCTTCGTTTTTCTGGAATTGGCTGTTTCGTTATGACGATCCGGATCCTAGTTATCACGATCCGGATCGCCGTCCGTAAATATCCAGAAATGGCAGGTTTTTGATTCTTATCTCCTTTCTAGGGTTTCTAACCTATAATACACCCTATGACTCCTTTTCTAGGGTGAATCCACATAGCCGTCATTTTCTTGTATCATCTTATACGGCTATAGATCCACATATAGAGAAGAAAGGAAATCATTAGAGAATACTCTATGTTTCTTCATCTATATTGATTAGTTTGATTCTAGGTTTTCATACTCACATCTTGAGTTGAATCAAACTAATGAATACTTAGATGGTATTTCCGATCTATCTTTGATCTAAGTATTCGGCGGATCATCACCACCCAAAAACAACGATTTACCCCAAAAATCGGCGCGTGGATTCGCGTGTCCTTGTGGATTCAAGGTTCAATCGCTCTCGTGGATTCGGAGTGAGGCACGTTCGTGGATTCGAACGGTGCTATTGGGTGAAGACCGTGGATTCGGTCGGACGTCGTGGATTCGACGTTGGACGCCGTGGATTCGGCGTTGGGCGCAGATCGTGGATTCGAGAAGCGTCTGGAGCGAGCGGAGAAGATCCTCTAGGAGCGTATGGAAAGGTTTAGTCGTAAGTGTGTATGGTAAATCACCTTGTACGTGTTTTAATTCTAGTGGATTTCTGCCGTGTTATCGGTCCCGTGGTTTTTTTACTCCGGTGATGGAGTTTTCCACGTAAAAATCTTGCGTGTTATTTTATTTTCCGCATTGGGTTTTATCGCAACGATTTTTGGAGTGTTTATACGTTTACACCTATTCACCCCCCTCTAGGTGTTTCTTCCCCTATTTAGATCCGTATTATATACGACCCAACAGAGTTTTCCATATAAATCTTGCGTACTTTATTTATTTTCCGCATTGGGTTATTTTTTACGCAACGATTTGGTGTGGTTATTATTTTCACCTATTCACCCCCCCTCTATGTGGTTTTTTCCCTATTCAGATCCATATTATTCATAACCCACAAGTGGTATCAGAGCGGGAATAGGGTTGTAAACAATGGTTGAAGGTGGAAACATCATATACCACCATTTTTCGATGTAACAAATTATGCATATTGGAAAGTACGCATGAGAGCGTTTTTAATTTCCATCGATGAATGGGTTTGGCAATCAATTGAGTTTGGATAGACAAATCCTACTGAGATTATTGTCGATGTTGTCACCATCAAACCTAGGTCGAAGTGGACGAAGGAAGAAATTGATGCTTCTTCTTACAACGGCAAAGGAATTAACGCCTTATTTAATGCTTTGTCGCAAACCGAGTTTTCTCGCGTCTCGGCATGTGAGACTGTTAAGAATTTGTTTTGGCGTATTTCATGAAAGTGTTAAGTCTTGAAGATTGAAGATTAAGAAGTTTGGATCATACACCTCAATCTCAAGAAAGAAGAATTCAAAAGGATCAGGTACGTTTAACTAATTAATTTTCATGATCCGAATACTTCTTATAGTGTAGAAATACTTGGATGGATTTTTAATTGCATAAAAAAAATCAAAAACTGGACATGGGACATGTTCAGGATCCGGATCAGTGATCACAGTCCGGACCCCGAACGTTGTTTGTTCATGCGCAATTCCAGTCCGGACCGTGGATCTTCAGTCAGGACCCCGAACGTGGTTTTTGCAGAAACTGCATGAACAGTCCGGATCGGGTACTTCAGTCCGGACCCCGAACGTATGTTTTTCTGGAAATTGTCTGTTTAGCCACGACAGTCCGGACCGCCGATTCCAGTCCGGACCGTCGTCTCGAAAAATTCCAGATTAGGTCAGTTTTTGATTCTTATCCTCTTCCAACGGTTTCTAACCTATAAATAAACCCTACGATTCATTTTTTAGGGTAATCCAAAATACGGTCAAAAATAGAAATCCACATATAGAGAAGAAAGAAAATAACTAGATTTAATTCTATGTTTCTTCATCTATATTGATTAATTTGATTCTAGGTTTTCATACTCAGATTTTGAGTAGAATCAAATTAATGAATACTTAGATGGTATTTCCGATCTATCTTTGATCTAAGTATTCGGCGGATCATCACCACCCAAAAACAACGATTTTCCCAAAATCGGCGCGTGGACTCGCGTGGCCTTGTGGATTCAAGGTGCTACCGCTCTCGTGGATTCGGAGCGAGGTACGTTCGTAGGATTCGAGACGTGCTACTGGGTGAAGACCATGGATTCGGTTGGACGTCGTGGATTCGACGTTGGACGTCGTGGATTCAGCGTTGGACGCTAATCGTGGATTCGAGGAGCGTTGCGGAGTGAGCGGAGAAGATCTACTAGGAGCGTATGGAAAAAGGTCGAGTCGTCTGTGAGTACGGTTTATTACCTTTGTACGTGTTATAATTCTAGTGGATATCGCCGTGTTATCGGTCCCGTGGTTTTTTACTCCGGTTTTGGAGTTTTCCACGTAAAAATCTTCCGTGTTATATTTTCATTTCTGCATTGGGTTTTATTGCGCAACGATTTTTGAGTGTTTATTGTTTACACCTATTCACCCCCCCTCTAGGTGGTTTTTTCCCCTATTTAGATCCATATTTTAACATAACCCAACAATTGGTATCAGTGCGGGAATAGGGTTGTAAACAATGGCTGAAGGTGGAAACATCAACAGACCCCCGTTCTTCGATAGAACAAACTATGCCTACTGGAAAGTACGGATGAAAGCATTTCTTATTTCCATCGACGAACGGGTGTGGCAATCAATTGAGTTAGGATGGTTTAATCCAACTGAAATTATTGTTGATGTTCACACCATCAAACCTAGGTCGAAATGGACCAAGGAAGAGATAGACTTATCTTATTACAATGGCAAAGGAATTAACGCTTTATTTAATGCCTTGTCACAAACGGAATTCTCCTCGCGGTCTCGGCATGTGAGACTGCGAAAGAAATCTAGGATGTTCTTCAAGTTACACATGAGGGAACTAACCTTGTGAAGATTCAAAAGCTGCAAATGCTTACGAGCAGATTTGACTCTATTTTCATGGCAGAAAATGAATCTTTCACAGATTACTATACACGATTGCAAGACATCGTGACACATGTGCTAACTTGGAGAGAAAATTCCAGAATTTAAAATTGTAAGAAAGATTTTAAGACTCTTCCTGAAAGATTTCGTTCCAAGGTTACGGCCATTGAAACTATTAAACACCCGGACGAAATCCATGTAGAAGAATTAGTTGGTTCATTACAAACATATGAAATGACATTTCCTACTAACTATTCTTCTGGAAAAGCATCTACTTCTAAGTCTTCAGGTTTTGCGTTGAAAACAACAAAAGAAGAAGACGCAGATTCATCCTCCTCAGACGATGACGAGAACATCTATGGAGGACTTTGAGAAACAGCTTGCTCTCTTGACAAGAAGATTTCTCCGAAACTTTCGAAGGGGTAATTCAAGTAAAACTCCATCCTTCGGAAAGTGGAAGAAAGGCAAAGATTTTTCAAGCCAAAAGTCAAGAAAGCAAGAAAGTTTTTCAAAGAATAAGAAAAGCTCAGAGGGACAAGTCCAATGCTTCAGTGCCGAGGATACGGCCATATCTCAACGGAGTGTCCAAATAAGAATCCGTCAAAGAAGAAAGCGATGCAAGCCGTCACTTGGGATGACACCCTCAACGTCAAATGAGTCATCTTCAAGTGATGAAGAGAATAACGCAACGGTGTTCCACGCGTCCACATCTTCACCCTTCATGTGCTTAATGGCAAGTACATCCGATTCATTGTCCAACTCCTCCCAGGTTGAAAAAACTGCAATGGACGACGAATCGAGTAACTCTGAAGGTGAAGATTTTGCTCTAGCCTACTATAAACTTCTGAGGGATTCAAAGAAACTGGCTAAGCAAAATAAGGGGTTGAGTGGGAGATTGCAGGATCTCTAAGAAGAAGTAAAAAGGGCAACTTCTCTCTCGACCGGTCTTGAAGTGGAAAGGGATAACCTGATAAAAGCAAACGCTTCACTTCAAGAGAAAAATGAGCATTTTGAGAAGGAACATGTAAAATGATTGATAAAGCTGGTTACTTCTTGAAGCTCTATACCGAGGGCCCGACAGGAGAAAATGGAAATGACGAAGACCATTTTCCAACTCAAAGATGATTTAAAGCGATTCTCTTCTGGAAGGAGTAAGTTGGATAAGATGCTTGGTCTTGGTCAAACAAACCGATTCGGCCTCGGTACACTCAAACTGGAGACAGTCCTAGTTCGAGTGGAACAGTTTTTGTGCCCCAGTCGGTAACTCCTCCGACGACGACGGAAATCACTGTATACAACGACAACAACCCTACCTCACCCTCTTCGGGATTATCAAGAACAAAGGTATGTTTTCGTTGTGGTTTTGCAGGGACACATTAGAAGAAATTGCAAGATGGGCAGCAAAGCGTCAACTCAAGCGCATCGTTGGCAATAACTACCAAAAAGTTGATTCCCCGGAAATCAAAAGAAAATTTTTCAAAGGAAAGGAGCCTTGGTAGTTCACCTCGCAAGACGATGTCAAGCAATGAATCAAACCAGATGCTTTCACCAAGGAGAATAACTTCACGAGCATTACGACGCAGTCCAAAAGGTTTGGGTGCGCAAAGGTGAAAATCTTCCCTTATCGTTGTTCATACTTCTTTACATGCTTATGACAAAACTCGTCGTGGTATCTGGATAGTGGATGTTCCCGTCACATGACCGGTGAACAAAAACTGTTTTCAAACTTTAGAGAAAATCTCGGAGGACATGTGTTTTCGGGACGGTCGTTCTTCTAAATTGTTGGGAAGGGAACAATCCTATTCCAGAAGGGGGCCCGGTTTTGAGCAATGTCTTTATTGTTGAAGGCCTAAAGACTAACCTCATTAGTATAAGTCAACTTTGTGACAATGGTTTCTCAGTTAAATTTTCTTCAGTAGAATGTATTGTAACTGAATAAGGACCATGTTTCTTTTTCAAAGGGGTTAGATCTCAAAATAATTGCTATGTTGTTTTAAATAAAATTTCTGAAAAAGTATAACTAGTTTCTTTGGATAATGAAAACTCTTTGGGCATGAAAGACTAGGTCACATTAATTTTAAAGAACTAGTAAGGATTACTAAAAACTTGGTTAAGGGGGTCCTACTAAACTTTATTTAAGGAAAATATTGTGTGTGGTGGTTGCAAAAGGAAAAACAATCAAGGGTTGCAGACAAGAACTGAACCACAGTTGGTACCAATCGGCCTTGGAAGTACTGCATATGGATTTAATGGGGCGACTCGTCACCATCTTGGGAGGTAAATTGGTATATTTTTTGTTGGTGAGATGTTCTAGGTATTATGGGTAACATTTTTATTTAAACGAGGAAAGCGGATACTTTCGACTTTTCATGAGATTTGTCATCCGTATTATGATTGAAAGACAATAAAAGATCGTTGTGTTTCGAAGTGAAGTGATAGAGGTGGAGAATTCATTAATTCAAAATCATTGATTTTTGCACTTCCAATGGCAGAAAAACATGAATTCCTCAGCACCCTATACACCTCAGCAGAAATGGTGTGAGTCGAGAGCAAAACAGGGTCTCGTTTCAAGAGATGGCGCGGTGATGTTTCATATGCGGAATTGTACCGTTGATATTTTTGGGCGAAGCTGTGAGCACCGCGTCTAGTGTATAATCGAGTGATGTGCGCCCGGAACTGTAACTACACATTGAGTGTGGTTTTGTAGATAGACTAATATCAAATACTTTGTCTCTTTGGCGAGCGTTGTATATTTTACGCGGACCACGAAAATCTTGGAAACT